>CM050170.1:8355210-9062710 GCA_027410445.1 Discoglossus pictus
AAACATTACGTACGGCAAAGAAAACATATCAGAGAGAAAGATTACATTAAATTAACACAAAAAATGCCATGTAAATAGAAAACTCTAATATATTGCATGTTGTGGTTCCACTGAATAAATATTATTCATTATGTAATAAGTATTTAAATTAATTCCTGTTAATTTTATGATAGTAATAATGATAATAATAATAATAATAATAATAATAAAATATCAATAATAATAATAATAATAATAATAATTATTATTATTATTATTATTATTATTATTATTATTATCATTATTAATATTATTGTGTATAAATAATAGAAATTATAATACTATTAACAATAATAATAATAATAATAATAATAATAATTATTATTATTATTAGTAGTAGTAGTAGTAGTATTATAAATGCTGTCATTACCAATATTTATAAATAATGATAATAATAGATATAATACAAATAATACAAATAATTGTTGCTATTATTATTATTATTATTATTATTATTATTATTATTATTACCATTATTTATAAACAATAATAGTATTAGTAATAATTATTATATTAATTATTATTATTATTATTATTATTAACAGTATTAATACATAATAATAACAGAAATAATAATAATAATAATAATAATAATAATAATACATAATATTTATTATTTACATTACTATATAATATTTTAAAAATAATAATATTAATAATAATAATAATATTCATAATAATTAATATTTTTGTTTTATTTAAATGTAGTATTTTCTTAATAATAATAATATTTATTATTATATTAATAATAGTTATTATTATTATCTAAATAATAATAACAATGTTTTGGTAAATAACAAAGTATTTTTCAGAAATATCTGTCCCTGGCCAAATTACCAATATTAATATAGTGTGCACACCTTAGAGAAATAATACACCAACACAGAGTTCTGGTATACAGCTTTCTCTCTCCTAGTTTTATTACGTCAGCCATCATTTATATAGTTTTTAGTAATCAGATAAAAGTTACAATTAAGCAAAACATCAGGTTTATTCAGTAATTCATTGGTTCTGAGGTGTCCGCTTTTATGAGACCTTGATCAGACATTGGGTTAAAAACATTAAGGAGTCTCTAGGTGTCATCCCACAGGGGGATGAGTCTTCCTCTTATCGGTCAGAAGTTTAGGACAAAGGAAAGATGGCTTTCTCCTCCTCGTGCTCAGGGTGTGATAAGACTCGTCATCCTTAACAGACCGGAAATTTTGCTGCCTACATATTGTATGCAGGGGAGTGACAAATCCTCTATTTTAGAGTCTCCCAATGATTCAGCATTTATTAGTAAAACTTGGTTATACGATAATACTGCAAAGATAAGATATATAAGTAGGTGCACGAATACAGTTATGCATTTTGTACTGATCCT
This sequence comes from Discoglossus pictus, assembly GCA_027410445.1. Lineage (NCBI taxonomy): Eukaryota > Metazoa > Chordata > Amphibia > Anura > Alytidae > Discoglossus > Discoglossus pictus. The sequence continues at coordinate 8,356,613 of CM050170.1, forward strand.
AATCCATAACAGTCCCCCCTAAAATGACATATTATATTCGTCACACTCACAGCTATTAGTAAAACTTACTGATTATAAGTATAACACCCTATTCTTATATCGGGTGTCTAAAACTAAATATCTTGTTATAATAGATATATGTTTTAACTATGGTCCTTCCAGAGCACTATTCTTTGTGTCTTCTATTTACGGATGTTGAAAGCATTGCATGTGTGTAAGTGATAGGTACATATCTTCGTTCGATCGGGCTTGCCATGACCTGACGTCACACCTACCCTATGACCTATGTGGCATGGGGAAGACCTAACAAGCCTCTAATATCTAATAGTGTAGCTAAGCTTGGAGAGGGACCATAGTACTCAGATATAGTGTAGCTCAGCTCACAGAACACTCTCCTTAGAGCCAGTTACAGCCTGCATCAGAAGATGGGATGTCTTACAATCATCATTCTGTCCATACAGATCTATGTCTAAATCTTGGTGGATAAAGGTGGGAGAAGCCTTGTCCACAGTTTTCTGAAGGTAGTTGCGTATACAGGGGATAATGCAACATAAGAGGAAGGCTAACAAGATTACAGTATGACAATAAAGATAGCCATCCCTATCTGCAATAACACTTTCTGCCAACCATTCATCCAACCAAACCATGATTCCCAATAGTCTATAGTGCCAGAATTTTCTGTTAATTCTTGACCAAGATTAGCCAATTTCTGGATTGCCAGTGTGATTTTACCATTTGGACCTGTATTATCAGGAATGTATGTACAACATGTGCTAGTGTCAGGAAGCATTTTACATACTCCACCTTTTTCTGCAAGGATCATGTCTAATGCCATGCGGTTCTGGAAGGCCATGTGTGATGTAGCCTCTAATTGTTCTGCAATGCCTTTTAAGGCATCCTTAGTGTAGTTAACAAATCGTTGCTGATTATAGTAAATATAATTGATCCAGGCAACGTTCTTATTTACTCCAATCATGGGTATCAGTGACTCGAATCCTGCTGCTACTTGGTTACGGGCTTTAAATTCATTGGGCACCCCCCTTGGGACTCCAATAGAATCTATGTACACATGGGAGTCAAAACTTTCTCTAGGCTCAGATGATGATGTATGTCTCTTCCTTCTGAACTGTGTCTGAGGAATACCATCTGGATCACCATAATAGGTTGGAACAATGTGTAACGGCATTATGGCTTTAGCCAAGGTACATTCCCCAGTCCATACTCCTGACAGTCTTACCCTGAGTTTCATATCTCCACACAACCAATATATGTCCCCCAAAGATCGGGTCTGATTGATTAACAGTGTAGATGACCCATCTCTATATTTGTGACAAAACCCACTTGGGAACTTCTGCAGGTTGAACCCCTGAGAAATGTTTCTCCTGTAACATGTATAATTTCCAGGGTATATAGTTATACCTCTCCCTGGGTGGGGATTACCAGTCATCACAGGGTACGTTTTCCTCCATTGTTCACACTCATCCGTATGACTATATGTTTTGAACAATTTTAGAAAACATGTCTCTTCCTTCAAAGGTATAATAAATGGAACAGTGCCTAAGTGAGGCCTAGCATGGCCACACACATAACAATTGGTCTTATTACTTTCCTGTACATTGTATTTCATCCATTCCAACCATACATTAAGGTCTGAGAATCCAGTCTCAGTAGCCAACGTGTCCTCATAGGTTGGGTCTCCAGCAGCAGTCATTGTTTCAATGATCTGGGGCCCTGGCTTCAATGTCTGTAATGCCAGAGGTAAATCTGGGTGCTTATATAAATCTGCTATCTTAAACTCGCCCATTATCTTAACACCTTGTCCTCTAGCCCAAGACCTCAGTATATATGTGTCAGCATCCATGGGACAAGGGTTTTGTATGGTCAGAGTCAATTGCATATCAGAACCAGATACCCCACTATTCAGACATCGACCAGTCTTTATTAGAGTCATTCGGTCGAGGAGGGATCTACCTTGGTCATCTTTCTTATCTGCGGCGCTTTGAGGTCTGTACCCCCAAAGTGTTCCAGTGCCCCATCCCACTGCCTGCCATGTTTCACAGCGTTTTCCAACAGTTTCATCAATGAGACATATGTATATATCTCTCTTGTATATATCACATTGTTCAGGGATTGGAGGGCAAGAAACGATGTCGCAAAAGTCAAAGGTGTATGTGGCAACATGTGTATTACGAGAATTATACCAAAATGTAATACCATCTTTACCTTTTGTAATGGTTACCTGTTGAGCAATATTTGAAATTGTCATGAGAGACAAGACGAACCACTGAAGTGTACTCATTGTGTTGGTTCCTGATCATCAGGAGGAGGAACCTTTTTGCAATGGGATGCGTGGACCCAAGTAGTTTTCCCTTCCAGCTTTACTGATGTAGCTGTGATCAGTAGTACTTGGAATGGGCCTTCGTATCTGGGTTCCAAAGGGGTTTTCCTCACAAATTTCTTAACTAGGACCCAATCTCCAGGGAGTAGTTGATGAGTACCAGTGATTACTTCCGAATCTGGAATAGAAGAGAACACTTGTGCATGGATTTTAGTCAATGCGGTGGACAATGCAATTACATAGTCAACAAGTACATCAGATTTAAGTTGCAATTGCTGAGGAAAGTAGCACCCTAGCCTAGGAGCAGACCCAAACAGGATTTCATGGGGAGACAATGCATGTTTCCCTCTAGGGGTATACCTGACACTGAACAAGGCTATGGGGAGACTTTCAGGCCATGGCATACCAGTTTCTTGTGACATTTTCAACATCCTAGATTTCAAGGTACCATTCATACGTTCCACCTTCCCACTACTTTGAGGATGGTAAGGCGTATGAAAGGAGAGGGTGACTCCTAGGGCTGTCCATATTTCTTTGGCCAATACTGCTGTAAAAGCTGGTCCCTGGTCACTCTCTATCACTTCAGGGACCCCATATCTGCAAATGACCTCTGTTAATAGACGTTTCACAGTTGTTTTTGCTGTCATGTTTGTGACTGGGTAGGCCTCTGGCCATCCCGAGAACATGTCCACAATGACTAACGCATATTCATACCGACCACTCTTTGGCATCTGTATGTGGTCAATTTGTATCCTCTGGAATGGATACAATGTTTTTGCCAAGTGTCTCTGTGGTGGTTTCTCGGTGCGGCCTACGTTGCATTTGGCACAAATACTGCACGATTTACAATAGGTGCTTGTCAGAGTAGTGATGCCTGGGGCCATGTAATACTTATTTATTAAGTTATTCATGAGAGTCTTTGACAGGTGTGCTGGCCCATGTGCCCATTGTACTGTTGCTGGGTACAAGCTCCTTGGCAAGCACAATCTCAGATTGTCAACATATAGTCCATCTTTCAACCCTGCTCCCTTTGCTTTCCATTTGTTCACTTCTTCTGGAATTGCCGTCTTTTGCAATTCTTTGAGCAGTTTTAAATCTGTTGGCAGAGTCTGCATTGTATAGATGTTTATTTCTCCATCCACCTCTCTCCTTTCCATTTCCTGTGATATAATTGCTGCCTTCTTAGCCGTCTGGTCTGCTAGATAGTTTCCTCGTGCTTCGTCTGAATTTAGCTTCCCATGTGCCTTCACTTTCAGTATGGCTACTTCCTTCGGTAGTGCTAAAGCATCTAGTAGTTCACGGATGGCTTTGTCATGCTTCACTGGAGTACCTGCGGCTGTCATGAATCCTCTAGCTCTCCAGATTATTCCAAAGTCTTGAGTCACTCCTAGAGCATATCTTGAGTCTGTATAGATGTTGGCTCGGACTCCTGTCGCAACCTCACAGGCCTTGGTCAATGCAATCAACTCTGCTTCTTGTGCTGACATGGAGGGAGGTAGTGAGAAGGCTTGTATCACATCTTTTTCCGTAGTCACAGCATATCCTGTGTGATATTTTCCATTCTCGTCAGCATACCTTGATCCATCCACATACAGAGTGATGTTTGGGTCTGTCAGGGCAAGGTCTTTTACATTCGCAAGGTGTGAGGTCTCCATTTCCATTTGTTGAAGGCAGTCATGGGGTGGATTTGTGAGTCCTGGGACTGCATATGGGTCTCTGGCTTGTATACTGGGAGTGCTGTCTGCTAGCCAGTGGAGATTCTTCTTTCCCACTCCTTCCTCTTCCAACTCCTCTTCCTGCTGCATTGTTGTACAATGTCTTTAGTGTTAAGGTGACCTGTTTCAATTTATTGAGGCTTGTTTCATATTGGAAATCTCGGCCTGGAGATTGTTTATTCCACAGTGTGCAATATAAAGGGTCTTGTGTCTCATCTGTGAGCGTCTGGCCGTTTCCACCACCTTCCAGTAGACGTCTTTTTACATATAAATTGGTTATTCCTGAGTTTGGGTTCAAAATCAGGCTATACCAAAAGTATCCATCTTCCTCATCTCCCCCCTCTGGAAATGGTAAGAGAGTGGCTGGATTGAGAACATAACATCTCTGTAAGGTAACATTGTCTGGTAGAAGGAGGGAACATTGCAGACGGAGGTGTCTGGCTGTAGTCATGTGCTTAGGTTGAGTCTGCTGTATGATGGCCGCAATGTCATGTGGTGCAAGAACTGTCAGAGGATAGCCAAGGACTATGTCATTTGTTTTGTCCAGTAAGGCATGTGCTGCCAGTGCTGCTCTGAGGCAAGACGGTCCTCCTCTTGCCACGGCATCTAATTGACATGAGAAATAGCCGATAGGTCGTTGTCTGTTTCCATGGGACTGTGTCAAGACTCCCATTGCATGTCCTTCTCTTTCTGATACAAAGAGTTTGAATGGGAGATCATAGTTTGGTAATCCTAGTGCTGGTGCTGATGAGATAGCTTTCTTTAGGGTGTAGAAATTATCCAGGGCTGTCTGTGTCATCTCATATGGCTCAGTCTTTAATACATCATACAAGGGTTGCATTAGAAGGGATGCTTCTGGGATCCATGCTCTGCAGTAAGATATTAGACCTAGGAAAGCATGCAGGGGTCTATGTCCTTCAGGGACTGACATGTCTTCTATTGCTTGCACACGGGCGCGTGTGAGATGACGCACACCTTTTGACAGGCAGTGTCCCAAAAATATGACTGTCTGCTTACACCACTGTAGTTTGTCTCTGGATACTTTACATCCTTGTTCTGCCAAGTGTCTCAGCAGGCTTTCTGATGTCCTTGTAGCTGTGGGAAGATCTTCTGCACACAATAAGAGATCATCAACGTACTGCAGCAATACAATGTCAGGATTCGCTTGTTGCCAGGAGTCTAGGACATGGCTCATAGCCTTGGCAAACTGGCTGGGCGAATTCTGTGCTCCTTGAGGCATTACAGTCCATTTGTATTGATTATGATCATGTGTGAAAGCAAACAGATACTGGCAAGAAGGGTCAAGGGGAATACTGAAGAAAGCATTTGCTAAATCCACTACGGTAAAGTATGCAGCTGCTGGAGGTATTCCAGAGAGGAGAGTGTTCGGATTAGGCACTATAGGAGTGTCTAATATGGTTGCTTCATTGACTGCTCGCAAATCCTGTACCATACGATATTTTACTGGTTCTCCCTTTTTGGATTTCTTCTTTACTGGAAAGAGGGGCGTGTTGCAAGGTGACGTGCATGGGATCAACGCCCCTTGCTGCACCAATTTTTCTATCTGTTGAGAGATTGCATCTATTTGTGCTGGCTTCAGAGGATACTGTGGCTTGCGTGGTAGCTCTACTCCAGGTTTTAGTTTTACTGTGACTGGTGGCACCCTTAGGTGTCCGATATCTTCCGGTCCTTGTGACCAGAGTGTTGCTGGAATCTTGTCCAAGATATCATCTGGCCCTGTATTACAGATGCTATTGACATCTATGTGTAGTAATATGGGCAGTGAGCAAAGGGCTGACGTGTCAGTGACTTGTAGAGGTGTAGACACTTGTACAGTTCCATCTGGAGTGAATGAGATGGATGCTTGTAGTCGGGAAAGCACGTCTGCACCTAACAGATTTATAGGGCAAGTAGAGGATACTACAAATCTTGCAAGTAGATCTGGAAATGGGCCTATTTGCATAGGTTGGGTTAAGTGATTGGAGATGGGGACACCATCTACTCCTACACAAGCGACATCAATGTCAGACAGGTAAGATATATCGGGCAGATCTTGTGTTCTTAGAACGCTTCTGGCTGCACCTGTGTCTATGAGAAAGGTTGTGGGCGTCCCCTCTATTGGTAGTGTCACAATAGCTTGTGGTCCTACCTCGCCATCCCCTGAAGAAACTGCCAGAATAGGGGACACTGACACAGGCTCACCCCCGTCCTATGCTGTAGCTTGAAGCACAGGTGCTGCATTGTTACCATCTGTCTGCTGTCTAGGTCTTGTCTTCCTGGGTGCCTTGCAATTCTTGCTAAGGTGTCCTGTTTTCCCACAATTATAACACTGTCTTGTTTCTTTCCGTGGTGATTGTTCAGAATTCACCATAAGTACAGCCGTCTTTTTGGATGCTGATGATACAGGTTGTTTAACCGCTGCTGTCTCCAGCCCTTTAGCAACCAACAGTAAGGTATCTAAAGGTAACACTCTATATTCTGGTCTAGACGTCAATAGGCCCTTCTGAATTGTCTCATGTAATCCCAGCATGAAGGCTGTACTTAACATCTGCGTATGTGTTTTATTATGTGGACTGAAGCCAAGATCTGTAAACACTTGTGTGAGTCGTGCATGGTATTTTTCTACAGATTCGTCTCTGTCTTGTTTGATATCTTGTAAACTGACAGCTTGATCTGCGAGTTTATCTTTGGCCCAGTATCTTAACAGGTCGCAGAATTGTATGCCTGATGTAAAGTCATGTTTTGAACAGTGTGTATCATAAGGATCTATGGCATTCCACATGATAGGCCAGTATGAATCTCCTGCTTTAATCTCACATAAGCTGATGAGATCCTCCCAAGCTGCTGAGTATGTCTTTTGAATTTGTACAATTTTCCTATAAAAAGGCATAGGTTGTTTTTCAGGATCTGGTAATGTGTTAATAAGAGAAGTGGCTTGTGTTGGGGTAAATGCAACGTACATTAGACTTCCCCTTTTCTTGTTCCTCCTCTTGGATTTCACTTTTGAATCAGAGTTTCTATTTGTCCACTCTACGACACTCTCTCCTCCCCTTATATCGTCACTGGATTCGTCTGAGCTATCTTGTGGGTGATTGATAGGCAGAACTTGTGTTTCCAGTGTTGTGGTCTGATTCGGCAGTGTTTTAAACAGGGGACTCTTTGCCGTGGTATGTGAACTGTGCACACTATGGGTGTCAGTACTGGCTGATGGATGTTCCGTTATAATTGGTACCTCAACAGATGGGAATATCGGGTATGGAGAATACAGTGTTCCGTTTGAAGTCAATACTGGATACAAGCAAGTGGGATGTGTTTCTGGTGCAGTGGGAGTAAGGGGCGGAGCCCTTTGGACAGATGGTGTGACGTGTGACATCACGTTATGTTGGGCAGTATTCAGGGGTGAGTGCAGCTCCTCCTTCGTGTGTGTGTGAGCCCCATCTTTGGACTGTGATTTTATGGAATCTCTTTGTTCGGGTGAGTTCAGAGGACTGACAACTTCACACGGAGCATGATACACATACATTTTCCTTCCTTTTAATTCAATTTCCTTTTCTATCCACCCTTCCTGTGTAATTGCTCTAGCCACTTTGTACCACATCTCTGCACTAGGCAATAAACCACAATCTTGTAACTGTCCTTTATTATCTCTCAACACTTTACGCCACTCTTCTGCCTTCAAATGCCCTCCTACGACACTGGTAATACCACAGATCTTAAACATTTTTGTACATCGGTTTATCGCGGCTTCGCCACCCCTGTTTTTAACTATGTCACGAGCTAACATGCCCTCAGACAATTTCACCTGATTCTGTCCCATATTTATGTGAAATAAACACAAATTTAGCAGCAAGTGTTTAACGGGGTAGTAATATATATGTATGAGAGAGAGAGAGAGAGAGAGAGAGAGAGAGAGAGATCTTAATTTGGTCGACTGGTTACGGAGGGTTAAATTTTTTTTTTTTTTTTTTTTTTTCCTTAACCACTTAACCACTGGGAACTGATAGAAACAAAGATAGTGGACAGATACATATGAATCAACAGAACATAGTTGTATTACATTTATATCCTGTACTATTTACTTCTTAAATCAATCTCCCCCTGTAGTTTATACAACTTTAAATATTTGGTATAGAAATAGTTGTCTCAACCAGGACACATTCTTTGAATGAGTTAAATGAAAATGGCAGGGGGGGGGAGTGAGGAACCAAGGGGGGAGAGTGAGGGATTTCTCTCTGGATCTCACTGCAGCTGTGTGACCTGAAGGTCAAAAACACACAGAGCAGTGTCTCAGCTCCAGCACTTTGAGGGAGAGAGGTAAATAGTGGCGCCAGGGGGAGAAGTATTAAGCTGTATTTTTCATCAAAACATGCATCACAACCAGCAATGACATAGCATATAACGTTATAATCATCAAACCTTTTCTGCAGAAAACTTCAGATTCAAAAGACATATGATTTCAAGACCATGCGCATATATGACACACACACGTAACCACCCGTAGTGAATGACAGACGTCCCTTAAAGTTTTCAAGCTACTTAGCCGGCCCGAACATCATGACCCTCAAGGGATATCGTCTATCCAACATGCATAGACATTTCCCAGGGAAACAAATATCTATTTCCCCAGGGCACACATATGCAAGTTCGTATTTGCGACCTCTGGTTATATGTATTTGTACGACACTGGGCACAAATCATCAGTCTTCCAGATAGTCACAAATAAACATGTGTGTCCCCTGAACCATATGTCTAATGAATCTCTACAAACAATACCAACAGACCACACACACACACACACACATACACAGGCGACAGATATCACTATATTTTGTACAGGGTTCTTAATGGACTTGAGGCAAAATATCACCTGTACTTTTGTAATCGTCACTTACAACAGAGCTAGACAACGGGCAGAATTCCAAGAACAGGTCTACACGGATAAGATACTAATCATGTCCTTACCGTGTACCGGAGGTGATCAGGCTCCGCCTGTTCTCATGAAGTCTGTCCGTACTCCTGTCGTCCATTGCAGTTCGATTAAACCTCAAGTCCCATCTGGGGTGCCATTTGTAAGAGTAAATATCAAAGTATTTACCAGGAGATATCTGTCCCTGTCCAAATTAAGAGTATTTATATAGTGTGCACACTATAGAGAAATAATACACCAACACTGAGTTCTGGTATAAAGTTTCTCGGTACTGTCTTTATTAAGTCAGTCCTCATATATATAGTTTTTAGTAATCAGATAAAGAGTTACATTAAGTAAAACATCAGGTTTATTCAGTAATTCATTGGTTCTGAGAAGTCTGCTTCTACAAAGTTATGATCAGACATTGGATTAAAGCATTAAGGAGTCTCCAAGACCCATCCCACAAGAGGATGGGTCTTACTCTCATTGGTAAGAAATAGAAGACAAAGACAAGATGGTGCTTCTCCTCCTCGTGTCCTGTGTCTGTTAAGACCCGTTATCCTTAACAGACCGGAAATAGTGCTGTCTCCATCTTACAAGAAAAGGGGAGTGTCAAATCCTCCATTTTAGAGTCTCCCAATGATTCAGCATTTATTAGTAAAACTTGCTTATACGATAATACTGCAAAGATAAGATATATAAGTAGGTGCACGAATACATTTATACATTTTGTACTGATCCTTATCCATAACAGAACAATGTGTCCAGCGATACGGCATCTAAACTACTTTTTATAATGACATTAACCACCACTACATATGTGTAGGAAACTGTGTGGTTAATATGTAAAACAATATCTTTAGACACGGGTAATAGTTATGACCCACTGGTTATTTTATTCTTGTAAAACTTATAAAGCTATCAAGTGTTTTATTGAGTGCTATACCGCAAACCCCCATGTGTTAGTAGATACTGAGGAAGCTGCACAGAGCAGTAAAACGCGTTTATCTGTCACCCAATACACAATTACTATATAATTGTACAAATCAGTACATACTTGATTTTATGATATTGTTATTTTACAAGTGATGTGAAGTGTAAAGAAGATAGAGGAAAGTAGAGATAAGGTGGTCATCTGAATCATTTTATACACTTTGTACACTATGGGTGTATGATACAGTATTATTACTTTGTATCTCAAATCTTGGGAGGATATGAATGTGTGTATTGGATGATGGCCCTGGGACTTAGTGCTGATTCCTGAGGAACTCCATTTACCACATTAGTCCAATTTGAGAATTTCCATGTACAACAATTTATCTTTGTTATGATTAAACCCATTTTCTATCCAAGCACTTGATTGCTGTCGATGTCCAGATAATAGCTGCAATATCTAGATTCTTTATTTTGCACAATAGTCTCCCAGAAGACACTGTGTCGAAAGCAATTAAGTCCAAAAGGAGCACATCTACTGAATTTCCTAGGTTCAAGCACAACTCACTATTTTATAAGAATTTATAATAACCCAATTAATCCCCAAACACGTTTACACATTAAAATACTATGCTTCCTAGACACACATATCCTGAAAGGACCAAAAATCATAAAGACTCAAATAACAATACGCTCAACTCGTTCCTCTTGGTTCTTTAGACGTACTAAGCTCAAAAGAGAAATTGGGAAATGTATAATTGCAGTGAATGGAATATAATTTTATCATTTTTGGTCTCTGGGGGACCTGAGATTACTTCTAAATGTTGTATAAATTAAAATATATTTTCTTTGAAACCTGTTCCGGGCCCTTGTGATCGAGTGTACAGACCCATCACGGGTGTGAAGAGGCACGTATTATATTCAATATATATAAAAAAAGGAAATAGCATATACATAAAGTATTTCTTTAGGAAGGGGATAGAGTGGAGGAACGGAGGTGGGTGACAAATACAATGAGGAAAAGGAAGATAAGAGGAAAAGGACAAGGATCAGTAGAAGAAGATGGAGGATGGGTCTGGTGGTATGGGGAAAATGGAATAGGAATCTAGAATAAATATGGAGAAATGGGAAGTAATAATGAGAAAAGTTTAAGGAAAGAAGAAGCATCAGGTAAAAGAGGATGGGTTTGGAGGTATAGGGAAAAGGAAATGTGAGGTGAGATTAAAGAGGGAAATATATGTTACCTTAGGATATCACTTTCTATTCAAGTCAACTGAGTCACCAATCTACTTGAGATAATTCAATTCAGAAAACATTGAGAGAAAGTTGTATTCTGTTTATAGATGCATTCATTCTATCTTTATTCTTGGTACAATGTAGATCCACTAAGAGTTTGCCCTTTCTTCAATGTTCCAATAAGTGTCCATGGGTAGAACTTGGGAGTCCCTTTGCCCATAATACTGCCCCAAATTGTAACTTGTGTTATGATTTGACTTTGGTATTGTTTCTATTTCTAGCACTCAAACATATGGAGGTCCATGGCCCTATTACCATGGGACAATGAGTGCCCAAAAGTATGTCAGGGGAGAAATACAGCCAGAACTGTAGGTGAAGGGCCCTCAAAAATGATAAGAGGGGCTGAAGTCTGAAATATACATGATACATGGACTCTACCATGCAACAGAATGGACGGAGTGGATGGAAAGTCCATGAAATTGGCCATGTACTCTCTCACGCTGAGTGCACCATGGAGTAGTCTGCAACTCAAGTCCTCATTGGTTGATAGGACTAGCTGTTAAAGAGGCAGTCAAAGATGCTTAATATCAGGGTAAAATTAAAAAAGTGTGAAGTTGAAAAGATGGGGCATACCAAACAGAGGACTCCATCTACGTATATCCCACTGAGAGGTTAACAAATGTCATCCTAATGGACAAAGCCAAGTGGTACTCTACCCGGATATAGAAGTGCCTCAGTGCCCGGAACATGGCCTCATATTGTGGTGGAACCTCTCTGTGAGACACTGCTTCCAAGTCTTACAAATGGACAATTCGGCTGATGCCAGGAGCAGGTTGAGGAGATGTAAGCTATGCTCTCCAGAAACAAACTAAATATTAGCTTTACAACGTTTTGCTTCCTAAATTATGTTCTTGGTAAAAGTCCAAACATACATGTTTATTGCTTTTAGCTTTTAGTGAAGCGTTTTAACCCATCCATGTATAGTATTAAATCAAAGAAAAGTGTATTAATACATTCACATTTATTAACTAATCATTGAAAATATATAAACTATATAAATGGAGATAAATCTATACAGTCAAACAAAACAATGGTTATCCGAGAAGAGTACTGGTGGCCGACTCGGTCCTATGAGGACCGACCAACAGTCCAGGATTTATATCTCTATCTTTGGGCTCACATAGAGAGAGATTTAAATCCTGTACTGTTGGTGGCCCTTGTAGGATGAAAGGCCCACAACATAATTGTATATAGTAAATTTAAATAAATTACAATATATTTTTGCTACATAATAATGTATATATGAGACTTTAGTTGTCCTTTGCTTCTCGTCACATTTCAATGCAGTATAATGTCAGTATAATGGAAGTAACTAATGTCATCTACCTACATATATTTCCAGTTCTTTGGTGAGATAAATATCTATTGATTAATGTAACCACCTACTACAACCTATTCCATGCATGTTCTCTTTGTATTTACAGTATATTACTTATACTTTGGCATCCTCATGAACATTTCCACATTTTACAATGTTCCTCTAATTCCTTCTTCTCAGGACACTTTGAAAGGTTTCAGGACAAGTTGCAGAATTTCTCCAAAGAATAAAATATTAAAAATAATATATCAAAATAAAACACACCATTTTTATGTGTCCCAGAAACAGCATAATATTTATTTTTCGTCTCTCTTTTTATACATTTTTATTGAAATGGGAATAAACCGGTGGTAATAGCCAGTTATATTTAGAAATGCCAACAGCTTTTACTAGTTGGTGTGCGCCACTGCTCTATCAAGTCTACCTTGACCAGCTCTGGCAAGATCCTCCCTACTTTGTGTCCTAAGTTCTTCACTTCCACCTTAACAAACTGGCATTTGTCAGGCCAATGGTCAACCCTGGCTATATTTTGGCAATGTTATCTACTTCTACCATCCATGTAGTAGGTGGTTAACAAGCTGTTGGCATGTGGAAGGGAGATACTTCATCCCAAGAGACGTAACCGTAAAATGGTGCTGCACAAATGGGGTGGTGAATGCGGACTTCTCTCTAGTGATTTCAGCAAGTGAGATCTGCCAGTAGCCAAGTCAAGTGTGGTCACATAGATTGCCCATCTTAGCCTATCTGGAAGCTCAACTACTCTAGATATTGGGTAAGCATCAGTAGTCATATTGTAATTTAGCTGTGTGTTCCTATACTTCTTAGGGACCGACACCACAAGGGATACTCATGGACTAGATAGGACTATGCTCAATTAACAGTAGGTCTATCATCTCATCCTGCTCATTCCTTATGTTGCCCTTATCAGGGATCCTATAAGAGGGATGTTTTAAGGAGGTAATGTCAGGGTTAAAGACCCTGTGGGTTGGCAGGTCCATCCTACCTAGTTTGGTCAAAAACAAGTCTAGCTGGTGACTCACCACCAACTTGAACTGCTGTTGCTGGTCCAGGGACAAGTTGGTCAGGATAAAAGAGAAAAGTGATTGGTCATCAGGGGCAAGCATGTTTAGAATTACCCCATCCTCAAAATCTTCAGTCTCTGCTAGGCAAATGGCCATTATTTGGAGATTCCGATTCTGGTTTTGTTTCAGCATAACCAGGTGGTTTTCTTCTGAATCTGCTGTTGCTCATGCATGGCTACCATATAGGTGGTGTTGGATAGTTTCTCCATAGTTTGGGAGTGACCTTCCAAAATCACTGGGAGCCTGTACTAACATTAAAACCTGCTGGCTTACCAAGAGTTCCCTAAACCAGGCGTTCTAAGTCATACCTTTTTGTTCTTATCTGCCGTTAAAGCTAGGTTTTTAGACATTTTGGAGATATTGATAGTTTTAGGCTCTTAAATCATTTTACTTTACTCAAAATCTTAAAAAAATATCAAAATAGAACCTGAATTCATAAATATATCAACCAGGTGTAGTCCCACTTTAGTGGCATTTCAGTGTTCATCACAAACCAAATTACATTAGGACATGTTACAGAATTTTCCACATCTTCAGTCATATCTTCTCACTTACTGGGAAGCTATTCCCACGATAGAATGAGATATATGTGGTGCAGTTTGTTAGTCTGGAGATTCATCTGAGATAAAATTTTAGGGGCTACAGCTTTAAATGATGTCATTACAACGTCTTAGCTGGCGTCTAAATGCTGATTTCACGTCTGTATTCTTCAAACTGTAAATAACTGGGTTTATCAAAGGGGCAACTGCTGTGTTAAAGAGAGAAACATATTTTTTGTAGTCTAAACTATTATTTGAACTTGGTCTCAGGTATTGAAAGAAGAGGGTTCCATAGAAAATGATGACAACTGTTAGATGTGAGGAACACGTGTAGAAAGCTTTAATTCTCCCTGTGCTGGAACGGATCTTCAGGATGTTGTTAATAATGAACATGTAAGAGTTGAAGGTTAGAAGAAAAGGGGTTAAACATAAACTGAATCCTTCAATAAGGGTCAATCTCTCAAAGGCTGAGGTATCATTGCAAGACAGCTTCAACACAGGCACAAGGTCACAGAAAAAGTGATTGACTACATTGGATCTGTAACACCATAACTGTGACAATAAGATGAGATGAGGTGTAATCATTAAAAACCCCAACATCCAACATATGGTAGCCAATAGAGCACAGACTGTATGGTTCATGACCACAGGATAATGCAAGGGTTTACAAATAGCCACATATCGATCATAACTCATGGCCGCCAGTAGAAACATCTCACCACCAACCATGGAAAAATATATGAACATGTGTGTTCTGCAAGCAAGCAAAGAAATGGTGTTATCCCTAAATATGAAGTTACTAAGGATCTTATGTAGAGTGATGGTGCTGGTAGACATGTCCATGAGAGACAGATTCCCCAGAAAGACGTACATGGGAGTGTGAAGATGATGATCCAGGCAGATAAGTACAAGAATGGTCATGTTGCTACCAAAAGTGAGGAGATAAATTATTAGAATCAGAAAGAAGATTGGAGCCTGTAGACCAGGATGGTCAGAAATCCCCTTCAGAATAAAATATGTCACCATGGTGTTGTTTTCTTTCTCCATAAAATCTTATAGTCATTCTTTTTATCAGTGTGATATCTCAAAAAACTACTTAGAGTTCCAAGACATAGATCCAATCAATAAAAGCTACAGGAAATCAGGTCAAACTGTTTAGTTGAAAGTTTGATCATGAGGCTGAAGCTTAAATACTTGGTACATATCATGAGAAGATAGACCTGCCTTGAGAAGGACTCTGATGCTCAGACTGATTGGAGAGACACATAAAGAAGCAGATGACAGAGGCAGATATGGATAGATGAGGTCATTAAAACAATCAACATAAGTTTGATGGATCTCAAAAGGGGCAGTGGCTGACAGACGTTCCTGACATCCTGTGGTTCATAGGGTTATGGAGAATAAAACATAACTGAACAACGGTAACATCCCACATTGGTAACCATTTACTTAAACAGAAAGGAGATGAGGCTTAGCACTTTTGTAGATCAAATATAACAAAGGATAGTTAATAAATGACAATGACTTATGAGCACCAATAGATTAATGGAGTGTTTCCAAATGGACATCTACAGAGTATCCTGAGTTATTATAAATGTATGGTAGAAGATATGGAATCTAACAAATATAATATGAAAAATATTCAATTAGTTATTAATATTAATCTTTATTGGATTATTTAGTCATAATAAAAAAATAGGGTTTTGGAAAATATATTCATCATGAAGTGTAGCGATGCAAAATAACAGTCATTTGTTATTACAAAGGTTGTTCAGTTTATTCAAGATGGACATTGTTACTAGTAAAGAATCATGTAAAGGAGACATTGACCACTTTTAAATGGTCAACTTGACCAGCAAATTGTCTAGACTTAATTTGTCTATTTATAAGAAACGTCTGGGACAAATTGCAGGTAGCAAATTGACATGTCTAGAGTTATGAAAAGCCATTGAGGCCGTCCTACCATAGGTCCATCAGAGCCAGGTTTCATGACTGATACAGTGTATTCAAATTGTTGGAAGAAACTGACAAATTATGATCTGCATTAGCCCAGAACATATCTCCCATCTTCTTTGTCTTCCGATGCTCTGACACACGAGTCCTCTCTCCAGGACCAACTAGTCAGATGTTGGGACACCGTGTCCCTAACACAAACTATAACATGGAAGGGCTGCCCACTTACCTTCTCCAGCTTATTCCTCATTATTTCTCTTTAGAGCTGGGTTTTTATTTGTAAACTAGAACATCTCAGAAGATGTCTCATGAGGTGCCAAAGACCCAAGAGTTTAATTATCTGCATGTACATCTGAGAACGTCTGTGTTTATGTATATCACCCAAAAGACCAGGCATTCAAACAGATTGATATTAACTCTATTAAATATATTATTTTCCTTAACCATATTTATATATCATATTTTAGAGTCAATATTATTTCATAGAACCAAGCGTGATGTTTTTATTATATTAATTGTAATCATAAGATGCATCTTTTAGATCAGTTGTTGTAACATGACTTTGTTTGACCAAAAGTTCAGTTTTTCAGAAGCTCACATCACATAACTTTTAGCTATAAAAGGTCCTGAAGCACCACTCCTTCCAGGACCTAACCAGTGGGATTCATTCATTGGCCGGCTCACCTGGTCGCTTGTCAAATTAATGGCAGCCACAAGGTTTGTTCTATTAAGGTTAAGATTGGGCAAGAGATACATTTTCACTGTGGTGGTACCACCTGGTATCCGGAGGCTGTAGCTATTTGTCATATTATAGAAGGAATGGTGGCTGATACCTTGGTAGCCATTTTCATCCAGTTGTGTTGCAGAGTGAAATTTTGGCAGAGTATCTAGTTTATAGCTGAGTTGACGCAGCAGTTGTTAAAGAAGTTTAGAGTGATCCAGCTAAGGTCCACCCCCTGTCATTCCCAGAACTTTTCCATGTGTGAAAGGTTCACTGGTACCTTGAAGGCGATGATTAGAGCTTTTCAGACCAGGAGAAGGATTTGAAAAAAATGCTCCCCTACATCATATTTGCCTACAGACAGATCCCTCAAGAGTCTATAAGATTCTCCCCTTTTTAAAATGTCTATGGAGTCCATTGGACTTGTTACTGGAGTTTTGGGAAGGGGACGATTAGGTTGAGGAACTCTAGTGTCATATGTGCTGTGGCTCCAAACCCTGACTTACTAGCCATAAGGCAAGCAGTATGATAGGTATGATGAGAAGCCAGGGCTAAGGAATTCTGGGTAGGATAGAAGACATTAATGATGGAAGAAAGGTAGGGAGGGGAGAAAAGTGTCAGCTCACATTTATCTACCTCTTGAACAGAGGTAAGTTTGACGAGCTCATCAACATCCATTGGTACAGCAATCTTATTTTCAGATGGAATTGGTGAGTAACAACAGTAATTGAACTAGTGAGTGCCCCAAGGAGTCTACGTGACTGAAATGCTGATGTGGTATCTCCAGGCAAATATCACTATTGAAGTGGATCACAATCCCATTTATTTTGGTACATACATGTGCCAGGTTGATATACCTTGGTATATAGCGACCCTAAAAAAGTATTGTATAGCAAGTCTGAAGAATTGCTTCCCACTCAATGATGTCACTTATCAATGCAAACTTGTCAATGGTAGGTAAAAATATAAATCTCATTATCAATTTAAATGTATCAAATGCTTTTCGCTTATAAAAAAGCTTTCTCAATGATATATAGAAAAAATCATATCAAATGCGTTTCACTTATAATAAAGCTTTCTCAATGATACATAGATAAAATTGTATCAAATGTGTTTCGCTTCTAAAAAAGCTTTCAGAATTATATAGAGAAAAAAATCGTATCAAATGTTCTTTGCTTATAAAAAACGCTTTCTCAATTATATATAAAGATAACATTGTATCAAATGCATTTTGCTTATAAAAAAACTTTCTCAATGATATATAGATAAAATAGAAGCAAATGCGTTTCACTTTCTAAAAAAGCTTTCTCAATTATATATAAACGTGTTTCAAATGTATTTTGCTTATAAAAAAAGCTTTCTCAATGATATACAGATAAAATCGAATTAAATGCGTTTCGCTTATCATAAAGTTTTTGTCCATGATATATAGATAAAAATATATCCAATGCGCTTCGCTTATAATAAAGCTTTTTCTATGATATACAAAGATAAACTCTTATCAAATGCATTTTGCTTATAAAAAAGCTTTCTCAATGATATATAGATAAACTCAGATATAGTTAAGTGTGTGTCATTCATCAACTAAAACTAAAGCCTCCCAAAACAAGGCAAGCTCTATATATGGCCTCACCTGCTGATCTCACTGGTTGCTTAACCAGAAGTGCCCAGTGAGATATCCTTGTTGTCATAGGAATGGGGAAACTATTACAGTGGGAGGGGGGGAGAAGAGACACAGGGGACGGAGGGGAAAAGAGTAGGGGGAGAGACACAGGGGAGGGAGAAGGGGAGAAGAGACACAGGGGAGGGAGGGTGAAGACACATAAGGGAGGGGGAAAGGAAACACAGAGGAAGGAGATGGGGGGATGGAGACACAGTGGAGGGAGATGGGGGGGAAGAGACTAGTGAAGGGAGATGTGGAAGGAGACACAAGGCAGGGAGGGGAAGGAGACACAGGGGAGAGAGGGAAAGAGACACGGGATGGGGAGGAAGGAGAGACACAGGGGAGGGAGATGGGGAAGGTGACAGAGGGGAGGGAGAGGGTGGAAGGGTCTGCTGACCTCACTGGTTGCTAAACCGGACGTGCCTACTGAGTGATCCTTGTTGTCATAGGAATGGGGAAACTATTACAGTGCACAAGGAAAAATGTGAGGGAGAGGGGAGGAGAAGAAACACAGGGGAGAGAGGGGGAAAGAGTGAGGGGAGAGACACAGGGGAGGGAGAAGGGGAGAAGAGACATAGGGGAGGGAGGGGGAAAGAGACATAAGGGAGGGGAAAGGAGACACAGGGGAAGGAGATGGGGATGGAGACACAGTTGAGGGAGATGGGGGAGGAGACATAAAGTAAGGAGGGGAAGGAGACACAGGGGAGGGAGAGGGGGGAAGGAGACACAGGGGAGGGAGAGGGGGAAAGATACACAGGATGGAGAGGGGGAAAGACACAGGGGAGGGAGATGGGGTGACAGAGGGAAGGGAGAGGGTGGAAGAGACACAGGAGATGGAGAGGGAGAGGTGTGTGGAAGAGACACAGGGGAGGATGAGGGAGGTGGTAGAGACACAGGAGAGGGAGATGGCTCTAAGAGACAGAGGGGAGAGATAGGGGAGATACACAGGAGGCTCGCAATGTGTGGCAAAGAGCATTGCAAGCATTTAAAAGTTACGGACTTGCTCGTGCCACTCATTGCGGGTCCCACGATAAGCGCCACAGGCACTCATCTCGAGGCCAGCAAGTGAGAGGAGGGGAGAGCCTCGCATTGTGTGGCAAACATTGCTAAGCTTCACATTTTATTGCCGTCATTTTTGACTTATGGATAAATACATCAAGTCTTTAGAGCCCACACAGAATCCTTGTCCCTATATAAATGGAACAATATCCTCTATTGATAACAATGTGTTGTGTTTGTCCGCTCAGTCATTTTCAACTCTCTGTGATCTCATGGACTGCAACACACCATGGTGATCCACTTGGTATTCATGGCAGAGATACTGGAGTGGGTTGCCAGGTCCTTCTCCAGTTGACCACAGCATAGAGCTCCTGGTATTCCTAGGTGGTCTCCCATACAGGAACCCATTGATGTTTATAAAATGAGTCTCTCAATAGTGGAATATCAAAAATACAGAAGTAATATGACCAATTATTATATATATATATATATATATATATATATATATATATGTGTGTATATATATATATATATATATATATATATATATATATATATCAGATTTAATTCCAGGATACTACACTATCTGTTATGAAATTTGCTACCAAGGTATTAATGATTTGATGGGTACTACATCTGTGCAAAGGAGGAGGATAACTAATTGGTTCTTATTCCATTATACATCCATATAAAGTAGGCCTTCAAGTCCACATGAGTACTACTCATTACTTAATTGCACTAGCCGTTCAATATTCTTCTGGATTTCTATTGTACACCACGTGTCAAATTCAATGACCTCATACTAGATACTCTGCCAGGGCAATATCTTTATATAAGCCCAATGGCTCCAGAGTACCGCACTTATAAATCCATTGTGTCTTCAATAGCCTGAGTTTAAGGATCCAATTTCCTCTCCACTTCTTATGTTGGATATAATCAATAGCTTGTACGGTTATGTCTTTGATATCTTTATAATGTTCCAAAGTAATAGAAAAAACATTTGTGACTTTTCCTTTGCTGACATCATGTATGTGTTTGGAAAATCTGGTCTTCAATGACCTTTTAGGTAGTTGTCGAAGTTTGCTTGTTGCAAGAAAGTATTTCATGTTACATTTTTTCTTGATAGTCATAGTGGGTATCTCAGGTAAAACATTTTTCAAGATCTTGTACTCCTTTAGGATGTGCCAATTCTTTTTGATAGCTTGTGTGATGTCATGAGGAAACTACAAGTTTTTCCTTCTTGTTTCTTCCTATAAGTGTTTTTTTTGTTGTTGCATGTTTACATGTTATTGACACGTGTTGTATTGATTTTAACACTTTGTTAAGTTAACCAAATTTTTAGAATGTTTAAATTTGGATATATCAGAACAATGTTTAGAAGATTTAAACATAGGATAAGAAAAAAAAAAAAGAAAAAAAAAGGAAAAAAGAAAAAGTATTAAAGAAGAAGACAATACATTATAGTGAGTTTTGCCTGGGGGATGGGGAGACCGTGGAGAGGGGGGACTTATTATTTGTCTTAAAATGTTGATAGACAGTCTGGAGTAATTTTCCAAATTAAAGATTTAGTGATTCATTCCAAACTTTCCACTTCAAAATATCTCTTTTGATTAGGTCTGAGGAGATAAAGTTTTTATCCAGCTCCAATTGAGGAGTTAATAACTTCTACAGTTTTAGATAATAAATGAGAATTTGGTTTATCTTTAACTAATTGTTCAAGTGGAGTTAGTTTAGTTCTTTTTAAATTTCCCAGGTTGTTTAGAAGAAAGCATGAGGTTAAGTTTTTGTAAATAAGCCAACCCCTACCAGATATGTTATGTCTCTGAATATCAGTGAAGGATAACAATCCACTTCCACAGAATAGATCCTTTAAGAAAATACGATTTTTGTTCTTCCATTCCCTAGGTGTAGAGATTTTGTAGTACCTAGCTATTGACTCCAGAACCATTGACTCAGAACCATTTTGGTTTTGATCTAAGACCAAGCAAATGTGTTTGGATATAACCATTTCAGTATATGTGAAGTGATAATTGAACCGTGATAGGTTTTAATAATTGGGTATCCTATTCCACCTTTTGGAAAATGTTTGGCCTTTGTTAATTTTTGGAGTCTTACTTGTTTCGACGTGTGGATGAATCTATTAATTAATATCTGGGACTTTTGAGTCCAGTACTTTGGCACAACCAATGGTATACATTGAATAATGTAGTTGAATTTAGGTAGCAAGACCATTTTTATTCGTGCTTTTCTTCCAGAGAACATATACATTTATATTTTTTCAGCTGGAGAGTAAGTTCAAACATTTTAGATGTAGCTTTTTAAGGTTTATAGAATTTTTTTTTTTTTTTTAAATCTTCATTGAATTGAATACCCAAATGTGAAAAACCTTTAGATCTCCAACTGAATGTCAATTTTTCCTCAAGTTTTTTAATTTCGTCTGTTGGCATATTTAATGTTAAGACCTCTGACTTAAGTGAATTGATTTTGTAGTTCGAAATCAGACTAAATTTATAAATGATATTATTCAATTGTGTCAAAGACTCTTGTGGGTTTGTAATTGATAATACGATGTTGTCTCCTTATTCCCTTTATGCCATTGGTTTGCCTAACTACCTCAGTAAAAGGAGTACAGGAAGGGAGAGAGGGGACACCATTCTGAATATCAAACGTTTGGGACCCGAATCCTATACACTGTATATAAAGAGCCAATTGCATGCGTTCCAAATTTATCAAAGCCCATTCTGGCCATTACACAGTGTATGTACACCCACCCTATCTGATCAAACTCTTTCTCTGCGTCTAATGAAAGGAACAGGGTGGGAGTACATCCCTTCTCACAGTGTGCTATCAAATTCAGCAATTTTCTGATATTGTCCACTCCTTCCCTGCTTGCGGTAAAACCTATTTGTTCCAAAGAAATCTATAAGTAGATCTTGATGTGTCCACGTAGTAGGTATTCTCTTTTGGTCACTTTGACCTGTTGAAAAGCCTCATGGACCACTGTGTTCTTATGTCCCTTGGCCTTGAACTTCTTCATCAAGACCTTGCTTTCATTCTCATAGTCCGTCGTATGACTGCAGTTGAGTCTAATGCTTTGAGATTGGCCATAAGGAATGTTTTTTATCCACTTCTTGTGACTCCCTATAAATAGGTACCAGGTATATCCACAGGTTTTGATAATAAATACATAATGATTAGCATCTATCTCTATGATGAAACTGAGTTGACTCCTTATGCATGTTCCCTTATTGGCTGGTCATGTAAGGAACCATGAAAATGAGCCCCTTGTTCCAAGGTCAATAGTCACCCGCAGGCATGCTTGGTCACACCTGGAGATGGCCCTGACATAGACAGTGTCGTTATTGTATCATGTTGAAACTCATGTATGCAAAACATGGATATAATAGATATAGATGTCCCTGTTTCTCCCAATTAGGATACTCCTGTAACAATCCCTTTGTAACATTTCTGCCTTTTTACTGTTTAACTCCCATTTTGGGCACATGGTCCTAAGCACTATATTACTTGTCAGTGTTGGGAATGCTTACAATGTTGGCCACACTTTGCGGCCCATAGGGCAGCAACTTCGAGCCTCACAAAGTGAGGAGAGCCATCGACCAGGCATGCAGGACTTCATCACTGAGGCCACAATGCAGTGAGGGCCACAACCCTCTTCCTCCTCCTAACCCCTTGGCCCACATGACTTTGGCACTAAGATCCGAGGGCCGAAATTCTCCTCCTCCCTCCTAACCCTTTTACCCCTTATCCTCCCTCCAACCCCCCTCTCCAAATACCTCCCTATCCTTCTTACCTTGATCAGCTGAGCTCCTGCTGCTGCAGCGAGTCTTCTTGATGTGACCATACCAACATATGCTAACTAAGTGACGTTACATGCGGAAGGGGGGGAGGATGAGACAAAAGGGAGTGGAGGGGGTAAAGGAGACACAAGGGAGGGAGAGGAGGAGGAAAAGGAGACACAAGTGAGGGAGATGAGGGGGAAAGGAAACGCAAGAGAGGGAGAGGAGGGGGAAAAGGAGACACAATGGAGGGAGATGAAGGGAAAAGGGAGACACAAGGGAGGGAGAGGGGGGGGAAAAGGAGACACAAGGGAGGGGAGGAAGGGAAAAAGGAGACACAAGGAAGGGAGAGGATGGGGAAAAGGAGACATGAGGGAGAGGTGTGAGAAAAGGAGACACAAGGGAGGGAGAGGAGGTGGAAAGGAGACACAAGGGAGGGAGAGGAGGGGGAAAAAAGAGACACAAGGGAGGGGAGGAGGGGAAAAAGGAGACACAAGGAAGGGAGTGGAGGGGGAAAAGGAGACATGAGGGAGAGATGGGAGAAAAGGAGACACAAGGGAGGGAGAGGAGGGGAAAAGGAGGCACAATGAAAAGAGAGGAGGGGTAAAGGAGGCACAAGTGAGGCAGAGGAGGAAGAAAAGGAGACAAAAAGGAGGGATAGGAGGGGGAAAGGAGACACAAGGGAGGCAGAGGAGAGGAAAAGAAGACACAAAGGGAGGGAGAGGAATGGGGAAATGAGACACAAGGGAGGGAGAGGGGTGAAAATGAGACACAAGGGAGGGAGATGGGGGATGAGACACAAGGGAGGGAGAGGAGGGGGGAAATGAGACACAAGGGAGAATGCAGATGAGTGCCAAAGGTGCTCACATTGTGTAGCAAACAGCATTGCCACGCTTAAAATTATATTCCCGTCATTTTTGACGGCTAATTTCCTAGTAATTAGATAATAAATCCATTAGTCCAGTGTAGATTAAAGCCAATGACACAATCAAATATCTAAAACTTGAATATACATTCATTTTAATAGATATATGAGGAGATCAATAGCATCATAATGTAAGCAGATGCTTTACTTGCTCCTGATATAATAACATTAAAGATCAATTACTTTTCAGAAATGGAGCTAGTGAAATACATAAAATGTTGAGAAACTAAATTATATGAAAATGTGGTCATCATGGGTCTTATATATTGGGAAAAAAAATTAAAAATAAATAAAATAATATAAAATAAGGGTATTGTGGTAGAAAATAAACAGACAGACTAGAGTTGGAACACAGAACTGCCTCTAAGAAGCTATTCTTATGTTAGCCAATCGGAGCTGCCAGCAGATCTTAGTGCCCTCAGGACCGAGGAGAATATGAATATTTAATAGAGGGAGGTAACACTTGATCATGAATCGCTACCTTGTTGTGGGGAAGGGGGTTGTGTACCTCAATGAAACTGTGTTCTATACCATGTAGGGTCACCCAAGATGGGCAGGTCATAGCAGAGATGTCGGACAATCAAAGAAGGAACTGGCAACCCACTCCATATAGATAAGCACAACCAGAAACACATATAGGTTTGTTGAGGTGTATGTTATGTCCATAATGGATCAATGAACCAATAAGAAGTACAAAGGAGTGTGTAGGTGAGGAACCAAGAAAGCAAGTAGAAGAATGGTCAATTGTAATGAGCATAACCAGAAGGAACATCGGAACTTGGAACATGGATTCATCAGAAACTGCCCTAAGTATGAAATACATCAGCATGGTCTGATTTATGGGATTCATGATTAGGATCATAAAACTTGAAACTAAAATAGAAACATCAGATCATTCCAAAGTGTTCCCAGAGACTCAACTGGATTTTAAGTCATTCTTAGGGTTCCAATCAAAATCTTTCCAAGATTTATCATATTTGTGATCTGAGCACCTTATATTTTGATTACTGGTAGCTCAATGGAGATTTTATTTAATAAATAAAAACATGGAGGACATTGTGTGAATTATTATTATTATTATTATTATTATTGTTTTTTATCATTTGAGTTCCAGTAGATTATGTAGAACTAGTGTGCAATAAACACATCAATATAAACTATGTACATATATTTGAAGGCAGATAAGACAAGACAGCACATTGTACATATACATTAGTACTGGAGGAGATGCTCTTGGGAGACCTTCACAGATACTGGTTTGGTGGAAATCGTATCCTTAGATAAGAGTTTAAATATAGCAAGGTGCATTATGGGCTCCTACCATCATTATATTGGACTATACTGCATATTGTGTTGTGAAAGAGGTTGGTGGTGAGTGGATATTGAGAAAGAAGGTCATGGATAGACAAGAATATATTGCAAAACACATATGGAGAGATGTGATGGAGGTGAATGGAGAGTTGGGGTTGAGTTGGTATAGAGAGAGA
Organism: Discoglossus pictus; assembly: GCA_027410445.1. NCBI lineage: Eukaryota > Metazoa > Chordata > Amphibia > Anura > Alytidae > Discoglossus > Discoglossus pictus. The sequence goes on from CM050170.1 coordinate 8,382,288, forward strand.
TCGTCTACATGGTCCTCTCTTTGGAGCAGTTGCACCAAATTATCTGATTTATTATTGTTTTGTATGTGTGTACCTTATAACAATATTTATGAGCAAGGGGTCAATGTCTGGAGTACCCTATCACCCTTATGGAGACTAAACACTATAGGTAATTTGCATAAACAAAACAACTAAGTCAAAGGTGCTCATCAGAGAACGAACTAACCTTAGTAGGTTAGTTCTATCGCCATGATAAGCCACTCTGAGAGCAACCACTTTTAGCTCACGTGTGGCCTTCACAGGGATAAATATCCTGTAGTATATCGGTCTTGTCCCACTCACAAGAGTGACCCAATTCCGAAATACAAGGCAATACCACCCTGAACAAGAAAAATAGCAACTCCAGATGTGTTTCAGCCTTTATGGACCTCCTCAGTGAGGTGCAGCTGAACTCCCTAAGGCACAGTGAGCAAGGGGTCCACGTCTGGAGTCCCCTATCACCCTTAGGGAGACTAAACTCTAAGGGTCATTTGCATAGACAAAAAAAAACCTGATATACTACATGATATTTCTCCCTGTGAAGGGCACAAGTGTGCTAAGAGGTTGCTCTCAGAGTGGGTTATCATGTCCTTAGATCTAACCTATTAAGGTTGGTTCATTCTATGATAAGCGCCCCTGACTTATTTGTTTTGAATATTTGTAATTTGCCTAAGGCACCCACTCAACATCATAAAGCTGGTGCTCGATGAATAAAGAGTAAAAACAATAGTGGAAGTGAGTGGTTATGTAGAGAGAAGGCAAAGTAAAGTAGGTGTGAAAAGAGTGAGGAATTGTTTGAGTAGGACATGTAGGGTGACCTTCCATGCTTATGGAGAGAAATAATAGTGGTGAATTCATATGGAGAGAAGTGAGAGGACAGTAGACAGAAGTGTGAGTAGGCTAGCATGTAGGCTTAGAGTTTGTCAAAAGGGAGTGGTAAGGTGACATTGAAACTCACATGTAGACAAAGAGAGTGTGAGAGAGGGAGGAGATGGGGGAGAAGAAGACAGTGTAAGAGTGTTAGAGAGAAAGAGACAAAGAGATAGTCAAATGGATAGAGAATGACACCACCTTAGAGAGATGGAGGAGACTGGGGAGAAGAAGACAGAGTAGGAGTGATAGAGAGAAAGAGACAAAGAGAAAGTCAAATGGCTAGAGAATGACACCACCTTAGAGAGATTAAGGAGACTGGGGAGAAGAAGACAGAGTAAGAGTGATAGAGATAAAGAGACAAAGAGAAAGTCGAATGGATAGAGAATGACACCGTCACCACCTTAGAGAGATGGAGGAGATGGGGGAGAAGAAGACAGAGTAAGAGTGATAGAGAGAAAGAGACAAAGAGATAGTCGAATGGATAGAGAATGACACCACCTTAAAGAGATAGAGGAGACTGTGGAGAAGAAGACAGAGTAAGAGTGATAGAGAGATAGAGACAAAGATACAGTCAAATGGATAGACAATGAAACCACCTTCGATAGAGGGATGTCCAACATAAATAATTCTGTCTCGCACAAGAGATGTATAAATACCTTATTAAAGTATCCTGAGGACCCACTGAATGACCAGGGAACCCTCCAGTAAATAAAAATTGGGTATAAAAGATAAAATAATGTGTTTATTTATTTATTTTATAAATATATTGCCCAAAAACAATAAAATAAACACATTTTACAACTTTTAGGCACCATTTAAATTGCTAAAAATGATAGGCACTCATTCATCTCATGACCCTTAAGTGGGCCATTATAGTGGTCCTTATTTCATAATTTATTAGTATTTTAAGAAAACAAATACATCCAATATCTCAATAGGGCATCTAGATGAAGAAGACATCTTTAAATATAGTATATATTGGTCATCACTTAGCTCTAAAGATCCTCCTACCAGAATGGTCTTGATATTAGTATCTAATTCCCTTATGATTGATGAATGACTCTCTGGATTAATGTCTTCTGGGGTGTCTGTAAACAGTCAGACGCCATATGCGAAAAATAAAAATATATTGATACTTTCATATTGATAACAATAGGTGTCTGGTTGGATGACTTCTTGAGCTGAGTGACGGCCAAAATATGGTAAGTTTAGAGTTGTTTATTTATGTATCTATCAATAAATAAATGTTGAATGACTTCTAAATATTCATATTTCATTATGAAATTACATAGATAACACTGAACTAGGTAGAATGGAGGTTTGAGTTCACCACAGTCTGTTTATTTTCTTTGTATTTAGACAGTCTTCTAGATTGTAATCTCTTTGGAGTAGGGAGCTCAATTTTATTGCACCAAATTGATTGTTGCTATTTTGGAAAGTAATGGAGCTTTAGAAATAATAATAATAATAATAATAATAATAATAATAATAATAATAATAATAATAAATTAACATATCAAAAGATGATATTAAATGATCCATTCTGAAACTTCCATAAATTATATTAAATGCAAACTTTAGTGCAAGGCAAAGTTTATTCATCCAGTTGGTAGCTTCAGATTTCAGATGATGTTATTAGCATTGACGTTACAGTATTAGATATAAGGAAGAGTCATATACAGTACATTTCTGAAGAAGTCATGTAGCGGGCGAAACGTGTAGAGAGATGCTTAAATTTTTAGTTATCTGATTATTTTTTCCTTAATAGTCTTCGTTGTAGAGCTGACTTAACATCTTTGTTTTTCAAGCTGTAAATTAACGGGTTTAATACAGGGACGGCTGCTGTGTTAAAGAGAGAGAAGAGCTTATCAGACTCCAAACTATTCTCTGAAGTAGGCTTTAGATATTGACATATAAGGGTTATATAAAGTAGGATAATGACCGTGAGGTGGGAGGAAGGCTTTACGCCTCCCGGTGCTGGAACGGATCTTTAAGATTGTAGTAATGATAAAAACATAAGGAACGAAGGTCAGAGAAAAACAAAACGATACGTGGAAAAGAACCGTAAGAAATAGAACAAGCTGCAGAAGAGTTGTGTCACTGCACGTAAGTTTCAAAAGAGGCAAAATGTCACATAAAAAGTGGTTTATTTCATTAGAATTGGTAAAAGAGAAGCTTGATATCAAAACAACGTGAGGAGCAATTTCTAAAAATCCCAGCATCCAGCAGATAGTGGCCAACAAGCTACAAAACCGATGACTTATGACCATGTGATAACGTAAGGGGTTGCAAATGGCCACATATCGATCATAGCTCATGGCCGTCATGATCAACAACTCATTACAGATGAGGGTTCCAAAGATATAAGATTGTATCATGCAGCCCAAAAAGGAAATGGTCTTATCTCCTGAAATGTAGCTAATGAGGATCTTGTGTAGCGTGACAGTGGTGGATGTTATGTCTACGACGGACAGGTTACCCAGGAAGAAGTACATGGGAGTGTGAAGATGATGATCTAAGCAGACAAGTAAAAGAATGGTCACATTACCACCAAGAGTGAGGAGATAAATGAGCAGAACCAGGAGGAAGATCGGAGCCTGGAGATCAAAAACATCTGAGATACCTTTGATTATAAAATAAGTTGCAGAGGTTTGGTTGGTAGGACACATACTGTATCTATGGACGTATTATGGTATCTGAAAAAGAAGAAGATCACATGAGATATAACATTTCTATTTTACAGTGCATAATTCACAATGTCCTGTATTAGTGTTGCATTTTAACTGTATAGGACTGGATCCAATAACAATAACATAGAAATCAGTAGATAACATAGAAATCAGGCCTGGAGATCAAGAAAATCTGAGATACCCTTGACTATAAAATAAGTTACTGAGGTTTGTAGGACACATAACTATGAACATATTATGGTGTCTCAAAGAGGAGAAGATGAGATAATATAGTTCTATTTTATATGTGTATTACTTACAATATCCTCCATTCTTGTTAACAATACCAATACCACAATAACAATACCATAGGAATCAGAAAGAACATGTGACCCATCAATAACCGAGAACATCAGATGTAGACATCAATGTTTGTCCAGGTCTTGGCTTGAAACTCAGTAGGTCCCCCTGGTTCTCAGACTCACTTGTAGTTTAGGAATAATTTCACATATTTTAAGCATCCAATAAAGATACAAATACATGATTAGAGAAAAATAATAATTTTGGAGAGTCTACTTGTTTATATAATATTCCCCCACTGGTGACCAACAGAGACTTCATATTCTAGTTTCTAACTAAAAATTAGGTTTGTGAGATTTTTAATTCCTATTATTTATTTATATAGCAAATATACTCAAATAAATAAAATAATATAAATAAAATAAATCAATAAAATAAAATGAATACATATGAATCAAATGAATAAATAAAATAAAATCAATACATACAATTTAAAACAATATATATATATATATATATATATATATATATATATATATATATATATATATATATATATATATATATATAAGTGCTTAGAAGATATAAGAATTTTAATATAATACATATATTGTTTTTTTAGCCCAAGACATTCTATGAAGTCACTGCAATTTTTTTTTATAATATATATAAAAATGAAAGGCCATAGTTATTGTGCAGAAGTTTAACTGGATACTACATCATCCATAGAGGTCAATCAATCTATTAATGTGGTGACGGCGCTACATAGTAATAATAATAATTGTTCAAGAACATACTGTAAGTGCCCAGTTTGGCCAATGGAAATGTTTTGATGTGGGTTTTGGTAAAAAACAAAATATTTGAAATATTTAGTTTAGCAGAAAATATGTTTCAATTGAATTTAATTGCTTTTATTTATTTGTTATTGAATTAAAAATATTATGAATGTTGCATACTGTTACTCCCCTCTTTACTGGCCAATTTTTTTATAAATCAATGGACATAAGAAAATGGGGTTTGTTATGATTATCCCTCTCTCTCTCTCTCTCTCTCTCTCTGCTCTCTCTTTCTTTCTCTCTCCTTCTCCTGTCCCTCCTCTTTCTCTCCCTCTCTCTATCTCTTTCTCTCTCCTTCTCCTCTCTCTGCTCTTCCTCTGTCTCTCTCTGTCCTTCTCCTCTCTCTACTCTCACTCCTCTCTCTTTTCTTTCTCCCCTGTTGCTTCTTTTTCTCTCTCTCCTTCTCCTCTCTCTCTTTCCCTCTTCCTCCCTCTCCCTTCTTCCCTCCCTCTCTCTCTCTCTACTTTTCCTCTCTCTCCTTCTCCTCTCTCTCTTTCCCTCTCCCTCCCTCTCCTTCTCCCCTGTCTCTATCTCTGTTGTGTACCTCTCTCTCTCCTTCTACTCTCTCTGTCTCTCTCCTCTCTCTCTCTCCTCCCCCCTCTCTCTCTCCTCTTCTTCCCATCTCTCTCCATGTCCTCTATTTTTCCTCTCTCTCTCCCTCCTCTCTTTCTATTTCTCCCCCTCTAACTCTATATTTCCCTCTCTCTCTATCTTTCTCTACCCAGTCTCTTTCTCCTTCTCTATATCCCTCTCCCTATCTCTCTCCTTCCCCTCCCTCTATCTCCCTCTATCCCCTCTCATCAGTCTTTGTCTTTCCCTATTGATTATTTATCTCCTCTTTCCCTCCCCCACTCCTTTCCCTTTGTCTCTCTCTCTCTCTCTCTCTCTCCTTTCTCTCTCTCTCGCTCTCCTTTTCCTCTCCCTCCTTCTCCTCTCCCTCTTTCCCTCTCTCTCCCCCTCCTTCCCTCCCTCTCTCTCTGTTGTGTACATCCCTCTTCCTCTCTTTCTCTCCCTCTCTCCCTATCTCTCTTTCCTTCTCCTTTCTTTGTCTCTCTACTCTTTCTCTCTCCTCTCCCTCGCTCTATCTCCTCTCTCTCTCCCTCTCTCTCTCTCTCTCTCCCTCTCTCTATTTCTCTCCCTCTCCTCTTTCCCTCTCTCTCTTTCTCCTGTCTCTCTCTCACCCCTCAATCTCCCTCTCTCTACCTCTCTCTCTCTCTCTTTCTCCTCCTCTCTCTCACCTCTCTCTCCCTCCCCTCTTTCTCTTTCTCCTCCTCTAACTCAATCTTTCCCTCTCTCTCTCTTTCTTTCCCCCTACTCTTTCTCCTTCTCTATATCCCTCTCCCTTTCCCTATCTCCCTCCCTCCCCTCGCTCTCTCTCCCTCTATCACCCTCACTCCCCCTCTCTGTCTTTCCCTATTTCTTCTCACACTTCTCTTTCTCCCCCCTCTCTCCCCTCTCTTGCCCTCCCCGTCTCTCTCCCTTTCCCTCTCTCTACCCTCCTCACTCTTTTCCTCTCTCCATCTCTCTCTTCATATATCTCTCTCTTTCTCTCCTCCTTCTCTTTCTCCTTCTCTATATCCCTCTCCCTTTCCCTATCTCTCTCCTTCCCCTTGCTCTCTCTCCCTCTATCCCCCTCACTCCCCCTCTCTGTATTTCCCTATTTCTTCTCTCTATCTACTCTTTCTCCCCCCTCTCTCCCCTCTCTTGCCCTCCCCCTCTCTCTCCCATTCCCTCTTTCTCTACCCTCCTCACTCTCTTCCTCTCTCCATATCTCTTTTTATATCTCTCTCTCCCTCTCTTTTTACCACCTGACTGAAACATAGAGAGAATTGGAATGGATGAGAGAAGAATGTAAAGAGAGGGGAAAAAAATATTATTTTTTCACAATATTTAATAATATTCTTTAGAAAATACACCAATGACAGCAATCAGTCATCCCCCCAGATCTCTTTCCTGTACCAGTATGGGCTGTCTCCAATGATAGATGACTGCGTGTCCTCACACATACATTAGATATGTTTAAATAGCTTCTTAAAGTGACCCCCATCCTAAGCCGAAACCAGAGACATGATGTAGATCATATATAGTATAAAGCAGTTTAGTTCTTTCCTACCTTTTCTTGTATGTGTAACATCTGCTGCAATCTACACCAGGCTGAGGGTTTTATAAGCTCATGGTCGTCTTGAGACTATGTCTTGGGGGAGTCGGAAAGCTCAGCTCGTCTAATTTGAGATGTTTGCTTTGTTTACATTGAATGAAAAAATCAGATACACCGTTAATTAGCAATTAACTAATATATTGAGTAGGTAGATAGATAAATAGATAGAGAAATGTGTCAAAATATTTATTTGCAGACACATTACATTTTGTAAAATTCCTTGAAAGAAAATCAACTTCTCCAGGGTGTTTCTCAAAAGTGTCTAATGCCTAATGGAAAATTAAGTTTGAATAAGCAAATAATAATAATTATTGCAGGAGTCATTATTCACAGGGCTGAAGCCTGTGGTCATTAGTAAGGGTTTTGGTCACTGCCAAAGGCAGAGAAAGGTTATAATCAAGGATACTTGTGGTCCCTGCCCAAGGTAGACAAGGTATATAACCAAGGATACTTGTGGTCACTGCCCAAGATCAAGGAAGGTGGTAAATAATAATAGCTGTGATCACTGCCCAAGGTAGAGAAAGGTTATAATCAAGGGTAATTGTGGTCATTGCCCAACATCAAGGAATGTGCTCAATAATGATACTTGTGGTCACTGTCCAAAATCAAGGAAGTTGGTAATTCATGATTGTTGTGGTCACTGCCCAGAGAAGAGAAAGGTGATAATTAGAGATGTCGCGAATAGTTCACCGGCTGATTGTTCCTGGCGAACAAAGTATGTAATCTAACTTCATTTGCCTGTCTCCCTGCTAGCCCCTGCTTGCAAGTGTGTGTGTCAGGCTCACAGCTTATACTGTGTGTGCACAACGCATACAATATAATATTGTTTACTAGTTGTCAACTTTTAAAAAAAATAAACTTTTATTTTCTTAAATCTAAGTACATTTGCATAACCGTCAATCAAAGTTCATTTGCTTGACCGCTTCCCATAGTGTGTGTCCTGCTTACAAGTACTGTGCCAAGTTCAACCAATCCAGTCTAGTTGGGGTACCAACAGTCCACATTTAAAAAACCCAAACTTTTATTTCCTTAAATCTAAGTGCATTTGCATAACCGTAAATCAAAGTTCATTTGCTTGACCGCTACCCATAGTGTGTGTCCTGCTTACAAGTACTGTGCCAAGTTCAACCAATCCAGTCTAGTTGGGGTACCAACAGTCCACATTTAAAAAACCCAAACTTTTATTTTCTTAAATCTAAGTGCATTTGCATAACCGTCAATCAAAGTTCATTTGCTTGACCGCTACCCATAGTGTGTGTCCTGCTTACAAGTACTGTGCCAGAGAGCATGTTGTGTGCATGCTTGAGCTCCAAACAAAAGGCTTTTTAGGGTCTTAGTCCCTCAAATACAAGTTTTAACACCTTTTTGTTAATAAGCACTTTGTGCACGATGTTGTTCATTTTTCGGAGTTTTTGTGGTTTTTTTCTTAGTTTAATTTAAGTTTTAGTTTTCTGGGGGTCAGGCTCAACTCTCTATCCCAGGAGAGTGAGCTGTCTCCTGGATACTTTGCCACACCCCTCCCTTAGCACTACACCTTCACTCCTGGAGCTTTGTTACTTTGACTTTTTTTTTCTTTTAAAAAGTTTATTAGGTTTTGTTGAAGTTTTGTTTGTTTGGTGTTGGGTTTTATGTTTTGGGGGAGAGAAGACAAGTAACATCTTTGTAGGCAGTGGGGGGGGAAACAATTAGATTTTTTGTTGTTAAGGCTTTTTTTTTAACATCTGACACAGAGACACAGAGGGGTTAAAAAGCCTCTGTGCTCTCTGTGTTGTTGCAATTAGTCACCTTGCAACAGACCATTAACCCTTCCACTGCCAAGCATCACCTCTCTCTCTCCCTTAGTTTTGTCTCCCTTAGTTTTGTCTTTTTGTTTCTTTTTCCCACTTTTATATTTAAAAAAAAAGAAAACAGTAAAAAATCATAAAACAAAAAATAAAAATAAATAAAACAAATATAGTAAAAAAAAAGGGTCTAAACATGAGGGATAAGACCACTAAGAAGCCTCAGGGGTCAAAAGGGGGAATAATGGCCCCTGAAAATCCTAGCTGCAGCACTGCACAGCATAGGCCCCAGGCAGATAAGGCAGCCCCAGCTCCTGGTGGTTCTGCCAGCAGACCTACCCCTGTGGCTAATACCTGGTCACAGGTGGTTTCTGCTGGACCCAGTAATACCACCGCTGGGGCTGAGGGGCAGATCACTAGGAAGCATGGGGTTAAATGTCAGATGTCTGGGGTCTACAGCATTGATATCTATCTGCGTGCTGCAGCTAACGTCATCAGCCCCTCTGTTATAGTAGCAGCCAGCAAAATGTACGGGAAAGCAGTTTTCTTTACCCGTACGCTGGCTGCTGCTCACATTCTTGTACAGAGAGGCATCACAGTGGGGGGATTATATGTCCCAATAGAACCCCTGGGAGGGTTGGGCACAAAAGTAACACTCTCTAATGTGCCCCCCTTCCTACCAGACTCCCTCCTGCGCCCCCACCTGCTAACCCTAGGGGAAGTAAAAACACCATTTATTAAAATTCCCCTGGGGTGCAGAGAGAGAGCACTTCGTCATGTGCTCTCTTTCAAGAGGCAGGTACAAATGTGCCTGCCTCAGGGCGCAGAAAACATAGAGGGGTCTTTTGGGGTTCCATTTGAGGGGGTGCTGTACAGGATTTTTTATAGCACTACGGAGGTGCAGTGCTATCATTGCAAAGGGTTGGGGCATACACGTAGGAATTGTCCTAATGTAAAGCATCATGCCCCAGCCCCAGCAAATGGCACCTCCGTCAGTACGGCACCCATCCCCGCTGAGCCCATAACAGCAGGGACCTCAAGGGTCATAGCCCCCCCACAGAGCTCAGGCAAGGAGGCCGTTCCTCAAGCCACCACCACGGCCTCCAAACCCCCTTCTTCCCCAAAAAAGCCATCTGTGTCTGTGGTCTCCAGCAAGACTGCAGACACGGGGAAAAAGGGGAAGAATGTCACCGGTCCTCCCAGTGTCACAGCTACATCTCCCAAGTCCCAATCTGCCCCCACCATAATTACATCAGTTAGTGTGGGGGCACAGTGTAAGCAGAGGGATAATAAGCCCTCAGCAGGGGAGGCAGCTAGTGGCAGCTCCTCTTCCAGGAGTGACGTCCCCAGGAAGAGGAAGCATAAAACCAACAGGGAGGTTGCTGATAAGTGGGAAGTGCTCTATAGTGGAGCACCTCCCTCTAAAAGCAAGAAGAGGAACAAAACATCTCCTCCTCATCCGGTGACATTGTCTGGCCCAGTTATTAAGCTCAGCCAGCCGGTGCCAGACCACACATCTCTCTCTCCAGACCCTATAGGGGTTAATGTGGAAAAGGGTCTGGAGGAAAAGCAGGGGCAAGAGGGTCTCCCAAGTGAGGCAGGGGTAGACAAGAAAGATCAGGTTCTGCCTCTGGCCTTTGAGGGGGGACCCAACAAAGCCCCTGCTGAATGGGTAGTCAGTGTCCCTGAGGTGCTGAGCTTCAAGGGCACCAGTCAGTCTCCTCCTCCAGTGTCACTCTCTAGTGACGTACCTCGGGCTTTGTTAGAGCCCCAGGCCGAGTCACTACTGGAGGGGGGGAATATAGGCATGACCCCCATTCAGGACCCCATGGATTTGTCTGTCAGGGGGGATGTGGCACAAGGGGAAGTGGAAATGGGGGAGGGTGATAAAACAGGTTTTCCTGTTAACATCATGGGAGAGCCTGTCTACCCTCCTCAGCCGTCCACTGACCTTAACATCGGTGCCATCCAAGCTGAGCAAGCAGCGGTGGAACTGGCAGAGGAGGCATATAAAGCCTCCAAGGATTCCATTAAGGAAGCCATGCCAGCCACTGCTGTCCAGCCAGCTACCCCTGAATGCACTCCTGAAGCTACAGGGGTGCAGCAGCAATCCAAGGGTCCATTATTTAGCTTGAAGGGTGCTAAAGGGACTCCTTCTGTATCATCTAAGAGGGGGTCCCTGTGAATAAAGCTGAGGAAACTGACTCCAGCCGGGGAGGATGGAGTAAAAGCCCTCAGCCAAGAGGAGCCCAGGGGTGACCCACTAGAAGGAACATCAGATTCTGGGTGGGTTATCCCTGTCAAGGAAATAGATCTTTTCCTTGAGAGCACCCTTCATGGACAAAAGAAAAGGAAGGTGCGGCTGGCCTTGGAGAGGTGGAAGAATATGTTGTTTATTCTCCACTCTCTCCAGCAATATCTAGTGGTCAGCACTAGGGCCAAGAATTCTGGGACTGCGGAGCATCTCCGCGTCCGGAAATTCTATAAAATGTGCGTGTCCTATCAGCAGTCTCAAGGGTCTGAGGAACGTACAATTCCTGACACGCAGTAATGGCTTTGCACATCAGCACGCTAAATACCAATGGCTGTCAAGACAGTTTCCGCAGGTTCCAGGTACTCTCCTATTTATATCAGGGAGGGTACTCTGTGAGCTTCCTGCAGGAAACTCACACCACTCCAGAGGCTGAGGCCTCGTGGCAACTGGAGTGGAGAGGCAGGGTCTTCTTCAGCCACTTCACATCGGCGTCATGTGGAGTGGTGACCCTGTTCTCAGAGTCTTTTCAGCCAGAGCTGCTGCTTGTGAAAGCTGTTATCCCAGGCCGTCTAATCCACCTCTGGGTCCGAGAGCAGGGTAGCATCATTAACCTAGTTAATATATATGCCCCTGCTGGAGGGCCCGAGAGAGTGAGGTTCCTCGCCAGACTGTCCCAGTTTTTGGAGACGGTTGACGCAGATGAGTGTTTGGCATTCGGGGGTGATTTCAACTGCACCCTCGACGCTCTGGACCGGAATAGTCCAGAGCCGTACCCGCCTTCTGCGTCAGCCCTGCGGGAGATCCTCGCCCGCTTCTCCCTGGAGGACATCTGGCGAGAGCAGAACCCAGGGGCATCAGACGGTTTCACCTACATCAGGGTGAGAGCCGGTCTGGTGTCCCACTTCCGGATCGACAGACTATATATATCTAGTCACTATATGTCACAAGTCGGTTCTTGTGCCATTAGGCTGGCTCCGTTCACAGACCACAACTGTGTGTCTGTGACGGTGGCGCTAACGCCAACAGCGCCACGAGCCGCCTATTGGCACTTCAACAATGCTTTGTTGAAGGACCAGGGGCTCGTGACATTGATCTGGGAGTTTTGGACGGACTGGAGGGGTTGCAAGGGAGACTTTGCCACATTAAAACTGTGGTGGGACGTGGGCAAGGTTCATTTGCGACTTCTGTGTCAGGAATATACCAAAGGTGCGAGTGGGCAGCGCGAAGCTGAGTTGGAGTCACTCCGGGGGGAGGTACTCCATCTGGAGCAGAGGCTGTTCACTTGTAGGGACCAATCCCTGCAGAGCGAGTATGTAGAGAGGAAGGGTGTCCTCTGTGACCTGGAATGACACCAGGCCAAGGGGGCATATGTGCGCAGCCGCTTAGGTTTTCTCAAATATCTAGACCGCAAAGATCTCCAGATGCCTGCAGGGTGCTATGGGAGGGGCTCCCCACAGTCAGTGAGGGTGTAAGAGAGCGGCTTGATATACCACTATCTTTTCAAGAGCTCTCTGAAGCCCTCCGTGCCATGTCCTGTGAGAAGTCTCCAGGACTGGACGGACTGACTGTAGAGTTTTTCCAATTTTTCTGGGAGACTCTGGGACCTGATTTCCATCTGGTCCTTGGGGAAGCCCTGGAGACGCCCCTGTCTTGTCGCAGGGCAGTACTTGCCCTGCTGCCCAAAAAGGGGGATCTCCGGCTTATTAAGAACTGGCGACCGGTCTCTCTGCTCAGCACAGACTACAATATTGTAGCTAAAGATCTCGCTTAGACTTGGGTCTGTGCTGGCAGAATTGGTTCACCCTGACCAGTCCTATGCGATCCCGGGCCAGACTGTCTTTGATAGTATCTTTCTGGTCCGGGATCTATTGCATTATTCTCGCAGGACTGGTCTGTCACTCGCCTTTCTCTCTTTAGATCAAGAGAAGGCGTTTGACAGGGTGGACCATGGTTACCTCATAGCCACTCTGCAAGCGTACGGCTTTGGCCCACAGTTTGTGGGCTTTATAAGAACGCTGTACGCCTCTGCAGAGTGTTTACTTAAAATCAATTGGTCCCTAACAGCACCTTTGGTATTTGGACGAGGGGTGCGTCAAGGATGTCCCTTGTCTGGACAGTTATATGCACTGGCCATCAAGCCTTTCCTCTGCCTACTGAGGAAAAGGCTCACAGGGCTGGTGCTAAAAGATCCAGACATGCGGATTGTCCTTTCAGCTTATGCTGACGATGTGCTCCTCGTGGCCCAGGATCCAGTTGATCTTGAGCTGGCAAAACAGTGCCAGGAGGTATATTCAGCTGCCTCCTCCGCTCAGATCAACTGGTCCAAATGCACAGGCCTTTTAGAGGGTAATTTACAGGTAGACTCTTTGCCTCCCACGTTTCGTGACATCACGTGGGAGACAGATGTCATTAAATATCTGGGGGTCTACCTGTCCGCTGCGGACGCTTCCGTCCCAGACAACTGGAGGGAGTTAGAGGGCAGTGTCCTCTCTCGTCTGGGACGATGGAGGGGTCTAGCAAAAATACTTTCCCTTAGGAGGCGGACTCTAGTGGTGAATCAGCTGGTTGCTTCTCAGATCTGGCGCCGGCTGATTTGTCTGAGTCCGACCCCCGAGTTTGTCACCAATATCCAGAGGAATTTGTTAGATTTCCTCTGGATGGGAAGGCATTGGGTCTCTGCAGGGGTGGCAAGTCTGCCTTTGGTGGAGGGTGGAAAGGGAGTAGTTTGTGTGTGCTCCCAGTTGTCCACCTTCCGCCTTCAGTACCTGCAGAGATACCTATATGCAGATCCCTCTAAGCAGTGGTGCGCACTGGCAACCAACTTTTATCGCCAGTTGCGTAACCTGGGGTATGACCGGCAATTATTTCTGATCAGGCCCGAGGGGTTTGGGAGAGACCTCTTGGTGTTGCCGGCATACTACCAGGAAACCCTCAAGGCCTGGAGCATGGTCTCCGTGACCAGGCAGGGCGTGCCTTTGGGGGATGAAATATTCACGGAGCCCCTGCTATTTAATCCAGCAGTGGGGGCTCTAATGTTACAGTCCCCCAATATCATCCGCCGCCTTAGTCATGCACGGATGACCCGAGTCGGGGATCTCCTGGAATACGGGCATTCTGATTGGGTGTCACCCCAGGAGCTTGCGCTCCGTTTGGGATATGTGTTGCCCAAAGTCTCAGGGCGCTTGCTCCAGGAGATTAGGGATGCCATCTCCCCCTACGCTTGCACCTTCCTTCGCGGGGCTTTGCAGGCCGGAGTGCCACAGGCAACTTTCAACACCCCTGCTCCGGCTGTTTGCATTGGACACAAGCCCCGTGTTTCCCCTCAGGCTCCTCCTGTCCCCAACCTCTGGAAGTTGAGGGACATACCCTCGGCATGCTTTCGCGGCATGCCGAGGAAGAGCTTATATTCTCTCGTGCTCCATACAGTGCACTTCCTTGCCCTCGTGACCCATCCCAATACCATCTGGAGGCGGGTCCTACCAGCTGACAAGGGCAAGAGGCCCCGGTGGAGGGAACTTTATTCTGATTTAGTTCCACGACCCACCGGACTTGAGTTGGAGAGTGCTCCATGGTGCACTGAGAACGGGAGAGTACTTAGCTAAATCGTGTATCATATTTATTTTAGTTGCGCCAGACTGCAGCCCCTCTTGTCACTCTTGAGGGGCCTCCTCCTGCAGCTCTGGCTGCATTTCTCCCCTCACATTTTTATTTTTGGGAGCCCATTGTCCCGGGGCAATAAGGCTAGGGACTTCCTCGTCAACCTGCTCCTGGCATTACCCAAATTGGCTATATATAAGTCCAGGAAGCAGTGTGTAATGATATAGGAATCACAAAGTTGTGGAGACCAGTAGCCAAGGTCAGCAATAATCCAGTTCAGCAACTTGTAGGTTAAACAGGAACAAGCTTTTATTGAAGGGATCAGGAACCAACAATAATCTGGCAAGGATACAGAGACAGGAAGTGCCTTATATAGGCCAAGGACACCTGACCAGACACAGCTGAAGAGACTTAGGTACTGATACTATTGCTAGCAGAGTCAAGCTTATAAGGTCTCAATGGAATTCACAAAAGGCAGGCTGGCGCAGTGGTAGGGAAGAGGTATAGCAGCCTGGGGACCAGGGTTCAAAACCCAGCAGAGTCAATTCCTCACATTACCCCCGCCTCTATAGGTGCTGCCTCTGGATGCCTATTACCTGGTTTATCAGGGTACTGCACATGAAAAGACTGAAGTAGATCAGGAGCGTGAATATTGTCCACTGGTTCCCACGAACTCTCCTCCTCACCATAGCCTTTCCAGCAAACCAGATACTGAAGTTTGTTTTGGAAGATCCGGGAGTCAAGAATTTTGTCCACTTCGTACTCATCCTCACCATCCACGAGGACTGGAGGTGGGGCAGGCAGGGCTCGGCCAGGGAAAGTATTTTCATGAACAGGTTTAAGCAGTGCAAAGTGAAACACTGGATGTATTTTCATGAAATTCGGGAGTTGCAAGCGGAAGGTGACAGCATTGATCTGAGCAATGATCTCAAAAGGTCCCATGAACCTTTGACCCAATTTATGAGAAGGAATCCGAAGCTTAAGATTCTTTGTTGACAGCCACACCTTGTCACCAACGCGATAGACTGGGGCCTCCTTTCTATGCCTATCAGCAGCTCTTTTGTAACATTCCTGAGCCTCCAAAAGAGTCTCTTTCAACAGTGCTTGGGAATAACGTAAGGCGGTTAGCCGGTCAGTGACAGCAGGAATGGAAGTAGTAATTGGGAGACTGACTAGAAAGGTTGGATGGTAACCATAGATGGCAAAAAATGGGCTCAAAGAAGTGGAGCAGTGTTGGGCATTGTTATAGGCAAACTCCGCTGTGGGTAAAAAATCCAGCCAGTCATCCTGCAGGTAACTAATATAGCACCGCAAATATTGCTCCAAAGTCTGGTTGGTTCGCTCAGTCTGTCCATTACTTTGCGGATGAAAAGCTGACGACAGATTTAAATTAATACCTAGGTTAGAACAAAAATGTTTCCAAAAACGAGACGTAAACTGCACTCCCCTGTCAGAAACTACTTCATCAGGCACTCCATGCAAGCGAAAAATTTCCCGAATAACCACGAGCTGGTATGAAATGACCCATCTTAGTTAACCTGTCCACAACAACAAGAATGGTAGTGTGTTCCTTAGAGGGAGGTAGTTCCACAATAAAGTCCATGGATATAGATCCCCAGGGACGATGAGGAATCGGAAGAGGCTGAAGCAAGCCAACAGGGGATGAGTTAGGAGTCTTATGTCTGGCACATACATCACAAGAGGATACATACTTCTTAACATCCTCATGATACTTCGGCCACCAAAAGGATCGGGCAAGTAGGTCTTGCGTCTTTCGGATTCCTGGATGACCTGCTGGTTTTGAGTCATGGTAGAGACGTAAAAGGTCCAGTCGCACTGACTCCGGAGCAAAAAGACGTCGTTGAAAAATCCAAAACCCATTAAGCATCGTCATATGGAGATCATGAGGAGGATCACGAAGAACTGGGTCTTCAGCGTAGCCCTTTTTAATGCGAGAAATCAGATCAGAAGGAAAAGCAACTCCTATAAATATATCCTCCGGCAAGATGGTGGTCTTGGTTATGGCAGCATGGAGGGGGGTCAGCTATTCTAGACAAGGCATCCGCCTTACCATTCTTGGAGCCAGGACGGTATGTAACCAAAAAATTAAACCTTGAGAAGAATAGGGACCAGCGTGCTTGTCTGGCGGACAGTCTCTTAGCTGATCGAATATATTCCAGATTTTTGTGATCTGTGAGGACAGTAATTGGATGGGTAGCTCCCTCCAAGAGATGTCTCCATTGGGTGAAGGCAGCTTTTATAGCCAATAGTTCTTTATTCCCTATGTCATAATTTCTTTCTGCTGGCACCATCTGGCGTGAATAGAAGGCACACGGATGTAACAACATCTTAGGTCCAGTCCTTTGAGACAGTATAGCACCAACAGCTGAATCAGAAGCATCAACTTCCACAATAAATGGTAATTCTGGCTGAGGATGTACCAGGACGGGGGCAGATGTAAACAGAGTCTTTATTTGGGAAAATGCGGTATCAGCTTTATCGGACCACTGAAAAGGAGTCCCCTTACGTGTGAGTTCAGTGATCGGTGTAATAACGGCAGAGAAATTCTTAATGAAACGCCTGTAAAAATTGGCAAACCCCACAAATCTCTGGACATCTT
Source organism: Discoglossus pictus (assembly GCA_027410445.1). Taxonomy (NCBI): domain Eukaryota; kingdom Metazoa; phylum Chordata; class Amphibia; order Anura; family Alytidae; genus Discoglossus; species Discoglossus pictus. Next base: position 8,399,394 of record CM050170.1, read on the forward strand.
TTTCATTCTTGGGGATGGGCCAGTCCAGCACAGCTTTAATTTTACTTGCGTCCATAGTTAAACCTTTAGGAGTTATGACATACCCCAGGAATTGAATTTCTGTTTGTTCAAACTCACATTTTTCTAGTTTAATGTATAGGTGGTGGGTACGAAGGTGCTTCAGAACTATACGGACCTATTTTCTGTGGTTTTCAAGACTATCAGAGAATATTAGGATATCATCCAAATATGCCACAACAAACTGATCCAGGAGATCTCGTAGTACATCATTGATAAGATGCTGGAAAGTTGCAGGGGCATTACAAAGCCCAAATGGCATTACTAGATATTCGTAATGCCCGTACCTGGTTCTGAAAGCTGTTTTCCATTCATCATTTGGTATTATGCGAACCAGATTATATGCCCCACGAAGATCAAGCTTTGTAAATATTTTAGCTGAGCGAAGTCTCTCCAAAAGTTCAGGAATGAGAGGCAAGGGGTAGCGTTTTTTAACAGTGATGTTATTAATGTCCCTGTAATTAACGCATGGCCATAGGCTGCCATCTTTCTTCTCTACAAAGAATATAGGAGCTCCTGCTGGGGAAGTAGATGGTCGAATAAAACCTTTGGCAAGATTTTCTTGTATGTATTCACGAAGAGCTTTCAATTCAGGCTCAGAAAGGGAATATATACGGCCAAATGGGATAGCAGCCCCAGGTAACAGCTCTATTGGGCAATCATAAGGCCTGTTGGGTGGAAGCTGATCAGCATTCTTCTTATCACAGACATCTGCAAAATCCCGATATTGTAGAGGAAGCTTAGTCAAGTTTGTAGCAACCATTTCATTAATTGTTGTGGCAACAGGTGTTACCTTATTGGGTTGACAATTCATTAAGCAGTGTTCTGAAGGAAAGGACAAAGTTCTGATCTCCCAATCAATTTGTGGGTTATGCAGAGCAAGCCAAGGTACCCCCAAAATCACTGGAAACTGTGTTGAGGAAATTAGGTGGAAAGATATAGCCTCATGGTGATTCACTTCCAGAGTCAACTTTAAGGGCACAGTCTCATGTGTAACCAGGCCCGACGTAAGTGGTGAACCGTCCACTGTCTCCATTAACACAGGTGAAGAATTAGGGATAGACTGAATTCTATTTCCTGCTGCAAATGTAATGTCCATAAAGTTTCCGCCTGCTCCAGAATCTATCATAGATGTAGTTGAAATTTTATGATCACCACATTGCAACGTGATAGGCACCACAAAAAGAGGATGTTGAGTCAACATACCCTCTTCACCATGAGCCAGAGAAAACAAGGATTGTGTGACAGAATCCAGTTGATCTGCAATTTGGGATTGGTGTTGAATCTGTGCGCCCTCAGCAGCCATAGCTATTGTTCTTTTGGATTTGCTAGGGCAATTGATGGCATAGTGCCCTGCACTACCACAATACAGGCATAAATTGTGAGTGCGTCGCCACTGTTTTTCTTCATTGGACAATGGCCCTCTTATTAGATTTACCTGCATAGCCTCAGGCTCAGAGTCTGAAGGTGTTTGTGGGGTTGGAGTAGAAATTCTTGAATAGGAAATAGGAGTAGTACTTGGTCTAAAAGAGCCCTGTCTTTCCAATCTTCTTTCAGAAAGTCTCTGATCGATACGGATAGCCAAACTCACAAATGCATCAAAGTCAGGAGGAAGATCAACACGAGCTAGCTCATCTTTTATAGCTTCTGAGAGACCTTTTCTGAAGTGGAACCTCTGAGCTGATTGGTTCCAGGTAGTATCAGCAACCCACTGTCTGAATTCAGCAGCATATTCAGCCACAGAGCGCCTCCCTTCATGCAAATGAAGGAGAGTGGCTTCTGCTGTAGCACATCGATTGGGGTCATCAAAAACTAGGCACATGGCCTCAAGAAAGTCATTTAGATTACCCAAGACTGGACTGTCCTGTTCCAGAAGAGGGGAGCACCAAGTCAGGGCTTCATCTTTGAATAGTGAAAAAATAAATCCCACCTTCTCTCTTTCAGATGGAAATTGGTGAGGTAACATCATGAAGTGCAAACGGCATTGATTTAGGAAACCCCAAAATTGTTTGCGATCTCCTCCAAACTTTTCTGGCAGGGGCAAGCGGGCATCTTGTGCAGGTGTAACAGTAGCAGCCGCAACATCACGTGTCCTGTAGCTGGTATACTCACTGTGCATTGACTGAAATTTATTTTGCAGTTCAGCTACATGGTCCTGCAGCACTTGAATGGTCTGTGCCTGGGTCTCCACAGTTGTTGCAGTAAAAGCAACCTGCTGGGCCAATGCAGAATCTGAACCGGCGGTCTCCATGAAAGGGCCAGATTATTCTGTAATGAGATACGAATCACAAGGTTGTGGAGACCAGTAGCCAAGGTCAGCAATAATCAAGTTCAGAAACTTGTAGGTGAAACAGGAACAAGGTTTATTGAAGGGATCAGGAACCAACAATAATCTGGCAAGGATACAGAGACAGGAAGTGTCTTATATAAGCCAAGAACCAGACAGCGGACCAGACACAGCTAAAGAGAGTTGTCACTGATTTAATTGCTTTTAGAGTCAAGGTATCAGAACTCAGGCAAATCTGCAAGAGGCAGGCTGGCGTTCCGGTAGGGAAGAGGTCCAGCAACATGCAAACCAGGGATTGAATCCCAGCAGAGTCAATTCCTCACATGAACTTTGATTGGCGGTCAGGCAAATATACTTAGATTTAATAAAATAAAATTATTGTTTTTTTAAATGTGGACTGTTGGTACCCCAAATCGATTAAATTAGTTGAAATTGGCACAGTGTATTTTAACATTATGAGAAACATGTTCTGTAAACTAAATAAAAATCATTTTAGGAGGTTGAGAGAAAAAGAAACCGGATGGGGGGATACCGAGCAGAGCACACCATCTATAGCCCACTGGGAGACAAACTCATCCATTCCCCCAGTGGACAAAGCCAGGTGGTACTCTGCCCGGATACGGGAGCGCACCAGCACCCGGAACATGGCCTCAGGTGACAAGGGAACCCCCCCTATCAAACACTGTGTGAGGAATTGACTCTGCTGGGTTTTGAACCGTGGTCCCCAGGATGCTATACCTCTTCCCTACCACTGCGCGAGCCTACCCTTTGTGAATTCCATTGAGACCTTATAAGCTTGACTCTGCTAGCAATAGTATCAGTACCTAAGTCTCTTCAGCTGTGTCTGGTCAGGTGTTTTCATACCAAGAATAGATTTAGCAATGATTTCCCATTATTATGGCATTTGCCTTGACCATTAATAAATCACAAGGTCAAACGTTCAAATCTGTGGGTATTTTCTTGGAAGAACCAGTATTTGCACATGATCAATTGTACGTTGCATTGTCACGGTGCAAAAATCCACAGGCTATTAAAGTTTACATTGAAAAGAATGAAAGTCAAGGTGATTTATTAGAAGATGGACGTATTTTTACTAAAAACATTGTCACTGCATAGAGATCTACTACATGTTTATGTATGGACATAAGCAGGACTTAACTGATGTTAATAATCCTCCTCTTTCAAAAATGATCAAAGTTTTAAAACAAGGACAATCAAACAGGATATATACACTCACATGCCCAAAATCATGGACGGGCTTGTCAAATTCCTATAAACAAAAATTTTCAAGATTTTGCAATCTATGAGTAAAATGTAAATATAATACGTAAAACATAAATTCTCTGAGACGCTTCCTCTTTCTGTGAGTTCCTCTGTATGGTTGTATTGCTTAATATATTTCCACATCTGATACATGTCAGAAGCTGTGATAATTAGATTAATTACAAATAGGAATCTAAATAAGTAATTAAATATATATTTACTAGCGACTTGCCCGTCAAAAATGACGGCAATAAAAACTTAAGCCTGGCAATGCTGTTTGCCACACAATGTAAGCCTCTCCGCCTCTACTTTACTGGCCTTATGATGAGCGCCTTTGGTGCTCATCACAGGCCTTGCAATGAGCCCCTTTGGAGCTCATTGCGAGTCTCTCCCTCTGTCTACTTCCTACCTCGTGTCTTATTTCCCCCCTCCTCTCCCTCCCTTGTGTCTCCTTCCACTTCGTCTACCTCCTTTGTATCTCCTGCCCCCCTGTGTTTTTACCTCCCTCTCCTTCCCGTGTCTCTAAACCCCTCCCCTGTGTCTCTTTCCCCCTTCTCCCTCCCATGCATCTCATCCCCCCCCCCTGTGTCTCCCCCAACCCTATTTTCTGCTCCGAATTTCCATGAATACAGTTATTGTACTGCACTCGCTCTTTCATCCAAATACCACTTTGTACATGGCTCCGTTTAGTCATATTCTCAATTTATAGAATAGAATAGATTATGGAGAAGTTAATGGACATACCCACACTATTTGTTTATTTACTGTGCTAGACCCACCATAAGCTAAATAATGTTGTGGTTAATAGTCTTCCCCACAAAATCTAAAGCACAAGTTAGGAACCAGCGCCACACTGATGAGATCCAATAGACAGAAACAGTGACAAACAGATGAGGTCCAATGGATCGAAAAAATGCCAGACTGATGAAATCCAATAGATCAAAACAGTGCCACACTGATGAGAGCCGATAGATCAAAACAATGCCACACTCATGAGAGCCAATAGATCGAAACAATGCCACACTGATGATAGCCAATAGATCAAAACAATGCCACACTGATGAGAGCCGGTAGATCGAAACAGCGACACACCGATGAGAGCTGATAGATCGAAACAGTGCCACACCAATGAGAGCCAATAGATTGAAACAGCGCCAAACAGATGAGATCCAATATATTGAAACCATGCCACACTGATGAGAGCCAATAGATTGAAACAGTGCCACACTTATTAAAGAGCCAATAGATCGAAACAATGCCACATTGATGAGAGCCGGTAGATCGAAACAGCGACATACCGATGAGAGCCGATAGATCGAAACAGCACCAAACAGATGAGATCCAATAGATCGAAACAATGCCACACTGATGAGAGCCAATAGATTGAAACAGTGCCACACAGATAAGAGCAAATAGATCAAAACAGCGTCACACTGATGAGATCTAACAAATTGAAACAGTGCCACACTGATGAGATCCAATAGATCTAAACAGCGCCACACTGATGAGATCCAATAGATCAAAACAATGCCACACTGATGAGATGCAATAGATTGAAACAGAGCCACACTGATGATATCTAACAGATCAAAACAGAGCCACACTGATGAGAGCCAATAGATTTAAACAGCGCCACACTGATGAGATCTAACAGATCGAAACAGTGCCACACTGATGAGATCCAATAGATTGAAACAGCCCCAAACAGATGAGATCCAATAGATCAAAACAGTCACTGTCTGTTGGTATCCTCCCTATTCTATGGAGTGTAATACAGCAAATGCCTAAAAGGAGCCATGTATATAGTGGTATTGGATTACAGATTGATAATGCACTGTGGGCTTATTTGCATGGCCCTGCCATGTTTCCCAGAGTGTCGTGCAATAACTCTATTTCTGGAAATTCTGAGCAGAAAATATATTTTTTTACCTTATTTTTAGACATCCAATGTGAACGCCAATGTAATATTTATTTACATTACTGTGTATGATTGAGTCTTCTATCACTCTTTTGTTCACCGTAAGCTAAATAATCGTGGACTATATATACATAGAAATATTCTTCCCAACAGATTGTTATTGTCACATCTGGTGCAACCGTAGTGTACAGTGACATAAAACAACACTTTTTTGACTGTAATCGATTGAATATCAGTTGCCTGCCTACAGGCGTGTGTGTGAAGCCGATTGCATCTACTCTGCCAACTTTTGCCACTGCACAGTGACACTCATATCTGGTGGCACCTTAGATTGCACGCGCAGTGCCTCAAATTTGAAGTGGGAGGACCGACCAAGCACCTTTTTCCATCTCCCGCTTCCAAAAATCCATGCCATATACACGTCCCCTTATAGTGGACGTAACAGGGATTAAACTGATAGGAATAGTACTACTTAACAGTGCACACCTTATAATAACGCAGACAGAGGCAACGCGTATAATCTTCCATGCTGGGCAGTGGAAGCCCCCAGACTCTGACCTGTGTATAATATATCATGCTGGGCAGTGGAAGCCCCCAGACTCTGACCTGTGTATAATCTTCCATGCTGGGCAGTGGAAGCCCCCAGACTCTGACCTGTGTATAATCTTCCATGTTGGGCAGTGGAAGCCCCCAGACTCTGACCTGTGTATAATCTTCCATGCTGGGCAGTGGAAGCCCCCAGACTCTGACCTGTGTATAATCTTCCATGCTGGGCAGTGGAAGCCCCCAGACTCTGACCTGTGTATAATCTTCCATGCTGGGCAGTGGAAGCCCCCAGACTCTGACCTGTGTATAATATTCCATGCTGGGCAGTGGAAGCCCCCAGACTCTGACCTGTGTATAATATTCCATGCTGGGCAGTGGAAGCCCCCAGACTCTGGGAGTCTGAAGAAGATGAGTCAGAGGAGGAAGGTGGCTTTGAGGAGGTGGAAGACCAAACACAGCAGGCGTCCCAGGGGGCTTGTTGTCACCTTTTGGGGACCCTTGGTAGCTGGGTGGAGGAAGAGACCTTCAATGACATCAGTGAGGACAAGGAACGGGACATGGCTAGCTTGGTATCCAACCTTGTGCAAATGGGGAGTTTGCAGTTGTGCAAAGGGACTGTTTGCGGTTGTTTGCGGTGCATTAAACGGGGAGATTGGTCTGTTACTGTGAAGCGGGTGTAACCCTTACACTACCTGATCGATACAACATCATACCTGATGTTTTAAAGCATGTTATTCCAAACAATTTAGGAATGTTAGGTGATTTATGCCCTTTATGGCTTAAAATCAGACTCTGCATCAACTATGTAATTTTCCGTGGGAGTTTTGCCATGGATCCCCCTCCGGCATGCCACAGTCCAGGTGTTAGTCCCCTTGAAACAACTTTCCCATCACTATTGTGACCAGAAAGAGTCCCTGTGGGTTTTGAAATTCGCCTGCCCATTGAAATCGGTTCGCCGATGTTCGTCCGTTCGCGAACATAACTATCCTCTGAATATTCAGAAATAGATGGAGAAATAGAATCAGGTCCCATTAACAGTGACACTCAGGATTCATGGATGGAAGCTCCAAGCACTCGAGCACGCCTTAACCAAGCCTCTATGGATACTTTTTTATCGAAGGGGCAAGGCCCAAAACAAGTACGCCAGAGAGGTAAAGAGAAATCAAAACCCCAACAAAAAGTAAAAAAATACAGACACTAAAGAATAATTCTTAGAAACCCTCCACGATGGAAAATGGAATAAATATTAAAATAGGCCTAGACCCAATTGAAGAACCGAAAAAGAAAATATCCATAGGAGAGGAAAGCTGTAGTAAATCTTACAGAAATTATACTGACAGAAGCCCAACTAAAAGTACTAAGTCGTGGTCTCTCATGTGTACCATCTAATTATACAAATGGGTTTGAGAAAGTGAAATATATTAATCTCTTCATTAGGAAGTCAGCCCTTAGAAAAATTTTCTATGAAAAAGATAAGAAAAAAATTGAAGAAATGGGGCTTACAATTGAGGATAAAGAAACTCTAGAAAATTTAATTACATTACTCCATCAAGAAGATTCAAATGAAAATAAGTCTGATACATTTAAGAAGAAAAGTAGATTTACTCCAGAACTCAAGCACTTTGGTAACCTGACAATGTTTTTTAAATTTAGTGTGTAACGATCTCGAATACTTAGATGAAATGAATAAAGCCAATGTTTCAAATAAAAAATAATAATAATATCTCTATAGATGATAGAAGAGCTATAGAAGAATTAAGAAAAATGGATATCAAATTTAAAAAAGCAGATAAAGGGGTAACGTAGTCGTAATTAAAAAGGACACCTATCAAGATATGTGTCTTACCCTCTTAAAAGATTGCAACACATATGAGGTTTTCCCTAGAAATCCATCTTGGGAATATTATGTGGAGTTAGAATCCCTCCGTAAAAAAGCTGTAGAAGATAAGTTTATCACAAAGGCAAACTTTGATTATTTGCTACCAAAAGATCCAACAGTAGCGACGTTCAATGCCTTACCTAAGATCCATAAACAGCAAGTACTAACTGTCTGATGGAACACATGAGCCAATATATAGATAATGAGTTGAAAGATATTGTATCGATCCTTCCATCTTTTTTGCAAGATACAACTGCTACGTTGAAGAATATTGAGGATTTAGAGCTACCTCCTTCAGCACTATTGGCAACTGCTGATATTGAACAGCTATACAGCAGTATCCCAAATGATCAAGGGATAGAAGCTGTAAAATATTATCTATGAGGAGCATTAAAAATCAGAAGAGAAACAAATGTATCCTCGACCTTCTAAAATTGGTCCTGACAAGGATTTTTTTGTCTTTCAAGGTAAATGGTACCGTTAGACTAGGGGCACGGCAATAGGAACATGCTGTGCCCCTAGCTATGCCAACCTTTTTCTGGGAATATGGGAAAGCACAAAGTTGTTTAGTGATCAGACAAATACAGAAAAAGTGCTGGCAGGGATATAAATCTGAGTTTGCTACGTTTATAATGACACTAAATAATAAATATATTAATATCAAATTAACCTCTGAAACAAATGAAAACGAAATTAATTTCCCGTATTTAAAGATCATGAAAACATCAGAAGGGAAATTACATACCACTAATAACATTTTGGCATGGGAGAGTCAACAATTCAGATCCCTAAAAGCTGGAATACCGATAGTCTAATATATCAGATTACGCTGCAACTGTAACACTATGGAAGACTTCAAAGTAAAAGCAGATGAATTAAGAGTTAGGCTAAAGAGTAGAGGGTATCCAAATCGAATACTTAAATCTGCTTATAAAAATATGATTGGTATGGAGAGGACAAACTGTATTAACCACTTGTCCTCAAATTACATACCGAAGAGGGACACATTTGGGGGATAAGATGGTAAGAAGTCTCTTTAATGACGGCAAAGATAAAAAATAATTGTCTAACAAGAACAAAGGGCTTGTTTAAATGTGGCAATTGCCGGGCCTGTCAATACATCAAGCCAGAAAAATATTTTCGACATCCTCATACCAATATGGAGTTTCCATTGCAGTAATTTTATAACTGCCTGTCCACTAATGTGGTTTACATCATAATATGCAGCTGTAAAAGCTATATGTTGGGAAAACTATTAGGCTGTTAAAATGCTGTATACTGGAACATTCATCATCTATTGTTAATGGCCTAGATTCCCCATTCTCCAGACATGTGAGACTCTACCATCAAGGAGATATGAAATGTCTTGAGTTCCATGTTATAAAAGGATTAAAAACCAGTATAAGAGGAGGTGATATGGATAAGAAGTTAATGCGAGAGCAATGCAAATGGATCTATTTAATGGGAGCACAAAGTAATTACATACCATTTGAGGCTTTACTTTCGGCCCCTTTATCTAGAATATCCTGTGTTATATTTGTAGGGAAGTGTTTTAATAAGTAATAGGGTATTTCTAGTAAAATTATAAAGTAGTAGGGGCACAAAATAAGTCCTATTTCATACTTCATGGCTTAATTAGACAAAATTCCGAAAGTAATAACACGCTAGCTTATTATGAGATGATGTCACTGCGCTAAATAAGGAAGTATATGGTGACTCTTAAAGTGTTGGCACAATGTCATTACTCTTCAACGTTGGAATCAAAGCCTCTGATTTGTCAAAGCTCCGTAAAGCAATAACACATTAGCATATTACAAGATGACGTCACCGCGCTAAACAGGGAAGTGGATGGTGACTATGAAAGTGCTGGCACATCAGAGTGTATAGACATAGCATCATCACGCCTCAAAATTGGAATTTAAGTCTTCTTTTGGCTAAAAATAATATAATATCCTGTGGGCGGAAGTAAAGGGTTTAAAAAGCCTTCAAACTACTAAACTCTCTATGGAAATTCAATTGCCTTGATAAAGATAGCAGGAAGTTATCGAAACCGGTTGGCTTTTATACATTTCTATATTTTTTTGGGGGGCAGATTTATGGTCACAGACTACCGTGAGTATTCGGAGTACTTTGACCTTCATTAAGGTAAGGGTCTGCTTTTGACTCTGCAGTAGGGGATTTTTTGTTCCCCAGTGATTTTATATAGGAGCTGATACGCCGATCCTATAGCTCTGTATATATGGGGCATCCCATCCATGGTATCTCTAGTGTCCCGCTCTCTGCTAGTATATTATATTTTTTATGTACATAGAGTGTTCTTTATATATATATATATTTTTTTTTTTTTAATTGTACTCATACTCTTTAGTCCTATGATTTCTCATTTAGACATATGAGGACTAATATATTTATTAAATAGATTCTGGGAACTACATTTTATTATTGTGCTTTGCACTAAATATTTCTATATTTTTTCTAATTTTTCCCTATTTACTGCCCAATCATTTTTTTTTTGTTTTGGTCACGATTTTAACAGGTGTTAAGCACCAAGAACCTTTTTTTGTTTTGTTATAAAATATAATATACTACATGAAAATTAGGACAAAAAAGAACCCATTTTAAAAATCACCCTCCTCCTAAAAGAACATGGAAGTCACCAAGGTTGTTGTGTGCCATCAGCTAGAGTATTAAAATCACGTGGGTTAGTTTAAATTAATAAAGAATTAACTAAGATATTGCCCATTTTAAACTGAAATTGTATAGACAATGATCTGTGATTATATTCCAACTTTACTGATTTCTACACTTACCCTTTATCATAATGAAAGATGACTTAGTGTTCAGTGTAATTACATTAATTATGAAAGGTTGTGAATAAAAAAATATGTTTTTCAATTTTTAATTATTTGAAACAAGATTTTAAAGCCATTATAACAAATACTGTCAGATCATTTTGTGTATAGATTTTGTGTTTTATCCGGACCACATATTATAATTGTCCAACTACGAATCGTCGTCATGCTGTTTGCGTGGTCCATACGACTTATCGCTGGCGTAGCGAGGTGAGCCGTTAAACCCGGAGCAGTTTAGCGGGACTGAAAAAAATACGAGACGGAGGTGGAGTCTCTACGGCGCCTCACAAGCGGTTACAAACACACAAAAGCGGCAAAATACGAACTGCGGCTCTTACAATGCAAAATTTACCGACAAAATAAATACGAGACGCGGTACTTACAAAAAAAACATAATGAACTTGCAAAATTACAACCTTAACTGCCGAACTGCGCGCACCTGAAAACATTAAAAACACAACAAATACAGACAAAAAATACATAAAAAGCTTACCAGAAATCTCCTTAGCGAGAGAAAAAATGGCGGCCAAAAAAAATTAAAACGAGGCCACAGGACCCTAAACACGCAAAACACCACCAAGCACATACGGATTTTCAAAAAAGCCGTACGAGGTACAAGATACACTATTAGCAAGGACGCTAAATCATCCACAGCCGCGCACCACATACACATTTGCTGCCATTTTACAACACTAACTTACAGAATTTTTTGACGGGTAATTTTGTGTTTTATCCGCATATCTATATAACATTATTATTGACAAAAATGATGGGATACAAACTGACAAAGTTATTTTCCATAGAAAGTTTATTAACCCTTACACTTTGTCCCAACATGCCTTACTCTGTTTGGAAACAAGGGATATTTAACAAATATATTGAACAAAATATAAGACGTCCTATGTCATAGTGTCCACCTGGGTGTAAGTATGGCCATAAATTAGAGGATTTAGTACAGGGACTGCAACTGTGTTAATTAGAGAGAATATTTTTGTAAATGTCATATTTCCTGTTGAGGTTGGTCTAAAGTATAAACAGAACAGAGTTATGAAGAGAAGAACAATGACAGTGAGATGTGAGGAACATGTGTGGAAGGCTTTCTGTCTCCCGGTACTGAAACGGATCTTCAGGATGGTGGTAATAATGAAAATATAGGAGCACATAGTTAGAAAAAATGGAGAGCAACCTAAAAGCAGTCCTTCCATGACAATTATTATCTCCATTGTAGTTGTATCATTGCATGTGAGCTTCATAAGAGGGACAAGGTCACAGTAGAAGTGGTTGATGATATTGGATCTATAGCAGGTGTAACTGGACAATATGACAAGATGAGGTGTGACTGCTACAAAACCAAGCAACCAACAGACAGTGGTCAAAGCAACACAAACTTGATAGCTCATGATCATTGTATAGTATAATGGTTTACATATGGCCACATATCGGTCATAACTCATGGCCGTAAGGATAAGCAACTCATCAATAGTGAACGATAAAAACATAAACACCTGAGTCATGCAAGCAAAGAATGAAATGGTGTTATCCCCTGATATGTAGGAAGAGAAGATCCTATGTAGAGTGATGGTGGTGGTGGACATGTCTATGACCGACAAGTTCCCCAAGAAGAAGTACATGGGCGTGTGCAGATGAGGATCCAGGGAAACCAGTAGAAGAATGGTCATGTTACCACCAAGAGTGAAGAGATAAATGAGAAGCATTACAAGGAATATCGGAGTCTGAAGATCTGAATTGTCTGTAATCCCTATCAGTATGAAGTTTAGGACCTCCATCTGGTTTTCTTTCTCCATATCTCTATGGGTCTAAATATTGTGAAAAAATTCAAAACATTATTATGGTCTACAAAGTAATATTTATAATAAAAGACTTCATGGCCAGAATATTTATAGCTTACGGTACAGAAATGAGTGGGGAGATGTGAGAGAATCCTGTAAATATATCAGAGGATTTACTAATGTTCTAGAGCGAGGGAAGTGTCCTTCAGAAGAAGAGGATATGAATTGAAGGTATAAAGTGGAGGATTCATGGGCAACATGGAAACTACACTGTTACAGGAAGGGTAGTAGATAAGTATAATATGCTATGAGTAGAAGTGGTATGGATAAACACAAGAGAGAAGATCCAACATAACTGATTATTATTATTATTATTATTGAAATGTGTATCTGATCAATATTGTTACCACCTACACTGTCGGATTACAATGTTCTGTAAAGTGTAATGGTTGAATAACTTGAGACAGAAATATGTACTCACATCTTCAGGTTGTTGCTGTATTTATTATTCTCTTATGTAGGTTGTAGTAGGTGATATTTTTTGAGCATCAACTGAGCTTTAGAAACTCTGATGGCTTTCTTTTTTCCTCAGTATCGTAGAGAGGGGTATAGCCTTCTACTTGTATGAAGGGTCTAGTAATGACAGGAGTATATATTTCAGAAATAGAAATCTTCTAGATTGCCAATGGGTTAGAAAAACCTTGAAGAAGAAACAGTTGAGGTTCTCAAAAGTATAAACAGCATCTATGAAGAATATATCCATTGGAAACATCTTATCAAAAAATCCCTGGCTTTTCCACAGGACCAGTAATACACAAATAATATTCCATCAGACAAATGATATCTTCAATTTCTTTGATTTTATATACGTCTCTGAAAAATATTTTCTTTGAAAAATCACAGAGTATTACAGGTGGTGTTGATATTGTGTGGCAGCTTGAATAGTAGAAAAGAAGAGAGTCTGATCCACAGGTACATACATTTTATAGCTCTCTATCTTTGGTAAGACTGGAGGTTTAATCATTTGGAATCATATCTCTAGAGGGTCTAAAGCCCACAGGTTTCATTATATTTTTTCAGTCTTAGACATGTCCCAGTTGGTACAAAAACCAAGAGATGATATTAGTTTATTGGAAGCAAGTCCATGAAGGCCAGAAACCCAACAGACCAACCAGTCCATGATTTTAACTATTTTGGCTCAACACCTAAACAATGAGTAATAATTATAACTGGACATGATCTCCGATTCTGAGTACAATTACCAAGTAGTGATATCTAAAGGCTTTTCTTTGTACTATTGTAATGTGATGATAAAAACATATAAATAATGATGGGAATTAGATGACACGTCATCTTTCTGTATCTGTAAGTCATTACTTGGTGCTCATCATGTATATATAACATAATGACAGAGCCCACAAACCATCTAAGCCTTTGCCATTGTTCTTAAATACACCATATGGCATACCAACATGGCTTATCACCCACCATGAGAGTTAATTAGTTATATTAAATGAACTAGCAAAAAAGAGCAGCTTCATTATTTACCAGTTCAAGCTACACCATATGACTATGTGGACCAATAGGAAGCTGGTGGCTGTGCTGTGTTTACTTTAGAAGAAACAATATGGAAGTGGTCACCTGGATTCTCATCCGGTCATGAATGGACACTTTCACAAGTTACTACCAAACTCAGGGGCTATTCTCGTGGCCATAAGAGTTGCTTAAAGGGACTATGACACTTTTACAGTTATGTTGTTGCTTTTGTTCCTAGCCGAGTTTCATACTCAAGTCAAGTGGTAGATTAGGCTCCATAGACTTCTGTGGGATATTCAAGAACACGACTGAGCCATAAAGTATAATTAACAAGGTTTTCAAAACAGCAAAAGAAACACTTGTTTCAATAGATAAAGGTTTAGTGGTGTCAAACGCTCTGCAAGTGATACCCCTTTGACCCTTTGTCTTGTGGTTAAGCACAAATTAAGTACTTGACCCTAGTCATTGTTCTTGACCCCATTCATTCTAATAGGAGCCTGAATGTCTAGAATTTCTGGTTGCCCCCAAAACGTGAATACACCGCCACATGTCCCTTAGCCGACTCCCCTCTGACTCAATAAATTTATCTCCATCCATGGGGAGGTCGGGTAGGGAGCGTATAAATCCAACTACATAGTCCTCTTGAGTCACCAGGCTCTACCACTATTGCCTCCCCACTCAGGAGGTACCCCAATCCTGCTTACCAACACAACTACCATCTCCTAGATTATCACATAGCGGAGCTTCTGTCCGTAGTAATTTAAACCTTACGCACCCCAGGTTCACGGTTCCCCACATTGGTTAAAGACGAAGACCCCTCGCCCATATACTATGTGTCCAGCAGCTACACTACCAAATGAACCCATGCTGTGCCAAGATCCGGCCAGAGATTTCTGATAAAAAGGACATTGGGAACCTACAGGGGAAGGAGACAGGCTGGCCTCAAGTCCCTAGGAAAAAAAAAATGATATGCATGGTGTTTTTTGTTTAGATTGAAGGCATTTTTTTTTATATCACATACATATTTGTGAGCATGCGAGTTGTTGCTAACGCAAAGCGAGGGCCGCAGTCGCTGGTACTGACCGCTTGTCAGCAACTGCGGCCCTCGCAAAAAAAATACGTGACGCGCAACCACCCATTCCGAACACGCAAAAAACGTCCAAAAACGGCGCGCATGAAAACATCAGAAACACAATAAATAAAGACAACGAACACAGAAAAAGCTTACTTACAGCAAGGGGGGGGGGGCATCCAGCACCTCGAAAAGTGAATTTCCACGACCATTTAAGTCCAAAAAAGCGAGTTTAGGGTGCCGAAAATCAACTAAGCGAGAGAAAAAATGGCAGCCGAACAAAACGAAAATGAGGCTACAGATGCAACAATACTACAGTGACTCGCAAAACTGAAACAACACTACAGTCAACTTTACGAGGTACGCAACACATACTATGCGGCACGTACCACACTGATATTAACCACCATTTTGACAACTACTACGCATAAAATGGCGGATGGAATGCAAATTGTACGCTGGAACGCAAATAGTGCATTCGTATTGCGTTCTAACGGTCTCAGGCACCTCAAAGTTTATAAATACTGCCTACTTTCCAGAAAATTCTACATTTCTACTCAGGTGATGCGTGGTGTGACTGGATATGTAACTGCTGAATTACAACTGAGAGGTAAGCTATAATATATTACATTTTATTACTAAGACAGCAAAAAAAAAATACAAAAAAAATGCAAACTTTAACTATGAAAATAGGATTCATGTATAGTGACATGTGACGCACATTTATGTGTATAGGCCCTACAACAAACTAATGTTAACGCAAACTAATTAAACAAGTATATTTAAATGACATTAATTTACTGCAAATCATAGCAAAAAATAATATGACACTAATACATATGTAACCTGAAGCTGAATCTTTGCCCTTTTTTTCACTATTCAAACAGACTCTGCATCAACAGCGTCACTCAAGAATTTTCACTGTGGACTGTGAAAGAGAATCACTTTTAAAGAACAAAAAGAAAGAAGAAGAGGTAAGATAGAAAAATACATAACATGCTGAAAAACAGCATGCTTTGCAAAATCCAAAAAATCAAATATACAATTAACAATTTAAATTTATTTTTTAAACAGACGCTACAAGAAGACTGGCGGATTAAGATTGGCAGGTGGGGACTCTGTCATTCAGACAAGAAAAACACTTCAATCAAAGAATAATAAAAAAAGTAGAAAAAAAAAGGAACTATATATGTTTAATGGCCGCCAATATAAAAATTTGAAGTAAAAAAAAACAACAAAAAAAAACAAATTCAATAAAGAACAAAATAACACAGTTCAACAAACTTCACAAAAACCTATACAATTTATGAAGACAGACAGTTTCAGAGAAACCCCCCAAAAAAGAGGTGGCCACAAAACAGGATAGCATCCGAAACATTAGTAACATACATAAAACAAAAGTATTCCTCCTCCTTACTGTAAAATAACCTCCGACCATCACCCACAAGCCAAATGCAGCAACAAAAAAGTGGTGAACATAAAACAGGATAGAACAATATAGCCCAACATGATATAGAAAAGGCAATTAACATTCATTTTTACTGTCCAACAACATTTAATACTTTTAATAAAGAAGACTAATTAAGCAAAGAAAGTATGCAAAATATGGTGGACACAAAACAGGATTGTACCAAAAATCATACAAACAGATAGAAAAGTAAATTAATATTCTTCTTTACTGTTTAAGAACCTATAAGCATTACAAAGAAGCCTAAATAAGCATACCAAAAGTGGTGGACACAAAACAGGATCATGCTAAAAACATTGTGATCATTTCCAAAATAGGAAAAACATTAATAATTACATTTAAAAAAAAGATAACTGTAATATACAAATACAATTAAAGTATTTTGAAAAGGTTGCACAAAAAACAGCATAGCAGAAAAATTCACCATAACAGATAGAGAACAGACTAAAACAATGAAATATGCTATTCATTACAAATACATTAAAATAAAATAACATTTTACTTTTTCTTTTACAACAGACACTGCGTGAAGAGCATCGGACGAAGACTTACAACAGCGGACTAACAAAGATTCTGCTTGAAATCACACTTCAACCAAGGTACAGTATAACAAGTAATAAAAGAGAAAACTAAATAAACATGTTTGCTCTGCATCCATGTCAACAGAAGAAAAACAAAACAAAAACAACAATAACAACCACTAACTATAACCTTTACCAAAATATTACTGACACATTTCTCATTTAACTCTTATTTGTCTTTTACAGACAACAATGTTTAACAGTAAACCCAAACTTCAATCTAGCCAAAAAAACAAAACAACAGAAAACAGCATAGTCCACAAAAGTGTCAAAACACAGACTAAATAACATTTTTCATTCTCAATTACCAGTCCTAATGTACAATAATCAGCATAAATCCTATCCACACACATAAAATACAATACTACAACAAATAGTACTAACACCCAATAAACAACAATAGAAACATTTTCACAGCCCCAACATATAAGCCTTTAAATAAAATATAAAAATACTGTTACAACAATCCCCTGTACGATAAATTACAAAGACTAATTTCTGCCCTCTACTATGCATATAAGCCAGAAGTACAACAAAAAAATAAATTACCAAACCATAAAAAATATCGATTTTAATTAACACTATACACCTACTACATCTAGAAGCAGCTATAGTGTAATTACCTTGAGTGTGCTATGCATGTAAGGCAAAAATTACAACCTACGAAAAAAAACACTTATTTAACAATA
Organism: Discoglossus pictus; assembly: GCA_027410445.1. Lineage (NCBI taxonomy): Eukaryota > Metazoa > Chordata > Amphibia > Anura > Alytidae > Discoglossus > Discoglossus pictus. The sequence goes on from CM050170.1 coordinate 8,417,332, forward strand.
CAAAGAAAGTACCGCTACAATGAACTACAATCACATAGAAAGAAACTGTTGATAATAAAAAATTAAAAAAACAAACTTAACATCTCAAACTAAACTAATTATACATTATTTTCTTTTACAGATTAACATGGCTGATAACGATAGCAAACAAGAAAAGATAAGACGTCAAGCTAGAGAACGACAACAGAGATGGGCCAACCAGCAGACCCCAGAGCAGAATGAAATTTAACGGAAAAAAAAACACAAAAGAATTGCAAGCAAAAGACTATCACCTGCAAAAATTAAAGATACACCAAAAAAAGCCACCAAAAAACAAAGCATTTAGAACCTGTTCCTGAAACATCACATGAAATTTCAACTGATGAATTTGAAAATGAAACTAATATATGCTTTGCAAATTGTTCTTTACTCAACTCTTTAGCAGTAGAGGTTCATAATTGTGGGGGCATGAATACTCTATGTCAGTTTTGTGAGGCTTATCGTTTTAAACAGGAGAGACCCAGAGATGGACAATTTATTAGTTGCTGTCAAAAAGGCAAGGTCAAACTTCCAGAAAGAAAACAATTCCCAATCTATTTACAAAATATTATGACTGAACCTACTTTTCCAAACTACAAACATTTTAAGACAAACATAAGATCCTACAAAAGTGCCATATCCTTTGCATCTATGGGGGCAACATTAGCTGCTAATGTACCAAGGACAAATTTATCATTGCACTTCCCATTTACATCCAGAGGAAGGACATCACAGAAAATTCGCTCAACTATATGTCCTAGATACAATGGAAGCTGTTGACCAACGTATGCAGATGGAAGAAAATAAAAAATGCTTACACAGTGTTTTTATAGAGCTAAATAACATTATGGACAATAACCCCTACACTAAAGCTTATATAAAATTGGCAGAAGTAGAAAATGAACAACTACTTCATGCACAAAGACATCAATTACCAATGCCGAAGGTTAATATGGTGCTTAAAAGAGACAGACATACTGATAAACGCCGTTATAACTTGCCAACATCAAATGAGGTTGCAATGGTGTTTCAGAATGATGAAGGAGAACCACCATTTCAAAGAGACATTAGAATATATCCCAGAAATGAGGAGCAACCATTCATTAATATGAGTATCTTAAGTCCAAATTTAGATCCAATGACATATCCCATCTTTTTCCCACATGGAGAAGCAGGTTGGCAACCAAAATTAACCCAAATGCTAAAGCAAAATCCGAAATAATGTTTCTATGCTTGAATTTAAAGTAGCTCAAATTGCCATTCGCAATACATTTAATCCAATTTTATGTGGTGGAAAACTAACACAACAATGGATTATTGATTCCTATTTGCAAGTTGAGGCAAATAATTTTAACTTTATAAAATATCAACAAGATAAACTACGTGTAGAACAATATTCTGGACTAATGGACTATGTTGCTGACGTGGCTACAAGCAGAGACATGACAGCTGGCAAAGCCATCATTTTACCATCTTCCTTTCAAGGATCTCCTCGAAATATGAGAGAAAGATACAATGATGCTATGGCTATTGTCACCAAATTTGGCAAACCCGATTTATTTCTGACATTTACATGTAATCTACAATGGCCAGAAATTACACAAAATCTACTTCTTGGACAAAGTGCTTCAGATCGACCAGATTTAGTAGCCAGAGTTTTTAAGATTAAATTAAATGAATTAATACGTGACTTCATTATAAATCAGTTATTTGTCAAATGTCTTGATTATGTATATACCATTGAATTTCAAAAAAGAGGCCTTCCACATGCACATCTTCTAATAATACTTCAAGAAAAAGATAAATTAGATACTTCGGACAAAGTGGATGCAGTCATTGTTGCTGAACTACCAGATCCAGAACTATATGGTAGACTATATGAGATTGTTACTCATCGCATGATTCATGGACCCTGTGGTGCCCTTAATCCATAATCACCATGGCCCTCATTCAATTGCGATTTGGCCAATTGAATAGGGCTCTAAATAAGCTCATAGCATATTTTTTTTAAATAAGTTTTTAGTTAGTGAAAACCTTGCTTTTGGATAGATGCTTGCTAACAAAAAACTTCTTTCAAAAATATATGTTATGTGCTTTTTTAGAGCCCTATTCAATTGGCCAAATTGCAATTGAATGAGGGCCCATGTATGGAAAATAATAAATGTTCCAAAGAATTTCCAAAAGATTATAGACACAAAACCTATGCCAATTGTGATCGATATCCACTTTATAAAAGAAGAGAAGGAGATAGTGCCATTATTCGTGGAAAAAAGTGGACTATAGATATGTAGTACCCTACAATCCGCATGTACTCATGAAGTACAATGCCCACATCAACGTAGAAGCCTGCACTTCCATCAAATCCATTAAATATGTCTTAAAATATATTTACAAAGGCTACGATTCAGCTACTGTAGTCGTCAAAAGTGCAGACAACCCTGAATGTAGTGAGTTAGTACATGATGAACTTGCATCTCATGTAGATGCTCGCTATGTCAGTGCACCAGAAGCTATATGGCGGCTTTTAAAATTTGAAATGCATGATAGATCACATGCAGTATATAGATTAGCAGTACATTTGACATTTGGTCTATTTCCAAGCTGGAAATGAAATGAATGCATTGGCCCAAAGTGAAGATCGTCACACTACACTAACTGCATGGTTTGAATTAAAATCCACTGATTCAGAAGCAACACAATACTTATATATTGAAATTCCATATCACTATGTTTTTGTGAATGGATTATGGAGACCAAGAAAAATCAGAGGCAATAAAATATTTCCAAGAATTTACACAGTCAGTCCAAGAGATGTTGAACGTTTTTGCTTACGGATATTACTTTTAAATGTTCCTGGAGCACAAAGTTTTGAACACTTAAGAACTGTTAATGACATTGTATATGAATCCTTCCATTTAGCTGCAAGACATAGAAACTTACTATCTGATGATACAGAATGGGAAAGATGTTAAGAAGAAGCAGCACAATGTCAAATGCCACGACAGATGAGAGAACAATTTGCTTTTATTTGTATCTTCTCAAATGCTCCAAATGCATTAGCTTTGTGGGAGACTTTTAAAAGTAATATGGCTGAAGACTTTATGCGACGATACAATGAACCCATTGCACACTTAAAAGCGTTAATGGAAATCCAAGAAGTATTTTTAACTCATGGATTAAGTTGTGCAAGTTTATATTTGCCTGATCCAGGTCTTATAGATGACATAAACTTTGAAGACTATGACATTCAACTACAAGCAGAAAGAACAGAAGAAAGACTTGCAACTTTAAGTACATTACAATTGCAAGCATTTCATGCCTTTAAAAATGCAATAGATGATGACATGGTGACAGAGCGTTATTTCTATCTTGATGGACCTGGCGGATCAGGAAAAACCTATCTGTATAATTTATTAATGAGTTCAGTACGAGCACAAGGTCAAATAGCAATGGCGTTTGCCACTACTGGAATTGCTGCACTTTTGTTAGAAGGTGGAAGAACTGTTCATAGTGGATTTAAACTGCCAGTGCATATTTTAGAAACTTCTGTGTCAGATATTCGCATGACATCATTACAAGCAAAGAAATTGAAGAAATGTAAATTAATTATAATAGATGAGGCCACAATGATGTCATGCTATGCCCTCTAATGTATTGACCATTTGCTTAGTGAAGTCAAGGATAATACTTTTCCATTTGGTGGAAAGGTAAAGTTGTTAGGTGGCGATTTTAGACAAACATTACCTGTCGTTGTACATGGAAATCGAACTGACATTATCGAAACCTGTATCAAGTCAAGCACAGTATGGAGACATTTTACCCATCTTCAACTGCAACAAAATATGAGATCAGAAGGCCAAACGGATTTCAATGATTGGCTTATTAAAATTAGAGAAGGCAGAACAGAAAAAATACTACATTTAGCTGACGACACTGTAGAGATCCCACCTCATATGATTTGTCACCAAGATATTATATCGGCTATATTTGAAGGGAGCATAAATAACGAAGAATATTCCGAGCTTGCCAACCAAGTCATACTAACGTGTAAAAATAAGGATGCATTAATACTCAATAATGAAATCTTTAAAAAAATTAATGCACCACAAAGAAATTATCACAGTGCTGATTCTGTACTTGCTGATGACAATGAAAGTCAGGCTAACTTTTCTACTGAATTCATAAACTCACTAACTCCTTCTGGAATGCCACCACATATTTTGCAGCTAAAGAAAGGTGCAATTATCATGTTACTGCGAAATATGAACCCCAAAAAAGGCCTATGCAATGGGACAAGATTAATTGTTCAACAATTAAAGGACCATTTTATAGATGCTGAAATTTTAACTGGCACCCATAAAGGAGAGAGAGTTTTCATACCAAGAATAGATTTAGCACCAAGTGAAAGTAGTCTACCTTTTATACTTCAAAGAAGACAATTTTCCCATTATTATGGCATTTGCCATGACCATTAATAAATCACAAGGTCAAACGTTCAAATCTATTTGCACATTGTCAATTGTACGTTGCGTTGTCACGGTGCAAAAATCCACAGGCTATTAAAGTTTACATTGAAAAGAATGAAAGTCAAGGTTAAATTATTAGAAGATGGACGTATTTTTTACTAAAAACATTGTCTACTATGAAGTACTATAACTAGTTTTTAGTAAAGAAATAAAACACAAGCAAAACAAATTTAAAAGCATTCAAAAATACTAAACAATAAACAATTTCAGTCATAATTTATGGAAGGACTCTTTATGGATGATTTGCCTCACAAAACACTTGCCTTGCATTATTTATACAAATTATGTTAAAATGTTAATTAACTATGTTACTGTTTCTAATGTTACAAGTTGGAAAACAATATTTTAAAGTTCTTTACTTCAACATATTACAAAGTTTATTTTAAGAGATCAACCACGTTTTAAGACAAAATGTAAATATTGTCTGTTATGTTAAGATTACTCCCTGTATTAAGGTTTATCAACAGTTCATGTGGTCAGGAAGGAATTTATTTCATTGGCTACATTTTAAGAGATCAACCACGTTTTAAGACAAAATGTAAATATTGTCTGTTATGTTAAGATTACTCCCTGTATTAAGGTTTATCAACAGTTCATGTGGTCAGGAAGGAATTTATTTCATTGGCTACATTTTAAAGAGTGTTTTTACTGTTTTCCTTACTCTGCATTCAATGTATATTGAAGTTAACAATTATTCGGATAGAAATTGCATGTCAAAAAACCATTGCCTCAAGTTTACAATATTTATTACTTTAAACTTAAACTGTTTTTACATTCAAATGTTAATACTTTTAATACAAAATTATGTTAAAATATTAATTCACTATGTTACTGTTTATAATGTTTCAAGTTGTAAAAATGTTTTTTACAGTTCAAAAGTTACACATATAAGAAACTTGAAGTTTAAAAACATAATATGTCAAGTTTTTTACTTAAATATATTACAAAGTTCATGTTAAAATTGGGTACTTTTCAAGGAGGGTTTTTTACTGTTTGTTTCCTCTGGATTAAATGTATAATATTGAAGTTAACAATTCTTCAGATAGAAATTGTATGTTAAAAAATCATAAACTTAAGTTTAAAATAATTATTAGTTTAAAGTTAAACTGTTTTTACATTCAAATGTTATTACTTTTAATACAAAATTATGTTAAAAAATGTATTCACTATGTTAATGTTCATAATGTTCAAAGTTATAAAAATGTTTTGTCAAGTTCCAAAGTTACACAAATAATAAAGTTAAAGTTTCAAAAAATATACTTTCAAGTTTCTTACTTACATATATTACAAAGTTCAGGTTAAAATTGTGTATGTTTCAACAAGCCTTTTTACTGTTTGCTTTCCTCTGGATTTCATGTATATTGAAGTTAACAATACTTCACATACAAATTGCATGTTAAGAAACGATTGCCTAAACTTTACAATAATTATTAATTTCAAGTTCCACTATTCTTACATTCAAATGTTAATACAAAATGCTTTAAGAATTATTGTTCACCAAGACAACATTTTACAAAACTAAACATGTTTTAATATCACAATACAACTGTCACATATATATATTAATAACTAAAAAACTTTCCAAACATACACATCTCATTGCCTTCATTTTTTGACGGGCAAGTCGCTAGTATATATATAATTGTTGTACTTCTTTGTAGATAACAAAAAGGTTAAGAGTGTCAGGGACTCACATTGTGTGGCAAACAGCTTTCCCAGCCTTAAAATGTTATTGCCCCATCATTTTTGACGGGGAAGTAGCTAGTTTGAAATATTCATGGAAGGTTTCCAATCAGAGTCCATTTATTATGAGCACTTTCCAGAATAGTAAAGAGAATGAGGAAAATGGGAAAAGTTCGAAAGCAAGATGTCATTATCATACCTTATAGTAAAGAAGATTTGTGCAAGAACCAAATTATAGAAAGAACAACAGACTCATTAAACGGTTTTAAAAACCCTAACTAGTATCTTGAAGCCCCATAATTCTTCTCCTAAAAGCCATCTTTACTTCTTTATTTTTTAAGCTGTAAATGAGTGGGTTTAGTATCGGGACGGCAATTGTGTTAACCAAAGAGAAAAGTTTGGTGGCATCCAAGCTGTCCATCGAGGAAGGTCTCAAGTATTGGCAGATCAGAGTTATATAGAGAAGAACAACGACTGTAAGGTGTGAGGAACACGTGTAGAAGGCTTTGCGTTTCCCCGTACTGGAACGGATGTTAAGAATGTTTTTTATTATAAAAATATAGGGGACTGTTGTGAGGATTCCAGCAGCGTATCCAATAATGCTACCTACAATAAGTGTATAAAGCTCCAAAATATGTTTATTAGCACAAGAGAGCTTCATAAGAGGTATAAGGTCACAGAAAAAGTGGTTGATGATGTTTGAGGCATAACAGGAGGACATTGATAATAATACAATGAAAGGCATGTTTGCTATAAAACTGAAAACGTAGCATATGGTGGCCAATAAAACACATACTTGGTTGTTCATCACTGAGTAATAATTCAATGGGTTGCAGACGGCTACATATCGATCGTAACTCATTGCTGTCAGTATTAACAGCTCATCAGTCGTCAACGATGAAAACATATAAAGTTGTGTCATGCAGCACGAAAAGGAAATGGTGTAATCTCCTGATAAGAAGCTGGTGAAGAATTTGTGTAGATTGATGGTGGTGGAGGACATGTCTATGAATGACAGGTTACCAAGAAAGAAGTACATGGGAGTGTGCAGCTGAGGATCCAGCCAGAGAAGTAGAAGAATGATAAAGTTACCACCAAGTATTATGAGATACAGAAGAAGAACCAGAAGGAAGATCGGAAGCTGCAACTTAGGAACATCAGAGAATCCCTTTAGGATGAAAAAGAACAAAGTGGTTCCATTTATCTGCTCCATATCTTCACATGTAATGGAACTAAAAAAAATGGACCACTGTTTGGGAACCTCTTGAGTAGGATCAGTTATTAGTAAAATATTGATGGTTATCTTGGTCTATCCATTAATTTTTATGTATTTATTCATATCTAAATAACACAACTATTGACAGTGAAAAGTAATAATAATATAATAATAAATTCATAATAATTTATCAATTTTACTCTGATGAAAGTCCATTAGCTAGACCCAAATATATTTCTATACATTTAATACTTATATTTATAAATCATGTAGTACATACCTGCTGTTCAATTCATCCCTGTATGTTATCTCTGCTCATTATTCAGACCATTGGCTTTATACCCATTTGGTAAGTCTGGACGCAGATCCACAGAGATCCTGAAAGCCCATAGGTTTAATTATCATCTGGTAAGTCTGAAACAATGTCCTTAGAGGTCTTTACATCCAAGACGCTTCTGCTACATATTAGTACATGCTATTGGGACATGGATATCTCAGAAAGTAAACTATTCACAAAGTATATTAAATAGTATAACTTAATTAGATCTGAATATCTCCTCACAATTTAAATGATTGTGTTATCTGAGGAGCATTGTGGTCAAGCATAAAATGAATGATTTGTGGGTTATACGTAAAAGTATTTCAACTATAAAATATATTTATACAAGACCACCCTCTCTCTAATTATTCTTATATCAGGCCATTAATGAACACATTATTTATATATAATCCATCTGGCCATGCTTCTCTTCCTTATTAACCCTCACTGTGCATGATTTAATTGGAAATTGTTGACTTAGCATCTTGAGTAAACCACAGTAGCAAGTTGTGGGTGCCCAAATGGTTCAAGTTCAAATATCTCATCCAATCCATGCTTATCTCCTCTACAAGAGAGGACCATTTATGGGTCCAGATCCATCAAACTGACCAAAAACCCTTCCTTGGTCAAACACAGAAATACTGATTTATTTAGAAGATATTTATATAGATAAACATATTTCACAAGTGTCTTTCCCTTGATGAAAGGCATCTAAACACATAATGCATATGCTAACCAGCATGGAATCTCTCGTTCAGGATTGACCCTTTCCAAAATGACCGCTTCTTCTCCCTTGTATATGGCTCTTCTGCCCCCTCATAATTAGACAATGCCACAAGAGTGATGATTTTACTCTCAAATCTGTAGAACATTGGAGTTGTAGTTCTTTGGTTTGTAATTGATATAACAGGACTATAACAGACCTAAAACTCCACCATGCTTTGTAAAGAAGAGAAGAAGACACAAGAGTAGCTAGATTGAGTCATCAGAGAATTAATTTTGTTATTCCAGCCCCCAAAGCAATCCATATTTCCAGATAAACCATTTTAAGCCATATAAATGTAAAAATAACACATTATTCAGTGTTGGAACACAATGCCCCTTTTATGCAGACATTCCTAGACACCTTCTTGCTCTGCCTAATTATAAATCTGGCCATGGGTGAAACAAAATCTTTCCTGCTTTCATTTTCTCACTTTTACCTCTTTTGTAACCGTCTATCCCCATTTCTTTTTGCTTATGATCAATCACTTCTTTCACTTTTCTATTTATATCTTCTCATCCCAATGCTTCCCTCTTTCTTATCTCCCCTCAACCTTCTCCTCTCTCACATTCATTGAATTATGTTTCTCTCCTTCACATCATACCCCGTTCTCTGTCTTCTTCATTTCATCCTCATTTCCCTCTGCTTTATCTCCCTTTTATACAACTCTTGCTCTCAATCATTCCATAATACATGTCTGTCTTCTTATTCCCACCTCATTCCACACTTCCTTGTCTTCATTCCTTTATGATTCCCCATCCCCACATCTCTCCCTCATTCTATTTATTCTCTTCTAAAACATTACATTATTACTTATTTACCTTCTTTCCATTTTACCTCATTATACTATTCTATCTCCATGCCTTTATCACGTAGTCTCCTCCATATGTCACTCATTGCCCTCTTTCCCTCATTCCATTCTCATTGTCCATTTTCTGTTGACTCCACTCCATCCCATTCCATTGTAATTTCTCTAGATCCCTTCTCTCCTTTATTTTCTGTCTCATTCCATTCTCCATTTCCCTCTTTTGCATCCAAACCTCATTCCCTCTCTTCCTCTTATTCCATCCTCTCCTCAAACATTCTTCATATTTTCACACACAATCTACTCTCTCCCACTTTTAATCATTTTATTATATCTTTCCCTTCATCACATCTCTCCCTCATTCCATTATTTTTTCACATTCTTTCTTTCACATCCCCCAATTCAAACTCAATATTTGATTATCTGCAATGATTTAAAAAACAAAAATAAAACAAAACAATCCATATATCAGACTCTGCTTGTATCAACCCAATATAAGATCACAGGGGAAGGTGTCTATTTCTAGCAGGTGCCAGATTATATCAACTCAATACTCCACTGGCTGGATATTTGCTGTGTTAAAGTGGTTTTCCTTGACAACAAGCAGTCACTGTAAGGCAGTATAATAATAATTGTTTGGCCTCTTACCTGACTGTTCATGAAACACTTAGAACCTCATTCAATTCGAGGCTGGCAACTCGATCGCAGACAGACAAATTACTTCGACTGAGTTACGGGATCTTGTTCATCTCCGATTCTGATGCTATTCAATTCATAAGCCCGCAAGTTAGGGCCCGATAGAAAAAATCAGAAACCATGCTATCGAAAGTTGAACATGATTGCTGATGCAAGGCCATAGCTCCCAGTTACAAACAGCCAATGGAATCAGGATCCGATCGTGACTCATGGTTTAAGCCCGTAGGACTTTGAAATCCAACTTCCATTTTTCATTGAAATCATACAGGCTTGAATTATGAGTCACGATCGGACCCACATTGCAGATATAATATTGATAAAGCCGTAAATATGATATTATAGTCCATGCAAGTTACAGTATATGTATTAACACATCGATTGCCGGGATCGATATAACTCGGAATAAGACATGCATTCAAGTATTTTTTTGCACCAATTTACGAGCTTGAGAATGGTGTGCTATTAATTCTAAGACCTAACATCACTTTCCCTTTTAATAAAAGTACAGTAGTGTGTGTATATATGCATTTACAGTGCTCCGTACATGTCATTAAGTCCTTTGCGAGACCACATTGGTACCATTAACTTGTGGTTTGATTTTTGTAGTTTGTGAGCTTGACGGAGTGGTTAGGAAAGGGGAATTGGAGCAATTGAATAGTGATTTGCCATTTTAGCCTTGCGAAAGAGAAAGATCAAAGGTTTGTAGGGCGTTAACCTGCATTTTTAAAAATCGCTATGGAGCCTGTAACTTGATCGGAGGCCGCAAGAAGTTGCCAATTGCCAAGCAAATTAAGTTACAGGCTCAATTTTCAAGGAGGAATGAGGCTCTTAGACCTTTCTCGGACAAACACTGCTTCCTCTTGAAATTAGTGGAGACAACCAGTAAAACTGTAGGTCATAACCTAATCTATCATATTGGATACTGCCACTATAAATCATTGATTTGTAATCAATACTTAATTAAAACTACTTAGGGTATTATAGCGGTCATTCTACTTAACCATTTATTCCACTCAGTAGCCTTCATTTATGATCAGTTCCATTCCTTTATATGTCCTCTTAATCCACTACCTTTCCATTCTCAGTTACCCACCTTCACTTCTTTATCCATCCTTCACGCCCTTCATTCCATTATTTCCCCATTACATTGACACTTTTACTCCTTGTAAATCTCTCTTTCCCTCCCCTTTCTCCATTCTTCACATCTCTCCCTCCTTCCACTTTCTTTTCCTTATTCCATTTTCACTATGTCCTCCTCCTCTCTTACTTGTTTCACTCTCTGGCCCTTATTCCATTCTCTTCCTTATTCACATGTGTCTTCATTCCCAGCATTCCCTCATTATAATATAAATTATCCTCCTTCATATCCACCCTCATTCCACTCTTCATTATCACTTTCCATCACAGCCCAGATTTTACTCAATATCTCTCATTTCATTATGACTTTAATTCCTTCACACTCCTCATTCATCCTTTTCCTTTTTTCATTCTCATTTCCCTTTGTCACATCTCTCTCTCTCTCATTGTACTCTTTTAACACCTTTCAATTGTCAATTGCCTTCTAAGCAGCACCCCTCTTTCAAATGTCAATCCTTCATTCCTATTGTTCTACTTCACATCCCCCTCTTTGCACTCCAACTCATTCCATTACTATGTTCACTCCTTCACTTCCCCTCATTCCACTTTCTCTCTCGCTTTCATTCTTGCTCATTGCATTATCACATTTCCTCCTTAAAATATCCCTCCTCATTCCACCCTCTCTCTCCCTAATTCCATTATCAATGTCCCTCCACCAAATCTCCCACTAATTCTTCTTTCTCTTCTTCATTCCATGGTACCTTTCCACCCATTAAATAATTTTTCATTCTACTTTCCCTTTCACTCCATCAAACCCACCCTCTCTTCATTACCATATTACATTTTCCCTGTCACTTTCTCTTTCACATCCAACCCTCAATACTACTTTCTTGTCCTCTAGTCTTTGTGCTCATTCATTCACTTTACTTTTTTCACACCTGGTCCATAAAATAAGAGTTTATGTTATAAAAGGTTTTTTTATTAATGCAAAAACCAACATAAGTTTCCGATTAAACCTCGTTCTACTAAATGCTGACTTAACATCTTTATTTTCAAGCTATAAATCAGTGGGATTACATTGGAATGACAGCTGTTTATTGAAGACAGCAAAATGTTTGTTGAACTCCAATGTTGTTAGTAGAGTTTGGAGTCAAGTATTGCAAGATGAGAGTCCAATAGAGAAGAGCGACAATGGTGAGATGTGAGGAAGATGTGTAGACAATGGTGAGATGTGAGGAACATGTGTTGAAAGCTTTACACCTCCTGATGGTGGAACGGATCTTCAGGATGGTGATTAATGAAAATATAAAAATAAGGGTAAGAAGAAAAGGGATGAATAGTGAAAGTATGGCTCCCTGGGTAATCAACAACTCAAGAATGATGTATCACTGCAAAATATTGTCATAATAGCTACAATGCACATAAAAAGTTGTTACTCTCCATTGGTTTATAAGAAGCATGGCATGATTAACCATTAGGCCAACTAGGCAATGGCCTAGCAGTGCTTCCTTATGATGAAAGCCATTTTTGTTATATAAAACAGCTTAAAATTATTCCTAGCTTACAAAATTGAAATGCTGAAGTTCACAGTATGGATCAAGAGAGATTAAACAGGAAAAGGTACTTGCTGTTAGGCTGGGACTAATGAATTTGAGAGGAGATAGTACTGTACTAGAAGATATTAGAGATAGATACAGTAGAAAGATTGATAGATAGATAGATAGATAGATAGATAGATAGATAGATAGATAGATCTATAGATAGATATATAGATAGATAGTAAGATAGATAGAGGGATGTGTGCAAGGACATGTCTAAGGTATCCATTGTGAAACAAGCACAATGGGACATCCTGCTGAGTGATTAGGTTAGATAATTTTATTATGTTATTTTTTACAACTCGGCTCCAAGATTAATTGGAATATTGGGACCGTTGTGTTCTACCATGATCAAATCCCTATGTCTTTCATGAAAGTTCATTACTCAGAATACAGAACGATGTATCACTGCAAAATATTGTCATGATAACTACAATGCACATGAGAAGTTGTTAATCTCCTTTGGTTTATAAGAAGCATGGCAGGATTACCCATTAGGCCAACTAGGCAAGTGCCTAGCCATGCTTCCCTATGAGGGATGCCATTTTTTATTTTACTTAAAAACGCTTAAAAAATGATTACTAGCTTAAAAAATGTAATTGCTGAAGTAGACAGTCTGGATCAAGAGAGATATAACAGGTAAAGGTACTTGCTCTTGGGCTGGGGATTGGTGACTTTTATAGGAGACTTACTGTACTAGAAGAGATGATAGATAGATAGATAGATAGATAGATAGATAGATAGATAGATAGATAGATAGATAGATAGATAAATAGATAGATAGATAGATAGATAGATAGATAGATAGATAGATAGATAGATAGATAGATAGATATGTGCAAGGACAGGTGTAAGGTGTCCATTGTGAAACTAGCACAATGGGACATCCTGCTGAGTGATTAGGTTAGATAGATTTATTTTTCTAATCATGTTGCTATTTATAATTCTGCTCCAAGATTAATTGGATTATTGGGACCGTTGTGTTCTACCTTGTTCAAATCCCAATGTCTTTCATGAACGTTCATTACTCAGAATACAGAATGATGTATCACTGCAAAATATTGTCATGATAGCTACAATGCACATAAGAAGTTGTTAATCTCCTTTGGTTTATAAGAAGCATGGCAGGATTACCCATTAGGCCAACTAGGACACTGCCTAGCCGTGCTTCCTTATGATGGATGCCATTTTTTATTTTACTTAAAAAAGCTTAAAAAATGATTTCTAGCTTAAAAAATGTAATTGCTGAAGTAGACAGACTGGATCAAGAGAGATATAACAGGTAAAGGTACTTGCTCTTAGGCTGGGGATTGGTGACTTTTATAGGAGACTTACTGTACTAGAAGAGATGATAGATAGATAGATAGATAGATAGATAGATAGATAGATAGATAGACAGATAGAGAGATAGATAGATAGATAGATAGATAGATAGATATGTGCAAGGACAGGTGTAAGGTGTCCATTGTGAAACTAGCACAATGGGACATCCTGCTGAGTGATTAGGTTAGATATATTTATTATGTTACTTTTTACAACTCGGCTCCAAGATTAATTGGATTATTTGGACCGTTGTGTTCTACCATGTTCAAATCCCAATGTCTTTCATGAACATTCATTACTCAGAATACAGCATGATGTATCACTGCAAAATATTGTCATGATAGCTACAATGCACATAAGAAGTTGTTAATCTCCTTTGGTTTATAAGAAGCATGGCAGGATTACCCATTAGGCCAACTAGGCAAGTGCCTAGCCGTGCTTCCCTATGAGGGATGCCAAATTTTATTTTACTTAAAAAAGCTTAAAAAATTATTACTTATTTAAAAAAATGTAATTGCTGAAGTAGACAGTCTGGATCAAGAGAGATACAACAGGTAAAGGTACTTGGTCTTAGGCTGGGGATTGGTGACTTTTATAGGAGACTGTACTGTACTAGAAGAGATGATAGATAGATACATAGATAGATAGATAGATAGATAGATAGATAGATAGATAGATAGATATGTGCAAGGATGGGTGTAAGGTGTCCATTGTGAAACTAGCACAATGGGACATCCTGCTGAGTGATTAGGTTAGATAGATTTAATTTTCTAATCATGTTGCTTTTTAAAATTCTGCTCCAAGATTAATTGGATTATTGGGATCGTTGTGTTCTACCATGTTCAAATCCCTATGTCTTTCATGAACGTTCATTACTCAGAATACAGAACTATGTATCACTGCAAAATATTGTCATGATAGCTACAATGCACATAAGAAGTTGTTAATCTCCTTTGGTTTATAAGAAGCATGGCAGGATTACCCATTAGGCCAACTAGGCAACTGCCTAGCCGTGCTTCCTTATGAGGGATGCCATTTTTTATTTTACTTAAAAAAGCTTAAAAAATGATTACTAGCTTAAAAAATGTAATTGCTGAAGTAGACAGTCTGGATCAAGAGAGATATAACAGGTAAAGGTACTTGCTCTTAGGCTGGGGATTGGTGACTTTTATAGGAGACTTACTGTACTAGAAGAGATGATAGATAGATAGATAGATAGATAGATAGATAGATAGACAGATAGAGAGATAGATAGATAGATAGATAGATAGATAGATAGATAGATAGATAGATAGATAGATAGATATGTGCAAGGACAGGTGTAAGGTGTCCATTGTGAAACTAGCACAATGGGACATCCTGCTGAGTGATTAGGTTAGATATATTTATTATGTTACTTTTTACAACTCGGCTCCAAGATTAATTGGATTATTTGGACCGTTGTGTTCTACCATGTTCAAATCCCAATGTCTTTCATGAACATTCATTACTCAGAATACAGCATGATGTATCACTGCAAAATATTGTCATGATAGCTACAATGCACATAAGAAGTTGTCAATCTCCTTTGGTTTATAAGAAGCATGGCAGGATTACCCATTAGGCCAACTAGGCAACTGCCTAGCCGTGCTTCCCTATGAGGGATGCCATTTTTTATTTTACTTAAAAAAGCTTAAAAAATTATTACTAGCTTAAAAAATGTAATTGCTGAAGTAGACAGTCTGGATCAAGAGAGATACAACAGGTATTTTTTATAGGAGACTATACTGTACTAGAAGAGATGATAGATAGATAGATAGATAGATAGATAGATAGATAGATAGATAGATAGATAGATAGATAAATAGATAGATAGATAGATAGATAGATAGATAGATAGATAGATAGATATGTGCAAGGACAGGTGTAAGGTGTCCATTGTGAAACTAGCACAATGGGACATTCTGCTGAGTGATTAGGTTGGATAGATTTATTTTTCTAATCATGTTGCTATTTATAATTCTGCTCCAAGATTAATTGGATTATTGGGACCATTGTGTTCTACCATGTTCATATCCCTATGTCTTTCATGAAAGTTCATTACTCCTTTATAATCACTTCCTCCTGTCCAGCTTTTAGGGGATCCTGCATCTACCTTTCAGAACAACATCCCTGCTCTCCACAGATCCTGAAGTAAGAATCCTTCCAGAAAATACCTATCACTGATATATTCTCTCTCTATTTCTTTTATTTATTTTTTCTATACACTTTAATATCCATTATCACTACAAAAAATGCCTTCTATAAAATTACTATATTTTGCTGCATTTTAACCATCATATCCCATTATTTAAACAGTGTATAATTGTTGAAGAATTAATTTAAATTGCACAAAACATAGAATTATGATACTGGGAATATTTTAGAAAGATGTTTAGGATATTACCACATTTGGTTTATTTTTGTGTACGTGGGGTTATTTTAAGATTCTAAATATTTTCTAAAATGTTATTTTTTTCTTCTAACAATACATGGTATTTTGTAAGTCATCTTCATCCAACATGCAACAAATTATGACTTAAATTGTGCTATAAGTTCAATATTGTAACTTGTTTTAAAGATACAACTTATAAGGATAAACTTCAAGACTTTAATATGTGGCTAAGAGAGGAGAAGTTAGAGAGGAGATATGAGAGAAACCTGTAAATATGTCAAAGGATTTAATACATTTTAGATGGAAGTGTCTTCAAGAAAAAGAGGATTCAAAGAGTAAAAGGTCATGATCTGAAGTTGGAAAGTTTAGTGATAATGGAACAGCATTCAAAGGTAAGTGTGAGAGTCAAAAACAGTTAAGAAATGTAAGCATGCCCAGGATAAGCATAAAGCTGTCCTAAGGCTTAATTAACTCAAATATTTAGGTACATAGAATGACGAAATAACCAGTTTTTTTGGTCATATTCTGCTATCACATCTACGTTTTTTTGTTTCACTTATCCCAAATTAGATATTATGGAGACATGGATGGTTGACTCTCTACCTTTGGATCCACTGAAATCATAAAAAAAACATCAAAAATATATCCTGGTTTCATAAATTCATCCCTTCAACCAGGTGTAGTCCAACTTTAGAGGTATTTTCAGGGTGCCCTTCACAATCAAAATGACATCCGAACATGTTACAGAATTTCCCACAACCTAGATCTTCTCAATCACAGGGAAAGCTGTGAGAATGAGAATGATGTTGTGCAGTCCACCAGTCTGGAGATCCATTAGTAGGTTGGGATGTACTTTTAGGGATCACTTCCCTAAACAATGACTTTGCAATGTCTTAGCTGGAGTCTAAATGCTGATTTCACATCTTTGTTTTTCAAACTGTAAATAACTGCTGTGTTAAAGAGAGAAACATATTTTTGTAGTCTAAACTATTATTTGAACTTGGTAGCATGTATTGAGAGAAGAGGGTTCCATAGAAAATGATGACAACTGTGAGATGTGAGGAACACGTGTAGAAAGCTTTAATTCTTGCTGTGCTGGAACGGATCTTCAGGATGTTGTTATTAATGAACATGTAGGAGTTAAAGGTTAGAAGATACAGGGTTAAACCTAAACTGAATCCTTCAATGATGTTCAAGCTCTCAAAGGCAGAGGTATTATTGCAAGACAGATTCAACACAGGCACAATGTCACTGAAAAATGTATTGACTATATTGGATTTGAAACACCATAACTGTGACAAAAAGATGAGATGAGGTGTAAATATTATAATACCCAACATCCAACATATGGTAGCCAATAGAGCACAGACTGTATGGTTCATGACCAAAGGATAATTTAATGGTTTACAAATGGCCACATATCGATCATAACTCATGGCCACCAGTAGAAACATCTCAGCACCAACCATGGACAAATATATGAACACATGCGTTCTACAAACAAGCAAAGAAATAGTGTTATCCCTAAATATGAAGTTTCGAGGAGCCTTATGTAGAGTGATGGTGCTGGAAGACATGTCAATGAGAAACAGATTACCCAGGAAGAAGTACATGAGAGTGTGAAGATGATGAACCAACTGTAAGGAGAAAAAACATTTTAGAATCAGAAAGAAGATTGGAGACTGAAGACCGGGATGGTCAGAAATTCCATTGAGAGTAAAATACATCACTATGGTGTGGTTGTCCTTCTCCATAATTATAGATGTATGGTCTGCAGAAGCTTATCATCAATTTTTTTATCAGTGTGTTATCTGATACGAGTCACTTAAAAGAGGATTTAATCAATCAATAATAAAGAAAATTAAGCTAAACTGTTCACTGAGAGGTTTGATCATGAAGCTGAGGCTTAAATACTTTAAATATTATGAGAAGACAGGATTCCCTAGAGTTGAAGACCGTGATGCCGGGAAAGATTGAAGGCAAACAAAGAAGACTATGGCAGAGGTGGAGATGGATAGATGAGGCCATTGAAACAATGAACCTTAGCTTTTGGTAGCTAAGAGAGGTAATGGCTGACAGATGTGTCTGGTGTGCTGCCATCCATAGGGTCATGGAGAGTCAGACATGGCTGAAAGACTAAACAGTAGAAACATCTGAGATTGGCAACCATTTCCATTGACTTGAACAAAGAGGGGATGACTTTTTCTTTACTTTACCCAGTAACATGATGAAGGACGAGGCTTAGCACATCTGTACCTCAAAGCTAATAAATGAAAGTTAATAAATTACAATGACTTACGGGTACCATGAGATCCATGGAGTTTTTCCAAATGGACATCTAGAGAGTATCCTGAGTTATTATAAATGTTTTTACAGAACATGGAATATAAGTAATACATAATAAAAACTCTATTGATATTCATCTTTATGGGATTATTTTGAGTTCTAAAACACAGAAATATAATCATCATGCAGTGTAGTAAAGCAAAATAGAAATAATTTATTATTAGAAATATTATCTCACTAGTAGAACATCATATAAAGGAAACATTAGACACTTTTCAATGATAAACTATATTTTAATAGACCAGGACATTTTCTGGACTTCATATTTCTATTTTATCTAATTATGTTGATAATGAATAAAAATAACTTGTAATAAATTTGAAAATGATTGAGAGAAGTGCAATATACAGTTTCCAGATGAGGATACCCACTTTATGCCCTAGGTTACCAAGCAGTTGTGGAAGAAGTGTGGAGTGATACCGCTTAGTCGCCCTATCGTACCGAGACTAGTGATGTCGCGAACCTAAAATTTTCGGTTCGCAAACCGCGAACGCGAACCTCCGCAAATGTTCGCGAACCGGCGAGCATCGGCGCACCGCCATAGACTTCAATGGGCAGGCGAATTTTAAAACCCACAGGGACTCTTTCTGTCCACAATAGTGATGGGAAAGTTGTTTCAAGGGGTCTAACAACTGGACTGTGGCATGCCGGAGGGGGATCCATGGCAAAACTCCCACGGAAAATTACATAGTTGATACAGAGTCTGGTTTTAAGCCATAAAGGGCATAAATTACCTAACATTCCTAAATTGTTTGGAATAACATGCTTTAAAACATCAGGTATGATGTTGTATCGATCAGGTAGTGTAAGGGTTACACCTTACATGACTGGGGGTCTATAGGTGACATTAGTACTGACCTTTATATGACTGGGGGTCTATAGGTGACATTAGTACTGACCTTTATATCACTGGGGGTCTATAGGTGACATTAGTACTGACCTTTATCTGACTGGGGGTCTATAGAGGGACATTAGTACTGACCTTTATCTGTCTGGGGGTCTATAGGTGACATTATTCCTGACCTCCTGCTGCAGTATTATTACTCCCAGTACTCCCAGGCTTGCTACTATTAGATATAATAACCTCAGTTTCGTTTCCTTATCTGTTGGTAACATCAAAATATGATTAATAAATATTTCATATTTCTTTGTTTTTTTCTCCCAAAGTGAACCCCTTTGTGTGTGTCCCACAGATGTGGCATTTCCGCTCTGCGTATGTTGGATTTGCACCGCTCAAAAAGTATGAAAAGAGACCCCCCCCCTTGAAGCCCATTAATGACATCATCAGTAAATTGTATATAACAGATTCCAGTGTTTAGGGTTTGATCTTTATATATTTACTAGCGACTTGCCCATCAAAAAATGGCGGCAATAAGATTGTAAGGCAGGTAATGGTTTGGACGAGACATTCATTCTGTTGGTGGTCGGAGATCCTTCGGCGCTCATTGCGAGGCTGTTGGTTGTATTTTTTTTCTGATAGGCGCTTTTGCTGTTATTCTTTGGTCGGCGGTGATGCGTTTTTTGCGCTTATTGCAAGGCTTTGTATGCTATGAGCAGCGTTGGCGCTCGTTGTGAGGCGCGCAGTAAATGGCTTTTATGTTTAATGTGATAATGTTTTTTTTGTGCATATGTATTTTTGTATGCTAATGAAATAATTACTAAATGAATATACTTTACCTATTTGTAAGTAATATATGCAGGAAGCATTGTGCTGAAGAGCTGACAATCTGTTTTCATGTTCCTGCAGCATACAATGTAGGTTTTCAGTGCTGTGTAAGTGTCAGCAATGTGTGCAGTGTGTAGTGTAAATAGGCTGCGTGCGCGAGGGGAAGCCGTTAGGGTAGCTGGGTACTTCCGCATTGTGTAAGTTAGTGTTGTAAAATGGCGGGGAATGTGTATGTGGTACTCGTGTGTGGATGATTTAGCGTCCTTGTTAATAGTGTATCTTTACCTCGCTTTTTAGGAAAATCCGTATGTGTTTTGCGTGTTTAGGGTCCTGTAGCCTCGTTTTCTTTTTTTCAAGGGACATTTTTTCTCTCAGGTGATTTTCGGGTGTCTAAACTCATGAATTTGGACTTAAATGGAGGTGTAACTTCACTTGCAGAGGTCCTCGGTGCCCGCCTTGCTGTGGGTAAGCTTTTTATGTGTTTGTTGTGTGTATTTATTGTGTTTTTAATGTTTTTAAGTGCGTGCGGTTCGGGCGTTAAGGTCGTATTTTTGTGAGCTCGTAATGTTTTTTTTTCTAAGTCCCGTATTTTTGGATGGTAAGTCCGTAAATTTGATGGTGTAAGTCCCGCCTGCGGCTCATTGCAGCCGACGTGGGAGCCTTCGGCGCTCCTTGCCAGCAATTCTGGCCCTCGCTTCGCAAGCCCGCAGCGTTAGCAACAACCCGAATGCTCACAACTATATATGTGATATCTGTAACGTCTTCCCCAGTTGGCACTTGTAAATCGACTAAGCGACAAAAAAAATGGCGTCCGGAAAAAAAGAAAACGAGGCTACACGACCCCAAACCGCGCAAAACATCGCCAGCCATGTACGACTTTTACCTAGGAACAGACGAGGTACAAAATACACTATATATAAATAATGGAAACTGCTGGCGAGCCGCGTAACACATACACAATCGCCACCATTTTACAACACTAACTTGCAACTAATAACATTACAAATCTAAAATGGCGCGTTACACGACTATACAAGCGGTTTCCCCTCGTGCACTGTGCACATTGCTGACACTTACACCTCGGGTCACCAACAGTCCAAATGTACACTGTAAGCTGCAGGAAAATCAAAACTGATTGTTAGCTCTTCAGGATATTGATCACTGGATATATTAATTACAAATAGGTAAAGTATTTTA
Organism: Discoglossus pictus; assembly: GCA_027410445.1. Classification (NCBI taxonomy): domain Eukaryota; kingdom Metazoa; phylum Chordata; class Amphibia; order Anura; family Alytidae; genus Discoglossus; species Discoglossus pictus. Next base: position 8,438,978 of record CM050170.1, read on the forward strand.
GTAATGAATTAATTCATTATTATTAAAAAAAAATATATAAAAAAAATACGCTTAATAGCATATTTTACACTGCGGTTACTTTACATACATTAACGCTTCGCACTTCCTAATACATTTGTTCATTCGCAGTAGTTATTATCGTGCATTCATTTAATAAGTATTAATTAGTAATGGAAAATAAAAATGTAGACTTTACACTACACTAAAATGTTTTACTTTTTACTCTGCAGTTATATATCTGGATTACTGCTCATTGGCTGCCAGCGATAGCACTCTCAAAGCAGTTACAAATCTAAATCACTTTATGATGCTCTGAGACCTGAATACATTTTTTAATTTACACTGCACAAAAAAAATTATATATTTAACACTGTACTTATATAACTGTCTTTGCGATGAGCGCCGAAGATTGATCGTTGCAAAGCACAAAACATGAAGGACACGAGGGAAGAGGCTCACAATGAGCGCCGAAGGTCCTCGGAGTACAAAAAGCATCACATTGTTTGGCAAACAGCATTGCCATGGCTTCAAACTTTATTGCCCCATCATTTGTGCCATGGAAGTCGCTAGTGATATAATATAACATAATGCAATACAATATTATACAGTACACATGGGTGTTGGAACTGTGGGGGGGGGTAAGGGGTAACCCCACCAGATTTCTTATCGTATGTATGTATGCGTATAGAAGCTAACAGGGGAGGGGAGAGGGGGAGGAAACACAGGGGAGAGGAAGACACAGGAGAGGGGAGAGGGGGAGGAAGACACAGTGGAGAGGGGGAGGAAGACACAGGGCAGAGGGCGGAAGAGAAACAGGGTAGGGGAGAGGTGAGGGGAAGAGACACATGGGAGAGGGGAGAGACACAGGAGAGAGTGGGGGGTAGAGACACAGGGTGGAGGGGGGAAGAGACTAATGGGAGGGAGTGGTGAGGAGACACAGGGGAGAGGGGGTGAGACACAGGGGAGAAGGGGGAAGAGACACAGAGGAGGGGGGAGAGACACAGGGGAGAGGGAAGGGGGGAAAGACACATGGGAGGGGGAAAAGAAACACAGGAAGGGAGAGGGGGTAGAGACACAGGGGAGGGGGGAGTGACACAGGGAAGAGGGAAGGGGGAAAAGACACAGGAGAGGGGGGAAAGAAACACTGGAGAAGGGAGAGGGGGTAGAGACACAGGGAAGGGTGGGAGAGACACAGGGGAGAGGGGGGGAGAGAGACACATGGGAGGGAGTGGGGGGGGAGACACAGGGGAGAGGGGGGGAGAGAGACACATGGGGGGAGTGGGGGGGGAGACACAGGGGAGATCTTGTGCTTTATTATTATTATTATTATTATTATTATTATTATTACTATATAATGTGTAGATGTACCGGCTGGGCATGCTCTTGTGCATTATTATTATTATTATTATTAGTAGTAGTAGTATATAATGTGTATATGTACCGGCTGGGCATGCTCTTGTGCATTATTATTATTATTATTATTACTATATAATGTGTAGATGTACCGGCTGGGCATGCTCTTCTACATTATTATTATTATTATTATTATTATTATTATTACTATATAATGTGTAGATGTACTGGCTGGGCATGCTCTTGTGCATTATTATTATTATTATTAATATTAGTATTTTACTAATAATAATAATAATAATGCACAAGAGCATGCCCAGCCGGTACATCTACACATTATATAATAATAATAATAATAATAATAATAATAATAATAATAATAATAATAATAATAATAGTAATGCACAAGAGCATGCCCAGTTGGTACATCTACACATTATACAGTAGTAATATTAATAATAATAATAAGGCACAAGAGTCCTTCAGCACTGCACTGGACACTGAATAAACTTGCCTAGCTATGATTTTCCCTATTGATGCAGTATCACCTACACTCAGCCTCCTCTCAGTAAGACTGCAAGTTAGTTATGATTCCAAAATGGCTGCTGTCCATGAGGTTAAAGGGTCTGGAAGGGAGTGTATGCTGCTGATTGGCTGGAATGTGTCTGCTGACTGTGACATGCAGGGTCAAAGTTTGCTCAATGATAAAGTAATTGGGGGAGGGTCAAATATCGCATATGTTCGCAGTTCGCCGCGAACGCGAACATGCTATGTTCGCCGGGAATAGTCCGCCAGCGAACTATTCGCGACATCTCTAACTATCACAAAAAAGATAATAACTGTATGCCCTTCTTGATCGATACTTTGTCATGGTGAAGGAAATTATGTACCTTAATCAAGCTGTGAGTTATACTAAGTAGTGTCACCCAATATGGGCAGGTCATAGCAGAGAGGTCAGACTAAAGACATGACAAACCACTCCAGTATCCCTGCCAAGATAACCTTATGTACAAGCATGACCAGAGACATAATGATAGATTTGCCAGGCATTTTGCTCTCTATAAGGTCAAGTAGATTTGGACACAACTAGACTGGGTACGTTGCTCAATAATCTATCAATAACTATAACTAATGGTAGTTAAGTATAAAGTGCTAGGTTCTGCTCATCTCTCTTGTTCATGAAGATTATCAGATATGGTCTTAACACTAGTAAAGGTCCAGGTAAATACACTGACCTAACCAATGCAACACTCTATAGATCCCTGGTCTGGCTTCTCTAAGAATATTGTGTCCAGTTCTCCTCTTTGGTTCCACAAGTTAGCGAGTGCTCCATGGTGCACTGAACATGAGCACCTGGCTAACTTCACAGACTCTCCAGCCACTAGTTCATACTGTTACAAAGAACAGTCCCAGTAACATGTATATTTCAGTTGTGCCAGATTGCAGTCGCTTTTGAGGGCCCTCATCCTACAGTTCTGGCTACATATTTTTGATTTGTCACCCAGTGTCTCTTGTCAATAGTGCCAGGGACCTCAAAAGCATTATACCAGTTACAATTTGGGGCAGTATTATGGTCAAATGGACTCCCAAGTTCTGCCCATGGACACTCAATGAAACAATGAAGATAGTAAGAGAGAGCAAACGCTTAGTGGTTCTACATTGTACCAAGAATAGAGAAAGAAGGAATGCATTCAAACTTACTCTCAATGTTTTCTGCAGAATGATATCTCAAGTAGATCGGCGATTCAATTGTCAGGAAAAAAAGGAGAAAAGTCTTAGTTTGATTGAGCAATGTTCTATGAGAACATATCTATCCATCTCTTCCCCTTAACCTTTGTCCATTATTACTTCCCATTTTTCAACATATTTTTGTACATATTTGTCTGAGCCTCACTAATTGATGCAGACAAACGACGAATTTTCAGTCCCATTAAATTCAGGCTACATGATAAAACGTAGCTCGGAACATAGCTTGCAGGACCTAAGTCTATTAAATTAGCCTCTTAAAGCAACCCCGTAGACGCAGCAAGGTCAACAAACCCTACGGGATGAGCAACGTTGAACTTCGCGGACGTATATCCTTTGATCTGTCAAGCCCATAACCGCAACTCTTCCAATCATACTATTAAATTGCAACAAAGTCACTCACGAGCAAGCCTGTAACACTGCAAATGGAGCCCAAAGCCCAACCAGTGCTGGAGAGGACCTGCACCAGGGACTAATGGTTCCATTTACTAACCTTGTAACTTCTGCATAAATGTCACAAGATGAATGTGTCTATGAAAAATATATGTTATTAGCTATAACCATACATGTCCTGTGATTCTGACTCTGCATCACTACTTTTGTAATTCGGTCGGTACATCTAATAATAATGCAAATGAATTGGCAGGCATTGCCCTATGTAATCTTGCTGCTGCAAACCAATAAATGAGACAATTGATACAACAACCTTGTGTGTGCCTGTGTCTTTTGTCTCCCGGATATCCGCACCATCAAAGAGAGATACATAAAGGAAGGTGGTAAAGGTTTTGTTCCGGGACAAGGCGCTACTCCCAGCAGTGATAGACAGGACTGCTGAATCAAATACCTGTCAAACTCGTAGCACTCTAAATGCAAATATCATCACACTACTTTTTATTAACAGGGAAAGTAACGTTAGATCTTAGGTTTAATAGCACAACATTCTCAAGCTCGCAAAATCTTTATTTCATGGTTATTTTTTGTGTTATATCGATCCTGGCAATCAATGTGTTAATACATACACTGTAACTGGCATGTAATAGAATATCATATTTAAGACTTTAATAATATTTCATTATATCTGGAATGTGGGTCCGAATGCAACTCGTAATTGAACCCCATAGAAAACCCCACCTCCATTTTTCATTGACATTATTATGACTATCTCTTTTGCCATTGGCTCCATCTAAACCCATAATTACGAGTTAGACTAATTGATCATGTTTACTGTCGATGGGTGAAGTATGGTTTATGGGTTTGCCTCTTAAGCCCGTAACTCACAGCCTGTTCTAATTTAATAGCACCATAAATCTACAACTCTTAAAGCTCACAGCCATTGAAAGCTTTACATTGCACTTACAGGGCTGGAATTCAATGTGGCTGTTGATATTTGTTTGGCAGAGAAAGGGAGTGTTCAGCAAAGGTGGAACATGATGGACAGGAACTGTTTGAGGCTTAATATGGTTATTTTAAACTCTTATAAAACAGTGAATTATGTATCAAGTATTTTTTCACTTGGTGAATGTTATGTTTGATGATGTAGAGCAGTATTGATAAATTCAATGTCTTTGTGATGGGACCAAGGGCAAATCTATGCAACTATAGATGAATAAACTCTTTGAGTGGTCTCAAAGGATTATATTTGGGAATATATTCCTTCAAATAAGCTAATAATTAGAAGAAAACACAGATTTATGAGGGTTAGCTCATAACAAACTAATTTGACTAGTGTTCTGTAGATGTAGTCTTTTTAGACTCCACCACAGCTTTTGACACAGTGCCTTATGGGAGACTATTGTGCAGAATAAATAATTCAGATATTCAGTAATTATATGAACATGGATAGCAATTAAGTTCTGGCATAGTAAACTGGTTAAATCATATAGACCAAAGGATTGTTGGAAAATACTCCAATTGGACTAGTGTGGTAAATGGAGTTCCTCAGGAATCAGCAACCATTCCCAGGGCCATCATCCAAAATCCAGGGTCTAGTACACATGTAACAGTCAGGGTCCCCCAAATATACACATTCAGATCCTCCCAAGTTTCAAGGTACAAATTAATGATAATGTATCGTATACACACAGTAAATAATTTGATGCAGATGACCACTGACCACTGACTCTCTAATCTCAGCTACTTTCATCTGAATCAATGTTTAATTCTTGCACTTTTTCTATAAATGCCTCTTCTCTCCATGTTTCCTTTGTATATTTTCCCTACATTTGAATATCCATTCTCTCTATTGAAAACATTGTCCATAACATTATAATAAAGTGTTTAATACATTTCAAAAAGGAAGTGTCTTAAGAAAAAAGAGGAATCAAAGAACAAGAGGTCACCGTGTGAAGTTGGAAGATTTAGGGGTAGTACGAGAAAGTACTACTTTACAGAAAGGACAGTAGATAAACTGATCATGCTTATCTGTGGTGGAGTCAAACACAGTTTAGAAATGTAAGCATGCCTGAGATAAGCATAAAGCTGTCCTGAGGCTTAATAAAGCCAAATGTTAAGGTACACAGAATGGATAGACCAGATGACTACCCTTTTTGGTCATTGTCTGGCATCAAATCTATGTTTCCATGTTTCACTTATGGTAACTTAGAAATTTTGGAGATAAAGATTATTTTAGTTTCTGAAAACATTTAACCTCTTTAACTCTGCATCCACTTAACTCAAACAATATCACATGTTCATAAATACAACACTTTAACCAGGTGTGGAGTGACTTTAGTTTCATGTCATAGTGTTCATCACAATCAACAAGTCCCACACCTCAATAAGAGCCTCCCAGCCAATGGGCAACCATTCATCCAGTAGAGAGAGATTTAAGTCATGCAGTTGGAGATCCATCTGTAGGTTGAGATGGACCTTTAGGGGCCATTGCCTTGAATGATGATATTACAACATCTTAGCTGGCGTCTAAATGCTGATTTCACATCTGCATTTTTAAAACTGTAAATAACTGGGTTTATTAAAGGGACAACTGCTGTGTTAAAGAGAGAAACATATTTTTTGAACTCTAAACTATTATTTGAACTTGGACTCAGGTATTGAAAGAAGATGGTTCCATAGAAAATGTTGACAACTGTAAGATGTGAGGAACACGTGTAGAAAGCTTTAATTCTCCCTGTGCTGGAACGGATCTTCAGGATGTTGGTAATAATGAACATGTAGGAGGTGAAGGTTAGAATAATGGGGGATATACCTACACTGAATCCTTCAATGAGGTCCAATCTCTCAAAGGCAGATATATCATTGCAAGACAGTTTCAACACAGGGACCATGTCACAGAAAAAGTGATTGACTATATTGGATGTGTAACACCATAACTGTGACAATAAGATGAGATGAGGTGTAATGTCTAAAAAACCAAGCAACCAACATGTGGTAGCCAATAGAGCACAGACTGTATGGTTCATGACCACATGATAATGCAATGGTTTACAAATAGCCACATATCGATCATAACTCATGGCCGCCAGTAGCAATATCTCAGCAGAAATCATGGACAAATATAGGAATATATGTGTTCTACAAGCAAGCACAGAAATGGCGTTATCCCTAATTATGAAGTTACTAAGAGTCTTATGTAGAGTGATGGTGCAGGTTGACATGTCCATGAGAGACAGATTCCCCAGGAAGAAGTACATGGGAGTGTGGAGATGATGATCCTGGCAGATAAGTACAAAAATGGTCATGTTACCACCAAGAGTGAGAAGATAAATTATTAGAATCAGAAAGAAGATTGGAGCCTGCAGACTGGGACGGTCGGAAATCCCTGTGAGAATAAAATACGTCACCATAGTGTAGTTGTCTTTCTCCATAATTATAGTATGTATGATCTGCTAAATCTGATCATAATTTTTTTTTCACTGTGGTATCTCAGAAATCTGTTTAGAGTCCCTTGGACTGCAAGAAGATCCAGTCAATCAATACCACAGAATGTCAACCCAAACTGTTCAGTGGAAGGTTTGATAATGAGACTGGAGCTAAAATATTTTGGCCACATCATGAGAAAACAGAACTCTTTAGAGAAGAATCTGATGGTCGGAAAGATTGAAGACACACAAATAAGCGGATGGCAGAGGAAGATACGAATAGATGAGGTAATTAAGGCATAAAACTTGATATTGAGAGATCTCCGAGGGTCAGTGGCTGACAGATGTTCAGGGTGTGCTGTGGTCCATAGGCTCATGGAGAGTGAGACATAACTAACCAACAACAATAACATCTCCGATTGGCAACCATTTGACTTGAAAAGAAAGGGGTGAGAAGTGGTAACATGATGGATGATGAGGCTTAGGCACATCTGTATCTTATAAATGTTAGTTACAAAATATGGAATATTACAAATATTATATAATAAAAACGGCAATAATTTATTGATATTCATCTTTATGGGATTATTTAGCCCTGGTAACAAAAATGCTGTGTTTTTTGGAAATATAATCATCATGCAGTGTAGTAAAGCAACATAAAACATTGACAAATATAAGACTGTGTGTGTTAAAAGCCATGGAAGTTGTCCTACCATAGGCCAATCAGAGCCAAGTCTCTAGTTAAATGACTGCAACATTTAATTAAAGTTGTTGGGAGAAACTAGCAAGCAAAGAAATGGTGTGCAATAACCTAATACATCCATTCTTCTTCTTCTTCCCTGCTCTCACACACGAGTCCTCTCTCCAGGATCCACTAGTCAGATGTTGTGATACCACATCTCTAACACAAACTACAGTATAACATGGAAGGGCTGCCCACTTACCTTCTCCAGCTTATTCCTCTCTATTTTCCTTCAGAGCAGGGTTTTTATCAGTAAACTGGAACGTCTCAGAGGATGTCCCATGAGGTATCTAAGACTCCAGAGTTTAATCATCATTATGTATAATCTGAGTATGTCTGTAGTTGTGTATATCACCCAAAAGACCAGACATTCAACCAGACTGATAGTAACTCCTTAGAATGTCTTGTTATCCTTAACCATATTTAGATATTATATTTCAGAGTCAATATTATTTAATAGAACCAAGCATGGTATTTTTATTAGAATATATTGATTGAAATAAGATGTGCCTTTTATTTATTAGTAATAAGTATAAATAATTTGTTAAAAATTCTTTGAAACCCTTATAATTGATATGTCTTTATTTGGACCAAAAAAATGTAACATATACAACATACAACATATGTCAACTTAGTATACTTAGGACTTTTATATTTTGAGAGGTGTTAAGGCTATAAAAAGATCCTTAGGCGGGCCTCCTACCAGGGAATCCCTAGAACCAATACACAGAAAGCCACAGAGGAGAGGACGTAAATGGTGGGATCCATTCATTGGCCGGTCCTAATGATCCCTCCTCTTGATATTCTGGTGGTAGATTGTGCTATCAAAGCGAGAAGCATAGATAGATGGCCCAGAGAAGCATAGATATAGATGGCCCTGTATAATGAGCTCAGCCTGACTTAGAGAGATGATCCTCAGCAGGGGGATTCTGTACCAGTGCCCAAAACCTTAATGCCATTATGGCAGAGCTGCACCAACTGGATGAGGAACAAGGTGTTTCCGTGGGCTAAGGGAATGCAACAGGGAAGAACTCAGTTAAAAAGCTTTCCTACTAGAGACCTAGACGTTCCACCACTGGATTACTTTACTGAGCTATGGTTGTCCCTGATTTAGAAAATGGAGTTGATGATGGCAGTCAGCAAATCGGTCACTCAGAAGCAAGCCAGCCAGTCATCACATCACAGCCAGAGCTGATTCTGAACTGCAAGATGTTGCCCGAGAGGTCAGATTTGTGGCTATTGAGAAGTGCTTGGCAGTTCTGTGGTCTCTAAAGAAATTGCAGGCCTACTTTTTAGGCACCCCATTGTGCTGGCTCACTAGGATTGCTGCCTGTTGAGATGGATCCAAGCCCTTCAGACCCATAACTTTACTATCCTTAACAAGCAATATAGAGATCCTCAGAACACAGTAATTCAATGTACCTGGCCACCTCAGATCACCAGTCTCACAGGACGCATTTGTGGTCTTGAATCACCTGGTGACTGGAAGGGGAGAGTGATTGTGATAAAAGCTTTGGTAGTGAGAATCCTGAGGTGAGGTGCTGTCATGTTGCAGGTTACCATGGCAACGGCGGTGACAGTTGCAAAATAAACTTTAGTTTTCTGCATCTCTTAAGTGTGAAGGCTATGATCATGTGTAGATTCTCCAGTAGCCCACATCACTTAACTTACAGAGGTGGTATAGCAAAAAAAAATCCTATTTTGTCACTGTGAATGTGCTTGATGAGGTCCATAGGGTCACCAAGAGTCCTACTGAGATAATGTCAGGATAATATCTCAAAGAAGAAAGAAAAACAAAAGTCGTCCCTTTCACATGGTGCACATCCATGGACTTAATCTCAATATAGAGAATAACAATAAAATGTAACTTTTAATTATGTTTAAAACGATATACCAAAATTAAAATCGTGAAAACCAGACGTCACGCTAATAATATCATAAGTTTGGATAAAATATTAGGACACTATATATGGCTAGAATTATGGTAGTTGACCATCCCTAAATATCCACTTGATATGTGAAAATAGAGATGTAGCGTGCTAAGTGCTATCTCAAAAAAGATGGATAAACAAAATGAATGAATTTCAAAAGTGCAAATATAATAAAGTGACTAGTGAATTTCACATAATAATTATAAATTTATAAATATACATAAAGCGCTTAGTGCTTTATATGTGCACAAATGGGTATTGGAAATTGGACTTAAAGGGATGGATGAAATAACTAATACACAACCAAGTGTCCTACAAGTAGGTATTTCCATAAACTATTAATTGTATCACAAGGAGCACCTTTTTCCAAAATATTAGACCAATACTTAATAACCATGTCCCTTCTTTATAACCATGCAATAGCTTACTACTAATTCCTATTATATTCTTGATTGATTATCTTTGTAAAGAAGGACGTTAGTGGTGGGTAATATCGTATTACACTAATATCGGGATCTAATCTGGGTACTGCTTAATGAAGGACTCCTAACTACGCTCATGCTGCCTAGACACCTAGGAATTACGCCATCGGTCAGCGTTGCAATAGCATAACGTGGCATCTAACTACGTCTATATATGCTCCCAAATTTATTTTGTCACTACTGAAGAGGATTATAACATATCAAGTGGATATTTAGGGATGGTCATCTACTATCATTCTAGCCATATATAGTGTCCTAATATTTTATCCAAACTTATATTATTAGTGTGATTTTCAAGATTCTAATTTTGGTATATAATTTTAACCGACATTATTAAAAGTTAAGTTTTATTGTTATTCTCTATATTGAGATTAGGTCCATGGGTGGGCACCATGTGAAAGGGATGTCTTTTGTTTTTCTTTCTTCTTTGAGATATTATTCAATAATCAGATCCCTGGTAGCTCCCCTAACCTTATGTTTATCGTGCTGTTGTTAGCAGTCGGAAAAAAAGCCTATTAAAATAAAGCAGGGGAAATTAACCTTTCAGAAGCCGGGTGTTCTTAATCTATTTACACTCATTTTAGGCATTAGATTGTTGTTTCTGTTCAGTCGTTCAGTCGTGTCTGACTCACTGTGATCCTATAGACTGCAGCACACTAGGCATGCTATGGTTATGTCTCCCGTGGAGAAGGAGACAACGTTTATAACTTTTACAAAGATGTTGTATCTTCTCTAATTGTTTCACTGATCTATATTGTAACTATATATACGTTCTTCAATAATCTATCAATAACTGCAAGCATTTATATGTATAAAGTGTTAGGTTCTCCTTGTGCCTCTTTTTGATAATGACTCAGATATGGGACCACTAGCTACCATCCCTCATGTTGATGACCACATATATATCACCCTTTACCACTAATGTCATAACATTCTCCTCTCTTTGCTTAATCAATCAACATACCCTTATCATTTCTCCATCCACATCTGTTCAATTTGTTGTTGTTGTTTAGTCATTCAGTTGTGTCTGACTCTCTATGACCTTACATGAACCTCAACTCAGAGTCAATATGTATCATTAAGTCTCTGGTTGTGCTTGTCCAAAAGGTTATCTAATCAAAGATACTAGGGTGGGTTGCTGGTTCCTTCTCCAATGGAACACGATTTGTCTGACCACTCTCCTAGGGCCTGCCCATCTTGGGTTATCCTACATAATATAACTCAGAGCTTTATTAAAGTACATAAGCCTTTTCACCATGACAAGGTAGTGATCTCCTCAAATAACCTACATTATACACACATTTCGGGGAAACAACCTTATTATCCCAAAATCATTTAGCAATTCTGGCTCCCCACTTGAGTGCTGATCTCCATTTTGGAGAGACATTTGGTACTTGTTGATGACTTATGATGTCAAACAAAACTGGATTATCTCCCACTTGGAGGAGAAGAAAAAATCCAGATTCCACAAATACGCCAGTAAAAAAAAGTCAAATGCGCAAGTATTACCCGGACGATAAAATCAAATCAGAACTTTAAGGTTGAGTGAGCCTGGAAAATAAAAGGACCATTGTAATTCAAGAAAAACATCACATATTTTTGAAGCATGTAACAACATTTACAACATTACCAACTTATCTAATCTAAGTAAAGGGAGTGATGTGAAGGAATGAGAGATGACTCAACATGATCTTTTTTTAATTAGACCTCTACCCCACCTCTCTACCTTTGATAGGTAGCAAGTCCTGCTAGTCCTACTAGTCCACAAATGTAAATGTTTCTCTCCTTCAAAAATGACCTTCACCAATTTATCATGGTATTGATGATGTTTTTAAAATATAACACAATAACACAGTAAAAAATGGGCCATTTCTAAGGGGTTTACACCCTCCAGCAAGCAACGACTTGAGCATTATGATGTTGTAGGAAACATCTGTCCTAAATGAAAGTGTGACTACACTGTTTATTGGGTTCGATGATTACCAACCAATGCATACACCTTGTTGGGCTAGGACCTGGTTTAGAAGATACAATTTTGACCAACCAACACATGTACCTTCTTGGGCTAAGAGCTGGTTTAGAAGATGCAATTTTGACCAACCAACACATACACTTTGTTGGGCTAGGACCTGGTTTAGAAGATACAATTTTGACCAACCATCACATGTACCTTGTTGGGTTAGGACCTGGTTTAGAAGATACAATTTTGACCAACCAACACATGTACCTTGTTGGTCTAGGACCTGGTTTAGAAGATACAATTTTTACCAACCAACACATGTACCTTGTTGGTCTAGGACCTGATTTAGAATATACAATTTCGAATATATGTCCTTAACTTGACTATATATCAGTAGGAGAAAAGTATATGTATCAAAAATTTGTCACTTTACAAATTAAATAAAAGTCAGTGATATGTCCTGAGCTTTTTCGGATCTCTTCTTGGATTTAGCACTTGACAATTTAATGGCCCAAAAGTGGACTAGCTGAGCGTATTGTTATTTGAGTGTCTTTATGATTTGTGGCCCTTTCAGGATCTGAGTGTGAAGCTCCACACAGCCATTATGGAGAAGTGTTTGAGGATTTAATAGGGTTATTCAAAACTCTTATAACACAGTGGGATAAGTATCGAGTTTTATTCTCTTGGTCTTGATACCTATGTTTGATGATGTAGAAAGGTATTGATATATTACATGTCCATTTAAAATGGAACCTAGAGCAAATCCAGGCAACTACATACCAATATGCTCTTTGAGTGCTCTCTAAATGATTAAATTTGAGCATATATTCTTATGAACAAGTTAATAAAAAGGAGAAAACACAGATGTATGAGGGTTAGGTCATGACAAACTAATATGATTGATTTCCATAACGGTTTGAACCTAGAAAACCCTGTAGATGCAAACTTTTTGGATTCCATAATGGCTTTTGAAACAATGCCTCATGGAAAATTATTGTATAAAATAAATCATTCTGTAATTATCTGCACATGGATAGCAATCAAGGGCGGAAATAGGAAATCGGTAAAGTATAACAAATAAACAACTGTTTTAAGCAGAACATTCTCAGATTGGATTAACATGGTAAATGGAGTTCCTCAGGAATCAGCACTCAATGCCAAGGTCATCATTTAAAATATCAGGGTCTAGGACACATGTAACAGCCAAAAAACAAACACAAACCGAGATCTAGCTGTTTAAATCTTTCATTTTATCTAATTATTCCTCTTCCCTCTGTGTTTCTTTTATTTTTATTTATTTTTATCTACACTTTAACTTAAATTATCCTTACTGAAAACACCTTTCATAAACATTTTTGAAGATCTAATTTAAATTAAACAAAATAGAGAATTACGATACTGGGGCATTTTTGTAAAAGGATGTTAAGGATATTGACACATTTATTTTCTTAGTATTTGGGTTTAGTTTAAGATATGGGTTATTGTAAAATATGGGTTGTTTTAAGATGTTTTTATTTTATTACTTCTAACATTAGTTGTTATTAAAGTTGTTAAAGGTTATTAAAGTTGTTACGTTGTTAAAACTTTTAAGGATAAAAGCCATGACCTTAATATGTATAACTTAGAGAGGAGAAGGGAGAGAGGAAAAATGGAAGAACCCTTTAAATATATCAAAGGATTTATTAAAGTTCCATAATTAAGTTTCTCCAAGAACAAAAGGAATCCAAGAGCAAGAGGTCACAAATTGTTGAAATGTGGAGGATGTGAAGAAGTAATGTAAGAAATAACTACATTACCGAAAAGGCAGTAGATACATGGAGCAGCCTTCCACTGTATGTGGAGTCAAACACAGATAAGTGATTTAAGTATGCTTAAGATAATCATAAAGATGTCCTGAGGCTTAACTAAGCAAAACATTTAGGTACATAAAATGGACAGACCAGGTAACAACCCCTTTTGGTTTGCATCTGCCATCAAAACTAGGGTTATTAGTTTTCACTTATCCCAAATTAGAAATGTTGGAGATATGAATGTTTTATGTTCTCAAACTATTTTATCTCTGTAGCTTTAGATCCATCAATACTCTAAAAATTATTAAAATATTTTCATAAATATATCCACAAGTGTAGTCCCACTTTAGTAACATTTCAGAGTGTTCATCACAAACCCAATTACTTTAGAACATGGTACAGAACTTCCCACATCTTCAGTCAGATCTTCTCAGCCACTGGGAAAGAAGGTCTCCCAATAGAATGATTATAATGGACATGTATTTTACCAAGATCTGCCTTTTCAGTGTGCTTGAAAAAGGCTAACAATACCCACTCCTACCCACAGATTGACACGGTTCCGCCAGTTCTCGTCTTCTCAGGCCAAGTTGCAGAATCTCTCTTTAGAATAAAACAATAAAAGGCTTCCCTTTAAATTAAACACACCATTTCTATGTGTTCTAGAAAGAGCATCATCGTTATTATCGGGTCTCTATTTTTATACACTTTTCTTATACAATAAAACAATAACACATTAACACAGGAAAACATATCATGGGCATCTTTTTGGGAAGTCAAAATTTCCGCTAACATGGATGGACCAATCAGTGACTGCTCTCCATCGGCCTGTCCTGGACCAAACAGTTTGCAGAGTGTGAAATGCTGATTGGTGGAAATCCCAAGTATAGAAGCGGGAAAGGGGATGAGAGGAACATTTAAGTCACCTCTCTTCCAACTTCCCTTGGGCTGATCAGGCTTTATTCAGTTGTAAAGATGACGGTTAGGGGAATCAAGTGCCCACAACCTAAAGCACATCATCCAGCAGCAACTGGGTGAGGATCAAGGGGTCCCCATGGGCTTAGGGATTGCCCCAGTGAGGGATCAAGTTATGAGGCTTTCCTATCTCGTACTAAGGACCTAGAGGTTCTGCCACAGGAATGCCCAATTAGGACAAGGTCTGTCCCAGGATCACAAAATGGTGAGGACAATAAGCACAGAGGTCACTAGGGAGCTAAAAGAGGTTGCTCTCAGAGTGGGTAATCATGTCCACAGACTAACCAATTAAGGTTAGTTCTTTCTCTGATTGAGCACCTCTAACTTTGTTTTTTTGTTCATGCAAATGACCCTTAGGGATTAGTCTCCCTAAGGGTGATAGGGGAATCAAGACGTGGACCCCTTGCTCACTGTGCCTTTGGGAGTTATCAGCTACACCTCACTGACGAGGCCCAAAGAAGGGTGAAACGTACATCTGACGTTTGCTGTTTCTCCTTATCTGGGTAGAATTGCCTGGTATTTCAGGGCTGGACCACTCTATTGAGTGAGACCAATCTGATATACTATATATACAATATATACTATACTATATCTATCCCGGGAATCAATGTGTTAATACATATAATGGATCAAATTTACTGATTTATGAATTATTTCTGGAATGCGGGTCTGATCGAAACACGTAATTGAGACCCATAAGGCTTTCAAATCTAACCTCCATGATGATCTCTTTTGCCATTGGCTCAGTTTAAACCCGTAACTATGGTTTTGACTAATTGATCATGTTCATGTCGGCACATGCAACATGTGCAAGAATGGTTTACTTGCGTTTCCGGCCTGTAGCTCACGGCGTGGTCTAATTTAATAGCTCTGTAACGCAGCCGAACTTCAAGCTAGCCACTTTGCGGATGTCACATTGCTGATATGGGCTTCAGATTTAATGTGGCTGTTTGACTACAGCCATCATGAGGAGAATCCTGTGGTGAAGTGATGTCATGTAACAAGAGAGTGATCCGTGGTGCACTGAGCATGAGAGGGTGCCTGGATAATTTCACAAACTCTCCAGCCACTTGTACATTCTGTGGCCAAGGAAGATCAATGTCACATGTTTATTTTAGTCGAACCAAGGAGGATTTGAGTTGGAGAGTTCTCCATGGGGCACTGAGCATGAGATTGTACCTGGCTAAATTCACAAACTCTCAAGCCACTTGTCCATTCTGTGGCAAGGAAGATCAATGTTTCATGTTTATTTTAGTCGAACCAAGGAGGATTTGAGTTGGAGAGTTCTCCATGGGGCACTGAGCATGAGAGGGTACCCGGCTAAATTCACAAACTCTCAAGCCACCTGTCCATTCTGTGGCAAAGAAGATCAATGTTTCATGTTTATTTTAGTCGAACCAAGGAGGATTTGAGTTGGAGAGTTCTTCATGGGGCACTGAGCATGAGAGAGTACCTGGCTAATTCCATGGACTCTCCAGGCAATAGTCCATTCTATTGCAAGGTAGAGTACATATATCATGCATATTTCTGTTGCTACAGACTACTTACTCTCATCACTTTTGAGGGGCTTTCTCCTACAGTTCTGGTGGCATTTCTACCTCCTCATATTTTTGATTGGGCACCTGGTGTACCATGTTAATAGGACCAGGGACCTCCATATGCAAGAAATAGAAATTATACCAAAGTGGAAATATTACATCAGCTAGAATTTGGGGGAGTATTATAGGAAAATGGACTCCCAATTTCTACAAATGGGCACTCCATGGAACATTAAAGAAAGTTAGAGAGAGTAAACTATTAGAGGCTCTACATTTTACCAAGAATAGAGATAGAAGGAATCCATTTATAGACAGAATAAAAAGTACCCTTAATGTTTTTTCTGCATTATGATATCTCGAGTAGATTGGTGACTCAATTACCTTGAATGGAAATGAGATCAAAAGTATTAGTTTGTTTGTATGAGTGTCGCCCTATGAGAACATTTCTCTTCCTCTTCTTCCCTTAATCTTTTCTCATTATTTTAATCATGCAGACACCTATCTTATTCAAGAATCGATTTCTTCACCTTTCTTTGAGATCTCTGTACATAAAACTTTCCAAAAAACAGATGGAAAATAAAATAAACCCTAACAGTAAGTTAATGGAGGAGATTAAGAACATTAAGGGACAAATCAATCAATCAACAAAATGTAAAGTAATGTAGAAATTATAGACCCATTTATCTGCTGGACGCAGATTTAAAAATCTATGCCAAAATGTTGGCCTCCAGGTTAAATCTTGTAATTAAGAACTGAATCTTCACGGATCAAACAGGCTTCGTGGTGGGCAGACAGGGAGAGGAGAATTGTAGGAGATTTCTAAATTCGCTCTCCTTTTCTAAGATAAGAGGGATTACCTATAATTCTCCTCTCCCTTGATGTGGAAAAGGCATTTGACCACCTGAGTTGGAGGTATATGCATCAGACCCTGGAGAAATTTGGCTTGGGAGAATTTGGCAGGAAGGCTATCGGAGCTTTTTACTCCATCCCCACCGCTTTGGTAGTGGTCATGGGGTGTAGCTCTAAGGCCTTTCAAATTACTAATGGCACAAGGCAGGGTTGTCCCCTGTCTCCGCTTTTGTTTGCCATGATGCTGGAACCATTGGCGGAAGCCATTATCTAGCAATCAGAAACACAAAGCAGTTTTCTATGTTTACCAACCCTTGCACATTCTTTGAGAGATCTTCAGGAAATTTTTAATTTATATAGTATAGTTTCAGACCACAAAGTTAATATTACGAAATCTGAAGCCTTGTTTATTAATATTTCACTTGAGGAAAATAACAAATTGTAACAATCTTATCCATGTAAGTGGCACACAAATAAAATTACACATTTAGGTATAGATTTGTTTTCAAACCTAAAAGAAACAATTGTTAAAAACTACAATAAACTTTATCAAAAGATAGTTGCCCTAATACATGATTGGAAAGATAAGAAAGCCTCATATGCAGGCAGAATTGCAATAAAAAAAATGACCTTGCTCACAAAAATGTACTATTTGTTTTGTTGTATACCCCTAAAACTACCCAAATATCTGTTAAAAAGATTTAAAGGACTACTCAACAAATATATACAACTGGGCAAACCAGTCAGAGTCAAGAAAAGTACTGTCTAGGCATTTTGAAAGAGGGAGATTTGGCTACCCAAACATAAAACTCTTTTATGAAGCTACTATGATGGCACATATGATCAGATGGCTCGATCCGAGTGATACTTATGCTTGGAGCCAGATTGAAAGTGAAGGCTAAAGATCTCAAGAAATTAATCTTCATTGAGTCTCAAAAGAAAGATCTTGAGCAAGGCGCAACTGTTGTGGGGGAGGTGTTGCCTACTTGAAATATAATTACTAAAAAATCTGAATTAATTTCTTTGCCTAGCCTAATATTACCACTTCACCTTTTTATTAATGAGGACATTTTTTTTAATTTGTGGTGTAATTTTCGACTGAACTGTTTATAAGACCTATACATACATGGTGTTATGGCATCTTTTGACCAACTAACTACAACATATGACCTCCCAGATGTTGGCTAGAATATATTAATATAAAAACACTTGTTCTGAAAAAGAAACTTAATCTCACAATTATTATTGTAGTTAAACCTTAGGAAAAACTAATGATCACTGTGGACAGGTCACATTTGATATCCAAATGCTTTACTATCTTGAAACAAATTATAGAAAAGGACAAAACCCCCAAGTTGGTCTCTTGGGAAAAGAACCTTGACAGTACTTGGTCGATTGATACTTGGCATAAAGCTTTCAGATTTACTGGGAAACACATAAATGCCTCAAATAGAGAAGTATTCTCAACAATTCTAAACAAATGGGACCTCATTCAATTGCGATTTGGCCAATTCAATAGTGCTCTAAATAAGCACATAACATATATTTTTAAAAAAGGTTTTTAGTTAGTGAAAACCTTGCTTTTGGATAGATGTTTACTAACTAAAAACTTCTTTAAAAAAATATGTTATGTGCTTATTTAGACCCCTATTCAATTGGCCAAATTGCAATTGAATGAGGGCCATGGTATATAGTTCCACAATTAGTCATTTCACATGTGGTGAGAAACAGTCCCTATGTTGGAGAAACTGTGACCTAGTTTTGACACATCTTCACATGTGGTGGCTCTGCCCTAAGATACAGACCTTTTGGATGATGTGTTCTATTCATTTGCCCAGACTCTTGAAGGTAAAGATCTCCCTTAATGTAGAGAATGTTATTCTCCATATATTTCCTACAGAATATATACCTGAAACTCAAGCATTCATTACAGAAATGTTGATAGTATCCAAATGGTTATTAATGAGATGCTGGAAGCAGGAAAAGAGTTCAAACATTGTCAGAACTAATCAATATCATATCCCATAATCGTGAATATGAGGAACACCTTATGTTAACTAATATAATAAAAAAGAATAAGATCCAACCTTCATCTCGGTCCGTGAACTCCGACAGCACTCGGACCATACCGTTAAAATGTATATTGTTTTTGTATCTTTTTTGGTGTTATTGTATTCATTTTATATATTGTATTGTTAAAAATGTGTTTAATAAAAATAAATCTATTCTAATTATTGCTTCCCATTTTCTCCATATTTTTTCTAGCCTCCCATTCCCTTTTCCCCATACCACCACACCCATCCTCCATCTTCTTATGCTGCTCCTTGTCCTTTTACTCTAACATTCCTTCTGCTCATTGTATTTTTACCCCACCTCCTTTCCTCCACTCTATCCGCTATGCATATGCTATTTCCTTCTATTAATATATTGACCATAATAAGTGCCTCTTTACACCCATAATAGATCTATACACTCTATCACAGGGGCACAGAACAACATTTAGAAGTGACGTCAAGTCTTTGAGAGACCAAAAATTATGAAATCCAGTTTTATTCACTAAAATATTACATTTTATTTTCATTTTTCCACTTATTATGTCTAAAGAACCCAGAGGAACGAGGTGAGTGTTTTGTATTTGTAAGGAGATGCTAAGGATATTGATGCCAGGATAAACATCATGACCATAATATGCATAGCTTAGAGAGGAAATATGAGGAAAACTTGTAAATATATCAAAATTTCTAATACATTTCAAGAAGTAAGAGGAACCCAAGAACTAGAGGTCACCATGTTACATTCTAGGGAAAATGTAGGGTTAATGTGAGAAAGTACTTCTTTACAAAAAGGACAGTAGATACGTTAATAAGCCTTCCACTGTAAGTGGTGGAGTAAAATAGTTAAGAAATGCAAGCATGCCTGGGATAAACATAAAGCTGTTCTGAGGCTTAATGAAGCAAAGTGTTTAGGTACACAAAATGGATAGACCAGAAGACCATCAAATCTATGTCTCTAAGTTTCACTTATCCCAAATTAGATAATTAGGAGATATGAATGCTTTAAGTCTCTGAAAACATTTTGCCTCTTTATTGCTGGACCTGTTGAAATCATAAACAATATAGCAGGATATATCACAGGTTCATAAATACATCTCTGCAACCAAGTGTTGTCCGACATTAGCGGCATTTCAAGGTGTTCTTCACTATCCATATTACATTTGAACATGTTACAGAACTTTCCACATCTTCAATAAGAGCTCACAGTTGTTCTCTCAGTTGGATGAGACTTATGTTGTTTCTACCTACCAGTCTGATACCTACCAGTCACCACTGGTGACCCATCAGTAGGTTGAGATGTATTTTAGAGGCCATTTCCTTAAATGATGACTTTACAACGTCTTAGCTGGCGTCTAAATGCTGATTTCACATCTGTATTTTTCAAACTGTAGATAACTGGGTTTATTAAAGGGACAACTGCTGTGTTAAAGAGAGAAACATATTTTTTGAACTCTAAACTATTATTTGAACTTGGTCTCAGGTATTGAAAGAAGGTGCTTCCATAGAAAATGATGACCACTGTGAGATGCGAGGAACACGTGTAGAAAGCTTTAATTCTCCCTGTGCTGGAACCGATCTTCAGGATGTTGTTAATAATGAAAATGTAGGAGTTGAAGGTTAGAAGAAAAGGGGTTAAACCTACACTGAATCCTTCAATAAGGGTCAAGCTCTCAAAGGCTGAAGTATTATTGCAAGACACATTCAACACAGGCACAAGGTCACAGAAAAAGTGATTGATTATATTGGATCTGTAACACCATAACTGTGACAATAAGATGAGATGAGGTGTAATTACTAAGAAACCCAACATCCAACATATGGTAGCCAATAGAGCACAGACTGTGTGGTTCATGACCACATGATAATGCAAGGGTTTACAAATAGCCACATATCGGTCATAACTCATGGCCGTCAGTAGAAACATCTCAGCACCAACCATGGACAAATATATGAACACATGTGTTCTACAAGCAAACAAAGAAATAGTGTTATCCCTAAATATGAAGTTACTAAGAGTCTTATGTAGACTGATGGTGCTGGTAGACATGTCCATGAGAGACAGATTCCCCAGGAAGAAGTACATGGGAGTGTGAAGATGGTGATCCAGGCAAACAAGTGTAAGAATGGACACGTTACCACCAAGAGTAAGGAGATACATTATTAAAATCAGAAAGAAGATTGGAGCCTGTAGACCAGGATCATCAGTAGTGCCTGTGAGAATAAAAAATGTCACCAGGTTGTGGTTGTCCTTCTCCATAATTGTAGATACAAGATTTGCTTAAGCCTATCATCATTTTTTATTAATGTGGAATCCTAGAAAACTAGAATTCCCTGGACTGCATGGAGATCCAATCAATCAGTACTGCAAGACACCAGGTGGAACTTTTCACTGGCAGGTTTGATCATGAAGCTAAAGCTCAAATATTTTTGCCACATTATGGGAAGACATGATTCCCTAGAGATGATTCTGATGCCAGAAAAGACTGAAGGCACATGAAGAAGACAACAGCAAAGATGGATAGATAAGATAATTGAAGCAACATGAGCTTAAAGGAGTGGCTGATAGACGTGGTTGGCATCTTATGGGCCATAGGATCTCAGAGAGTTGAACACGACTAAACAACAAGACCATTTTAGATTGCTAACCATTCCCGTTCACTTGAATAGAAAGGGGATAAGAAATTGATTACTTTACCTAGTAACATGATGAAGGACGAGGCTTAGCACATCTCTACCTCAAAGCTAACAAAATAAAGGTAATAAATTACAATGACCTACGAGCACCATGAGATCCATGGAGTGTTTCCAAATGGACATCTACAGAATATCCTGAGTTATTATACATGTGTGGTACAAAATATGGAATATAACAAATAGTAAATAATAAAAACTCTAGTTATTTTTTTATATTCTTCTTTATCGGATTATGTTGCCCTAGAAAACATGTGTTTTGGGAAATATAGTCATCATGCAGTGTAATGAAGCAAAATAACACATTTATAATTACAAATATTAGCTTTGTTTATGCAAGATGGAGACCTTACTAGTAAAATATAATGTAAAGGAAACAATAAACTATAATTTAATAGACCAGGACATTTTCCAGACTCCATATGTCTGTTTTATTTAATTATGTGGATAAGAAATAAAAATATTATGTTATATTAGACAAGGATTGAGAGAAGTGAAAAATACAGCTTCTAAAAAGAGCAGGATGGAAAGAAAAGAGAAAAAATGAAAGAGGGTAAGACCAGAGAGGAAAGATAACAAGGTGTAGTAAAAATAAATATGAAATGGATGGGACAAGTTGCAGATAACGAACTGACAAGTCTAGGATGGTGTGTTGGTAATACCCATAGAAGTCATCCAATCATAGGCCAATCAGAGCCAAATCTCTAGTTTCATGACCGCAACTTTTTATTAAGGTTGTTGGCCGAAGCTAACAAAATATAATCCACAATATCCCGGAACATATCTCCGTCTTCTTCTTCTTCTTCTTCTGCTCTGACACACAAGTCCTCTCTCCAGGATCTACTACAAAGATGTTGTGATACCACGTCTCTAACAGAAACTATAACATGGAAGGGCTGCCCACTTACCTTCTCCAGCTTATTCCTCTCTATCTTCCTTAAGAGTAGGGTTTTTATCAGTAAACTGGAACATCTCAGAGGATGTCTCATGAGGTATCTAAGACTCCAGAGTTCAATCATCATTATGTGTAATATCTCCGTAGCTGTGTATATCACCCAAAAGACCAGACATTCAACCAGACAAACATATTTAGATATAATATTTCAAAATCAGTATTATTTAATAGAATAAAATATGATGTTTTATAATGTTAATTCCAAATATAAGATGCACCTTTTGAGATTATGAAATGTCTGAAAATGTAATTTGTGAAATAATCTTATAATCTGCATGTCTTTGTTTGGCCAAAAGTGCAGTAACATACCAAACATGTTTATGAAGTAGTGTTTTCATATGTAGAAGTATTTTGCTGTTAATGTGAAACAAATATTATTGATTTGTAAAATTATATGTGACCACAACTTTGATGGGAAGAATCTAGAAGTGAAGTGCTGTAGTGTTTTGGATTGCCATGTCAATAATGACAGTTGCAAGGGGAATTTGCACTTTTTAGCAGCTCACTTCAACTAATTTATAGAGGTGTTATAGCTATAAAAGGTCATGAAGCAAGCTCCTTCCAGGGAATCCCGAACATTAATATACAGAAGCCCACAGAGGATTGGACCTAACCGGTGGGATCCCTTCATTGGCTAGTCCTCTTGACAAACTGGTGGAAACGACTGAAGTGATGGTGATATCAGGTGGAAAAGCCAAGCAACAGAGACAGGAGAAGCAGTGGTAAAGATGGCCCAGTATGATGTGCTTAACATGAACAAACTAAAAGAGCTGATTCACAGCAGGGGGTAAATGTGCCAGCTTCCAAGACCTTGAATGCCATTGTACAAGAGCTGCACCACCTGGATGAGGAGAAAGGTGTCCTCGTGAGCTCTGCAACATGGGACCCAGTTATGAGGTTTCCATTCATGTGCTAAGGACCTAGATGTGGCGAGGATGTTCCACCAACAAAATGCAGGTCATAAGGAAAGTCATCACAGAGGTCACAAAGGAGAATGTCAGCAAGTCACAGCATCACAACCAAAATACTGCTGTGACCCACCCAGGAAGTTGCCCTATAAAGTCTTTCAATGACATGATGATGCTGGGGTAGAGGTTTTTTTCAGGAGTTTTAGTTGTAGTACCAGCTCCAAAGGGTCAAATCCAGGGACTGGAGCTTTAGGGACACTGGATTGTGTCTGACCCTTATCAACCAAGGTATGGTAAGCCCCTCTGTTATCCATAAGAAGTGGGTAGACATTGTGATAATTTGGACCAGTAGCTATCCATCCCCTATCCATATCAACTGGAGCATAGTCAAGGGCATGAAAGAGGTGGGAGTAATCACAAGAGTCCTTGAGGATATATTGCTAGGGTACAACTTGGGGCTCATGGAGTGTTGTTACATGGCCATCAATGCCTGAAGCCAGCCAAAAAGGACCACAGTCAGGGAGATAGAAAGGGAGACAGTGCCAGATCCTTCTGCAGTATAAAAGATGCTAACTAGTAAAATGTTAGGGCATTGGGTGTTAATAGTATAGGGCTGAGGGGGGTTAATAGTATAGGGTAGACGGGGGAATTAGTAGTATAGGGTAGAGGGGAGTAATAGTATAGGCTAGTGGGGGGATAATTGGATAGGGTAGAGGGGGGTTAATCGGATAGGGGAGAGGGGGTTATTAGGATAGTGTAGAGGGGGGTTCATAGGATAGGGGAGAGGTGGATTAATTCGTTATAGGAGGGTTAATAGAATGGGATAAGGTAGGAAAGGATTAATAGTGTAGTGCTTAGACTTTGTTTCAAGGACGTCCTAGAGGACCCGCATGGTTAAGTATTGTCCCATGAAGGTCTGTATAGACACTTATGGGACTGATGGGGCTTTTTAAAGGCTCATGAGGGTCTATATAGACGCCCATGAGTAATAGTGCTAATTATAGGTGCCGGGGGGTACTTATAATACCCCAGGGCAAGGGTTTATTTTTTTGTTAGTGCATGTCCTTTAAGAAGATTCAAGGTGCTTTAAGGACCCGTGAGGCGGGAATTATGAATTTTAAATGCAGCTGGGGTCCCGATGGGGTAATATGGGGACACTGCGCGGTTCCTGATGGTGACCCCAAGCATAAGGGGTCTCATTTTAGGTGCTGCAGGGGTTCTTGAAATACCGCCACAGCTGGGGTTAATAGTTTAACTGCTGCTAGGTGATTTGTTTGGGGAGCAGGGGGGGAGCTTTAGGGGCCAGAGGGAGTTTTGGGGGCCGGAACGGAGGAGTCTTTTGTTGCTCCCGCAGCAAACGTAAGGGCTTTAGAAGCCTTAGTGAGTCTTCCCAACACTCCATTTGCGTGTTACGGGCTAGCTTGGGGGGGGACTTTGTTGCAATTTAATAGCATGACAGGAACGTATCGTGTACGGGCTTGACAGATGAAAGGGTTGCAGACTGTGAAGTTCCACGTTCCACGTCCTGTAGGCATTTTTCCGCTGTCCTGCGTTTTAACCCACAAGTCATCTGTGGGTAGGTTTACAATGCTAATTTAATAGACTTCAGTCCTACTTTTTTAGAATTTAATGAGGCTGCTGGTCATGTTTATTTATCTGTTAATATTTTGGAATAAAATTCAAAACAGAGTAGTTAATATGAGAGGGTGCCTAGCTAATTTCATGGACTCTTCATGTGTATTTCAGACGTCAGCCCCTTTAATCACTTTTGAGGGGCCTCCTCCTACAATTATGGCTGCATTTCTCCCCTCACATATTTTTGGGGCACCCAGTGTGCCATCTCTGGTATTTCATCTGCCCTTAATCATTGCTCATTATTGCTTCCCTTTATTCTAGACTCCTATTCCCTTTGCACATACCACCACACCCATTATCCATGACCTTCTGCTGCACCTTATCCTTTTCCTCGTTGCATTTTCCCCACCTCCTTCCTCCACCCCATGTATAGGCTATTTTCTTTTTTTTAATACATTGGTCATTGTAAGTGCCTCTTCACACCCGTGATGGGTCTGTGCTCTCTATCACAAGGGAACAGAACCAGTTTTAAAGAAAATATATTCTAATAGCAACAACAGTTAGAAGTGACCTCAGGTCCTCCAGTGACCAAAAATTATAAAATTATATTCTATTCACTGCAATAATACATTTCACAATTTTGCCTTTGTGCTTCATATGTCTAAAGACCCAGAGGAAAGTGCTGAGCATATTGGTATTTATGTGTTTTATGGTTTTTGGTCCTTTCAGGATCTTTGTGTCTAGAAAGCGCCATACAGTAATTAGGGAGAAGTGTTTGAGGATTAATTGGTTATTTAAAACTCTTATAAATCAGTGAGGTATATATCAAGATGTTTTCAAATGGTCTTAAATGTTATGTTGGATAATGTAGAGCGGTATTGATATATTAACATGGGACCTGGAGCAAATTTAGGAAATATAGACCAATAAGCTCTTTCAGTGGTCTCTAAATTATTATATTTGGGAATATATTCCTATGAACAAACTAATAATTAGTAGATAACACATATCTATGAGGGATAGGTCATGACAACTAGTTTCTAAAAGAGATTGAACCTGTGAATTTGGTAGATGTAGTCTTTTTCGACTCCACAATGGCTTTTGACACAGTGCCTTATGGGAGATTTTTATGCAAAGTAAATAATTCAGCTATGGCAGTAATTATCTGCACATGGTTAGCAATTCTGTCTTGCGATAAAAAATGGGTTAAATTATAGCAACCAAAATATAGTTGGAAAATACTCCCATTGGAATAATGTGGTAAATGGACTTCCTCAGGAATTAGCACTCAATCCCAGGATCATCATCCAAAATCCAGGGTCTAGTACACATGTTGCAGCCAGGGTCCCCAGAATACACACAATCAGATTCTCCCAAGTTTCTAGATAAAAAAGTAATGATACTGTATCATACAACCACAATTTATGTGAATAAATTGATTCAGATGACCACCTTATCTCAGCGACTTTCCTCTACCATCCCGCTCATTATTTATTTATGCATGTTTCTCAACAAAAAAAAATAGATCTAACTGCGGAATTCTTTTATTACTCTGTATCTTTTTTTTTTTTTTTTTTTTTTCTTAAACTTTAATATCCATTGTCTCTACTAGTTACATGTTATTAGCACATTTTCTACATTTGAACCATCATATACAATTAATTTTACAGCTAAACATTGTTGAAAAAATATTTTAACTTTAACAAAAAATACATAATAACTATACTGGGGCATTCTTGTAGGAAGATGCTAAGGATATTTACACATTTGTTTTCTTTTCTGTACGTTGGGTTATTTTTAGACTTTTTTCAATAGTACTTTCTGTATAAAACTTGTCTGAAAAACAAAACTTATAAGGATAAACATCATGACCTTAATATGTATAGCTCAGACAGCTTAAACCAGAGCGTAGCTCAGTAAAAATAATACAAGTCTTGAACACACCATGCATATGTGTCCCATACAGAGAATAATCTTTATTCATTGCGCCTCCTTTTTAGACATTTCTCCCATAAATTTTAACAATGGTACACTTACATAGGCCAACCCTGCACCTGAAAGCAGTGGTTTGTTTCCTTAGACAAAAACACGTTTCTCACCTTCTGCCCTTTTTAATTACCCCCACATGGGCTAGCACAGGCTCCAAGGACCAGGCGCCAGGTTGTCTATCTCCTCAAATTGGTCCAAATGAGTCTGCAGCCCCAGCTATCAGCTAACTCCAGTAACGGTGTGGGCACAGCAGGTGATGCTAAGATAATATGAGCCTTGGAGCCAAAACATCTCGGTGCAGGGTTGGGGTCTAACCTAAGTAGGGAAATATTTTTATCAACTCAATGCAATAGTTACATCCTAAAACACACTCTGCAAACAAAATATTGTTCATAAAAATGGAAAATAGACAGAGAGTCCTCTATGTTTAAATGACCTGGTAGAAAAGGGTCTTCGGGGTCTTGGACAACCAGAGCTTGGGGAAAACCATCACAAAACAAACAAACTAGTGGTAAAGTATTTCACAATGTTCTTATAGACATTAAAATATAATTTTGATTCAACTGGCTAATGTCTATCAGGGTCCAGTGGCCAGACCCAAAAGCTCAAGTATCCTGGGGTTTGTGAAAAGGACAGCTTAGATAATTGTGAGATCAACCAGGGAAAACAAATAGTCTGTGGCTGAAGAAAGTCCTTTGATCTTCACACTTTAGGACGCTCAAGGACCATTTGTTTTGGGGTAAGAGGCGTCCCACCCTGGCCCCAAAAAATGGTTGTAACAATGCACTTTAGGACCACTCTCTTAAATGATGACTTTACAATGTCTTAGCTGGCGTCTACATACTGATTTCACATCTGTATTTTTCAAACTGTAAATAACTGGGTTTATTAAAGGGATAACTGCTGTGTTAAAGAGAGAAACATATTTTTGTAGTCTAGATTATTATTTGAACATGGTAGCATGTATTGAAAGAAGATGGTCTCATAGAAAATGATGACCACTGTGAGGTGTGAGGAACACGTGTAGAAAGTTTTAATTCTCCCTGTGCTGGAACGAATCTTCAGGATGTTGTTAATAATGAACATGTAGGAGGTGAAGGTTAGAAGAAAGGAAGGTAAACCTAAAGTGAGTGCTTCAATGAGGTCCAAGCTCTGAAAGGCCTAAAATATCTGTGACAATAGGATACGATGAGGTGTAATTTATAAAAAAAAACATCCAACATATAGTAGCCAATAGAGCACAGACTGTGTGGTTCATGATCACATGATAATGTAAGGGTTTACAAATAGCCATATATCGATCATAACTGATGGCCGCCAGGAAAAACGCCTCAGCAGCAATAATAGACATATATAAGAATATGTGAGTTCTACAAGAAAACAAAGAAATAGTGTTATCCCTAAATATAAAGTTACTAAGGATCTTATGTAGAGTTATGGGGCTGGTAGACATGTCCATGAGAGACAGATTCCCCAGGAAGAAGTACATGTGAGTGTGAAGATGATGATTTAGGTAGACAAGTACAAGAATGGTTGTGTTACCATCAAGAGTAAGGAGATAAATTATTAGAATCAGAAAGAAGATTGGAGACTGCAGACTGGGATGGTCAGAAATCCCTGTGAGAATAAAATATGTCACCATGGTGTGGTTGTCCTTCTTCATAATTGTAGATACAAGATTTGCTTAAGCCTATCATCATTTTTTATTAAAGGGGAATCCTAGAAAACTAGAGTTCGTTGGACTGCACCGAGATCCAATCAATCAGTACTGCAAGACACCAGGGGGAACTTTTCACTGGAAGGTTTGATCATGAGGCTAAAGCTCAAATATTTTGGCCAAATTATGGGAAGACATGATTCCCTAGAGAAGATTCTGATGCCAGAAAAGACTGAAGGCACATGAAGAAGACAACAGCAAAGATGGATAGATAAGATAATTGAAGCAAACAAGTCATTGAAGCAACATGAACTTAAAGGAGTGGCTGATAGACGTGGTTGGCATCTTATGGGCCATAGGATCTCAGAGAGTTGAACACGACTAAACTAAACTGTCTGCAGAACAGGATCATCATAAATCCCCTTGAGAATAAAATATGTTGCCACTCTATTTAGAGGGAACGGAATAAACTCTTCACTTGACCACCAAGACTAAAGCAATGCAACTTTAAACCTAAAACATTTCATAATAATTTATTTCATATATAAGTTTAGGCCTCTGCTGGACCCTGGAGTCATGCATGATACTTTGGTGACATTTGTGAAAGAGAGTCATTTATATTTCTTGAGAACAGGGCTAACATCTATTGATAGACAGTGTATTTTTCTTGGCTTGAGATCTCGTAGAGGTGGGGTGTTAGTTGCAATATCCATCCCTTTAATATCCTAACCCTCCCTCAACTGATATATAATAAACATCCCCTCATGATACAGCCCTCAGGAACTCATACAAGAAAGATAAAATGAATGTCTCTATGTATAGTTAGAGGATTAACAAATTCTGTAAAAATATTTTTATATTTAGTATGTATAAGGTACAGTTTTGACTCGTTTAGTGAATAAATTGGCCGCCAAATCAAGTTACGATTCCCCTTACAGATCTAGCCATTGACAAAATGACTACAGATCTGGTAATATTAATTTATTAGATAATATTGTGGAATAAAATTCAGAATAACAGAATAGTTAAGATTCATTTTTTATTCAAGATTTTAATGGGAATTTTACGAAAATACGAAAATAGAATAAGTTTTATAAAGGCATAAAATTCAATGTATTGTTTTAAATGGAAAAAAATATAGTTCTTCTTATTCTCAACTAAATTCCCCACCAGGTGGTCAACTTGTTAAATGTCCAGGCAAATACACTGACCAAACCAAGACAACAATTGTCACTCTGTAGATCCTAGTTAGGCTTCTCTAAGAATATTGTATTCAGTTCTACTCTTTGGTTCCACAACTAACCAGGGACTTGAGTTGGAGAGTGGTCCATGGTGCACTGAGCATGAGAGAGTACCTTTCTAACATCATGATCTCTCCAGCAACGTGTCCGTAATTTTGCAAAAGAGACAAGGGCGGATCTTTCAGTGGTGCAGGTGGTTCAGTGCACAAGGGCCCTACTCTGGGGGGCGCAGTGCTGTGTAATTTAAAAAATATATTTGTTTTTCCATTTCTGAGGTCTCCCACCTAGCCTAACCTGCCAAAGCCCCACTGGAACCCTCTTGTGCCTCCTTGACCACACACACACACAGCCTGAAATGTGTGAGCCTGTTTAAAAAGAGCATTTCTATTAAAGATCCAACTGGTGGCTGTGTGGAGCATGTCAGCACGCTGGGGATTTGTATTAGAGAAGAAGGTAATAGAGCAAGGGATACAAAGTGGCAGCAAAGTACAGGAGGGGATTATGTTAGGGAGAAGCAAAGGAGATAGGGATAGGTGCTATGTGAGATTGTTTGCTGTATGGGGATGGATCCTGAGAGGGGATAGCTGCTGACAAGTAGGGAGCACTGAGTGATTTGGTCCCGTGCAAAAAATTTTTTTTACATCCCACCGAGGGCGGAAGGGGGGGTTGCCAACAATTTCTTTAAACCAGGGCCCTCAATTCTCTAGTTCCACCACTGAAAAGAGAGTCCATGCTATGATGTATATTTCAATTGTACCAGTCTGCACCCCATCTTATCACTTTTAAGTGGCCTCCTCCTACAGTTCTGGCTGCATTTGTCCCTGCACATATTTTTTGGGCACCCAGTGTCTCATGGTAATAGGGCCAGGGAACTCCAATCTGGTGCCTTATTATGGGCAAATGGACTCCCAGGTTCTACCCATGGACACTCAACATTGAAAAAAGGAAATGAGAGTAAACACTTAGTGGCTCTACATTGTACCATGAATAGAGAAAGAAGCAATACATCATAGATGGAATAAAACTTAATTCTTTCTTCATTATATCATCTCAGGTAGATTGGTGAATTTGTTGAAGAATTCATTTAAAATACAAAATAATAAAAACTAAACATACAGGGGCATTCTTGTAAGAAGATGATAAGGATATTGATGGATTTATTTTCTTTATGTGTACATCTACAGTAAGAGCCTCCCAGCCAATGAGCAAGCTATTTTCCCACTAAAAGGAGATTTATGTTGTACAGCCAATCAGTCTGAAGATCCACAAGTAGGAGGAGATGGATGTTACAACCAAGGAGAAGTGGTCTGATTTCCCCCAAACAACTCCTGCCTTAAGCTATAGGAATTCTCCCTCATCAGAGAGACCCAAGGTAGATCAGTCCTCCCCTCAGTTCCAATTCGGTTCATCAACCACCTTCTCAAAGGATAGCAGTATAGGTTCATGATTCAAAGTGATTATATCCCAGTAAAAATAAAAAAGTCTTATCTCAAAATGAAAAACACCATGCATATGTGTCCCAAACATGCAATAATCTTTATTTACTGGGCCTCCTTTGTATTCATTTCTTCCATACAAGAAAACAGTGGTACATATACAAAGTTCAGCCCTGTACTGCAGTAAGTCGTTTCCTTAGACAAACCCAAGTTACACATCTTCTGCACCTTCTAATTACCCCCACATGGGATAGGACTGGCTTCCAGGAATGAGAGCCAGCCTGTCTATCTCCCCAGTTAGATGCAGAGGAGTCTGCCGCCCCAGCTATCAGCTAACTCCAGTCAGGATGTGGGCACAGCAGGGGTTGATAAGATAAAATGAACCCTGGAGTCAAAATGTCTGGGTGTGGGATTGGAATCCAACCCGGGTAGTGGAATATTGTTATTAGCTAAATTAAATAGTTACACCTTAAAACACACAAATTAATGACCTCAAAATGGAAAATAGACCCAGAGCCCTCAAATGACAAGGTAAAACCCCTTAGGGGTCCAGGTCATCCAACCGGAGCTTGGGATAAAACATCACACAACAAAATAAATCAACAAGTGGTAAAGTCTTTCAACTGCCTATGTGGCTGATGTCCATCAGGGTCCAGTGCCCAGACATAAAAGTACAAATGTCCAGTGGTTCGAGACAGCTTAAATGATTATGAGAACAACAGGCAAAAACAAAAAGTCTGTGGCTGAAAAAAAGTCATTTGATCTTCACATACACTTTAGGGCCCTAAAGGGCTGTTGGTTCTGGGGTCAGGGAAGTCCCACCCTGGCCCAAAAATAAAAAGGTTGTGGCTATGTACTTTTAGAACCACTGCCTTAAATGATGACTTTACAATGTCTTAGCTGGTGTCTAAATGCTGGTTTCATATCTGTATTTTTCAAACTGTAAATAACTGGGTTTTTAAAGGGGCAACTGCTGTGTTAAAGATGGCAGCACATTTTGTGATCTCTAAATTAATATTTGATCTTGGTCTCAGGTATTGAAAGAAGAGGGTTCCATAAAAAATGATGACAACTGTGAGATGTGAGGAACACGTGTAGAAAGCTTTAATTCTCCCTGTGCTGGAGCGGATCTTCAGGATGTTTTGAATAATGAACATGTAGTAGTTAAAAGTTAGAAGAAAGGAAGGTAAACCTAAACTGAATGCTTCAATGAGGTTCAATCTCTCAAAGGCAGAGGTATCATTGCAAGACAAATTCAACACAGGCACAAGGTCAAAGAAGAGGTGATTGACTATATTGGATCTGTAACACCATAACTGTGACAATAAGATGAGATGAGGTGAAATTATTAAAAACCCCAACATCCAACATATGGTAGCCAATAGAGCACAGACTGTATGGTTCATGATCACATGGTAATACAAGGGTTTACATATAGCCAAATGTCGATCATAACTCATAGCCATCTGTAGAAATACCTCAGAAGCAGTCATAGATTAATATAGGTATATATGTGTTCTATAAGCAAGCACAGAAATAGTGTTATCACTAAATATAAAGTTACTAAGAGTCTTATGTAGAGTAATGGTGCTGGTAGACATGTCCATGAGAGACAGATTCCCCAAGAAGAAGTAAATGGGAGTGTGAAGATGATGATCCAGACAGACAAGTACAAGAATGGTCATGTTACCACCAAGAGTGAGAAATAGAATTATTAGAATCAGAAAGAAGATTGGAGCCTGCAAACTGGGATGGTCGGAAATTCTCTTCAGAATAAAATATGTCACCATGGTGTGGTTGTCCTTCTCCATAATTTTAGATGTATAATCTGCTAAGGCTTATCATACGTTTTTATCATTGTGATATCTTAGAAAACTTCTTAGAGTCACTCGGACTGCAAGAAGATCCAGTTAATGAATACTGCAGGAAATCAAGTCAAACTGTTCCCTGGAAGGTTTGATCATGAGGCTAAAGCTCAAATATTTTGTTGATATCATGAAAAGACAGGATTTTCTAGAGAATTCTCTGATTCCAAAAAAGATTAAAGGCACATCAAGAATGTAAAAGCAGAGGAGGAGAGGGATAGAGAATGTCATTGAAGCAATGAACAATTGATTTGGAGAACTCAGGGTGGCAGTGGCTGACAGATATGTCTGGAGTCCTGTGGTCCATAGGGTCATGGAGAGTGGAACACGTCTGAATGACTAAACAACAACAACCTCTCAGATTGGTAACCAGTTCTGTTCACTTGAATAAAACGTGGATGAAAAGTTGTTTATTCCACCCAGTAACATGATGAAGGACGAGGCTTAGCACATCTGTGTCTCAAAGCTACCAACAAAGTTAATAAATTACAATGACTTATGAGCACCATGAGATCCATGGAGTGTAGAGTGGAACATGACTGAATGACTAAACAACAACAGCATCTCAGATTGGTAACAAAAAAAAAAAATTAAAAATTGCAGTAATTATCTACTGTGATCGTTTGCTCCTTGGAAGTGATGACAAGCAAGTGGAGTGTGAGTTCTTGTCAGAAGTGAAGGAGTTAACACTTCTGAAAGAACTCCTAATTGGAGCAACTCCCCTTTAAAAGACTGGAAAGCAGGCATGGAAAGGTGGAGGAGGGGCTGACTAGGCCCTAGGCAGCTGTGCTGCTGAGAGGAACAAGCACAGAGTGGAAGGTGATCTGGTGTGGAAATACAGTGAAGTTGTGAACTACCCTGTAAAGGATCGCCAAGTGACTGTTACTGGGAGAACGGGTACTACAGCAAGTCGTGTGAGCTGGAAGATTGACTTCAGACTCAGGAGGTGAAGTCACAAGGAAGCCATGTAAGTGAAGGGGATTAGTGAGGAATCCCAGGCAGAGTTTGCCTTAAAGGCCTAGGCACGGTTGTTGCTGAAGTATTATGCCCCAGGGAAGAAGTGAAGATAAAGAGAAGTTAATACAAGTGAGTTTGTGTTTGCAAGGGTCCCTGGGGTGAAGCATACGGGAGAGACGGGCGGGCCCTATGCTTCACCAGCAACCGTGTCCCAGAGAGGAGCGCTGTGTCCCAGAGAGGAGCGCTGTGTCCCAGAGAGGAGCGCTGTGTCCCAGAGAGGAGCGCTGTGTCCGAGAGAGGAGCGCTGTGTCCGAGAGAGGAGCGCTGTGTCTGAGAGAGGAGCGCTGTGTCCGAGAGAGGAGCGCTGTGTCCCAGAGAGGAGCGCTGAGTCCGAGAGAAGAGCGCTGAGTCCGAGAGAGGAGCGCTGAGTCCGAGAGAGGAGCGCTGTGTCCGAGAGAGGAGCGCTGTGTCCGAGAGAGGAGCGCTGTGTCCCCGAGAGGAGAGCTGTGTCCCACAGAGCGAGGAGCTGGAGAGGAGAGCTGTGTCCCACAGAGCGGAGCTGTGACCCAGAGTGGAGCGGGGTCCCAGAGGTTGCTGAAGAGGGCGACCTAATCTCGCTGGGACCCTCACCTGTAAAGAGACGGGCGGGCCCTATGCTTCACCAGCAACCGTGTCCCAGAGAGGAGCGCTGTGTCCCAGAGAGGAGCGCTGTGTCCCAGAGAGGAGCGCTGTGTCCGAGAGAGGAGCGCTGTGTCCGAGAGAGGAGCGCTGTGTCCGAGAGAGGAGCGCTGTGTCCGAGAGAGGAGCGCTGAGTCCGAGAGAGGAGCGCTGTGTCCGAGAGAGGAGCGCTGTGTCCCAGAGAGGAGTGCTAAGTCCGAGAGAGGAGCGCTGAGTCCGAGAGAGGAGAGCTGGAGAGGAGAGCTGTGTCCCACAGAGCGGAGCTGTGACCCAGAGTGGAGCGGGGTCCCAGAGGTTGCTGAAGAGGGCGACCTAATCTCGCTGGGACCCTCACCTGTAAAGAGACGGGCGGGCCCTATGCTTCACCAGCAACCGTGTCCCAGAGAGGAGCGCTGTGTCCCAGAGAGGAGCGCTGTGTCCCAGAGAGGAGCGCTGTGTCCGAGAGAGGAGCGCTGTGTCCGAGAGAGGAGCGCTGTGTCCGAGAGAGGAGCGCTGAGTCCGAGAGAGGAGCGCTGAGTCCGAGAGAGGAGCGCTGTGTCCGAGAGAGGAGCGCTGAGTCCGAGAGAGGAGCGCTGAGTCCGAGAGAGGAGCGCTGAGTCCGAGAGAGGAGCGCTGTGTCCGAGAGAGGAGCGCTGAGTCCGAGAGAGGAGCGCTGAGTCCGAGAGAGGAGCGCTGTGTCCGAGAGAGGAGCGCTGTGTCCGAGAGAGGAGCGCTGTGTCCGAGAGAGGAGCGCTGTGTCCGAGAGAGGAGCGCTGTGTCCCCGAGAGGAGAGCTGTGTCCCACAGAGCGGAGCTGTGACCCAGAGTGGAGCGGGGTCCCAGAGGTTGCTGAAGAGGGCGACCTAATCTCGCTGGGACCCTCACCTGTAAAGAGACGGGCGGGCCCTATGCTTCACCAGCAACCGTGTCCCAGAGAGGAGCGCTGTGTCCCAGAGAGGAGCGCTGTGTCCCAGAGAGGAGCGCTGTGTCCCAGAGAGGAGCGCTGTGTCCCAGAGAGGAGCGCTGTGTCCGAGAGAGGAGCGCTGAGTCCGAGAGAGGAGCGCTGAGTCCGAGAGAGGAGCGCTGTGTCCGAGAGAGGAGCGCTGTGTCCGAGAGAGGAGCGCTGTGTCCGAGAGAGGAGCGCTGTGTCCGAGAGAGGAGCGCTGTGTCCGAGAGAGGAGCGCTGTGTCCGAGAGAGGAGCGCTGTGTCCCCGAGAGGAGAGCTGTGTCCCACAGAGCGAGGAGCTGGAGAGGAGAGCTGTGTCCCACAGAGCGGAGCTGTGACCCAGAGTGGAGCGGGGTCCCAGAGGTTGCTGAAGAGGGCGACCTAATCTCGCTTGGACCCTCACCTGTAAAGAGACTGTTTATTTCCTGGCCACAAGGTGGCACTACCCCAGTAAAGAGACTGTTTACTTCCTGACCACAAGGTGGCACTACTCCCAAGTTTAAAGGACTGTATATACCTGGCCACAAGGTGGCATTCTCCCACCTCACGGAGACATAATTGTTTGTTTTCCGTTAATTTAAGCAGAGCTACTGCTACAGCCGTTATTTTCTTTTCTGTAAATAAACCAATTTGCTGCACTTCCAAGCCGTATCAGCCCTCATTTCAAGAAACCACCGCTATACGCGGCCATCCTGATCACACTACACATAGGCAGAAATCAATGGCTGGGAGATATAATTACTGAAATCATAATAAATAAATTAATGATTCTTGTAAATGGAAAAAACTCAGATTGGACTAATGTGGTAAAGGGAGTTCCTCAGGAATCAGCATTCAGTCCTAGGGTCATTATCTAAAATCCAGGGTCTAGTACACATGTAACAGGCGGGGTCCCCCAAATACACACATTCAGATCCTCCCAAGATTCAAGATATAAAATAATGATACTGTATCATAAACATATGGTGAATACAATGTTTAAAATGACCACCTCATCTCAGATACTTGCTTCTACTTTCCTACTTACTTTTTATTTATCCTTGTTCCTAGAGAAAAACTTAGTTCTGTATATTTCTTTAATTGTTTTCTCTGCTTCTTTTACATATTTTTTCTTACACTTCAATATCCATTGTCTATACTGGTTTCATAATATTAGTATACTAGCGACTTGCCCGTCAAAAAATGACGGCAATGTGATGTATATGTTTGTGAAGTTGTTTAGTTATTTAAATATATTTTTGACCCTTGTAAGTATTGTGATATGAACATGTATTTTTTTAAAACGTTGATGTAATGGTTTTTTAAAATGAAATTTGTATCTGAAGAATTGTTCAGTTTAATATACATATAATCCAGAGAAAAGTAAAAAGTAAAAAGAGTTTCTTAAACGTGGGGAATTTTAACATGAAGTTTAAAATATATGTAAGCAATAACGTTGAAAGTATATATTTTTAAAATTGAACTTTATTTTTTATGTAACTTTGTAATTTTTGCCAAACATTTGTCTAATTTTGAACATTATAAACAGGAACATAGTTAAAACATTTTGTAACATAATTTTAAATTCAAAGTATTAACATTTGAATATAAAAACAGTTTTACTTTAAATTAATCAGTATTAACATGCAATTTATATCAGAATAATTGTTAAGTTTAATATACATTGAATGTAGAGGAAGGCCTACAGTAAAAACTCTCCTTAAACCGTACGTAATTAAAGTAATTCATTACAGAGCACATAAACTGTCGATAAACATTAATGTAGGTAGTAATCTTAAGATAACATAGAATATTTACATTGTGAATTAAAAGGTGCTTGAGCTCTTAACATGAACTTTGTAAAATGTTGAATGAAATAACTTTAAAATATTGTTTTTAAACTTGTAACATTAGAAACATTAACATAGTGAATTAACATTTTAACATAATTTTTCATAGAAATGCAAGGCAAATATTTTGTGAGGCAAATTATCCATAAACATGACTTCCATTAATTATGACTGAATTAAACAACCAATTGTTTTGTATTTTTCAATGTTTTTTCAAAATGTTTGCATGGCTTTAGTTTGTATCCTGCAAAGTCATAGTACTTCATAGTAGACAATGTTTTTAGTAAAAATACGTCCATCTTCTAATAAATCACCTTGACTTTCATTGTTTTCAATGTAAACTTTAATAGCCT
This sequence comes from Discoglossus pictus, assembly GCA_027410445.1. Taxonomy (NCBI): domain Eukaryota; kingdom Metazoa; phylum Chordata; class Amphibia; order Anura; family Alytidae; genus Discoglossus; species Discoglossus pictus. Next base: position 8,477,271 of record CM050170.1, read on the forward strand.
GTGGATTTTTGCAGCGTGACAACGCAACGTATAATTGACCATGTGCAAAAACTGGTTCTTCCAAGTAAATACCCACAGATTTGAAAGTTTGACCTTGTGATTTATTAATGGTCATGGCAAATGCCATAATAATGGGAAATTGTCTTCTTTGAAGTATAAAAGGGAGACTACTTTCACTTGGTGCTAAATCTATTCTTGGTATGAAAACTCTCTCTCCTTTATGGGTCCCAGTTAAAATTTCAGCATCTATAAAATGGTCTTTTAATTGTTGAACAATTAATCTTGTGCCATTGCATAGGCCTTTTTTGGGGATCATATTTCGCAGTAACATGATAATTGCACCTTTCTTTAGCTGCAAAATATGTGGTGGCATTCCAGAAGGAGTTAAAGAGTTAATGAATTCAGTTGAAAAGTTTGCCTGACTTTCATTGTCATCAGCAAGTACAGAATCAGCACTGTGATAATTTCTTTGTGGTGCATTAATTTTTTTTAAGATTTCATTATTGAGTATTAATGCATCTTTATTTTTACACGTCAGTATAACTTGGTTGGCAAGCTCGGAATATTCTTCGTTATTTATGCTCCCTTCAAATATAGCCGATATAATATCTTGTTGACAAATCATATGAGGTGGGATCTCTACAGTGTCGTCAGGTAAATGTAGTATTTTTTCTGTTCTGCCTTCTCCAATTTTAATAAGCCAATTATTGAAATCAGTTTGGCCTTCTGATCTCATATTTTGTTGCAGTTGAAGATGGGTAAAATGTTTCCATACTGTACTTGACTTTATACATGTTTCAATAATGTCTGTTCGATTTCCATGTACAACGACAGGTAATGTTTGTCTAAAATCGCCACCCAACAACGTTACCTTTCCACCAAATGGAAAAATATTATCCATGACTTCACGAAGCAAACGGTCAATACATTGGAGGGCATAGCATGACATCATTGTGGCCTCATCTATTATAATTAATTTACATTTCTTCAATTTCTTTGCTTGTAAGGATGTCATGCGAATATCTGACACAGAATTTTCTAAAATAGGCACTGGCAGTTTAAATCCACTATGAACAGTTCTTCCACCTTCTAATAAAAGTGCAGCAATTCCAGTAGTGGCAAACGCCATTGCTATTTTTCCTTGTGCTCGTACTGAACTCATTAATAAATTGTACAAATATTTTTTCCCTGATCCACCAGGTCCATCAAGATAGAAATAACGCTCTGTCACCATGTCATCATCTATAGCATTTTTAATGGCATGAAATGCTTGCAATTGTAGTGTATTTAAAGTTGCAAGTCTTTCTTCTGTTCTTTCTGCTTGTAGTTGAATGTCATAGTCTTCAAAGTTAATGTCATCTATTAGACCTAGATCAGGCAAATTAAAACTTGCACAACTTAATCCATGAGTTAAAAAGACTTCTTGAATTTCCATTTAGGCTTTTAAGTGTGCAATGGGTTCATTGTATCATCGCATAAAGTCTTCAGCCATATTACTTTTAAAAGTCTCCCACAAAGCTAATGCATTTGGAGCATTTGAGAAGATACAAATAAAAGCAAATTGTTCTCTCATCTGTCGTGGCATTTGACATTGTGCTGCTTCTTCTAAACATCTTTCCCACTCTGTATCATCAGCGAGTAAGTTTCTATGTCTTGCAGCTAAATGGAAGGATTCATATACAATGTCATTAACAGTTCTTAATTGTTCAAAACTTTGTGCTCCTGGAACATTTAAAAGTAATATCCGTAAGCAAAATCGTTCAACATCTCTTGGACTGACTGTGTAAATTCGTGGAATTATTTTATTGCCTCTGGTTTTTCTTGCTCTCCATAATCCATTCACAAAAACATAGTGATATGGAATTTCAATATATAAGTATTGTGTTGCTTGAGCATCAGTGGAATTTAATGCAAACCATGCAGTTAGTGTAGTGTGACGATCTTCACTTTGGGCCAATGCATTCATTTCATTTCCAGCATGGAAATAGACTAAATGTCGTTGTGGCAAATGTACTGCTAACCTATATACTGCATGTGATCTATCATGCATTTCAAATTTTAAAAGCCGCCACATAGCTTCTGGCGCACTGACATAGCGAGCATCTACATGAGATGCAAGTTCATCATGTACTAACTCACTACTTTCAGGGTTGTCTGCACTTTTGACGACTACAGTAGCTGCATCATAACCTTTGTAAATATATTTGTAAACATATTTAATGGATTTGATGGAAGTGCAGGCTTCTACGTTGATGTGGGCGTTGTACTTCATGAGTAAATGTGGATTGTAGGGTACTACATATCTATTGTCCACTTTTTTTCCTCGAATAATGGCACTATCTCCTTCTCTTCTTTTATAAAGTGGATATCCATCACAATTTGCATATGTTTTGTCTCTATAATCTTTTGGAAAATCTTTTGAACATTGATTATTTTCCATACATGGTGATTGTGGATTAAGGTCTCCACAGGGTCCATGAATCATGCGATGAGTAACAATCTCATATAGTCTACCATATAGTTCTGGATCTGGTAGTTCAGCAACTATGACTGCATCCACTTTGTCCGAAGTATCTAATTTATCTTTCTCTTGAAGTATTATGAGAAGATGTGCATGTGGAAGGCCTCTTTTTTGAAATTCAATGGTATATACATAAGCAAGACATTTGCCAAATAACTGATTTATAGTGAAGTCACGTATTAATTCATTTAATTTGATCTTAAAAACTCTGGCTACTAAATCTGGTCGATCTGAAGCACTTTGTCCAAGAAGTAGATTTTGATTATTTTTTGGCCATTGTGGATTACATGTAAATGTCACAAATAAATCTGGTTTTCCAAATTTTGTCACAATAGCCATAGCATCATTGTATCTTTCTCTCATATTTCGAGGAGATCCTTGAAAGGAAGATGGTAAAATGATGGCTTTGCCAGCTGTCATGTCTCTGCTTGTAGCCACGTCAGCAACATAGTCCATAAGTCCACAATATTGTTCTACACGTAGTTTATCTTGTTGATATTTTATAAAGTTTAAATTATTTGCCTCAACTTGCAAATATGAATCAATAATCCATTGTTGTGTTAGTTTCCCACCACATAAAATTGGATTAAATTCATCTCTAATGGCAATTTGAGCAACTTTAAATTCAAGCATAGAAACATTATTTCGTATTCTGGCTTTAGCATTTGGGTAACTGGGAAGGGTTAATTTTGGTTGCCAACCTGCTTCTCCGTGTGGGAAAAAGATGGGATATGTCATTGGATCTAAATTTGGACTTAAGATATTAATATTAATAAATGGTTGGTCCTCATTTCTGGGATATACTCTAATGTCTCTTTGAAATGGTGGTTCTCCTTCATCATTCTGAAAGACCATTGCAACCTCATTTGATGTTGGCAAGTTATAACGACGTTTATCAGTATGTCTGTCTCTTTTAAGCACCATATTAACCTTTGGCATGGGTAATTGATGTCTTTGTGCATGAAGTAGTTGTTCATTTTCTACTTCTGCCAATTTTTTGTAAGCTTTACTGTAGGGATTGTTGTCCATAATGTTATTTAGCTCTATAAAAACACTGGGTAAGCATTTTTTATTTTCTTCCATCTGCATACGTTGGTCAACAGCTTCCATTGTATCCAGGACATATAGTTGAGCGAATTTTCTTTGCTCTCCTTCCTCTGGATGTAAATGTGAAGTCCGATGATAAATTTGTCCTTGGACTTTAAAACAGTAAGGACCATGTCCTGGTACATTAGCAGCCAATGTTGCCCCCATAGATGCAAATGATATGGCACTATTGTAGGATCTTATGTTTGTCTTAAAAATTTTGTAATTTGGAAAAGTAGGTTCAGTCATAATATTTTGTAAATAGTTTGGAAATTGTTTCCTTTCTGGAAGTTTGAACTTTCCTTTTTGACAACAACTAATAAATTGTCCTTTTCGGGGTCTCTCCTGTTTAAAATAATAAGCCTCACAAAATTGACATTGAGTAGTCATGTCCCCACAACTATGAACCTCTACTGCTAAAGACTTCAGTAAAGGACAATTTGCAAAGCATATTGGATGTTGTCTTTCATATTCATCAGATGAAAAGTCATGAAATGTTTCAACAACAGGTTCTAAATGTTTAGTTTTTGTCGTAGCTTTTCTTGGTATATGTTGGACTTGTTTGGTTGAAATGTCCTGTAAGTTTTTAGTAAGAGTTTGTAAATGCTTTGTTTTTGTAGTTGCTTTTTTTGGTCTGTCTTGACTGGTATCTTGTAAAATGTCATCTGATGTATTAGGAACAGTTTGTAAATGCTTTATTATCTTTTTATTTTTCTTGGTTGTATCTTTCATTTTTGCAGCTGATATTCTTTTATTTGCAAGTCTTTTGCGTTCTTTTTCTCGTCGAATTTCTTTCTCTTCCGGTGTCTGCTGGGCGGCCCATCTCTCTTGTCTTTCTCTAGTTTGACGTCTTTTCTTCTCTTCTTTGGTCTCGTTATCAGCCATATTAATCTGTAAAGGAAAAAAAAGTAAATGTAATTGTGTATATTTAAAATTGTAATTCCTGTTAAAGATTCTTGTGCACAATTGGTGAACTAAAAGGCAAATCATTAAGGTATCATTTATATTTAGAATGTATCATTTATATTTAGTTAAATTTATAATTCCTGTCCTCACTGGCTAAGAATTTGGCCAATGGAATAGTGCTGTAAATAAGCATGTAACATATTTTTTTTAAATAATGGTTTTATTTATTAAAAACGTTGTTTGTGGATAGATATTTTCCACTGCAAAACTTCTTTGCTAAAAAAAAAAGTGATGTGGTTATTGAGCTATGTATTGCATAGTAGCAATTTAAATAAAATAAGGGAGATATTAAAATAATTATTTAATTTTTCTGTTGACACAGATGCAACTGAAAGCATTTTCTTTAGTTTTATACTTTAGTACTTATTATACTTTACCTTGGTTGAAGTGTGATTTAAATCCGAATGTTTGTTGGTCCTCGGTTCAAAATTGGTGTCCAATGGTGTGGTCCTCTGTTGGAAGTCCTCGTCCGATGGTGTGGTCCTGTGGCGATAGCCCTCGTCCGATGTTGTGGTCCTGTGGCGATATCCCTCGTCCGATGTTGTGGTCCGTTGGTGAAAGTCCTCGTCCGATGGTCTGGTCCTCTGTTGAAATTCCTCGTCTGCTGGTCTTGTCCTGTGTTGAAATTCCTCGTCTGCTGGTCTGGTCCGAGTCCTCGTCCGATGGTCCGGTCCTGTGGAAAAAGTCCTCGTCCGATTGTCTTCACTCAGTATCTGTTGTAATATAAAATAGAAAATGTTGTTTGAGTGAAATGTCTTTTAAATAATTGAAAAATGTATTAATTTGACTGTATTGTATCAGTTATGGTTATTTTTTTCTATCTTTTTTTTTTTTAACTTTCTGTACAATCCCACAACTTTTGTTATTGTTCTTGAAGGTTCTTAGTAAGGCTTGTGGGTTGTGATATATTAAATCAGAATATAAATTTATTTTGCTATGTGTTTGTTATTTTTTGTACAATCCAGTTTTGTGCACACCACTTGTGGTATACTTATTTAACCTTTATTGGGATGCTTATAGTTAGTGAACCATGAAATGATATAATGAATGTAGTTTGCTATGTGTTTGTTTTAGTTTTTGACAATCCTGTTTGGTGCGCACCACTTGTGCAAAAGTTATTTATTCTTGATTGTACTGGTTATAGGTTGTTAAACATTAAAGAAGAATGGTAATTTAGTTTCCTATGAGTTTGTGTGTTTTTTTGTACAATGCTATTAGGTGCACAACACTTTTGTTATTCTTATTTTTGCTTCTTTGTAAGGCTTATAGGTTGTTAAACATTGAATAAGAAATTCAGTTTTGTGTGTAGCAGTTTGTGTCTCATTCAATTGCGATTTGGCTAATTGAATCGTGCCCCAAATAAGCACATAGCATATTTTTTGAAATAAGTTTGTAGTCATTTAAAAACCTTATTTTGGATATATTTTTAGTAACTAAAAACTTATTTTAAAAAAAGAGTTATGTTGTTATTTAGAGTCCTATTCAATTGGTCAAATTGCAATTGAATGAGGGCCTTTGTGTGTACCATATGTTGCATAGTTTGCCCCTCATTCAATTGCATTTTTTACAATGTAATAGTACTGTAAGGCCATCATTGAATTGCAATGTTGAAAATTGAATAGGGTTGTAAATAAGCACATCACATATATTTGTTAAAATAGAATAAGGGCCTAAAAGTGCTTATTTATAGCCATATTGAATTGCCCTAAATAGCAATTGAATGAGGGCCTTTGGTTACTGCATTTGTTATATTGTGAGCTCCTCATTCAATTGTGTTTTGGCCAATGGAATAGAGCTCAATATCAGCACAGAGCATATTTTTTTACGGAATTTTGTATTTAGTGAACTTGTATCCAAAAGCAACGTGTTCACAAAAGAAAAAGTTCCTTTAAAAAATATGCTCTGTGCTTATATAGAGCCCTATTGAAATGGGCAAATCACATTTGAGTGAGGCCCTTGGCCATTAAAGAAATATAGGTCCTCATTGAATTGCAATTTTGCCAATTGAAGAGGGCTCTATATAATCACATAACATATTTATTGAGCAAAGTTTTTAGTTATTGAAAACCTTGATTGTGGTTAGAAGTTCAGTAACTAAAAAGTTCTGTATAAAAAATATGTTATGTGCTTATATAGAGCCCTATTCAATTGAGGAAGTCACAATTGAATGAGGCTCATGGTTCTTTCTTGTTTATACTTAATACTTTACCTTGCTTGAAGTTTTGAATGACAGACGGTCCCCTCCTGCCAATCTTAATCCGCCGGTCTTCTTGTAGTGTCTGTTTGAAAAAGAAAGTGAAATAGTTATTTGTATAGTTATTTGTATATTTATAATTTTTCATGTAGCAAAGCATGGCCTTTTGAGCATGTAATGTCTTGTTGTATCTTACCTCTTCTTCTTTGTTGGTGTTCTTTAAAAGGGATGGTGCAAATTGTTGAGAGACGCTATTGATGCAGAGTCTGTTTGAATATTCAAAGAAATAAAAAGATTCAGCTTTATATGATCTATTGAATTGAAGTAAATGAATGTCATTGAAATATAGTAGTGTAATCTTTTTAAATTAACCTTATTTTTTGTTGGGGGCTACACACATATGTCACATACATGAAGCACATTCCATAGTTTAATGTAATTATTTTGTGCACGTGTGACATATCAGTATACATGACTCATATTTAAATGGTGAAATTAACCTTATATTTTTTTTTCCAACACACATAAATGTGTGTGTGTGAGATGTAACTATAGATGATACACATATATGTGCGTGTGACATATCAGTATACATGACATATAATGTCATTTAAATGTAGTTGTTTACTGATTTTGTTGTAAGCTAATTTTGTTGCAGTGGCAATACACATAAATGTGCGTATCACATGTCACTATACATTATACACATATATGTCCGTGTCACATGTCACTATGAAGGGGCAGTACACATAAATGTGTGTGTCACATGTCAATATACATTATACACATATATGTCCGTGTCACATGTCACTATGAAGGGGCAATACACAGAAATGTGCGTGTCACATGTCACTATACATTATACACATATATGTCCGTGTCACATGTCACTATGAAGGGGCAGTACACATAAATGTGTGTGTCACATGTCACTATACATTATACACATATATGTCCGTGTCACATGTCACTATGAAGGGGCAATACACAGAAATGTGGGTGTGACATGTCACTATACATTATACAGATATATGTCCATGTGACATGTCACTATGAAGGGGCAGTACACATAAATGTGTGTGTCACATGTCAATATACACGATACACATATATGTCCGTGTCACATGTCACTATGCAGGGGCAATACACATAAATGTGCATGTCACATGCCACTATACATTTACGTGCGTGTCAGATGTCACTATACATTATAGACATATATGTGCGTGTCAGATGTCACTATACATTATAGACATATATGTGCGTGTCAGATGTCACTATACATTATAGACATATATGTGCGTGTCACATGTCACTATACATAAACCTCTGTTTAATATTGAATTATTTTTTTTTTGTTGTTTTGTTAAATGAATTTTTTTTGAGCCTATACACATAAATGTGCCATACATGTCACTACATAAATGCTATTTTTTTTTTAATTTGTTTGACCTGTCCTGATAATAAAATGTAATATATTATAGCTTACCTCTCAGTTGTAATTTGCACAATGCAAAGTAGTAAATTAGTAAAGAATTGTCTTGTCAAGTAAAAGCAGCAGTTATCTCAGAAGTCACTCCGTTGATCACCTGAGGAGAAATGTATTTTTTTGTTTGAAATAGGCAGTATTTATAAACTTGTAGAAAGTTCTGGAAAGTGAGACCGTTAGAACGCAATACGCATGCGCTATTTACGTTCCAGCTTACAATTTGCGTTCCATCCGCCACTTTCTGCGTATTACTGTTCAAAATGGTGTTTAATATGATTGTGATACGTTCCGCATAGTATGTGTTTCATTATTGCGAGTAAGTGTAGTGTAGTTACGTCTGAAGCCTCGTTTTCGTTTTGTTCGTCGGCCATTTTTTCTCTCGCTTAGCGATGGTATTAGTGTCTAAAGTGTTTTATTTTGATTTAAATGTAGGTGTAACTTGTTTTTTTGAGGTGCTGGCTGGTTTCTCTTGCTGTAGGAAAGCTCTTTATGTGTTTGTTGTGTGTCTTTTTTTAAGTTTTAAATGTTTGTATGTCGGCGTGTTGCGTCCGATGTTTGCGAAGTCGTAATGTGTGGTAACGTGTCTCGTATGGTGTTTGCGTGTGTAGCCTCGTTTTCGTTTTATTCGTCGGCCATTTTTTGTGTCGCTTAACAAACTATTTAGTGTCTAAAGTCTTTTATTTTGAGTGCAATTAAGTTGTAAGTTGCATTTTTGAGGTCCTGGGTGCTTCCTGTTTGTGTAGGTAAGCTTTTTATATATGTGCTGTGTGTATGTATTGTGTTTGTAATTTTGTAATGTTCGCGAGTTGCGTCCGAGTGTTGCGAGGCCGTAATGTGTGTGAACGTGTGTCGTATGTTGTTTGCGAGTGTCGTAATGTGTGTGAACGTGTGTCGTATGTTGTTTGCGAGTGTCGTAATGTGTTGCGACGTAAACTTTTTTTTAAATTTTGCAAGGGTCGCAGTTGCTGCAACTGAAGACCTCGCTTTGCGAGGTCCTCAGGTGCTGGCATGGAGCGCCTGCGGCGCTCCATGCCAGCAACTGAGAACCTGGCACAGTGCCCTCGCTTCGCGAGGCCCGCGTCTCGCTGCGCGAGCCGCGGCCCACGCTACGCGAGGCCCGCAACTCGCTTCGCGAGGGCCACAGGCTCGCTACGCGAGCCCGCAGCGTTAGCAACAACTCGTACGCTCACAACTATATATGTGATAGTATGTTAGGGGTATGTATTTTAGATAGTTATGATTTATTGTATATTAGATAGATAGGGGTATGTATTTTAGATAGTTAGGATTTATTGTATATTAGATAGATTGGGGGATGTATTCTAGATAGATAGTATTAATTGTATGTTAATGTATTCTATATGTATTTCCTTTTCAGGTGGATATTTTTTTTTCTGTAGTTGGGGGGGTTGTAATGATTTTTTTTATTTTCTGTAATGTTCCTTTTTTTATTTTTTGTGACTTAGTTTTTTTATTTTCTGTAGTTAGAGTGGTGGGGGGTTTATTATGGGTAGTTAGGTAGTTTAGGTAGATAGTGTAGGTGTTAATAGGTTAGTGTAGAGGGTATTTAGTTTAGATTTAATGGTTAATTGGGGGGGTATAGTGCAGTGTAGTGTTTGTACTTAGTGTCATGATGGTCCTTGAGGACCGTCATGGCAGTTATTTGGTTAATGTTAGGGTTGTAAAAGCCCCATAAGGGTCATAATATACTCTTATGGGACTGATGGGGTTAAATAGAGGCTTATGAGGGTCTGTAATTACCCCAATGAGTGAAAGGGTTATTTATTGGCTTATGGGTGTCTGTATTGACCCTCATAATCGACAGGGTTAATTAACTGCTTATGGGGTCTGTATTGACCCCCATGAGTGACCGGGATAATTAAGTGTTTATGGGGGTCTGTATTGACGCCCATGAGTGACAGGGTTAATTATGGGTTTATGGGGATCTGTATTGACCCCCCATGAGTGACAGAGTTAATTAATGTATTATGGGGGTCTGTATTGACCCCCATGAGTGCCAGGGTTTTTAAGGTTTTATGGGGGTCTTTATTGACCCCCATGAGAGACAGGGTTAATTATAGGTTTATGGTGGTCTGTACTGACCCTCATAAGTGACAGGGTTAATTAAGTGCTTATGTGGGTCTGTATTGACCCCCATGAGTGACCGGGATAATTAAGTGTTTATGGGGGTCTGTATTGACGCCCATGAGGGACAGGGTTAATTATGGGTTTATTTGGATCCATATCGACCCCCATGAGTGACCAGATAAATTAAGTGCTTATGGTGGTCTGTATTGACCCCCATGAGTGACAGGGTTAATTACAGGTTTTTGGGGGTCTGTATTGACCCCTATGAGTGATGGGGTTAATTAAGTGGTTATGGGGATATGTATTGACCCCCATGAGTGACAGGGTTAATTAAGTGTTTATGGGGTCTGTATTGACCCCCATGAGTGACAGAGTTAATTAATATATTATAGGGGTCTGTATTGACCCCCATGAGTGCCAGGGTTATTTAAGGTTTTATGGGGGTCTGTATTGACCCCATGAGTGGCAGAGTTAATTAATGTATTATGGGGCTCTGTATTGACTCCCCTGAGTGTCAGGGTTATTTATTATCCTATGGGGGTCTGTATTGACCCCCATGAGTGACAGGGTTAATTTTGGGTTTATTTTGGTCTGTATTGACCCCCATGAGTGACCAGGTTAATTACGTGCTTATGATGTTCTGTATTGACCCCCATGAGTGACAGGGTTAATTATAGATTTATGGGGGTCTGTACTTACCCCCATGAGTGGCAGGGTTAATTAGGGGTTGATGGTTGTTTTTATTGGCCCCCATGAGTGATGGGGTTAATTAAGTACTTATGGGGGTCTGCATTGACCCCCATGAGTGACAGAGTTAATTAATGTATTATGGGGGTCTGTATTTATCCCCCTGAGTGTCAGTGTTATTTAAGTGCTTATTGGGGTCTGTATTGAACCCCATGCGTGACAAGGTAAATGAAGGGTTTATGGGGGTCTGTATTGACCCCCATGCATGACAGGATTAATTAAGTCCTTATGGGGGTCTGCATTGAACCCCATGAGTGACAGGGTTAATTAAGTACTTATGGGGGGCTGTATTGACCCCCATTAGTGACCGGGTTATTAAGTGCTTATGGGGGTCCATATTGACCCCAATGAGTGACAGGGTAAATTAATGTATTATGGGTTTTCTGTATTGACCCCCATGAGTGTCAGGGTTAATGAATGGATTATGGGGGTCTGTATTAACCCCCATGAGTGACAGGGTTAATTAAGTTCTTATGGGGGTCTGTATTGACCCCCATGAGTGACATGGTTAATTAAGAGTTTATGGGGGTCTGGATTGACCCCCATGAGTGATAGAGTTTTTTAGGGGTTGATAGGGCTCTGTATCGAGCACCATGAGTGATAGGGTTCTTTGTTTTTTAAAGGTCCTTTAAGGACCTTCACGGTCCTTTAAGGACCCATAAGTCGGGTAATGTGAATTTTCAGTGCAGCGGGGTTCCCCGATCGTGTGGGGTTAATGTTAAGCTTATCTCGGATCCCTGCAAGGGTAAATTGTACGTGGCCGGGCGGTCCGGGGTCAAGGAGCCTTATTTTCGTTTTTGTCGGCGGCCATTTTTTCTCTTGCTTAGGTGATTTATGTGTGTCTAAACTCGGGAATGTTTACTCAAATTAAGGTGTAACTTCACTTGCAGAGGTCCTGGGTACCCCCCCTTACTCTGGGTAAGCTTTTTATGTATTTTATGTGTGTTTTTATTGTGTTTTTAATGTTTTAAGGTGCGCAAGGTTCGGCCGTTAAGTTCGTATTTTTGCAAGGTCATAAGACCCGCGTCTTGTATTTTTTTGTGTAAGTCCGTATATAGTGATTGCGTGTTAGATTTATTTTGGTAAAGTGCCGCTTGTGTGGGTGTTTGTAACCGCCTGTGAGGCGCCATAGAGCCTCCACCTCCGCAAATGCGGCCCCTCGCTTTGCGAGGGGCCGCATTTGCGGCCTGCAATGAGCTTTAGGCTCATTGAAGCCAACGTTGGAGACTCCAGCTTCCGCAAATGCGGCCCCTCGCTCAAGACTGTGCATTAATATCATGGGTGTGTTGTGGGCGGATCCCGGGAGAGCAAGAGGCTTGTGGGAAAAACGGGGTTCCTAAAGAGGGTAATGTGATAGTCTAGAATAAGCATGATGCATAGCACCTACCAGAGTCACATGTGGTCACTACACCACTGCAACTGTAATCTGATGAAAAAAAGGATCATCACAAATCACTCTATTTAATAGAAGAAACCTTCTATTTGCATAGCACTTACACCTTGTCTAGAACTGCTCAATGACACAGATGATTCAACCTCTGTACTGTGAAATCCAATCCAGTTTAACACATACAATGTGGTGACAAAACAAAAATATGACAAAAAGTGGTCAACTAAAAAAGGTGGAGGAGGTTAAAAAAACTAATCATAATGCATGTACAGTACAATGCTAAATACTGTACCAATATGCCAACTCACCTGATTCCCATCTACAAGCATTACTAACTGTTAGCTAGGTCTCTGGATTATCAGTAATATGGGAAAATAGCCATTAATACGGAGAGGACACAAGGTCAGCATCCAGATTCACTGTTACGTACATTAGACTTAAGGATCTGTTCTCTGACTGATATTGAGGTCAGGATCACATGCATCCCTAGTGCATATATTAATGCTGGCTGTCATTAACATGCCATCGTGAGACTTTGCAAGTCTACCACCATAGCGCTATCAGTCTACATTTAAGTCAACAACAATCATGTCTGGGGGCTACAGTACATGTTAAGTGGGGCTGTCATTGAAGTAATGTCTACCCGAGAGGCACTGGGAAAACCTTACACCTCATACATTTCCTCCACAATGCTTGCAGGTGCAGAAGATGCCTTCATGGACCTGAATTGTACCTAAAACGAAACAAAAACATAACACCTACAAAATAAGGCCTTAAATAAGATAAGGACTGCGGCATCTCTTCTCAACAGCATTCCTCAGTGACCATCAATTGGTGACATGTTAAAAAAGATCCCTACGTGTCCACATAGAAGAGGATCATGGACCATGTGATGGGAGGTAGCCATCTGCATACAAAATATCACCATCACATAGGCCAAGATCCAAGACTCTGTAGCCAGGCTAGATTTGGTTAACATTGTGACCAATAGATGGTCACTGAGGAGAGCTGTTGAGAAGGCACAAATATATGCGCAGCCCAATGCCCCGTGGCCGTCCGCCATCTCCCTGGTGATGGTAGTGGTGGGGGGATGGTACATGGGGAAGGCATCCCCTCAGGAGGCAGTAAAACCTGCAGTGACAATGGTGGAGGCATGGTGGGAGGAGAAAAGGGGCCAGGCTGCAGGTAGCTTGTGGATGCCATCTGGGGGGAGAAGGCATGGCGGGGTCCCAGAGCACCACACATAGCATCTGCTGTCACCCCCTTGAATATGCACTGGCCCTCTCCAATCCTGGGAACCCCTGTCACGTAGGATTCTGTCATTAGGGATACCTCCTCTCCTCCCTATTTTGCCTTACCAGGCCTAGATCCCCCGGAGACACTCCATCTGCTACTGCATGAGGGCCAGCATATCTACCTGCACAGCCTGGCTTGGTGTTAGGGATTGAGTTTCTAGTGGTGTGGCCTGGTGAGCGAGTAAGGAGGGTCTGTTGCTCGGCTGGAGCCTGATGCAGTAAGGAGGGTGATGTTGGTGGGCCTGGTGGTGGTGGTGGCGGCCAGTCCAATGCACTGCTGGGGGGGGAGGAGGTGGTGGCTTTTGTAGATGTTCCCTTTAGTGGGAGAGCCCTGGCGATATGCTCAGTTTCTTGAGGAGGGGGATAATGGGATCAAATCCTGCAGTGTGGCTGGTGGTCTTGATGGCGACCTCATGAGCCATATGACATCCTCCTCTTCCAAAACAGGGTTCTTGGATCTTATTCTTTCCTCCTCCCCCTGAGCTAGTTCCTGCTGTGCAACTTGACCCAGACCTCCTTGATGCTGAAAGGAAAATGTATAGGTCATTAGTATGATGACTAATATATTGTTTTGAGTTCATTCCTAACTGTCTGACATCTAGACTTGAACCTGGTTTATTCTCCTAATTGCAACTCCAATTAGTTATCAAATGCTAGATATAATCTATTCTTTGGTTTAGGGTTTTGATCGTTCTTGGCCCCTAATCCTCCGGCTGCGGCCTGTAATTGCATAAGCTGCAGTGGGGACACCAACACATGGACTCTCTATTGGTTGATTACACTTGTAGTTCCCACGAATGACAGTGATTTGTCAGATTCATGGATTTAATGATGCATCCATCTATCCCTTGTTAATTCCATGACGCTGATTTGGCAGTGTCCTTGTTGGTGATGATGTACATGTGTAGTGTGTGTGATGTACATGTGGTGGCATGTTGGTGTATGTGATATTCACCTGAAATGGAGGCTGGGTCCTGCTGGGCCACCAGGCCTGAAGCTCCAGTGGTGGGCACCTGGCTGAGAATGTCCTTGGCAACCCCCTCTCACTCACTATATTGCACAATCATGTTGTTCTCTTCCTAGGCCATTATCCTTCGCACCTTAGCCCTGATGTTGTCAAAACAGTGCTTGATGGAATGCACATCCCTTTGTGCTGAGCCCACTGTTGTAACCTCAGCCACTACCCCCTGCCATGCCTGGACCCTAGGCCCTGGCCTAACTTCCCTCCCCCTGCAAGGATCCCCGGGCGGCCACGGATGGCACCAAGGAGGACCACATTCTCCTGGTGCTTGTAATTGTGGGCCCTGTGCTTACCCTTAGTCTTTTGCCCTCCCCTTTGTGGACGGGGATCCCTGACCAGTCCCTGAGGCATTTGCCTCCATCAAACTTCCAACCCCCCGAGATAAGGCACCTCCCCCTCTGTCCCTCGTCTGTGTCCTAGTGCTAGGGCCACCCTGCCACCAATCACTTCTTCCTCTCCATTCTCCTCCTCCTTCTCCACTTCCACCTCCTCCTCCTGAACCTGCTCCTGCTCCTGCTCCTCCTCCTTTTCCACTTCCTCCACCTCCTCCTCTTCCTTCTCCTCTGAAACCTCCTCTCTTTCTCCACTCCTCCACTCCTCTCCTCCACTCCCCCACTTCTCTCCTCCTCTCCTCCAGTCCTCAGGGCCATCTCTCTATCCTCTATCTCCTCCTCGGGTGTCCTCATCGCCTCATCCCTGCCTCTCCACTCCTCTTCCCTCCTCCCTCCATGAGCTTTTTTTATCACATTGCAGAAGAATGGAGGACCATGTTATTGAGTTTAAAATCAAACATACGCAGAGCTTTCCCCAAAGCACCAAAAGATATAAAACTCACAAACTTACACTCTAAAGGGTACGGGTGAGATAAAGAGGTGCTAGATATGTTCTACATATCTAAACTGAAGGTGATAGTCTTCTTTAAAAATATTTTTACTTAAGTTTTGAAGGTTTTGAGGCATCAGGATAGTCTAGTGGAGCAAGACAAGGAATTCCAAAGAACAGGGGAAGTGGGGTGGGAGTGAGAGGAGGTGATAAGGATGGAGGATAGAGGAAGGTCGTTAGCACCGACAGAGACAAGAACAAGATATCAATCAGAACAATATTCAGATTAACTACAACATCTCATCTCAACATTAATCCACATTGAATATCAATTGGTGAAATGTTAAACATAACCAGAAATGTACACACTCTGTAGCCAGCCAATAGTATGTCAACATCTATACCAATTAGTATTCAGTGAGGAGTGTTGATGAGAAGGACTTCGGGCCCCCACCTTCCATGCCCGCGCACATAGTCTCTCTTCCCTGTCTAGGTGATGTTTGAGCGAGGGGTGCCACTAATTCGGGTGGCTGGGGATCACCTTACACTCTTGGTGAGATGAGGAGGCCACTGTCTCAGGTTCTGGTTGTGAAACCAAAGCCTGGAGAGCCCCTATTCCCCTGTTCCTCATATCTCTCCATCTTTCGGTTGTGTCTCCTCTCCTCAGAATGGAGCAATATGTTGCTTGCACAAAGGGAGTTGGTGAGCTGAACCTTCTTTTGGAGAAATCATAGCTTCTGAGTCCTTTGGGTGTTGTTACATCTCCCATCATCCCATGATTTCCCTCAAAGTCAGGGGTGGTGGTATCAATGGCAGAGCGGCCGATCTTGATGGCAGTGGACCGATGTTGATGACAGAGGGTCATGAGATGATGTCTGGAGGGCCTGATGTGATGGCAGGAGGGCCTGAGGTGTCAGGAGAAGGGACTGAGGAGTCGGCAGAAATGCCAGTGTTTTAGGCCATATTAGGAAACCCCATTGTGTGGGAGGCTATGTTAGTGGACCACATTGTGTGGGATTGGTTGTGCCTACCATTACTGTGATGGGTTTATAACAGATGGCAATGGTGGTCGTGATGATGGCTGGGGCCAGGACAAAGTCATCAGAGTAGGTGTTGTTTTTTTCTGGCTCCATGATATGACCAGTGGAGGGGGATGAAACAGCTGTGCACGGATAGATGATGCTTTTGAGGGCCCTGTCAGTGAATCCACTCTTGAGATAAGGGTGAGCATCTGGATTGTGAAGGGCCAGCTTCTGTTGATGGTTCCGGGCCCTCTCAAATGTTCTGCCCTTCTTCATCCACCAGTTTGTTCCACCACCAGTGGAGTCAGCATCTGTGCCTCTTTGGTTGGCCTTGTACTCCTGGATACTGAAATGAAAGAATTAAAGTGTTTAAGTTGGTTTCTCTATACAATTGATAGCTATGTGTTTCCATATCCTTGACATCATGGTCACCTGTAATTGACTGTGGTGCTTGTGTTACACAGATGAACCCCGGCCTGCATCATGAGCATGGTGCATCGTGGCTCATGCCAATATATGTAATGTTGGTGCAGTGTGTCATCTGCATGTTCATCAGACACATGCTCTGCTGGATCTTCTGGATCTGCTGGGTCTGCTGAGCAGTGTGTGAGACTGACCAATCTGCAACATGTTCCCAGCAATGGTTGTTACAATGCAGATAAGATGAGGTCAAGGCTAGGCCAGTATATGTCACGCACATGCAGTCCTACCGAGTCTGTATTTGCATATGCCATAGTGTGGACACCCAAAAATGACAGACATTTCATTGATAACAATTATGATACCAATATGTTTGCTACCTGGATTTACATGGTTATTAATGTCCAATATATCTTCAGTCATAACCATAGGTCTTACATTGCTATTGTATGTAAGTTATCCATGTGTGTGGGTAGATGTGTAGGAGCCAGAATAATTGTAGGGTGATACAGCTCATTGTGTACATCAGTATGTGATGTTGGCAGGTGGTCCACCACAGGTTGCATGTGTTTCTCTGGCCGCCTCTGCCATCTTCCTTTTTACCATCAGCCAGCTGTCGTCATACCTGTGTTTGACAGACTTGACATCCCTGTGTGCAATCCTTTAATGCAGCAACAGCTGTAGAAACCTCAGTCCAGGCATGTGCCTTATGGCTAGGTCTCACATCCCTCCCACCATTTATGATGCTATAGCGGACACAGATTTTCCTTAGTAGGATGTCCATTTCCTCTAGGCTATAATTAGGGTTCCTGTACTTTGCACCAGCCTCTTGCCCTCCCAACTGTGCCTGTGGTTCCTGGCCTCCCTGTTTTCACCCTGGGGCCAGTCCCTCATCCCCACTACCCCCCACCATGGGATCAGACCCCTGACCCTTGCCCCTACTCCTTGTGTGCCTACATCTCATGGTACATTACTCACCACCTCTTGCTCTCCTACACCTGTAACTCCCCTCCCTGACCTGTCTCTCTCTTTCTCAGTAACTCTACCTCAAAACCTCTCCTCCTTCTGTATTCCCCTCGCTCTCCTCCTCTCCTCTCTCACCTCACTCTCCTCATCTCCTCAATCTCCTTCGCTGTTGTCTCTCTCTATCTCTTTCTCTCCTCTCTCTCTCCAATGCTCACAAACCCACCAACGCCTAGACCTGTGTGTTCACTTGCTCAGCTACAGCACAGTTAATGATTTACAGTTTCCGTGTCCTTTAAAACCCGTTTCTGCAGCGTTATTTGATGTTCCCCGCTTTCTATTGGCTCTGAGGCCTGTATCGCACTTCATAATTATGGGTTTGGATTGGAACTGTGGCCTGCATCTATTCCTGCCCTCTAGCAGCTTGTGGGCGCAGGAAGGGAATATAGGCTTGCGGGCACAGGAAGGGGTTACGGACTTGCAGCTTTGGCCATTTGATTTTGACTATGTTTGTAACTACAGCAAATTTCAAGCCCGCAGACATACAGGATGTATGACGTTGATGGAATGTAATACGATTGAATTTAATAGTGCTTTATGTCTTCAGCATTTACACTACCTAACTAGCCCTATTGGATCCTGCCAGAATTAACTGATAACCAGGACCCTTGACTAGTTGGCACCTAGAGAGAAGAGGAGAAATATGGCCTCAAGATGAAAGTCTGGATAGAGTAGTAATCTGAAGGCAGGCTTTGCAACCAGTTGAAGAAGGTCTGTAACAAAATAAAAATAAGTGAATACTACATCTTATCATCTTCTATAGGAATTCTTATACATACATATGGAATTGAGGTTGCTCTGGAGTGTATTCAATTTTGGGACCGACCAATTCTGGCTACCTATTATATTTTCTGGGGTGTCAGGAATAATGGCTAAGGTCAAGTATATACCAATAGATCAAAGGGATGTCACTTGCAAATAACTTGACATCACTTGACCCTTGAATATTGAAATGGAATTGAGAGTGTTTCAGTTGTTACATAGTTACATAGTAATTAAGGTTGAAAAAAGACTTTCAGTCCATCAAGTTCAACCTGTTAAGATCTCCTCTGATCTGCAATATGCGGATTAGTTATTAATTAAATTATTGATTAAATAATTATTAATAGTATAGTATTGGAGAATGAATAAAGATTTAATCCATCAAGTTCAACCTTTTTAGATCTCTATTGATCTTTTTAATTTGGACTATTTATTATTATTGTTAATTGTTAATTATTGTTAATTGATCCAGAGGAAGGCAAACATAAAAAAAAAAAACATTGAAACTTTGCCAATTGTCTCATAAGGGGAAAAAAAAGCAAAATTCCTTCCTGACCCCAGAAACTGGCGATCAAATTTCTCCCTGGATCAATATTCCTTGCTAGTTATCTAGGATAGCCTTGAATCTCCTTTTTATTCAGAAATATATCTAACCCCTTTTTGAAGTTGTCTATCGAATTCGCTGTCACCACCTCCTTTGGTAGAGAATTCCACAGTTTAACCACCCTAACTGTGAAGAACCCTTTTCTTTGTTTAAGGTGAAATCTTTTTTCCTCTAACCTCAACGGATGTCCTCTTGTCAGTTGAAAATCTCTTGCTACAAAAATTCACTTGACAAAGCCTTATATTGACCCTGGATGTATTTAAATAACGTAATCATATCTCCTCTTAGACGCCTTTTTTCTAGCAAAAATAAGTTTAATTTTGCTAGTCTTTCTTCATAACTTAGCCCCTCCATTCCCCTTATTAGTTTTGTAGCCCTTCTCTGTACTTTTTCCAGCTCTAAAATGTCTTTTTTGTGAGGTGGTGCCCAAAATTGTACTCCATATTCCAAATGAGGGCGTACTAGAGATTTGTATAGTGGCAGAATTATATCTTCTTCCCTGGCTTCTATACCCTTCCTAATACATGCTAATATTTTATTTGCCTTTGCAGCCGCTGCTTGGCTTTGAGCACTGTTACCTAGGTGGTTGTCCACTAGTACTCCCAAATCCCTTTCAATATCTGATACCCCTAGATTTGCTCCATTAAGATTATAGATTGCTTGGCTATTGTTCCTTCCCAAATGCATAACCTTACATTTATTTGTATTAAATCTCATCTGCCATTTAGCCGCCCATTTCTCTAATTTATGCAAATCCTTTTGTAGGGAAAGTACATCATTATCTGATTTTATTACCTTGCACAACTTAGTGTCATCAGCAAAAATGGAGACACTACATTCGAGTCCTACTTCAATGTCATTAATAAATATGTTAAAAAGGAGAGGACCCAATACTGAGCCCTGAGGAACCCCACTTATCACATTAGACCAATCGGAGTATGTTCCATTTACAACAACCCTTTGCTTCCTGTCTTTTAGCCAGCTCTCGATCCATGAGCAGATATTTACTGCAATTCCTGTATCCCTTAGTTTGCTCACTAGTCTTCCATGTGGCACTGTATCAAATGCCTTTGAAAAATCTAAAAAGACTACATCCACTGAGTTGCCCTGATCCAAGTTCCTACTAACCTCCTCATAAAAACTAATTAGATTGGTCTGACACGACCTTTCCTTCATAAATCCATGTTGACTGCTACCTATGATCCTGTTCAAATAGACATATTCTTGTATTCTGTCCCTTATTAACCCTTCTAAAAGCTTCCCAACTACAGAAGTGAGGCTCACTGGTCTATAATTCCCCGGATTTGCTCTAGATCCCTTCTTAAATATAGGTATCACCTCTGCTTTTCTCCAGTCATCTGGTAGAGACCCTGTAGTGAGCGAGTCTTTAAAGATTAGATATAATGGTTTGGCTATTACAGAACCTAGCTCCCTCAGTACCCTTGGATGTATTCCATCAGGACCTGGGGCTTTATTAACATTTATTTTCTCCAACCTCTTTTGTATTTCTTCCTGCGTTAACCAATTATTTAGTGAAGGTAGTGTAGCCCCATTATGTTGCAATTTCCCAACCACTGGTACCTCCCTTGTGTAAACCGACGAAAAGAACCTATTTAGCTCATCTGCCTTTTCCTGGTCACTAATTATCAGATGGCCTGTGTCACATAGTAATGGTCCTATCGATTCCTTCCTGGCCTTCTTCCCATTAATATATTTATAAAATATTTTAGGGTTAGTCTTACTTTCCATTGCAACTGACTTCTCATTTTCTATTTTAGCCAGTCTAATAGCCCTTTTGCAAGCCTTGTTGATTTCCTTATAGTCACATAAAGATGCCTCTGTTCTCTCCTTCTTGTATAATTTAAATGCATATTTCTTTTTCCTCATCATGATCTTTAAGTCGTTGTTAAGCCACATGGGATGTGATTTACTCCTATTTATTTTATTTCCACATGGTACATGCTGATGAGTATGTTTATTTAGTAAGGATTTGAATGTTGTCCATTTATTTTCAGTATTCTTCCCTGTAAGTTCTTTGTCCCAGTCTATATGTTGTATTGCTGCCCGTAGCCCATTAAAGTTAGCCCTTTTAAAATTTAGAGTTTTTGTTGGCCCCTTACAACTCTGTTTTTTGTATTCAATCTCAAATGAGACTGTGTTGTGATCACTGTTCCCCAAGGGTTCCCCTATTTTTACATTTGATATTATATCAATATTACTTGTGATGACTAAATCCAAGATGGCCCCATTTCTAGTAGGTTCTTGTATTACCTGGGCTAGATAATGATCCCTGAGTGTACTCAAGAACCTGCTCCCCTTAGCTGAGCTGCTGGTCTCGTTTATCCAGTTTATATCAGGGTAATTAAAGTCTCCCATTATTAGAACTAGCCCATGCTTAGCTGCATTTCCAATCTGTAACAATAATTGTATTTCCTCACTTTCAGCTATATTTGGGGGTTTATAGCATACTCCCACCAATATGCATTTAGAATTAGCTCCTCCACTATTTAGCTCAACCCACAAGGATTCAATTATGCCGTTAGTGCCAGCATAAATATCTTCTCTAACTATAGGCTTAAATTCAGGCTTAACATAAAGACAGATCCCTCCTCCTCTTTTACCATTTCCCCTATCTTTCCTAAATAGGTTATAACCATCCAGATTAACAGTCCAGTCATGAGATTCATCCCACCATGTTTCCGTAATGCCTATTAAGCCCCATTTTTCTTGTACTGCTAATATTTCTAGCTCATCCATTTTCCCAGGCAAACTTCTTGCGTTTGCAATCATACACTTTATGTTGCTATGGCTCTGCTGATGTGAAGTGCCTGCCACTGTATTTGAGGCCCCTATTAATATCTCCCTACTTTCTATTGTTCTCCTCCCCCATGGGTAAATAATTCATCCCTTTCCCTCTCTACCCTATTTACCCCAATACTTCTATATAGTCCCTCCCCCCCACCTACAAGTTTAAAAACTCCCCCAGCCATTCTACCATCCTATTCCCTAGCACAAAAGCGCCCTCATCATTAAGGTGCAATCCATCCCTACTATAGAGATTGTACCCAAGTGAGAAGTCAGCCCAGTGGTCTAAAAACCCAAAACCCTCTGCACTGCACCACTTTTTTAGCCACGCATTAACCTCCCTAAGCTCCTTCTGCCTCCCTGGGCTAGCACGTGGCACTGGTAGTATCTCAGAAAATACTACCTTGGAGGTCCTTGCTTTAAGCTTATTCCCTAATTCTCTAAAATCATTCTTCCACTAACTTTGTCATTGGTACCAATGTGTACCAAGACCTTGTCTGAAAACCTAGTTAACAATACTTGATGGCTTAATCAGATCTGTGGATCTCCACATAGAGGTCTATAGAATCTACCCAGGAACCTTGCATGGCCCAGGGTGTGGGTGAAAACTGGGTATCGCGTTTGGATACTGGAAGTGACTACTGGTCATCCTTAAAGTGATACAGCTCTCAAAAATGTTTTATTGGACCCATGCAATGTATACACACAAAAACAAATGTAAAATGTTTTTACAATTGATGCAGACCAATCTTTGCACCGGTGTCTCGGTGGAAAGTACGCTTACGGGTTGGGGAAACATCGGAGTATATAAACATGTCAAAATTCACCTGTTGGTTCTATACCTGTAACAAAGTGTTATAGGGCCTTATTTAATTGCAATCTCACAGATTACTTTCTGCCGGCCGTGTGTCTGCAGACTTGAAATTTGCAACAATTACAGAGCAAAACAACTGAACAAGCCATATTCCTCTATTGGAAGGTCAACGTGGCTAGAGTACATAGCGTTCCTTAGGGGATGATCCTATCAGATGGTCCCTTAGCTTCACTTTATACTTGTCCTCCTGCAATGAAAGTCCACTAGCATTCTGGTGAACCATTCCCAATGTTTGATTGTGAAGGTAAAATATTGGAGTACTAGACACAAGTGAAGAAACCGTCCATTGTCCCTTGCTACTCGACACAATTAGCATAAAGAGTTGTGGTTGGTCCCTACAGTAAGGTTGGAGCTTCTTGAGGGACCAAACATCTGCTAATCACTCTTTCTCTGCACTCATGGGTTGGGGAAACATTGGAGAGTATAAAATTTAGAAATGTATTTGGGGCTATTAGAAAAGCCTCAGTCCATGTTGCATCTTCTAATGTAAACACAGCACAGCTACCAGCTTCCTATTGGTCCACATAGTCATAAGTGTAGCTTGAGCCAGTAACTCATGACCACATAGATCTTTGGGAAGTGGCTCCTTCTGCGAGTAAATTTAATGGGGGTAATTAAATCTTACAGTGGGAGTGATAAGAAATGTCAATATGCCTTGTGGAATATTTAAGAACAAAGGCAAAGACTTTGATATTTTAATGTCTCTGTCATTATGCCATTTGTGCAGTTAAACACTCAAACAAAATCCATACAGATGAAGGGTTATTTTATTTATATAATTATTTACATGTTTTTATCATAACAAAGGTACAAAGAAAATGTTTTGAAATATTACTATTTGATAATTTTATTCAACGTTGGAAATCCTGTTCTTTTATAATTATTACTCATTGTTTAGGAGTTGAGACAAAATAGTTAAAATCATGGACTGGTTGGTCTGTTGGGTTTCTGGCCTCCATGGACTTGTTTCCAATGAACTAATATCATCTCTTGGTTTTTTTACCATCTGGGACATGTCTAAATCTGAAAAAATATAATGAAACCTATGGGCTTTAGACCCTCTAGAGATGATTCCAAATGATGAAACCTCCAGTCTTAACATAGATAGAGAGCTATAAAATGTATGTTCATGTGGATAAGACTCTTCTTTTCTAATGAAATTATTCTACGTTGATACATTTTTACACCTGGACATTTTCATACTCCTTTGTTCTAAATCCTTACAAGACCCCTGATGTAAGTAGAAGGTAATGCCACTTTTTATGATAACGAAGAAAAAGAAATAGGAGACCATTAGTGTTTCAGAAGCTCTCTAACTCGGCAGACCCTCTAAAATGTATCACCTACTACAACCTATGTAAGAGAATAATAAATCCAGCAACAATCTGAAGACGTGAGTACATTTTTCAACCATTACACTTCCTTACAGATCATTGCCAGAACATGTAATGCTGCAGTGTAACTGGTAACGATCTAGATCAGATACACGTATGGATAGGCTAAAGCTTACTTTCCATGTGTCTTCTGAATCAGGATATAAAGGGACCTGAGACCCATCAATTCTGTTCTATATCATCAGTTAAAACACATAGAAGATGTGATTTATTTTTGATATTTTAAATTACTGCCATTGTTTTATCTTCTCTACATGATGGTACAGAGCAGTTTTAATGATGTCATTGGTCCTTTAATATAATAGGCAACTTCATTGACCTAATTAAAAATACACCAGTATGTGTTTACTAACAGTCTGCCTATATCATCTTCCTAAAAAACTTGTCCTCAGTAATAATCAGGTATGTTGGATCTTCTCTCTTGGGTTTATCAGTAACACTTCTACTCATAGCATATTATACTTATCTACTGCCTTTCCTGTAACAGTGTAGTTTCCATGTTGTCCTTGAATCCTCCACCTTATAACGTCAAATCATGTCCTCTTTTTCTGGAAGACACTTCCCTACCGCCTGAACTTTATTAAATCCGCTGATATATTTCCAGGATTCTCTCACATCTCCCCACTCACTTGTACCATAACTTATACATATTCAGGTCATGAAGTCTTTTGAAAATAATATTGTTTTTTAGACCATAATAATGTTTTAACTTTTTTCTCATTATTTAGACTTACAAAGGTATGGAGAAAATAAATCAGACGGAGGTCCTAAACTTCATACTGATAGGGATTACAGACAATTCAGATCTTCAGACTCCTATATTCCTTGTAATACTTCTCATTTATCTCTTCACTCTTGGTGGTAACATGACCATTCTTCTACTTGTGTTCCTGGATCCTCATCTGCACACTCCCATGTACTTCTTCTTGGGGAACTTGTCAGTCATAGACATGTCCTCCACCACCATCAGTCTACATAAGATCTTCTCTTCCTACATATCAGGGGATAGCACCATTTCTTTCTTTGCTTGCATGACTCAGGCGTTTATTTTTTCATCATTGACTGCTGATGAGTTGCTTATCCTTACGGCCATGAGTTATGACCGATATGTGGCCATATGTAAACCATTACACTATTTAG
Source organism: Discoglossus pictus (assembly GCA_027410445.1). Lineage (NCBI taxonomy): Eukaryota > Metazoa > Chordata > Amphibia > Anura > Alytidae > Discoglossus > Discoglossus pictus. The sequence goes on from CM050170.1 coordinate 8,502,934, forward strand.
TGATCATGAGCACTCCAGTCTGCGTTGCTTTGGCCATTGTCTGTTGGTTGCTTGGTTTTGTAGCAGTCACATCTTATCTTGTCATATTGTCCAGTTACACCTGCTATAGATCCAATATCATCAACCACTTCTACTGTGACATTGTCCCTCTTATGAAGCTCACATGCAATGATACAACAACAGTGGAGATAATAATTGTTATGGAAGGACTGCCTTTTGGTTTCTTACCATTTTCTCTGACTATTCTCTCCTATATTTTCATTATTACCACCATCCTGAAGATCCGTTCCAGTACTGGGAGACAGAAAGCCTTCTATACATGCTCCTCACACCTCACTGTCGTTGTTCTTCTCTACATAACTATTTTCTGTTTATACCTGAGACCACCCTCAAGGGGAGATATGGCGTTTACAAAAATATTTTCTCTAATTAACACAGTTGCCGTCCCTGTACTAAATCCTCTAATTTACAGCCTGAAAAATAATGAAGTGAAGTCAGCACTTATACGGCAACTAAGATGTTGTAGACACCAGATTTAACTTCACGTAAAGATAGACAGTGAAAAAGCTTATGGAAAAGGTGTTTTCCTTCTTGAAATTGATGAATAATGTATAGAGCTAAAAAAAAGAAAAAAATATAATTTAAATATAAACCTTTTATAATTAATATTAATTGCATGTAACACTAAGTCTTCTTTCTTTATGATAATGGGTAAGTGTAAAAATCAGTAAACAAATCCATATTCCCAGCCTTAGGTGTATGTACTAATGTTGTAGCACTGGCAAGTCTATGTTATAACAAATCAGTCATACATCATTAATAGTAAGAAAGGCGAGGGTTCCTCAATGGGATGAAAGATGGTAATATGTGTCATATCTCACTTTCATAGGGTAATATATCAAAAGGGTATCAGTCTCATACTTGATCCTAATGGTGAAGAATGGGAATCAGTCCTGCTCTCGTGGGGTCAATATAGATTCGGCCACTTTTGCAGAGTGGGACGAGAAACAATGTAATGGAGGTTTGCTCGTTCTCACATAACACTGCCCATGTTGTGTTCCTCAAAGTATGAAATAAGAAAACAGAATGGGGGTGAGGGCGCACCACCCCCTAGTGCAGATAAATGGTAATCTTCAAACAAAATATGAATATAACATCAGAACACTCACATTTAAAGACCCACAACATTAGGTATAGATGATGCGTTACGAGAAATCCCCTTCTTAGATTCTCCTTGGGGTTTCCGAGCCTCCATTCTTTTGAAGGAATTCTTCTCCGGAGTGTGTTAGGATTATTTTCCACTGGAACTTGAAGTGTGTAGCTATTTGGGGTATGGTATTCTCCTGTAACCCTTAGTGTATCCCAAGGGAGTAATGCCAAGTGTAGATCACCTCGGCTAACCTGTCTTAATAACCACACCAGTTATAAAAGATAAGGGAATCGACTCAACATTGATACCAATAGCTTAATGTTAATTACATGAACTTAAATATTTTTCTTGTATGTCAGTAACATGTTATATGTTATGCATCATAAATGTGCACCCAACTTAGCAATTAACATTGGGGGCTCCTTGTTGTCCTCATCTTTTTCCACTACAGATCACATTGAAGGCTTTTCCTCACTCAACGATCAGTATCTACAGCACCTTCTGTCTCTTATTCTTCTGGCTTCTTCTGGTCTCACAATAAAGTTTAATATCTTGGCTGCCATCATCTCCAAATACTCCCAGAATCCTCCTTTGTATGACCAATGCTTTTCCACCTCTCTTGTTACTGCCTTCATGACTTTCCTGAAGCTACAACTACACTTCAGAACATCTTACCTTGTACTAAAAGATTTAAAGGCCCACAAAAATGTATCAGTTTAAAAAATGGACCATTTACAATTTGTCAAATGTGTCCAACAGACTCATAATTACTGCCTATAAGAGATGGACAACTCCAGTGCCTACAGCCTACTGACTCAATCACTGTCCATCATAGATTTGTCACTCTCTTGTCTAAGACTTCTAATCATATCATCTAGATCCAGTTAAAAACCTATGACATTCGTACCAAAAAGGTAATCATAAGTGATGTTGAGTGGAAGTCGTTTCATGTGCCAAGGGTTGGAATTAAGTATGTAGTCAACTGTAATGGAGGACATTTAATAAAATGTGAATATAATTTTAGTGATTTGATTGGAGTGTAAGGAAAACTGAAGTGTGACTTAATAAGATGTGGTCAGAAAATGGGGAAAACTTAACTGATGATATGTATTGAAGATTAGATTAAGTAGTATAGTGGTGTATGGGATAAGGTTGGTTTGATGGGAGGGAAAAAAGAAATACAATGTGGGGGTGGGTATAATGAGATGGAGCTGTAATGTTGGAGCTTTGCCTTAGTAATAATCAGGTATGTTTGGATGTTCTCTCTTGGGTTTATCCGTACCACTTCTACTGAAAGCTCATTCCACTTATCTACTTCCTTACATGTAACAGTTTAGTTTCCATGTTGCCCTTAGATCCTCCACCTTATAACGTCAAATCATGTCCTCTTTTTTTGGAAGACACTTCCCTCCCTCCTGAACATTATTAAATCCTCTGATATATTTACAGGATTCTCTCACATCTCCCCACTCACTTCTGTACCATAAGCTATACATAGTCTGGCCATGAAGTTTTTAATTATAAATATTGTTTTTTAGAACATAATAATATTTTGAAAATGTTCTCATTATTTAGACACATAAAGATATGGAGAAAGAAAACCAGACGGAGGTCCTAAACTTCATACTGATAGGGATTACAGACAATTCAGATCTTCAGACTCCGACATTTCTTGTAATCCTTCTCATTTATCTCCTCACTCTTGGTGGTAATATGACCATTCTTCTACTGGTTTCCCTGGATCCTCATCTGCACACTCCCATGTACTTCTTCTTGGGGAACTTGTCGGTCATAGACATGTCCTCCACCACCGTCAATCTACATAAGATCTTCTCTTCATATCATGGGATAACACCATTTCGTTCTTTCTTTCATGACCCATGTGTTTATGTTTTCATTATTGACTGGTAGTGAGTTTCTTATCCTTACGGCCATGAGTTATGACCGATATGTGGCCATTTGTAAACCATTACACTATACGATGATCAAGAGCAATTCAGTCTGTGTTGCTTTGGCCATTGTCTGTTGGGTGCTTGGTTTTGTAGCCGTCACACCATATCTTGTCGTATTGTCCAGTTACACCTGCTATAGAGCCAATATCATCAACCACTTCTACTGTGACCTTGTCCCTCTTATGAAACTTACATGCAACGATACAACTACACTGGAGATAGTAATTGCCATGGAAGGGCTTTTTTTGCCTCCTTTCCATTTTCTCTAACTATTCTCTCTTATATTTTCATTATTACCACCATCCTGAAGATCCTTTCCAGTACTGGGAGAAAGAAAGCCTTCTACACATGTTCCTCACACCTCACTGTCGTTGTTCTTCTCTACATAACTATTTTCTGTTTATAGCTGAGACCACCCTCAATGGGAGATATGGCATTTACAAAAATGTTTTCTCTAATTAACATAGTTGCCGTCCCTGTACTAAATCCTCTAATTTACAGCCTGAAAAATAAAGATGTGAAGTCAGCACTTAGACGGCAACTAAGATGTTGTGAAGACACCAGATTTACCTTAAAAAAGATAAAGGGTGAAAAAGCTTATGGAAAATGTGTTTTCCTTCTTGAAATTGCTGAATAATGTATAGAGCTATAAACTTTACATTTAGGGATATTAAACTTCTCTCTAATACATAATGAGGGGCACTGTCCAATGGCCATACTTACAACCAGATGGATACTATGTGAATCCGGTCTTATATTTTGGACAATATATTTGTTAAATATCCCTTTTTTCATCCATGGTAAGGCATGTAGGGGCAAAGTGTAAGGGTTAATAAACTTTCTATGGAAAATAACTGTCAGTTTGTATCCCATAATTTTTGCCAATAATAATGTTATATTGATATCAGGACAAGACATATAACATGAGATTATAGTAGATAGTGTTGCCTCTAAAATATTTATCCAATTTAAAAAATGTAAAAGACAAATGTAAAAAATGTTGATACAATTTCATTGAATAAAATGGACAACATATTAGTTAATGCTTTAATTATTATCCTTTATTTGTAATTCTTGATTCATTTAAACAAACCCACATGGTTTCCAATACTCTAACTGATGGTGCACAACAACCCTGGTGACTTCCATGTCCTTTTAGGAAGGTGATTAATGGTTAATTTTTGGTGCCACTTTTCTTACATTATGTGATATTAACATGATATAACTAGTGACCTCTGAAGATGTGCAGAAGTTCAGCTGAGACCATATCTCATAGACGTAGGGTCATCAAGTCCCATCTTTACCTAGTCAAGTAGCTCGGTTTGGTTGGTTGATGCCATAAATCAAATTGGGGATTTTTATTGTTGAGATTGACAATAACATACAGTAAATGATCTCTATATAATAAGATATATTTCATAACATGACTTCCATGTAATTTGTTAGGCATTACAACTGAGCAGTAAACATTGGGGTCTCCTTGTTCTTCTCATCTTTCTCCACAACAGATCATAATGAATGTTTTTCCTCACTCAATGCTCAGTATCTACAGCACCTTCTGTCACTTATTCTACTGGCATCATCTGGCCTTCAGAATAAGGTTTAATATCTTGACTCTACTATATAAAGCTCTTCACAATGACAATGTACCCCTGTTTTTTTTTCTCACCATCTCCAAATAATCCCAGAACCCCCCCTTTTGTTCTCCATATGACCTATGACTTTCCACCCCTCTTGTTACTAACTTCCGAACTTGACTCAAGCTACATCTAAACATCTTACCTTATTCTAAAAGATTTAAAGGCCCACCTCTCTTGTTTCTGACTTCAGGACTTCCCTTGGGCGACCCCCACATTTTAGATCTACCTTGTACTAAAAGCTTTACATTCACATGATGTTTCAGTTTAAAAAAATGTATCAGTTATGACCTTAAGGTGGACATCAAATGTCAAATATGGTCAACTGGCTCAATACCCGCCTATAAGAGATGGACAACTCCAGTTCCTACAGTCTACTGTTTCAATCACTGTCCATCATAGATTTGTCACCCTCTTGTCACCTAGATCAAGGTCAGCAACCTATGGCATTGATACCAAAAAAATAACCATAAGTTATGTATAATAAGTATTATAAACTTCAATTTATATAGAAAGAAAAAAAAAAGAAAAGACTTCCTATATATCCAGTATATACCTCCAATGGTGCCTCAAGACAAATATATGCCTCAGAATCAAGAATATTATTACTTCGTAGTATTAAAAAATAAACTTTATTGAAATATATTTTTTTAAATTAAGTAAAAAGATTCCACTTAAAAGAAGAAAGAAAAGGGTCCTTCGCAATAAGGGTGGTTAATCTGTGGAATTCTCTAACAAAGGAGGTGGTGAAGGCAGATTTAATAGATAACTTTAAAAAGGATTGGACATATTAAAAAAAAGGGCATTCAGGGTTATCCTGGATAATTAGAGATGGAGTATTAATCCAGGGAGGAATCCAATAGACAGTATCTGGGGTCAGGAAGGAATTTTTTTTTCTTCCCTTTTGACACAATTGGCAAAATTTCACTTGTTTTTTTCTGTTTGCTTCCTCTGGATTCATTAACAATAAATCCGCATATTGAAGATCAGAGGAGATCTAAAAAGGTTGAACTTGATGGGCAAAAGTATGTTTCAAATCAATTACTATGTAACTATGGCTTGTAGAGTCACATGAGCACATGCAGTTTCTTCATTTTGAGGGTCCCGTTTTTATTAGGGGCAGTGGGCAACACTATTTGGATGGCATGCTGCTCCAGAGGACTGGGGAGGATGGAAGAGACAAATGCAGGTTTATGAGGCAAGGGCCACCATGGGATACTGAAATAAGACACAGGGAAGGAGGTTTTGGTGGAAGAGGCAAAGGAGGTGGTGAAGGAGAAACAATCAGCAGGGAAAAGACACATGGGGGCTTGTGGATGAAGGTGAATGGTGGCTATGAAGAAAGAAGCAAAAGACACCGGGTGTGGGGAAGGAGAAACAAACAGCAGGGAAAAGACACATGGGGCTTGTGGATGACGTTGAATGGTGGTTATGATGGAAGAAGCAAAAGGCACAGGGTGTGGGGAAGCAGAAACAAACAGCAGGGAAAAGACACATAGGGCTTGTGGATGAAGTTGAATGGTAGTTATGATGGAAGAAGCAAAAGGCACAGGGTGTGGGGAAGGAGGAACAAACAGCAGGTAAAAGACACATGACACATGGGGGATTGTGGATGAAGGTGAATGGTGGTTATGAAGAAAGAAGCAAAAGACATAGGGTGTGGGGAAGGAGGAACAAACAGCAGGAAAAGACACATGGGGGCTTATGGATGAAGGTGAATGGTGGTTATGAAGAAAGAAACAAAAGACAAAGGGTGTGGGGAAGGAGAAACAAACAGCAGGGAAAAGACACATGAGGCTTATGGATGAAGGTGAATGGAGGTTATGAAGAAAGAAGCAAAAGGCACAGGGTGTAGGGAAGGAGGAACCAACAGCAGGGAAAAGACACATGGGGGCTTGTGGATGAAGGTGAATGGTGGTTATGAAGGAAGAAGCAGGGTCGGTTATAGGGGACCAGGCAAAGCAATCTGGAGGATGATACTAAAACAATGGCCCAGTGTGGGGAGAGTAGATGGAGGAGAAGACGTCTCAGATAATCAATGTTGTTTTGCATTTCTCACCACATAGCAAGGTCAGGGTTGGGGGTTGGGTTCCTCCTGCAGGACAGGGTCACATTACATGGATATAATGCAGGTTCTCACAATATGTCTTTAATAGAGAAAAATAAATTCTTCTATGACTTATAACAACACAAACCCTCTGATACCGAGTAGTTGAAGGACCTGCTCTGGAGATAACCATCTATAGAGATTGTGTGACAATGTATAGAGCGGATACGTTCATTTTGTTTAATTATTGCAAAATAATATGGGTAAAACCCATGAGATTGATAGCTATATACAAAGGATAACGATTTCAAGGGTACTAAAAAATATATACTATACGACCTTAAGAGAAACTCTCTGAGACATGAAGATATGACCACCCTGCTCCTGAGAACGTACAGTGTAAAGGAGATGGGGAAGTGACACAAGAAGGTGAGAGTGTGGTGGACAAAGGCCCCGTCACCAGGCAATAACACTGAGAGCGGTGGCTGGGTGTCCAACACTGTCTTACAATAATCAATATTATTTTGCCTTTGCCATGTGTTACAGGTGAATTTGACTCGTAAATAAGGACACAGATCTGATCAAATCACGCAGGAGGTATCTTTATTTTCTTGTACAAGGGGGTATGCAGAGAGTCTCACGAGAGGGCTGTGATGAGTCCTTTTCCATGGTGAAACCATGCAACATGAGCTTCCATGAAACCATTCTGACTTTCCTTCAGGTTTGACAGAAGTTTAATTGGTGAGGAGCACAAGGTGAGATGTCCAGTCCACCTAGGAGATAAAGAAACCTTATTTAGAGACTTCACAAGGACATATCCATGCATTGGTTTATCAGATATTTGATGCACTCTCTGCTACCTGCTTATGATGCTTGAAGGAGATGGGGAGGCCATTTAAGTTGGTGTCGGCTACACAGGTGAATTGCCACTGTTCCCACACTTCAAATCTGATGACCAAGGGGATAACCACAATGGCAGAAAGAGCTAGTATGCACAGAGAGTCTCATGAGAGGGCTGTGAAAAAGTACTTATTCATGGTGAGGGGCTTGAAACCTTGACACATGACCTTCCATGAAACCATTCTAACTTTCCTTCAACCATGACAGCAGTTCCATTGGGGAGGAGCACGAGGTAAGTAAGGTCCAGTCCACCTAGGAGATAAAGACACTTTATTTATTACTCTCCCAGTTCAGTATCATGCATTGGTTTAAAAAAAATTGAGAGAGTCTCTCTGCCACCTGCTTATGATGCTTAGGGCTCCTCAGCTTCAACCTTTAAAGCAGTTCCATTGGTGAGAAGGACAAGGTGAGTTCCAAGTCCACCTAAGAGATAAAGACACTTTATAAAATACTTTGCAAGAACATACTCTCCCAGTCAATATCATGTATTGGATTATGAGACATTTGAGTCTCTCTTCTACCTGCTTATGATGCTTAAATGATGCTTAAGGAGACGGGGAGGCTGGCTAAGTTGGTGTCGGCTACAAGGGTGAATTGCCACTGTTCCCAAACTTCAAATCTGATGACCAAGGGGATAACCACAATGGCAGGCAGAGCGAGTATACACAGAGAGTCTCATGAGAGGGTTGTAAAGATGCACTTTTTCATGACACTTGACATTCTATGAAACCATTCAGACGTTCCTTTAACCTTGACAGCAGTTCCATTGTTGAGGAGCACAAGGTGAGTTCCAAGTCCACCTAGGAGATACATAAACTCTATTAAAAGACTTTGCAAGGTTATACTCTCCCAGTTCAGTATCATGCATTGGTTTATCAGACCATTTGAGGCAGTCTCTCTGCTACGTGCTCATGATGCTTAGGTCTCCTCAGCTTCAACCTTGACAGCAGCTCCATTGGTGAGGAGCACAAGTTGATTTCTAGTCCACCTAGGAGATAAAGAAAGCGACTTCACAAGCACATAATCTCCCAGTTCAGTACGATGCATTGGTTTTTCAGACCATCTGAGGCGGTCTCTCTGCTACCTGCTTATGATAGTGAACAGAAGGGGGTGTCTGTGATGGGTCATGGAAACACCTGAGAACTAGTAGTCTTATATTTTTGTGTCCAGCTTATTTCTCGTTTTATAGTAAAATGTTTTTGTACATCAGACAATAACTTTCAGGTCTTCAGTCTATATATCTATATAATAATTAGGCTTTGTGATGGTAACCAGTGTGATATATAATGCTTTCATATCCATAGACCTAGGTACGTAATATACTGTAGCTAAATGTTTGGGGTTGGTGTATTTTTTCTTGGAGAAGATGGTAACATAATGCTCTGTGGTACTCACTAAGGCCGCTCTCCTCCTATAATTACTCACAAGGGATAACGTACAGAGACAAAATGGCAGAACATGTGAGGGTGATAAAATGTTCACTTTAATGAGAAGAAATACGCATTGCAGAGCTGCTTTAATATAACATAGAGATGTCTGGCCAGCGTGCAGTCTATATAGTCTAGATACTTCTTTACTCACCTCTCAGACGGATCTCATCACATATGTAACTGTATCTTATATTTATAGCGTGCCACCATTTTCTGCAGAAAGATACACGGCATACAGTAAATATATGAGACTTGTGACTATACAACCTAACAAAAATCTTAAAAAATGAGTGTTATTCCAATTGATATACTGGACTTTTTTGTCTATACAATTCACCTAATTACCAATTATCACGCCTTACCTTTATCTATGCGATCTGTCAGTCTTCATATGTGCAAGGTAGAGTGGGCTCCTTTAAGGCTGCCTATACCCATCTATATAAGGCCATGGGCACTTGGTTGTCCAATTGCTCATCTGTTGGCAATCCTGATGTGAATGGCTTTGCCTCCCAAACCAGCTTTTTATATAGGGCTCTGGGCTCTGTGACATCATCTATTATGATACGTCTCTGATGTAAGAAGTGATTGTTACCTGAAGGGGCCAGCTCAGCCTTGTGGTGTCAGCCAATATACAACTCATCATATGGTGCTTTAGAGAGATATCCGTGTTTTATCCAAAATATAATGTCCAACAGAGGTTCCTTTGTACACAATGACACATAAGGGTGGACAAAAAACATCAAATGCTGAAAAATGTATGGATCACATAAAGGAAGTCATGAGGCGCGAGTGTATCTGTAGTGTTGGATATATCTATGGTGTGTAAGTCTGGAGCTGGATATGTTATATTATAGTGTGGGGGGTTCAGTGATTATATTGTGAGGGAATTATTATATGTCAAATAAAAATTGACAGGTGCATTATCCAATCAGAGTGGGATTTTGGGGTGTATCCCTTTCTGATTGGCTCACAAATTGGCACCTTCTGATTGGCTAAATTTGATAGACAGCATTTTCAGCCAATCAGAAGGCGCCATTGCCTATTCTCTTCCGGAAAAGTATTAAAAAAATTAGAGCGCGGATTGTTCCAGGGCCCAGCCGGAGCAGAAGAGGAGGCGGCCGCGGACATCGTGGGGAGGTAAGTACAATGAAAATTTTGTTGATTTTTTTTTTATGTTTATGTATGTTGTCCTAATGTAATGTTTTTTTTTTTTTTAACAGTGGACAAGAAAAGAAGAAGGACGGGGACATGCTGGAAAGGTGTGTAGAATATTTCGAATATTTAGAGTGTTTATTTATTTTATGTAAATGTGTTGTACTATTTTTTTTTCTTTTCCGCCATGTTGGTGATCTGAAAGGACATCTGCAAAGGTAAGTGGTCTTAATTTTTTTATTTTAGCTTAGAATTAGGGTATGTATTTTAGATAGGATGTATTGTATGTTAGAGGTATGTATTTTAGATAGTTATGATTTATTGTATGTTAGGGGTATGTATTTTAGATAGTTAGGATTTATTGTATATTAGATTGGGGGATGTATTTTATATAGTTAGGATTTATTGTATATTAGATAGATTGGGGGATGTATTTTAGATAGATAGTATTGATTGAATGTTAGATAGGGGGTATTGTATTGTATTGTATGTATTCTATGTGTATTTCCTTTTAAGGTGTATAATTTTTTTTTTCTGTAGTGTGGGGGGTTGTAATGTATTTTTTTATTTTCTGTAATGTTCCTTTTTTTATTTTTTGTGACTTAGGTTTTTTATTTTCTGTAGTTAGAGTGGTGGGGGGTTATTAGGGGGTAGTTAGGTAGTTTAGGTAGGTAGTGTAGGTGTTAATAGGTTAGTGTAGAGGGTGGTTAGTTTAGATTTAATTATTTATTGGGGGGTATAGTGCAGTGTAGTGTTTGTACTTAGTGTCATGATGGTTCTTGAGGACCGTCATGGCAGTTATTTGGTGAAAGTTAGGGTTGTAACAGCCCCGTAAGGGTCATAATTTACCCTTATGGGACTGATGGGGTTAAAAAGAGTCTGTATTGACCCCCATGAGTGACAGGGTTATTTATTGGCTTATGGATGTCTGTATTGACCCTCATGAGTGACGGGTTAATTAAGTGCTTATGAGGGTCTGTATTGACCCCCATGAGTGACAGGGTTAATTATTGGTTTATGGGTGTCTCTACTGACCCTCATAAGTGACTGGGTAAATTAAGTCTGTATTGACCCCCATGAGTGACCTGGATAAATAAGGATTTATGGGGGTCTGTAATGACGCCCATGAGTGACAAGGTTAATTATGGGTTTATGGGGATCTGTATTGACCCCCATGAGTGACTGGGTTAATTAAGTGCTTATGGGGTCTGTATTGACCCCCATTAGTGACAGGGTTAATTATAGGTTTATGGGTGTCTGTATTGACTCTCATGAGTAACAGGGTTATTTATTGGCTTATTGGTGTCTGTATTGACACTCATGAGTGACGGGGTTAATTAAGTGCTTATGGGGGTCTGTATTGACCCCTATGAGTGAGGGGGTTAATTAAGTAGTTATGGGGGTCTGTATTGACCCCCATGAGTAAAAGAGTAAATTAATGTATTATGGGGGTCTGTATTGACCCCCATGAGTGCCAGGGTTATTTAAGGTTTTATGGGGTCTGTATTGACCCCCATGAGTGGCAGAGTTAATTAATGTATTATGGGGGTCTGTATTGACCCCCATGAGTGACAGGTTTAATTATGGTTTTCTATTGGTCTGTATTGACCCCCATGAGTGACCGGGTTAATTATGTGCTTATGGGGGTCTGTATTGACCGCATGAGTGACTGGGTTAATTATAGGTTTACAGGGTTCTGTATTGACCCCCTTGAGTGACAGGGTTAATAAGGGGTTTATGGGTGTCTGTATTGACCCCCATGAGTGATGGGGTTAATTAAGTCCTTATGGGGGTCAATACAGTGTGCCCCATGAGTGCCAGGGTTATTTAAGGTTTTATGGGGTCTGTATTGACCCCCATGAGTGGCAGAGTTAATTAATGTATTATGGGGGTCTGTATTGACCCCCATGAGTGACAGGGTTAATTATGGGTTTCTATTGGTCTGTATTGACCCCCATGAGTGACTGGGTTAATTATAGGTTTACAGGGGTCTGCATTGACCCCCATAAATGACAGGGTTATTTAAGTGCTTATGGGGGTCTGTATTGGCCCCCATGCATGACAGGGTTAATGAAGGGTTTATGGGCGTCTTTATTAACCCCCATGCGTGACAGAGTTAATTAATGTATTATGGGGGTCTGTATTGACCCCCATGAGTAACAGGGTAAATTATGGGTTTATATTGGTCTGTATTGACCCCCATGAGTGACCGGGTTAATTAAGTGCTTATTGGGGTCTGTATTGACCCCCATTAGTGATAGGGTTAATTATAGGTTTATGGGGGTCTGTATTAACCCCCATGAGTGACAGGGTTATTTATTGGCTTATGGGTCTCTGTATTGATCCCCATTAGTGATAGGGTTAATTATAGGTTTATGGGAGTCTGTATTGACCCCCATGAGTGACAGGGTTATTTATTGGCTTATGGGGGTCTGTTTTGACCCCCATTAGTGACAGGGTTAATGAATGGCTTATGGGTCTCTGTATTAACCCCCATGAGTGACAGGTTTAATTAAGGGCTTATGGGGGTCTGTATTGATCCCCATGAGTGACAGGGTTGATTAAGGGTTTATGGGGGTCTGGATTAATTCAATGAGTGATAGGGTTTTTTAGGGGTTGATGGGGCTCTTTGTAGATCCCCATAATTGATAGGGTTCCTTTTTTTATTACTGGTCCTTTAAGGACCTTTAAGGCGGGAAATGTGAATTTTCAGTGCAGTGGGGGGCCCCGATCGCGTGGGGTTAATGCGGGTTTCCGAGCTAATCTCAGATCCCTGCAAGGGTAAATTGTACGTGGCTGGGCGGTCCGGGGTCGTGGAGCCTCGTTTTCGTTTTTGTCGGCACCCATTTTTTCTCTCGCTTAGGTGATTTACGTGTGTCTAAACTCAGGATTTTTTACTTAAATTGAGGTGTAACTTCACTTACAGAGGTCCTGGGTGCCCCCCCCCCCTTGCTGTGGATAAGCTTTTTATGTATTTTTTGTGTGTATTTATTGTGTTTTTAATGTTTTCAGGTGTGCGAGGTTCGTCTGTTAAGGTCGTATTTTTGCGAGGTTGTAAGTCCTGTGTCTCGTATTTTTTTGTGTAAGTCTGTATAGAGTGTTTGCGAGTTAGATTTATTTTGGTAAAGTGCCGCTTGTGTGGGTGTTTGTAACAGCGTGTGAGGCGCCGTAGACCCTCCACCTCCACAAATGCTGCCCCATGCTTTGCGAGGGTCTGCATTTGCGGCCTGCAATGAGCCTTTGGCTCATTACAGCCGACGTTGGAGACTCCACCTTCCGCAAATGCGGCCCATCGCACAAGAATGTGCATTAATATCATAGGTGTGGTGTGGGCGGATGCCAGGAGAGCAAGAAGCTTGTGGGAAAAAGGGGGTTTCTACAGGGGGTAATGTGATAGTCTAGAATAAGCATGATGCATAGCACCTACCAGGGTCACATGTGGTCACTAAACCACTGCAACCATAATTTGATGAAAAAAAGAATCATCACAAATCACTCTATTTAATAGAAGAAACCATTAATGTGCATAGCACTTACACCTTTTCTAGAACTGGTCAATGACACAGATGATTCAACCTCTGGACTGTGTAAAGGTGGAGGAGGTTAAACAAACTAATCCTAATTCATGTACAGTACAGTGCTAAATACTGTACCAACATGACAACTCACCTGATTCCCATCTACAAGCATTACTAACTATTATCTAGGTCTCTGGATTATCAGTAAAATGGGAAAATAGGCATTAATACGGAGAGGACACAAAGGTCAGCAGCCAGATTCACTGTTACGTACATCAGACCCAAGTATCTGTTCTCAGACTGATATTGAGGTCAGGATCACATGCATCATTGTCATTAACATGCTATTGTGAGACTTTGAAAGTCCACCACCATAGCGCTATCAGTCTACATTTAAGTCAACAACAATCATGTCTGAGATTTCTGGCTATATGTTAGCATTAAGATTGTGGGGGCCACATGTTAAGGGGGGGCTGTCATTGATTGAATGTCTACCTGAGAGGCACTTGGAAATCCTTACACCTCATACATTTCGGACACAATGCTTGCAGATGCAGAAGATGCCTTCATGGACCTGAATTATACCTAAAATAAAACAAAACAAAACCTAACACCTACAATATAAGGCATCTCTTCTCAACAGCATTCCTAAGTGACCATCAATTGGTGACATGTTAAAAAGATCCCTATGTGTCCACAGAGAAGAGGGTCGTGGACCATGTGATGGGAGGAAGCCATCTGCATACAAAATATCACCAATACATAGGCCAAGATCTAAGACTCTGTAGCCAGGCTAGATTAGGTTAACATTGTGACCAATAGATGGTCACTGAGGAGTGCTGTTGAGAAGGCACAAATACCTGCGCAGCCCTATGCCCCGTGGCCATCAACCATCTCCCTGGTAATGGTGGTGGTGGGGGGATGGTACATGGGGAAGGCATCCCCTCAGGAGGCAGTAAATCCTGCAGTGACAATGGTGGAGGCATGGTGGGAGGAGAAAAGGGGCAAGGCTGCAGGTTGCCGGTGGATGCCATCGGGGTGGAGAAGGTGGGGCTGGGTCCCAGAGCGCCCCACATAGTATCTGCTGTCACCCCCTGGAATGTGCTCTTGCCCTCTCCAATCCTCGGAACCCCTGCCAGGTTGTATTCTGTCACTAAGGATGCCTCCTCTCCTCCCTATTGTGCCTTACCAGGCCTAGATCCCCCGGAGACACTTCATCTACTACTGCATGAGCGCCAGCATATCTACCTGCAAAGCCTGGCTTGGTGTTAGGGATTGAGTTCCTAGTGGCGTGGCCTGGTGAGCGAGTAAGAAGGGTCTGTTGCTCGGCTGGAGCCTAATGCAGTAAGGAGGGTGGTGGCGGTGGGCGTGGTGGCGGTGGTGGCAGACAGTCCAATGCACTGCTGTGGGGGGAAGAGGTAGTGGCTTGTGTAGATGTTCCCTCCAGTGGGAGAGCCTTGGTGATATGCTCAGTTTCTTGAGGAGTGGGATAGTGGGATCAAATCCTGGCAGTGTGGCCTTTGGTCCTGATGGTGACCTCACTAGCCATATGACATCCTCCTCTTCCAAACCAGGGTTCTTGGGTCCTTTTCTTTCCCCCTCCTCCTGAGCTAGTTCCTGCTGTGCAACTTGACCCAGACCTCCTTGATGCTGAAAGGAAAATGTATAGGTCATTAGTATGATGACTAATATATTGTTTTGAGTTCATTCCTAACTGTCTGACATCTAGGCTTGAACCTGGATGATTCTCCTAATTGCAACTCCAATTAGTTATCAAATGCTAGAAATAATCTATTCTTTGGTTTCGGATCTTCATTGTTCTTGGCTCCTAACCCTATCTTGATTACGGCTGCGGTCTGTAATGCATAAGCTGCAGTGGGGACACCAACACATGGACTCTCAATTGGTTGATTACACTTGTAGTTCCCACGAATGACAGTGATTTGTCAGATTCATGGATTTAATGATGCATCCATCTATCCCTTCTTAATTCCATGAAGCAGATGTGTCAGTGTCCTTGTTAGTTATGATGTACATGTGTAGTGTGTGTGATGTACATGTGGTGGCATGTTGGTGTATGTGATATTCACCTGAAATGGAGGCTGGGTCCTGCTGGGGCACCAGGCCTAAAGCTCTAGTGGAGGGCACCTGGCTGAGAAGGTCCTTGGCGACCCCCTCCCACTCACTATATTGCACAGTCATTTTCTTCTCCTCCTAAGCCATTATCCTCCTGACCCTAGCCCTGATGTTGTCAAAACAGTGCTTGATGGAACACACATTCCTTTGTGCTGAGCCCACTGCTGTATCCTCAGCCACTACCTCCTTCCATGCCTGTACCCTAGGCCCAGGCCTAACTTCCCTCCCCCTTTTAAGGATCACGGGGCGGCCACGGATGGCACCAAGGAGGACCACATTCTCCTGGTGCTTGTAATTGTGGGCCCTGTGCATGCCCTTAGTCTTTTAGTCTTTTGTGGACGGGGATCGTTTCCCTGACCTGTCCCTGAGGCATGTGCCTTCCTCAAACTTCCACCCCCTCCCTGAGATAAGGCACCTCCCCCTCTGTCCCTCGTCTGTGTTCCTAGTGCTAGGACCACCCTGCCATCAATCACTTCTTCCTCTCCACTCTCCTCCTCCACTTCCACCACCTCCTCCTCCTGCTCCTGCTTCTGCTCCTCCTCCTCCTCCACTTCCTCCACCTACTCCTCCTGCTCCTCCTCCTCATTCTTTGAAACCACCTCTCTTTCTCCACTCCACCACTCCTCTCCTCCACTTCACCACTCCTCTCCTGCTCTCCTCCACAGGGCCACCTCTCTATCCTCTCTCTCCTCCTCGGGTCTCCTCATTGCTTCATCCCTGCCTCTCTACTCCTCTTCCCTCCCACCTCCATTATAATCCCGAAAATAATGTAAAAATAAATCAATAAAACTGTGGCTGTATATTAATGGATTTTTTTTTTGTATATTATGTGTATTTAATAACTGTTTGAGGATGGGGTGTGAAGATGGGACGGGGGGTGTACTGAGTGTCCTAGCTCTATGTGTCTCTATGTGTATTGCTATTACTATAAATTACTGCTCTCAAAATACTCCTACTCTCTCTCTGAAAAACCTCTAGGACCTGCTTGCTACTTCATCAGAAAATACAACACAGTCAACGCATGGGCGGGTGGAACGCAACTTTATAATCTCCCTCTGTCGATATTCTGCGGCTGTTAGACCGCTTTCTATATCGTAACAGCCGATCACATCTCGACCAGCCCCTTAACAGTTTGCGGCTGAGGGAAGGCTTTATGGGCTAGAGGCATCGGCCCGTATCTCGTGCCCTTGATGAATTGATTAGCATCGTAATCTGAGATAAATGGGAGCCCCGCAGCATGCTTGCAGACATACGGCCTAGATCACACAAGTTGCAGGCTTGGAATTGAATGGGGCCCATAGTGTGTACACATACGGGACAGCTATGGGGCATGTTCCATAACATCCACTTTTATATAAACATTTAAAATGTATAGCAGGCATGGTTTAAGGAGATTCTTGGTCCACCAATTAAAATAAATCCAAGGGCAACACTCTTCTCTCTCAGGTCCGTGAGCAAACAATTACTCTAAACATTCCCCATATAAATAACGCAAGTGGTATAAATGAGCCGCCATCCTCTTAGTAGGGTGGATCCTGTCCCTGCAATTACTTTCAAGTGTTTAGCACAAGCAGTAGAGAGAAAAGCTCCACCTACATGGCAGGTACACATCTTAAAAAGTGTTAACAGATTTAACACTTAGACTGCATGCATGATATTTTATTAGTATTAGGGTTAGGGTTTAGGGTTAGGGGTTAGGGTTAGGGGTTAGGGTTAGGGGTTAGGGTTAGGATTTGATTATTTTATTATTATGCGTTATTTGTACCAACGGGTGAGATAAAGCAGTGATATATATGTTCTACATATCTAAGCTGAAGGTGATAGTCTTTATTAAAAAGATTTTTAGTGAGGTTATGAAGGTTTTGAGGCAGGAGAATAGTCTACAGGAGCGAGGCAAGGAATTCCAAAGAATTGGGGAAGCTCAAGAAAAGTCCTGGAGGTGGGAGTGAGAGGAGGTGATAAGGATGGAGGATAGAGGACGGTTGTTAGCACCTACAGAGAAAAAAACAAGATATCAATCAGAACAATATTCAGATTAACTACACCATCTCATCTCAATGTTAATCCCCATTGGACATCAATTAGTAAAATGTTAAACATAACCAGACATGTACACACTCTGTAGCCAGCCAATAGTATGTCAACATCTATACCAATTAGTATTCAGTGAGGAGTGTTGATGAGAAGGACTTCTGGCCCCCACCTTCCATGCCCGCGCACATAGTCTCTCTTCCACATCTAGGTGGTGTTTGAGCGAGGGGTGCCACTACGTTGGGTGGCTGGGGATCACCTTGCGCTCGTGGTGAGATGAGGAGGCCGCTGTCTCAGGTTACGGTTGTGAAACCGAAGGATGGAGAGACATGAGCTGGCGATCTGCAAATTGTCAGCCTTATTAAATTGCGATTCGGTGAATTTAAAAGAGCTCTATTTAAGCACACAGCATATTTTATTTACAGAAGTTTTTAGTTAGTGAAGACCTTGCTTTTGGATAGAAGTTCACTAACCAAAAACTTCTGTAAAAAAATATGCTTAAATAGAGCCCTTTTAAATTTGCTGAATCACAATTTAATAAGGCTGTGTATTATTTGCTGCCTGTCCCTATTCCCCTGTTCCTCATATCTCTCCGTCCTTGTGCCTCCTACCCTTAGAATCGAGCAATATGTTGCTCTCACAGAGGGAGTTGGTGAGCTGAACCTGCTTTTGGAGCAATCATAGCTTCTGATTCTTTTGGGTGTTGTTACGTCTCCCGTCATCCCTGTGAAACCGGACCATGAATTCCCTGAAAGCAGGGGTGGTGGTATCAACGGCATTGGGACTGATGTTGATGACAGAGGGGCCTGAGATGATGTCCGGAGGGCCTGAGGTGATGGCAGGAGGGCCTGAGGAGATGGCAGGAAGGCCTGCAGTGTCAGCAGAAGAGCCTGAGGTGTCGGCAGAAATGCCTCTGTTTTAGGCCATGTTAGGAAATCCCATTGTGTGGGAGTCCTTGTTAGTGTACCCCATTGTGTGGGAGTGGTTGTGCCTACCATGGCTGTGAGGGGTTTATAACAGATGGCAGTGGTGGTTGTGATGATGTCTGGTGCCAGGACAACATCATCAGAGTAGGTGTTGTTGTTTGCTGGCTCCATGACATGACCAGTGGAGGGGGCTGAAATGGCTGTGCACAGCTAGATGATGCATTTGAGGGCCCGGCCAGTGAATCCACTCCTGAGATGAGGGTGAGCATCTGGACTGTGAAGGACCAGCTTCTGTTAATGGTCCCGGCACTCTCAAATGTTCTGCCCTTCTTCATCAACCAGTTTGTTCCACCTCCAGTGGAGCCACCATCATGGTGCCTCCATGGTCAGCATTGTACTCCTGGGTATTGAAATGAAAGAATGAAAGTATTTCAGTTGGTTTCCCTACACAACTGTCAGCTACATGTTTCCATATCCTTGACATCATGGTCACCTGTAATTGACTGTGGTGCTTGTGTAACACAGATGAACCCATGGCCTGCATCATGAGATTGGTGAATCATAGCTCATATCAATATATATAATGTTTGTGAGGTGTGCCGTCTGCATGTGAATCAGACATGTGATCTGCTGGCTCTGCCGGATCTGCTGGGCAGTGTGTGGGACTGACCAATCTGTGACCGATTCTCAGCAATGGTTGTTAACATGCAGATGAGACATGGTTCAGGCTAGGCCAGTATATGACACGCACATGCAGTCCTACAGAGTCTGTATTCACATATGCCGCACTGTGCACACCCATACATGTACTTTCATTTGAATGTCAAATCAATCTTGATCTATTTGTGAATGTTACTCAGAATCAGTTTTAACTGCATGTATTGGACAGACATTTCATTGATAACATTTATGATGCTGATATGTTTGCTACCTGGATTTACATGGTTATTCATGTCCCATATATCTTCAGTCATAACCATAGGGCTTACAGTGCTATTGTATGTCAGTTATTTATGTGTGTGGGCAGAGGTGTAGAAGCCAGAATAATTCTAGGGGGATACAGCTCATTGTGTACATCAGTATGTGATGTTGGCATGTGGTCTACCACAGGTTGCACGTGTTGCTCTGGCCCCCTCTGCCATCTTCCTCTTCACCATCAGCCAGCTGTCATCATACCTGTGTTTGACAGACTTGACATCCCTGTGTGCAATCCTTTAATGCAGCAACAGCTGTAGCAACCTCAGTCCAGGCATGTGCCTCATGGCTATGCTTCACCTCCCTCCCACCATGTATGATGCTAGCAGACACAGATTTTCCTGAGGAGGATGTCTATCTCCTCTAAGCTGTAATTGGGGGCCCTGTACTTTGCTACAGCCTCTTGCCCTCCCAACTGTGCCTGGGATTCCTGGCCTCCCTGTCCTCTCACTGGGGCCTGTCCCATATCCCCACTATCTCCTTCCTCGGATCAGACCCCTGACCCTATACCCCTATTTCTTGTATGCCTACATCTGATGCCACATTCCTCTCTCCCTCCTGCTCTCCTCCACCTGTACCTCCCCTCCCTGACCTGCCTCTCCCTCTCTCCATTATGCTACCTCTCA
This sequence comes from Discoglossus pictus, assembly GCA_027410445.1. NCBI lineage: Eukaryota > Metazoa > Chordata > Amphibia > Anura > Alytidae > Discoglossus > Discoglossus pictus. The sequence continues at coordinate 8,523,414 of CM050170.1, forward strand.
TCATCTCCTCCTTCGGTGTTCCTCTAACTCTTCTCCTTTCTCTCCTCACTCTCCTCCTCCAGTGTTTCTCTCTCTCCTCTCCTCCTCTCCTCACTCTCCTCCTCTGTTCTCTCTCTCTCTATCTCATTCTCTCCTCTCCTCCTCTCCTCACTCTCCTCCTACATTCTCTTTCTCTATCTCCTTCTCTCCTCTCTCTCTCTCCTCACTCTCCTTCTCCAGTGTTTCTCTCTCCTCTCCTCCTCTCGTCACTCGCCTCCTACATTCTCTCTCTATTTCCTTCTCTACTCTCCTCCTCTCCTCACTCTCCTCCTCCTTACTCTATCTCCTTCTCTCTCCTCCTCTCCTCACTCTCCTCCTTCATTCTCTCTCTATTTCCTTCTCTCCTCTCTTCCTCTCCTCACTGTCCTCCTCCGTTCTCTCTCTCTATCTCCTTCTCTCCTATCTCTCTCCTCACTCTCCTCATCCCCTTCTCTACCCTCCTGGAAATTATAAAGTAAATATGAGGATAAAATGATATAATATATACGTGTATGTGTATGAAGTAAAACATGAATGTGAGTATTATGTGTAGTATAGTAATTGTATGGTTGGGGCCGATGGGGGTATGGGAGGGTGTAGATGTGCTGTGGCCTACCACTATGTATAGCTATATGTGTGTATTAATATATGTTTGTGAATGATGTATTATCAGTAATTATGTGTGTTGTACATTAAGAGTTATTGTTTCTTAGTGATCAAAAAACTCATAGAAAAGCTCCATCTCTATCTCTGTTTCTCTCTCTCTCTCTCTTTCTCTCCAAATGCTCACAAAACCTCCAACGCCTAGACCTGTGTGTTCACTTAATAGATTGGAGATATTGATATTGATAGATATTGGAGTACTAGACACAAGTGAAGCAACCGTCCATTGTCCCCTGCTACTCGACACAATTAGCATAAAGAGTTGTGGTTGGTCCCTACAATAAGGTTGGAGCTTCTTGAGGGCCCAAACCTCTGCTGATCACTCTTTCTCTACACTCATGGGTTGGGGAAACATTGGAAAATATAAACATTAGAAATGTCTTTTGGGGTATTACAAAAGCCTCAGTCCATGTTGCATCTTCTAATGTAAACACAGCACAGCTACCAGCTTCCTATTGGTCCACATAGTCATACGTGTAGCTTGAGCCAGTAACTCATGACCACATAGATCTTTGGGAAGTTGCTCCTTCTGCGAGTAAATTTAATGGGAGTAATTACATCTTACTGTGGGGATGATAAGAAATGTCAATATGGAAAATTTAAGAACAAAGGCAAAGACTTAGATAGTTTAATGTCTCTGTCATTATGCCATTTGTACAGTTGAACACTCAATAAAAATCCATAAAGATGAAACGTTATTTAATTTTTATCATTATTTACATGTTTTTAACATAACAATGGTACAAAGAAAATGTTTTGAAATATTTATATTTGATAATTTTATTCAACGTTGGAAATCCTGTTCTGTTATTATTATTACTCATCTCTATTCACATTTATTACATTTATTTTATCTTCAAAAATCAATTATACAAAGGAAATTACTTTAAATATTTCCATTTGATAATTGTATTCAGAATAGGAAATCATGTTTGAGGACTCTAGCCAAAATAGTTAAAATAATGGACTGGTTGGTCTGTTGGGTTTCTGGTCTCCATGGACTGGCTTCCAATGAACTAATGTCATCTCTTGGTTTTTGTACCAACTGGGACATGTCTAAATCTGAAAAAATATAATGAAACCTATGGGCTTTAGACCCTCTAGAGATGATTCCAAAGGATTAAACCTCCAGTCTTACCATAGATAGAGAGCTATAAAATGTGTGTACCTGTGGATAAGACTCTTCTTTTCTAATGAAATTATTCTACGTTGATACATTTTTGCATCTGGACATTTTCCTACTCCTTTGTTCTAAATCCTTACAAGACCCCTGATGTAAGTAATAGTTGATACCACTTTCTATGATAATGAAGAAAAAGAAATAGGAAACCATTAGTGTTTCAGAAGTTCTGTAACTCGGCGGACCCTCTAAAAAGTATCACCTACTACAACCTACGTAAGAGAATAATATATACAGCAACAATCTGAAGACGTGAGTACATTTTTCAACCATTAAACTTCCTTACAGATCATTGCCAGACCATGTAATGGCGCAGTGTAACTGGTAACAATCTAGATCAGATACACATATGGATAGGCTAAAGCTTACTCTCCATGTGTCCTCTGAATAAGGATATAAAGGGACCATGTTTTAAACTGATATTTATTTTTTATGTTTTAAGTTACTGTTGTTGTTTTATCTTCTCTACATGATGTTACAGAGCAGTTATAATGACGTAATTGGTCCTTTAATATAATAGGCAACTTCATTGACCTAATTAAAAATACACCAGTATGTGTTTACTAACAGTCTGCCTTTTTTATCTTCCTAAAAACCTTGTCCTCAGTAATAATCAGGTATGTTGGATCTTCTCTCTTGGGTTTATCAGTAACACTTCTACTTATAGTATATTATACTTATCTACTTCCTTTCCTGTAAAAGTGTAGTTTCCATGTTGCCCTTGAATCCTCCACCTTATAACGTCAAATCATGTCCTCTTCTTCTGGAAGACACCTCCATCAGTCCTGAACCTTATTAAATCCGTTGATATATTTCCAGGATTCTCTCACATCTCCCCACTCACTTCTGTACCATAACATATACTGTACATATTCAGGTCATGAAGTCTTTTGAAAATAAATATTGTTTTGTAGATCATAATAAGGTTTTAACTTGTTTCTCATTATTTAGACTCACAAAGATATGGAGAAAATAAACCAGACAGAGGTCCTAAACTTCATCCTGATAGGTATTACAGACAATTCAGATCTTCAGACTCCGATATTCCTTATAATACTTCTAATTTATATCTTCACACTTGGTGGTAACATGACCATTCTTCTACTTGTGTCCCTGGATCCTCATCTGCACACTCCCATGTACTTCTTCTTGGGGAACTTGTCGGTCATAGACATGTCCTCCACCACCGTCAGTCTACATAAGATCTTCTCTTCCTACATATCAGGGGATAACACCATTTCTTTCTTTGCTTGCATGACTCAGGCGTTTATGTTTTCATCATTCACTACTGATGAGTTGTTTATCCTTACGGCCATGAGTTATGACCGATATTTGGCCATATGTAAACCATTACACTATTTAGTGATCATGAGACCTGCAGTCTGCGTTGCTTTGGCCATTGTCTGTTGGTTGCTTGGTTTTGTAGCCGTCACATGTTATATTGTCATATTGTCCAGTTACACCTGTTATAGATCCAATATCATCAACCACTTCTACTGTGACCTTGTCCCTCTTATGAAGCTCACATGCAATGATACAACTACAATGGAGATAATAATTGTTATGGAAGGACTGCTGTTAGGTGTCTCTCCATTTTCTCTAACTATTCTCTCCTATATTTTCATTATCACCACCATCCTAAAGCTCCATTCCAGTACTGGGAGACAGAAAGCCTTCTACACATGCTCCTCACACCTCACTGTCGTTGTTCTTCTCTACATAACTCTGTTCTGTTTATACATGAGACCACCCTCAATGGGAAATATGGCGTTTACAAAAATATTTTCTCTAATTAACACAGTTGCTGTCCCTGTACTAAATCCTCTAATTTACAGCCTGAAAAATAATGATGTGAAGTCAGCACTTAGACGGCAACTAAGATGTTCTAGACTCCAGATTTAACTTCACATAAAGAAAGACAATGAAAAGGGATATGTAAAAGGTGTTTTCCTTCTTGAAATTAATGAATAATGTATAAAGCAAAAAAAAGAAAAATTATAATTAATATTAATTGCATGTAACACTAAGTCTTCTTTCTTTATGATAATAGGTAAGTGTAAAAATCAGTAAACAAATCGATATTCCCAACCTTAGGTGTATGTACTAATGTCGTAGCACTGGCAAGTCTATGTTATAACAAATCAGTCATAAATCATTAATGGTAAGAAAGGCGAGGATTCCTCAGTGGGATGAAAGATGGTAATATGTGTCATATCTCACTTTCATAGGGTAATATATCAAAAGGGTATCAGTCTCATACTTGATCCTAATGGTGAAGAATGTGAATCAGTTCTGCTCTCGTGGGGTCAATACGGATTCATCCACTTTTGCAGAGTGGGACAGGAAACAATGGAATGGAGGTTTGCTCGTTCTCACTTAACACTGTCCATGTTGTGTTCCTCAATGTATGAAATAAGAAAACAGAATGGGGGTGGGGGCGCACCACCCCCTAATGCAGATAAATGCTAATCTTCAAACAAAATATGAATATAACATCAGAACACTCACATTTAACAACCCACAACATGAGGTGTAGATGATGCGTTACGAGAAATCACCTTCTTAAATTCTCCTTGTGGTTCCAGATCCTCGATTCTTTTGCAGGAATTCTTCTCCGGAGTGTGTTAGGATTATTTTCCACTGGAACTCCGCTTATACCCCTTAAAGTGTGTAGCTATTTTGGATATGGTATGCCCCTGTATCCCTTAGTGTCTCCCAAGGGAATAATCCCAAGTGTGGATCACCTTGGGTAACTAGTCTTAATAACCACACCAGTTATAAAGGATAAGGGAATATACTCAATATCAGCAACCACTTCTACTGTGACACTGTCCCTCTTATGAAACTTACATGCAACGATACAACTACACTGGAGAAAGTAATAGCCATGGAAGGGCTTTTTTTGCCTCCTTTCCATTTCCTCTAACTATTCTCTCTTATATTTTCATTATTACCACCATCCTGAAGATCCGTTCCAGTACTGGGAGACAGAAAGCCTTCTACACATGTTCCTCACACCTCACTGTCGTTGTTCTTCTCTACATAACTCTGTTCTGTTTATCATTGAGACCACCCTCAATGGGAGATATGACAGTTACAAAAATATTCTCCCTGATTAACATAGTTGCCGTCCCTGTAATAAATCCTCTAATTTACAGCCTGAAAAATAAAGATGTGAAGTCAGCACTTAGACGGCAACTAAGATGTTGTGAAGACACCAGATTTACCTTAAAAAAGATAAAGGGTGAAAAAGCTTATGGAAAATGTGTTTTCCTTCTTGAAATTGCTGAATAATGTATAGAGCTATAAACTTTACATTTAGGGATATTAGACTTCTCTCTAATACATAATGCGGGGCACTGTCCGATGGCCATACTTACAACCAGATGGATACTATGTGAATCGGGTCTTATATTTTGGAAAATATATTTGTTAAATATCCTCATTTGGATATGGTATGCCCCTGTATCCCTTAGTGTCTCCCAAGGGAATAATCCCAAGTGTGGATCACCTTGGGTAACTAGTCTTAATAACCACACCAGTTATAAAGGATAAGGGAATATACTCAATATTGATACCAATAGCTTAATGTTAATTACATGAACAAAAATATTTTTCTTGTATGTCAGTAACATGTAATATGCTATGCATTATAAATGTGCACCTTACTTAGCAATTAACAATGGGGGCTCCTGGTTGTCCTCATCTTTTTCCACTACAGATCACATTGAAGGATTTTCCTCACTCAACGATCAGTATCTACAGCACCTTCTGTCTCTTATTCTTCTTCTGGTCTCACAATAAAGTTTAATATCTTGGCTGCCATCATCTCCAAATACTCCCAGAATCCTCCTTTGTATCACCAATGCTTTTCCACCTCTCTTGTTGCTGCCTTCATGACTTTCCTGAAGCTACAACTACACTTCAGAACTTCTTACCTTGTACTAAAAGATTTTAAGGCCCACAATAATGTATCAGTTTAAAACATGGACCATTTACAATTTGTCAAATGTGTCCAACAGACTCATAATTACTGCCTATAAGAGATGGACAACTCCAGTGCCTACAGCCTACTGACTCTATCACTGTCCATCATGGAATTGTCACTCTCTTGTCTAAGACTTCTAATCATATCATCTAGATCCAGGTAAAAACCTATGACATTCGTACCAAAAAGGTAACCATAAGTGATGTTGAGTGGAAGTCGTTTCATGTGCCAAGGTTGGGAATTAAATATGTAGTCAACTGTAAAGGTGGACATTTAATAAAATGTGAATATAATTTTAGTGATTTGATTGGAGTGTAAGGAAAACTGAAGTGTGACTTAATAAGATGTGGTCAGAAAATGGGGAAAACTTAACTGATGATATGTATTGAAGATTAGATTAAGTAGTATAGTGGTGTATGGGATAAGGTGGGTTTGATGGGAGGGGAAAAAGAAATACAATGTGGGGGTGGTTATAATGAGATGGAGCTGTAATGTTGGTGCTTTATTAGATGGGATGAGGTGGCATCTCAGGAGCTTGTCCAGCCTAAAGTATTCACACATGCAATGTACACTGGGAAATCCAGGAAGGAAAAGCAAATGTAGGGATTAATCTAAATGATAAGATGTACATTTCAGTCCATGTTATATAAGATGTGTATACCTATATATACATATATTTACTTTACATACAGCAATAGTCCTATCACATATAGGAAATATATTCTAAATATTAACAAATACTGACCCTAAATAACTTAAATTAGAGCAACTTAATGATTTGGGACCTACTTCTGTAAGGTTTCTTTGCCCATCTAGACTGCAAGCTCTTTTGATTAGGGTCCCCAACTCCATTGTCCTGTTGTATTCTGTATAGCTCCGTTTAGACAAAAACTAAGAAAATTAAGAGAAAACACGTTTTTTTCATTTTTCAACTAGATATATAGGTTACTGATTGTCTTCCTCTTACAAGATAAAAAAAATTCATTATTGACTGCTGATGAGTTATTTATGTTAAGGCCATGAGTTATGACCGATATGTGGCCATATGTAAACCATTACACTATACGATGATCAAGAGCAATTCAGTCTGTGTTGCTTTGGCCATTGTCTGTTGGTTGCTTGGTTTTGTAGCCGTCAAACCATATCTTGTCGTATTGTCCAGTTACACCTGCTATCTACCCAATATCAGCAACCACTTCTACTGTGACACTGTCCCTCTTATGAAACTTACATGCAACGATACAACTACACTGGAGAAAGTAATAGCCATGGAAGGGCTTTTTTTGCCTCCTTTCCATTTCCTCTAACTATTCTCTCTTATATTTTCATTATTACCACCATCCTGAAGATCCGTTCCAGTACTGGGAGACAGAAAGCCTTCTACACATGTTCCTCACACCTCACTGTCGTTGTTCTTCTCTACATAACTCTGTTCTGTTTATCATTGAGACCACCCTCAATGGGAGATATGACAGTTACAAAAATATTCTCCCTGATTAACATAGTTGCCGTCCCTGTAATAAATCCTCTAATTTACAGCCTGAAAAATAAAGATGTGAAGTCAGCACTTAGACGGCAACTAAGATGTTGTGAAGACACCAGATTTACCTTAAAAAAGATAAAGGGTGAAAAAGCTTATGGAAAATGTGTTTTCCTTCTTGAAATTGCTGAATAATGTATAGAGCTATAAACTTTACATTTAGGGATATTAGACTTCTCTCTAATACATAATGCGGGGCACTGTCCGATGGCCATACTTACAACCAGATGGATACTATGTGAATCGGGTCTTATATTTTGGAAAATATATTTGTTAAATATCCCTGGTTTCCATCCATGGTAATGCATGTAGGGGCAAAGTGTAAGGGTTAATAAACTTTCTATGGAAAATAACTGTCAGTTTATATCCCATCATTTTCGCCAATAATAATGTTATATTGATATCAGGACAAGACATATAACATGAGATTATAGTAGATAGTTTTGCCTCTAAAATATTTATCCAATTTAAAAATTGTAAAAAACAAATGTAAAAAATTTTGATACAATTTCATTAAATAAAATGGACAATATATTAGTTAATGCTTTAATTATTATCCTTTATTTGTAATTCTTGATTCATTTAAACAAATCCACATGGTTTCCAATACTCTACCTGATGGTGCACAACAACCCTGGTGACTTCCATGTCCTTTTAGGAAGGTGATTAATAGTTCATTTTTGGTGCCACTTTTCTTACATTATGTGATATTAACATGATATAACTAGTGACCTCTGAAGATGTGCAGAAGTTCAGCTGTGACCATATCTCATAGACGTAGGGTCATCAAGTCCCATATTTACCTAGTCAAGTAGCTCGGTTTGGTTAGTTGATGCCATAAATCAAATTGGGGATTTTTATTGTTGAGATTGACAATAACATAAATTATCTCTATATAAGATATATTTCGTAACATGACTTCCATGTAATTTGTTAGGCATTACAACTAAGCAGTAAACATTGGGGTCTCCTTGTTCTTCTCATCTGTCTCCACTACAGATCATAATGAATGTTTTTCCTCACTTAATGCTCAGTATCTACGGCACCTTCTGTCACTTATTCTACTGGCACCATCTGGCCTTCAGAATAAGGTTTGATATCTTGACTCTTCTATATAATGCTCTTCACAATGACAATGTACCTCTTTATTTCTCTGTCACCATCTCCAAATACTCCCAGAACCCCCTTTTGTTCTCCATATGACCTATGACTTGCCACCCCTCTTGTTACTGACTTCCGAACTTGACTCAAGCTACATCTAAACATCTTACCTTATTCTAAAAGCTTTAAAGGCCCATCTGTCTTCTTTCTAACTTCATGACTTCCCTTGGGCTACCCCTACATTTTAGATCTACCTTGTACTAAAAGCTTTACATTCACACGAAAATGTATCAGTTTAAAAAAATGTATCAGTTACGACCTTAAGGTGGACATCAAATGTCAAATATGGTCAACTGGCTCAATACCCGCCTATAAGAGATGGACAACTCCAGTTTCTACAGTCTACTGACTCAATCACTGTCCATCATAGATTTGTCACCCTCTTGTCACCTAGATCAAGGTCAGCAACCTATGGCATTGATACCAAAAAAATAACCATAAGTTATGTATTATAAGTATTATAAACTTCAATTTATATAGAAAGAGAAAGAAAGAAAAGTCTTCCTATATATCCAGCATATACCGCCAATGGTGCCTCAAGACAAATATATGCATCAGAATCAAGAATATTATTACTTCGTAGTATTAAAAAATAAACTTTATTGAAATATTTTTTTTAAAATGAAGTAAAAATATTCCACTTTAAAGAAGAAAGAAAAGGGTCCTTCGCAATAAGGGTGGTTAATCTGTGGAATTCTCTAACACAGGAGGTGGTGAAGGCGGATTCAATAGATAACTTTAAAAAGGATTGGACATATAAAAAAAAAGGGCATTCAGGGTTATCCTGGATAATTAGAGATGGAGTATTGATCCAGGGAGGAATCCAATAGCCAGTATCTAGGTTCAGGAAGGAATTTATGTTTTCCCTTTTGACACAATTGGCAAAATTTCACTTGTTTTTTTCTGTTTGCTTCCTCTGGATCAATTAACAATTAATCTGCATATTAAAGATCAGAGAAGATCTAAAAAGGTTCAACTTGATGGGCAAAAGTATGTTTCAAATCAATTACTATGTAACTATGGCTTGTAGAGTCACATGAGCACATGCAGTTTCTTCATTTTGAGGGTCCCGTTTTATTAGGAGGAGTGGGCAACACTATTTGGAAGTCATGCTGCTCCAGAGGACTGGGGAGGATGGAAGAGATAAATGCGGGTTTATGAGGCAAGGGCCACTATGGGATACTGAAATAAGACACAGGGAAGGAGGTTTTGGTGGAAGAGGCAAAGGAGGTGGTGAAGGAGAAACAATCAGCAGGGAAAAGACACATGGGGCTTGTGGATGAAGGTGAATGGTGGTTATGAAGAAAGAAGCAAAAGACACAGGGTGTGGGGAAGTAGAAACAAACCGCAGGGAAAAGACACATGGGGCTTGTGGATGAAGTTGAATGGTGGTTATGAAGAAAGAAGCAAAAGGCACAGGGTGTGGGGAAGGAGGAACAAACAGCAGGGAAAAGACACATGGGGCTCATGGATGAAGGTGAATGGTGGTTATGATGGAAGAAGCAAAAGGCACAGGGTGTGGGGAAGGAGGAACAAACAGCAGGGAAAAGACACATGGGTCTTGTGGATGAAGGTGAATGGTGGTTATGAAGAAAGAAGCAAAAGACATAGGGTGTGGGGAAGGAGGAACAAACAGCAGAGAAAAGACACATGGGGGCTTGTGGATGAAGTTGAATGGGGATTATGAAGAAAGAAGCAAAAGACACAGGGTGTGGGGAAGGAGAAACAAACAGCAGGGAAAAGACACATGGGGCTTATGGATGAAGGTGAATGGTGGTTATGAAGAAAGAAGCAAAAGGCACAGGGTGTGGGGAAGGAGGAACAAACAGCAGGGAAAAGACACATGGGGGCTTGTGGATGAAAGTGAATGATGGTTATGAAGGAAGAAGCAGGGTGGGTTATAGGGGACCAGACAAAGCAATCTGGAGGATGATACTAAAACAAGGGCCCAGTGTGGGGAGAGTAGATGGAGGAGAAGACGTCTCAGATAATCAATGTTGTTTTGCATTTCCCACCACATAGCAAGGTCAGGGTTGGGGGTTGGGTTCCTCCTATAGGACAGGGTCACATTACATGGATATAATGCAGGGTCTCACAATATGTCTTTAATAGACAAAAATATATTCTTCTATGACTTATAACAACACAAACCCTCTGATACCGACTCTGGAGATAACCATCTATAGAGATTGTGTGACAATGTATAGAGCGGATACGTTCATTTTGTGTAATTATTGCAAAATAATATGGGTAAAACCCATGAGATTGATAGCTATATAAAAAGGATAAAGATTTCAAGGTTTCTAAAAAATATATACTAAGAGAAACTCTCTGAGGCATGACGACATGACAACCCTGGCTCCTGAGAACGTACAGTGTAAAGGAGATGGGGAAGTGAAACACGAAGGTGAGAGTGTGGTGGACAATGGCCCCGTCACCAGGCAATAACACTGAGAGCGGTGGCTGGGTGTCCAACACTTTCTTCCAATATTCAATATTGTTTGGCCTGTACCACGTGTTACAGGTGAATTTGACTCGTAAATAATGACACAGATCTGATCAAATCAAGCAGGAGGTATCTTTATTTTCTTGTACAAGGGGGTATGCAGAGAGTCTCACGAGAGGGCTGTGATGAGTCCTTTTTCATGGGGAAACCATGCGACATGAGCTTCCATGAAACCATTCTGACTTTCCTTCAGCTTTGACAGAAGTTTAATTGGTGAGGAGCACACAGTGAGAGGTCCAGGCCACCTAGGAGATAAATACACCTTATTAAGAAACTTCACAAGGACATATTCATGCATTGGTTTATCAGATATTTGATGCAATCTCTCTGCTACCTGCTTATGATGCTTAAGGAGATGATGAGGTCATTTAAGTTGGTGTCGGCTACACAGGTGAATTGCCACTGTTCCCACACTTCAAATCTGATGACCAAGTAGATAACTACCATGGCAGACAGAGGGAGTATGCACAGAGAGACTCATGAGAGGGCTGTGAAGATGCACTTATTCATGACACATGACCTTTCATGAAACCATTCGGACGTTCCTTCAACCTTGACAGCAGTTCCATTGGTGAGGAGCACAAGGTGAGTTACAAGTCCACCTAGGAGACAAAGAAACTTTATTAAAAGACTTCACAAGGACATACTTTCCCAGTTCAGTATCATGCATTGGTTTATCAGACCATTTAAGGTAGTCTCTCTGCTACCTGCTCATGATGCTTAGGACTATTTCCTCAGCTTCAACCTTGACAGCAGCTCCATTGGTGAGGAGCACAAGGTGAGTTCTAGTCCACCTAGGAGATAAAGAAAGCGACTTCACAAGGACATAATCTCCTGGTTTAAGGTACGTAATATACTGTAGCTAAATGTTTGGGGTTGGTGTATTTTTTCTTGGGGAAGATGGTAACATAATGCTCTGTGGTACTCAGTAAGGCCGCTCTCCTCATATAATTACTCACAAGGGATAACGTACAGAGACAAAATGGCAGAACTCACACATACATTTTATATGAAGGTGATAAAACGTTCACTTTAATGAGAAGAAATATGCATTGCAGAGCTGATTTAATATAACATAGTGAGGTCTGGCCAGCATGTACTCTATATAGTCTAGATACTTCTTTACTCTCCTCTCAGACGGATCTCATCACATATGTAACTGTATCTTATATTTATAGCGTGCCACCATTTTCTGTAGAAAGATACAAGGGAAACAGTAAATATACGAGACTTGTGACTATACAATCTTAAAAAATCTTAAAAAATGAGTGTTATCCCAATTGATATACTGGACTTTTTTGTCTATACAATTCACCTAATTACCAATTATCACGCCTTACCTTTATCTATACGATCTATCAGTCTTCATGTGTGCAAGGTAGAGTTGCTCCTTTAAGGCTTCCTATACCCATCTATATAAGGCCATGGGCACTTGGTTGTCCAGTTGCTCATCTGTTGGCAATCCTGATTTGAATGGCTTTGCCTCCCAAACCAGCTTCTTATATAGGCCTCTGGGCTCTGTGACATCATCTATTATGACACGTCTCTGATGTAAGAAGTGATTGTTACCTGGAAGGCCCAGCTCAGCCTTGTGGTGTCAGCCATTAGACAACTCATCATATGGTGCTTTAGAGAGATATCTGTGTTTTATCCAAAATATAAAGTCCAACAGAGGTTCCTTTGTACACAATGACACATAAGGGTGGACAAAAAACACCAAATGCAGAAAAATGTATGGATCACATAAAAGGAAGTCATGAGGCGCGAGTGTATCTGTAGTGTTGGATATATCTATGGTGTGTTGGTCTGGAGCTGGACATGTTATATTATAGTGTGGGGGGATCAGTGATTATATTTTTATTTTGTGAGGGAATTAGTATATGTCAAATAAAAATTGACAGGTGCATTATTCTATCAGAGTGAGATTTTGGGGTGTATCCCTTTCTGATTGGCTCACACATTGGCGCCTTCTGATTGGCTGAATTTGTTAGACAGTGTTTTCAGCCAAATAGAAGGCGCCATTGCCTATTTTCTTCTGGAAAAGTCTCTAGAAGGCTCATTAGCGTCGGGGAGGTCCGCGAGTGCGGATCTCCGTTAGTTATTTTTTTATTTATTTTTTTAGAGCGCGGATTGTTCCAGGGCCCAGACGGAGCAGAAGAGGAGGAGGCCAGGGACATTGCGGGGAGGTAAGTACAATGAATATTATGTTTATTTGTTTTATTTTTTTTATGTTTACTCTATGTTGTACTAATGTAATGTTTTTTTTAACAGGGGCCGCACCGGAAGAGGAGAAATGAAGAAGGACAGGGACATGCTGGAAAGGTGAGTAGAATATTTAGAATACTTAGAATGTTTATTTATTTTATGTAAATGTGTTGTACTAATTTTTTTTTCCCCCTAGGTTTGTGATCTGAAGGGACATCTGCAAAGGTAAGTGGTCTTAATTATTTTATTTTAGTTTAGAATTAGGGTTTGTGTATATAGATGGATGGATTTATTATATGTAAGATAGGGGTATGTATTTTAGATAGTTATGATTTATTGTATGTTAGGCATATTTATTTTAGATAGTTAGGATTTATTGTATGTTAGGGGTATGTATTTTAGATAGCTGGGATTTATTGTATGTTAGGGATATGTATTTTAGATAGTTAGGATGTATTGTATATTAGATTGGGGGATGTATTTTAGATAGATAGGAAGTATTGTATATTATATAGTATAGTATGTTAGATAGGGGTATGTATTTTAGATAGTTATGATTTATTGTATATTAGATAGATAGGGGTATGTATTTTAGATAGTTAGGATTTATTGTATATTAGATAGATTGGGGGATGTATTCTAGATAGATAGTATTAATTGTATGTTAATGTATTCTATATGTATTTCCTTTTCAGGTGGATATTTTTTTTTCTGTAGTTGGGGGGGTTGTAATGATTTTTTTTATTTTCTGTAATGTTCCTTTTTTTATTTTTTGTGACTTAGTTTTTTTTATTTTCTGTAGTTAGAGTGGTGGGGGGTTTATTATGGGTAGTTAGGTAGTTTAGGTAGGTAGTGTAGGTGTTAATAGGTTAGTGTAGAGGGTATTTAGTTTAGATTTAATGGTTAATTGGGGGGTATAGTGCAGTGTAGTGTTTGTACTTAGTGTCATGATGGTCCTTGAGGACCGTCATGGCAGTTATTTGGTTAATGTTAGGGTTGTAAAAGCCCCATAAGGGTCATAATATACTCTTATGGGACTGATGGGGTTAAATAGAGGCTTATGTAATTACCCCAATGAGTGAAAGGGTTATTTATTGGCTTATGGGTGTCTATATTGACCCTCATAATCGACAGGGTTAATTAACTGCTTATGGGGTCTGTATTGACCCCCATGAGTGACCGGGATAATTAAGTGTTTATGGGGGTCTGTATTGACGCCCATGAGTGACAGGGTTAATTATGGGTTTATGGGGATCTGTATTGACCCCCCATGAGTGACAGAGTTAATTAGCGTATTATGGGGGTCTGTATTGACCCCCATGAGTGCCAGGGTTATTTAAGGTTTTATGGGGGTCTTTATTGACCCCCATGAGTGACAGGGTTAATTATAGGTTTATGGTGGTCTGTACTGACCCTCATAAGTGACAGGGTTAATTAAGTGCTTATGTGGGTCTGTATTGACCCCCATGAGTGACCGGGATAATTAAGTGTTTATGGGGGTCTGTATTGACGCCCATGAGTGACAGGGTTAATTATGGGTTTATTTGGATCCATATCGACCCCCATGAGTGACCAGGTTAATTAAGTGCTTATGATGGTCTGTATTGACTCCCATGAGTGACAGGGTTAATTACAGGTTTTTGGGGGTCTGTATTGACCCCTATGAGTGACGGGGTTAATTAAGTGGTTATGGGGATATGTATTGACCCCCATTAGTGACAGGGTTAATTAAGGGTTTATGGGGTCTGTATTGACCCCCATGAGTGACAGAGTTAATTAATATATTATAGGGGTCTGTATTGACCCCCATGAGTGCCAGGGTTATTTAAGGTTTTATGGGGGTCTGTATTGACCCCATGAGTGGCAGAGTTAATTAATGTATTATGGGGCTCTGTATTGACTCCCCTGAGTGTCAGGGTTATTTATTATCTTATGGGGGTCTGTATTGACCCTCATGAGTGACAGGGTTAATTTTGGGTTTATTTTGGTCTGTATTGACCCCCATGAGTGACCAGGTTAATTACGTGCTTATGATGTTCTGTATTGACCCCCATAAGTGACAGGGTTAATTATAGGTTTATGGGGGTCTGTACTTACCCCCATGAGTGGCAGGGTTAATTAGGGGTTGATGGTTGTTTTTATTGGCCCCCATGAGTGATGGGGTTAATTAAGTACTTATGGGGGTCTGCATTGAC
Source organism: Discoglossus pictus (assembly GCA_027410445.1). NCBI lineage: Eukaryota > Metazoa > Chordata > Amphibia > Anura > Alytidae > Discoglossus > Discoglossus pictus. Next base: position 8,538,870 of record CM050170.1, read on the forward strand.
CCCCATGAGTGACAGAGTTAATTAATGTATTATGGGGGTCTGTATTTATCCCCCTGAGTGTCAGTGTTATTTAAGTGCTTATTGGGGTCTGTATTGAACCCCATGCGTGACAAGGTTAATGAAGGGTTTATGGGGGTCTGTATTGACCCCCATGCATGACAGGGTTAATTAAGTCCTTATGGGGGTCTGCATTGAACCCCATGAGTGACAGGGTTAATTAAGTACTTATGGGGGGCTGTATTGACCCCCATTAGTGACCGGGTTATTAAGTGCTTATGGGGGTCCATATTGACTCCAATGAGTGACAGGGTAAATTAATGTATTATGGGTTTTCTGTATTGACCCCCATGAGTGTCAGGGTTAATGAATGGATTATGGGGGTCTGTATTAACCCCCATGAGTGACAGGGTTAATTAAGTTCTTATGGGGGTCTGTATTGACCCCCATGAGTGACAGGGTTAATTAAGAGTTTATGGGGGTCTGGATTGACCCCCATGAGTGATAGAGTTTTTTAGGGGTTGATAGGGCTCTGTATCGAGCACCATGAGTGATAGTGTTCTTTGTTTATTACGGGTTCTCTAAGGACCTTCATGGTCCTTTAAGGACCCATAAGTCGGGTAATGTGAATTTTCAGTGCAGCGGGGTTCCCCGATCGTGTGGGATTAATGTTAAGCTTATCTCGGATCCCTGCAAGGGTAAATTGTACGTGGCCGGGCGGTCCGGGGTCATGGAGCCTTATTTTCGTTTTTGTCGGCGGCCATTTTTTCTCTTGCTTAGGTGATTTATGTGTGTCTAAACTCGGGAATGTTTACTCAAATTAAGGTGTAACTTCACTTGCAGAGGTCCTGGGTACCCCCCCCCCCCTTACTCTGGGTAAGCTTTTTATGTATTTTATGTGTGTTTTTATTGTGTTTTTAATGTTTTAAAGTGCGCAAGGTTCGGCCGTTAAGTTCGTATTTTTGCAAGGTCATAAGTCCCGCGTCTTGTATTTTTTTGTGTAAGTCTGTATATAGTGATTGCGTGTTAGATTTATTTTGGTAAAGTGCCGCTTGTGTGGGTGTTTGTAACCGCCTGTGAGGCGCCATAGAGCCTCCACCTCCGCAAATGCGGCTCCTCGCTTTGCGAGGGGCCGCATTTGCGGCCTGCAATGAGCTTTAGGCTCATTGCAGCCAACGTTGGAGACTCCACCTTCCGCAAATGCGGCCCCTCGCTCAAGACTGTGCATTAATATCATGGGTGTGTTGTGGGCGGATCCCGGGAGAGCAAGAGGCTTGTGGGAAAAACGGGTTTCTAAAGAGGGTAATATGATAGTCTAGAATAAGCATGATGCATAGCACCTACCAGAGTCACATATGGTCACTACACCACTGCAACTGTAATCTGATGAAAAAAAGGATCATCACAAATCACTCTATTTAATAGAAGAAACCTTCTATTTGCATAGCACTTACACCTTGTCTAGAACTGCTCAATGACACAGATGATTCAACCTCTGTACTGTGAAATCCAATCCAGTTTAACACATACAATGTGGTGACAAAACAAAAATATGACAAAAAGTGGTCAACTAAAAAAGGTGGAGGAGGTTAAAAAAACTAATCATAATGCATGTACAGTACAATGCTAAATACTGTACCAATATGCCAACTCACCTGATTCCCATCTACAAGCATTACTAACTGTTAGCTAGGTCTCTGGATTATCAGTAATATGGGAAAATAGCCATTAATACGGAGAGGACACAAGGTCAGCATCCAGATTCACTGTTACGTACATTAGACTTAAGGATCTGTTCTCTGACTGATATTGAGGTCAGGATCACATGCATCCCTAGTGCATATATTAATGCTGGCTGTCATTAACATGCCATCGTGAGACTTTGCAAGTCTACCACCATAGCGCTATCAGTCTACATTTAAGTCAACAACAATCATGTCTGGGGGCTACAGTACATGTTAAGTGGGGCTGTCATTGAAGTAATGTCTACCCGAGAGGCACTGGGAAAACCTTACACCTCATACATTTTCTCCACAATGCTTGCAGGTGCATAAGATGCCTTCATGGACCTGAATTGTACCTAAAACGAAACAAAAACATAACACCTACAAAATAAGGCCTTAAATAAGATAAGGACTGCGGCATCTCTTCTCAACAGCATTCCTCAGTGACCATCAATTGGTGACATGTTAAAAAAGATCCCTACGTGTCCACATAGAAGAGGATCATGGACCATGTGATGGGAGGTAGCCATCTGCATACAAAATATCCAAGATCCAAAAAAGGCCAAGATCCAAGACTCTGTAGCCAGGCTAGATTAGGTTAACATTGTAACCAATAGATAGTCACTGAGGAGAGCTGTTGAGAAGGCACAAATATATGCGCAGCCCAATGCCCCGTGGCCGTCCGCCATCTCCCTGGTGATGGTAGTGGTGGGGGGATGGTACATGGGGAAGGCATCCCCTCAGGAGGCAGTAAAACCTGCAGTGACAATGGTGGAGGCATGGTGGGAGGAGAAAAGGGGCCAGGCTGCAGGTAGCTTGTGGATGCCATCGGGGTGTAGAAGGCATGGCTGGGTCCCAGAGCACCCCACATAGCATCTGCTGTCACCCCCTTGATTATGCACTGGCCCTCTCCAATCCTGGGAACCCCTGTCACGTATGATTCTGTCATTAGGGATACCTCCTCTCCTCCCTATTTCGCCTTACCATGCCTAGATCCCCCGGAGACACTCCATCTGCTACTGCATGAGGGCCAGCATATCTACCTGCACAGCCTGGCTTGGTGTTAGGAATTGAGTTTCTAGTGGTGTGGCCTGGTGAGCGAGTAAGGAGGGTCTGTTACTCGGCTGGAGCCTGATGCAGTAAGGAGGGTGATGTTGGTGGGCCTGGTGGTGGTGGTGGCGGCCAGTCCAATGCACTGCTGGGGGGGAGGAGGTGGTGGCTTTTGTAGATGTTCCCTTTAGTGGGAGAGCCCTGGCGATATGCTCAGTTTCTTGAGGAGGGGGATAATGGGATCAAATCCTGCAGTGTGGCTGGTGGTCTTGATGGTGACCTCATGAGCCATATGACATCCTCCTCTTCCAAAACAGGGTTCTTGGATCTTATTCTTTCCTCCTCCCCCTGAGCTAGTTCCTGCTGTGCAACTTGACCCAGACATCCTTGATGCTGAAAGGAAAATGTATAGGTCATTAGTATGATGACTAATATATTGTTTTGAGTTCATTCCTAACTGTCTGACATCTAGACTTGAACCTGGTTTATTCTCCTAATTGCAACTCCAATTAGTTATCAAATGCTAGATATAATCTATTCTTTGGTTTAGGGTTTTGATCGTTCTTGGCTCCTAATCCTCCGGCTGCGGCCTGTAATTGCATAAGCTGCAGTGGGGACACCAACACATGGACTCTCTATTGGTTGATTACACTTGTAGTTCCCACGAATGACAGTGATTTGTCAGATTCATGGATTTAATGATGCATCCATCTATCCCTTGTTAATTCCATGACGCTGATTTGGCAGTGTCCTTGTTAGTGATGATGTACATGTGTAGTGTGTGTGATGTACATGTGGTGGCATGTTGTTGTATGTGATATTCACCTGAAATGGAGGCTGGGTCCTGCTGGGCCACCAGGCCTGAAGCTCTAGTGGTGGGCACCTGGCTGAGAATGTCCTTGGCGACCCCCTCCCACTCACTATATTGCACAATCATGTTGTTCTCTTCCTAGGCCATTATCCTTCGCACCTTAGCCCTGATGTTGTCAAAACAGTGCATGATGGAATGCACATCCCTTTGTGCTGAGCCCACTGCTGTAACCTCAGCCACTACCCCCTGCCATGCCTGGACCCTAGGCCCTGGCCTAACTTCCCTCCCCCTGCAAGGTTCCCGGGGCGGGCACGGATGGCACCAAGGAGGACCACATTCTCCTGGTGCTTGTAATTGTGGGCCCTGTGCTTACCCTTAGTCTTTTGCCCTCCCCTTTGTGGACGGGGATCATTTCCCTGACCAGTCCCTGAGGCATTTGCCTCCATCAAACTTCCAACCCCCCGAGATAAGGCACCTCCCCCTCTGTCCCTCGTCTGTGTCCTAGTGCTAGGGCCACCCTGCCACCAATCACTTCTTCCTCTCCATTCTCCTCCTCCTTCTCAAATTCCACCTCCTCCTCCTGAACCTGCTCCTGCTCCTCCTCCTTTTCCACTTCCTCCACCTCCTCCTCCTCCTTCTCCTCTGAAACCTCCTCTCTTTCTCCACTCCTCCACTCCTCTCCTCCACTCCCCCACTTCTCTCCTCCTCTCCTCCAGTCCTCAGGGCCATCTCTCTATCCTCTATCTCCTCCTCGGGTGTCCTCATCGCCTAATCCCTGCTTCTCCACTCCTCTTCCCTCCTCCCTCCATGAGCTTTTTTATCACATTGCAGAAGAATGGAGGACCCTGTTATTGAGTTTAAAATCAAACATACGCAGAGCTTTCCCCAAAGCACCAAAATATATAAAACTCACAAACTTACACTCTAAAGGGTACGGGTGAGATAAAGAGGTGATAGATATGTTCTACATATCTAAACTGAAGGTGATAGTCTTCTTGAAAAATATTTTTACTTAAGTTTTGAAGGTTTTGAGGCATCAGGATAGTCTAGTGGAGCAAGACAAGGAATTCCAAAGAACAGGGGAAGTGGGGTGGGAGTGAGAGGAGGTGATAAGGATGGAGGATAGAGGAAGGTCGTTAGCACCGACAGAGACAAGAACAAGATATCAATCAGAACAATATTCAGATTAACTACAACATCTCATCTCAACATTAATCCACATTGAATATCAATTGGTGAAATGTTAAACATAACCAGACATGTACACACTCTGTAGCCACCCAATAGTATGTCAACATCTATACCAATTAGTATTCAGTGAGGAGTTTTGATGAGAAGGACTTCGGGCCCCCACCTTCCATGCCCGCGCACATAGTCTCTCTTCCCTGTCTAGGTGATGTTTGAGCAAGGTGTGCCACTAATTCGGGTGGCTGGGGATCACCTTACACTCTTGGTGAGATGAGGAGGCCACTGTCTCAGGTTCTGGTTGTGAAACCAAAGCCTGGAGAGCCCCTATTCCCCTGTTCCTCATATCTCTCCATCTTTCGGTTGTGTCTCCTCTCCTCAGAATGGAGCAATATGTTGCTTGCACAAAGGGAGTTGGTGAGCTGAACCTTCTTTTGGAGCAATCATAGCTTCTGAGTCCTTTGGGTGTTGTTACGTCTCCCATCATCCCATGATTTCCCTCAAAGTCAGGGGTGGTGTTATCAATGGCAGAGCGGCCGATCTTGATGGCAGTGGACCGATGTTGATGACAGAGGGGCATGAGATGATGTCTGGAGGGCCTGATGTGATGGCAGGAGGGCCTGAGGTGATAGCAGGAAGGCCTGAGGTGTCAGCAGAAGGGACTGAGGAGTCGGCAGAAATGCCAGTGTTTTAGGCCATATTAGGAAACCCCATTGTGTGGGAGGCTATGTTAGTGGACCACATTGTGTGGGATTGGTTGTGCCTACCATTACTGTGATGGGTTTATAACAGATGGCAATGGTGGTCGTGATGATGGCTGGGGCCAGGACAAAGTCATCAGAGTAGGTGTTGTTTTTTGCTGGCTCCATGATATGACCAGTGGAGGGGGATGAAACAGCTGTGTACGGATAGATGATGCTTTTGAGGGCCCTGTCAGTGAATCCACTCTTGAGATAAGGGTGAGCATCTGGATTGTGAAGGGCCAGCTTCTGTTGATGGTTCCGGGCCCTCTCAAATGTTCTGCCCTTCTTCATCCACCAGTTTGTTCCACCACCAGTGGAGTCAGCATCTGTGACACTTTGGTTGGCCTTGTACTCCTGGATACTGAAATGAAAGAATTAAAGCGTTTAAGTTGGTTTCTCTATACAATTGATAGCTATGTGTTTCCATATCCTTGACATCATGGTCACCTGTAATTGACTGTGGTGCTTGTGTTACACAGATGAACCCTGGCCTGCATCATGAGCATGGTGAATCGTGGCTCATGCCAATATATGTAATGTTGGTGCAGTGTGTCATCTGCATGTTCATCAGACACATGCTCTGCTGGATCTTCTGGATCTGCTGGGTCTGCTGAGCAGTGTGTGAGACTGACCAATCTGCAACATGTTCCCAGCAATGGTTGTTACAATGCAGATAAGATGAAGTCAAGGCTAGGCCAGTATATGTCACGCACATGCAGTCCTACCGAGTCTGTATTTGCATATGCCATAGTGTGGACACTCAAAAATGACAGACATTTCATTGATAACAATTATGATACCAATATGTTTGCTACCTGGATTTACATGGTTATTAATGTCCCATATATCTTCAGTCATAACCATAGGTCTTACAGTTCTATTGTATGTAAGTTATCCATGTGTGTGGGTAGATGTGTAGGAGCCAGAATAATTGTAGGGTGATACAGCTCATTGTGTACATCAGTATGTGATGTTGGCAGGTGGTCCACCACAGGTTGCATGTGTTTCTCTGGCCGCCTCTGCCATCTTCCTTTTTACCATCAGCCAGCTGTCGTCATACCTGTGTTTGACAGACTTGACATCCCTGTGTGCAATCCTTTAATGCAGCAACAGCTGTAGAAACCTCAGTCCAGGCATGTGCCTTATGGCTAGGTCTCACATCCCTCCCACCATTTATGATGCTATAGCGGACATAGATTTTCCTTAGTAGGATGTCCATTTCCTCTAGAATATAATTAGGGTTCCTGTACTTTGCACCAGCCTCTTGCCCTCCCAACTGTGCCTGTGGTTCCTGGCCTCCCTGTTTTCACCCTGGGGCCAGTCCCTCATCCCCACTACCCCCCACCATGGGATCAGACCCCTGACCCTTGCCCCTACTCCTTGTGTGCCTACATCTCATGGTACATTACTCACCACCTCATGCTCTCCTACACCTGTAACTCCCCTCCCTGACCTGCCTCTCTCTTTCTCAGTAACTCTACCTCAAAACCTCTCCTCCTTCTGTATTCCCCTCGCTCTCCTCCTCTCCTCTCTCACCTCACTCTCCTCATCTCCTCAATCTCCTTCTCTGTTGTCTCTCTCTATCTCTTTCTCTCCTCTCTCTCTCCAATGCTCACAAACCCACCAACGCCTAGACCTGTGTGTTCACTTGCTCAGCTACAGCACAGTTAATAATTTACAGTTTCTGTGTCCTTTAAAACCCGTTTCTGCAGCGTTATTTGATGTTCCCCGCTTTCTATTGGCTCTGAGGCCTGCATCGCACTTCATAATTATGGGTTTGGATTGGAACTGTGGCCTGCATCTATTCCTGCACTCTAGCAGCTTGTGGGCGCAGGAAGGGAATATAGGCTTGCGGGCACAGGAAGGTGTTACGGACTTGCAGCTTTGGCCATTTGATTTTGACCATGTTTGTAACTACAGCAAATTTCAAGCCCGCAGACATACAGGATGTATGACGTTGATGGAATGTAATACGATTGAATTTAATAGTGCTTTATGTCTTCAGCATTTATACTACCTAACTAGCCCTATTGGATCCTGCCAGAATTAACTGATAACCAGGACCCTTGACTAGTTGGCACCTAGAGAGAAGAGGAGAAATATGGCCTCAAGATGAAAGTCTGGATAGAGTAGTAATCTGAAGGCAGGCTTTGCAACCAGTTGAAGAAGGTCTGTAACAAAATAAAAATAAATGAATACTACATCTTATCATCTTCTATAGGAATTCTTATACATACATATGGAATTGAGGTTGCTCTGGAGTGTATTCAATTTTGGGACCGACCAATTCTGGCTACCTATTATATTTTCTGGGGTGTCAGGAATAATGGCTAAGGTCAAGTATATACCAATAGATCAAAGGGATGTCACTTGCAAATAACTTGACATCACTTGACCCTTGAATATTGAAAAGGAATTGAGAATGTTTCAGTTGTTGTCTGAAAACCTAGTTAACTATACTTGATGGCTTAATCAGATCTGTGGATCTCCACATAGAGGTCTATAGAATCTACCCAGAAACCTTGCATGGCCCAGGGTGTGGGTGAAAACTGGGTATCGCGTTTGGATACTGGAAGTGACTACTGGTCATCCTTAAAGTGATACAGCTCTCAAAAATGTTTTATTGGACCCATGCAATGTATACACACAAAAACAAATGTAAAATGTTTTTACAATTGATGCAGACCAATCTTTGCACCGGTGTCTCGGTGGAAAGTACGCTTACGGGTTGGGGAAACATCGGAGTATATAATCATGTCAAAATTCACCTGTTGGTTCTATACCTGTAATAAAGTGTTATAGGGCCTTATTTAATTGCAATCTCACAGATTACTTTCTGCCGGCAGTGTGTCTGCAGACTTGAAATTTGCAACAATTACAGAGCAAAACAACTGAACAAGCCATATTCCTCTATTGGAAGGTCAACGTGGCTAGAGTACATAGCGTTCCTTAGGGGATGATCCTATCAGATGGTCCCTTAGCTTAACTTTATACTTGTCCTCCTGCAATGAAAGTCCACTAGCATTCTGGTGAACCATTCCCAATGTTTGATTGTGAAGGTAAAATATTGGAGTACTAGACACAAGTGAAGAAACCGTCCATTGTCCCTTGCTACTCGACACAATTAGCATAAAGAGTTGTGGTTGGTCCCTACAGTAAGGTTGGAGCTTCTTGAGGGCCCAAACATCTGCTAATCACTCTTTCTCTGCACTCATGGGTTGGGGAAACATTGGAGAGTATAAAATTTAGAAATGTATTTGGGGCTATTAGAAAAGCCTCAGTCCATGTTGCATCTTCTAATGTAAACACAGCACAGCTACTAGCTTCCTATTGGTCCAAATAGTCATAAGTGTAGCTTGAGCCAGTAACTCATGACCACATAGATCTTTGGGAAGTGGCTCCTTCTGCGAGTAAATTTAATGGGGGTAATTAAATCTTACAGTGGGAGTGATAAGAAATATCAATATGCCTTGTGGAATATTTAAGAACAAAGGCAAATACTTTGATATTTTAATGTCTCTGTCATTATGCCATTTGTGCAGTTAAACACTCAAACAAAATCCATACAGATGAAGGGTTATTTTATTTATATAATTATTTACATGTTTTTATCATAACAAAGGTACAAAGAAAATGTTTTGAAATATTACTATTTGATAATTTTATTCAACATTGGAAATCCTGTTCTGTTATAATTATTACTCATTGTTTAGGAGTTGAGACAAAATAGTTAAAATCATGGACTGGTTGGTCTGTTGGGTTTCTGGCCTCCATGGACTGGCTTCCAATGAACTAATGTCATCTCTTGGTTTTTTTACCATCTGGGACATGTCTAAATCTGAAAAAATATAATGAAACCTATGGGCCTTAGAGCCTCTAGAGATGATTCCAAATGATGAAACCTCCAGTCTTAACATAGATAGAGAGCTATAAAATGCTGGTACCTGTGGATAAGACTCTTCTTTTCTAATGAAATTATTCTACGTTGATACATTTTTACACCTGGACATTTTCATACTCCTTTGTTCTAAATCCTTACAAGACGCCTGATGTAAGTAGAAGGTGTTGCCACTTTTTTTGATAACGAAGAAAAAGAAATAGGAGACCATTAGTGTTTCAGAAGCTCTCTAACTCGGCGGACCCTCTAAAATGTATCACCTACTACAACCTATGTAAGAGAATAATAAATCCAGCAACAATCTGAAGACGTGAGTACATTTTTCAACCATTACACTTCCTTACAGATCATTGCCAGACCATGTAATGCCGCAGTGTAACTGGTAACGATCTAGATCAGATACACGTATGGATAGGCTAAAGCTTACTTTCCATGTGTCTTCTGAATCAGGATATAAAGGGACCTGAGACCCATCAATTCTGTTCTATATCATCAGTTAAAACACCTAGAAGATGTGATTTATTTTTGATATTTTAAATTACTGCCATTGTTTTATCTTCTCTACATGATGGTACAGAGCAGTTTTAATGACGTAATTGGTCCTTTAATATAATAGGCAACTTCATTGACCTAATTAAAAATACACCAGTATGTGTTTACTAACAGTCTGCCTATTTTATCTTCCTAAAAAACTTGTCCTCAGTTATAATCAGGTATGTTGGATCTTCTCTCTTGGGTTTATCCGTATCACTTCTACTCATAGCATATTATACTTATCTACTTCCTTTCCTGTAACAGTGTAGTTTCCATGTTGTCCTTGAATCCTCCACCTTATAACGTCAAATCATGTCCTCTTTTTCTGGAAGACACTTCCCTACCGCCTGAACTTTATTAAATCCACTGATATATTTCCAGGATTCTCTCACATCTCCCCACTCACTTGTACCATAACTTATACATATTCAGGTCATGAAGTCTTTTGAAAATAATATTGTTTTGTAGACCATAATAATGTTTTAACTTTTTTCTCATTATTTAGACTTACAAAGGTATGGAGAAAATAAATCAGACGGAGGTCCTAAACTTCATACTGATAGGGATTACAGACAATTCAGATCTTCAGACTCCTATATTCCTTGTAATACTTCTCATTTATCTCTTCACTCTTGGTGGTAACATGACCATTCTTCTACTTGTGTTCCTGGATCCTCATCTGCACACTCCCATGTACTTCTTCTTGGGGAACTTGTCAGTCATAGACATGTCCTCCACCACCATCAGTCTACATAAGATCTTCTCTTCCTACATATCAGGGGATAGCACCATTTCTTTCTTTGCTTGCATGACTCAGGCGTTTATTTTTTCATCATTGACTGCTGATGAGTTGCTTATCCTTACGGCCATGAGTTATGACCGATATGTGGCCATATGTAAACCATTACACTATTTAGTGATCATGAGCACTCCAGTCTGCGTTGCTTTGGCCATTGTCTGTTGGTTGCTTGGTTTTGTAGCAGTCACATCTTATCTTGTCATATTGTCCAGTTACACCTGCTATAGATCCAATATCATCAACCACTTCTACTGTGACATTGTCCCTCTTATGAAGCTCACATGCAATGATACAACAACAGTGGAGATAATAATTGTTATGGAAGGACTGCCTTTTGGTTTCTTACCATTTTCTCTGACTATTCTCTCCTATATTTTCATTATTACCACCATCCTGAAGATCCGTTCCAGTACTGGGAGACAGAAAGCCTTCTATACATGCTCCTCACACCTCACTGTCGTTGTTCTTCTCTACATAACTATTTTCTGTTTATACCTGAGACCACCCTCAAGGGGAGATATGGCGTTTACAAAAATATTTTCTCTAATTAACACAGTTGCCGTCCCTGTACTAAATCCTCTAATTTACAGCCTGAAAAATAATGAAGTGAAGTCAGCACTTAGACGGCAACTAAGATGTTGTAGACACCAGATTTAACTTCACATAAAGATAGACAGTGAAAAAGCTTATGGAAAAGGTGTTTTCCTTCTTGAAATTGATGAATAATGTATAGAGCTAAAAAAAAGAAAAAAATATAATTTAAACATAAACCTTTTATAATTAATATTAATTGCATGTAACACTAAGTCTTCTTTCTTTATGATAATGGGTAAGTGTAAAAATCAGTAAACAAATCCATATTCCCAGCCTTAGGTGTATGTACTAATGTTGTAGCACTGGCAAGTCTATGTTATAACAAATCAGTCATAAATCATTAATGGTAAGAAAGACGAGGATTCCTCAGTGGGATGAAAGATGGTAATATGTGTCATATCTCACTTTCATAGGGTAATATATCAAAAGGGTATCAGTCTCATACTTGATCCTAATGGTGAAGAATGGGAATCAGTCCTGCTCTCGTGGGGTCAATATAGATTCGGCCACTTTTGCAGAGTGGGACGAGAAACAATGTAATGGAGGTTTGCTCGTTCTCACATAACACTGCCCATGTTGTGTTCCTCAAAGTATGAAATAAGAAAACAGAATGGGGGTGAGGGCGCACCACCCCCTAGTGCAGATAAATGGTAATCTTCAAACAAAATATGAATATAACATCAGAACACTCACATTTAAAGACCCACAACATTAGGTATAGATGATGCGTTACGAGAAATCCCCTTCTTAGATTCTCCTTGGGGTTTCCGAGCCTCCATTCTTTTGAAGGAATTCTTCTCCGGAGTGTGTTAGGATTATTTTCCACTGGAACTTGAAGTGTGTAGCTATTTGGGGTATGGTATTCTCCTGTAACCCTTAGTGTATCCCAAGGGAGTAATGCCAAGTGTAGATCACCTCGGCTAACCTGTCTTAATAACCACACCAGTTATAAAAGATAAGGGAATCGACTCAACATTGATACCAATAGCTTAATGTTAATTACATGAACTTAAATATTTTTCTTGTATGTCAGTAACATGTTATATGTTATGCATCATAAATGTGCACCCAACTTAGCAATTAACATTGGGGGCTCCTTGTTGTCCTCATCTTTTTCCACTACAGATCACATTGAAGGCTTTTCCTCACTCAACGATCAGTATCTACAGCACCTTCTGTCTCTTATTCTTCTGGCTTCTTCTGGTCTCACAATAAAGTTTAATATCTTGGCTGCCATCATCTCCAAATACTCCCAGAATCCTCCTTTGTATGACCAATGCTTTTCCACCTCTCTTGTTACTGCCTTCATGACTTTCCTGAAGCTACAACTACACTTCAGAACATCTTACCTTGTACTAAAAGATTTAAAGGCCCACAAAAATGTATCAGTTTAAAAAATGGACCATTTACAATTTGTCAAATGTGTCCAACAGACTCATAATTACTGCCTATAAGAGATGGACAACTCCAGTGCCTACAGCCTACTGACTCAATCACTGTCCATCATAGATTTGTCACTCTCTTGTCTAAGACTTCTAATCATATCATCTAGATCCAGTTAAAAACCTATGACATTCGTACCAAAAAGGTAATCATAAGTGATGTTGAGTGGAAGTCGTTTCATGTGCCAAGGGTTGGAATTAAGTATGTAGTCAACTGTAATGGAGGACATTTAATAAAATGTGAATATAATTTTAGTGATTTGATTGGAATATAAGGAAAACTGAAGTGTGACTTAATAAGATGTGGTCAGAAAATGGGGAAAACTTAACTGATGATATGTATTGAAGATTAGATTAAGTAGTATAGTGGTGTATGGGATAAGGTTGGTTTGATGGGAGGGAAAAAAGAAATACAATGTGGAGGTGGGTATAATGAGATGGAGCTGTAATGTTGGAGCTTTGCCTTAGTAATAATCAGGTATGTTTGGATGTTCTCTCTTGGGTTTATCCGTACCACTTCTACTGAAAGCTCATTCCACTTATCTACTTCCTTACATGTAACAGTTTAGTTTCCATGTTGCCCTTAGATCCTCCACCTTATAACGTCAAATCATGTCCTCTTTTTTTGGAAGACACTTCCCTCCCTCCTGAACATTATTAAATCCTCTGATATATTTACAGGATTCTCTCACATCTCCCCACTCACTTCTGTACCATAAGCTATACATAGTCTGGCCATGAAGTTTTTAATTATAAATATTGTTTTTTAGAACATAATAATATTTTGAAAATGTTCTCATTATTTAGACACATAAAGATATGGAGAAAGAAAACCAGACGGAGGTCCTAAACTTCATACTGATAGGGATTACAGACAATTCAGATCTTCAGACTCCGACATTCCTTGTAATCCTTCTCATTTATCTCCTCACTCTTGGTGGTAATATGACCATTCTTCTACTGGTTTCCCTGGATCCTCATCTGCACACTCCCATGTACTTCTTCTTGGGGAACTTGTCGGTCATAGACATGTCCTCCACCACCGTCAATCTACATAAGATCTTCTCTTCATATCATGGGATAACACTATTTCGTTCTTTCTTTCATGACCCATGTGTTTATGTTTTCATTATTGACTGGTAGTGAGTTTCTTATCCTTACGGCCATGAGTTATGACCGATATGTGGCCATTTGTAAACCATTACACTATACGATGATCAAGAGCAATTCAGTCTGTGTTGCTTTGGCCATTGTCTGTTGGGTGCTTGGTTTTGTAGCCGTCACACCATATCTTGTCGTATTGTCCAGTTACACCTGCTATAGAGCCAATATTATCAACCACTTCTACTGTGACCTTGTCCCTCTTATGAAACTTACATGCAACGATACAACTACACTGGAGATAGTAATTGCCATGGAAGGGCTTTTTTTGCCTCCTTTCCATTTTCTCTAACTATTCTCTCTTATATTTTCATTATTACCACCATCCTGAAGATCCTTTCCAGTACTGGGAGAAAGAAAGCCTTCTACACATGTTCCTCACACCTCACTGTCGTTGTTCTTCTCTACATAACTATTTTCTGTTTATACCTGAGACCACCCTCAATGGGAGATATGGCGTTTACAAAAATGTTTTCTCTAATTAACATAGTTGCCGTCCCTGTACTAAATCCTCTAATTTACAGCCTGAAAAATAAAGATGTGAAGTCAGCACTTAGACGGCAACTAAGATGTTGTGAAGACACCAGATTTACCTTAAAAAAGATAAAGGGTGAAAAAGCTTATGGAAAATGTGTTTTCCTTCTTGAAATTGCTGAATAATGTATAGAGCTATAAACTTTACATTTAGGGATATTAAACTTCTCTCTAATACATAATGAGGGGCACTGTCCAATGGCCATACTTACAACCAGATGGATACTATGTGAATCGGGTCTTATATTTTGGACAATATATTTGTTAAATATCCCTTTTTTCATCCATGGTAAGGCATGTAGGGGCAAAGTGTAAGGGTTAATAAACTTTCTATGGAAAATAACTGTCAGTTTGTATCCCATAATTTTTGCCAATAATAATGTTATATTGATATCAGGACAAGACATATAACATGAGATTATAGTAGATAGTGTTGCCTCTAAAATATTTATCCAATTTAAAAAATGTAAAAAACAAATGTAAAAAATGTTGATACAATTTCATTGAATAAAATGGACAACATATTAGTTAATGCTTTAATTATTATCCTTTATTTGTAATTCATGATTCATTTAAACAAACCCACATGGTTTCCAATACTCTACCTGATGGTGCACAACAACCCTGGTGACTTCCATGTCCTTTTAGGAAGGTGATTAATGGTTAATTTTTGGTGCCACTTTTCTTACATTATGTGATATTAACATGATATAACTAGTGACCTCTGAAGATGTGCAGAAGTTCAGCTGAGACCATATCTCATAGACGTAGGGTCATCAAGTCCCATCTTTACCTAGTCAAGTAGCTCGGTTTGGTTGGTTGATGCCATAAATCAAATTGGGGATTTTTATTGTTGAGATTGACAATAACATACAGTAAATGATCTCTATATAATAAGATATATTTCATAACATGACTTCCATGTAATTTGTTAGGCATTACAACTGAGCAGTAAACATTGGGGTCTCCTTGTTCTTCTCATCTTTCTCCACTACAGATCATAATGAATGTTTTTCCTCACTCAATGCTCAGTATCTACAGCACCTTCTGTCACTTATTCTACTGGCATCATCTGGCCTTCAGAATAAGGTTTAATATCTTGACTCTACTATATAAAGCTCTTCACAATGACAATGTACCCCTGTTTTTTTCTCTCACCATCTCCAAATAATTCCAGAACCCCCCCTTTTGTTCTCCATATGACCTATGACTTTCCACCCCTCTTGTTACTAACTTCCGAACTTGACTCAAGCTACATCTAAACATCTTACCTTATTCTAAAAGATTTAAAGGCCCACCTCTCTTGTTTCTGACTTCAGGACTTCCCTTGGGCGACCCCCACATTTTAGATCTACCTTGTACTAAAAGCTTTACATTCACATGATGTTTCAGTTTAAAAAAATGTATCAGTTATGACCTTAAGGTGGACATCAAATGTCAAATATGGTCAACTGGCTCAATACCCGCCTATAAGAGATGGAAACTCCAGTTCCTACAGTCTACTGTTTCAATCACTGTCCATCATAGATTTGTCACCCTCTTGTCACCTAAATCAAGGTCAGCAACCTATGGCATTGATACCAAAAAAATAACCATAAGTTATGTATAATAAGTATTATAAACTTCAATTTATATAGAAAGAGAAAGAAAGAAAAGACTTCCTATATATCCAGTATATACCTCCAATGGTGCCTTAAGACAAATATATGCCTCAGAATCAAGAATATTATTACTTCTTAGTATTAAAAAATAAACTTTATTGAAATATTTTTTTTTAAATTAAGTAAAAAGATTCCACTTAAAAGAAGAAAGAAAAGGGTCCTTTGCAATAAGGGTGGTTAATCTGTGGAATTCTCTAACAAAGGAGGTGGTGAAGGCGGATTCAATAGATAACTTTAAAAAGGATTGGACATATTAAAAAAAAAGGGCATTAAGGGTTATCCTGGATAATTAGAGATGGAGTATTAATTCAGGGAGGAATCCAATAGACAGTATCTGGGGTCAGGAAGGAATTTTTTTTTCTTCCCTTTTGACACAATTGGCAAAATTTCACTTGTTTTTTTCTGTTTGCTTCCTCTGGATTCATTAACAATAAATCCGCATATTGAAGATCAGAGGAGATTTAAAAAGGTTGAACTTGATGGGCAAAAGTATGTTTCAAATCAATTACTATGTAACTATGGCTTGTAGAGTCACATGAGCACATGCAGTTTCTTCATTTTGAGGGTCCCGTTTTTATTAGTGCAGTGGGCAACACTATTTGGAAGTCATGCTGCTCCAGAGGACTGGGGAGGATGGAAGAGACAAATGCAGGTTTATGAGGCAAGGGCCACCATGGGATACTGAAATAAGACACAGGGAAGGAGGTTTTGGGGGAAGAGGCAAAGGAGGTGGTGAAGGAGAAACAATCAGCAGGGAAAAGACACATGGGGGCTTGTGGATGAAGGTGAATGGTGGCTATGAAGAAAGAAGCAAAAGACACCGGGTGTGGGGAAGGAGAAACAAACAGCAGGGAAAAGACACATGACACATGGGGGATTGTGGATGAAGGTGAATGGTGGTTATGAAGAAAGAAGCAAAAGACATAGGGTGTGGGGAAGGAGGAACAAACAGCAGGAAAAGACACATGGGGGCTTATGGATGAAGGTGAATGGTGGTTATGAAGAAAGAAGCAAAAGACACCGGGTGTGGGGAAGGAGAAACAAACAGCAGGGAAAAGACACATGGGGCTTGTGGATGACGTTGAATGGTGGTTATGATGGAAGAAGCAAAAGGCACAGGGTGTGGGGAAGCAGAAACAAACAGCAGGGAAAAGACACATGGGGCTTGTGGATGAAGTTGAATGGTAGTTATGATGGAAGAAGCAAAAGGCACAGGGTGTGGGGAAGGAGGAACAAACAGCAGGTAAAAGACACATGACACATGGGGGATTGTGGATGAAGGTGAATGGTGGTTATGAAGAAAGAAGCAAAAGACATAGGGTGTGGGGAAGGAGGAACAAACAGCAGGAAAAGACACATGGGGGCTTATGGATGAAGGTGAATGGTGGTTATGAAGAAAGAAGCAAAAGACAAAGGGTGTGGGGAAGGAGAAACAAACAGCAGGGAAAAGACACATGAGGCTTATGGATGAAGGTGAATGGAGGTTATGAAGAAAGAAGCAAAAGGCACAGGGTGTAGGGAAGGAGGAACAAACAGCAGGGAAAAGACACATGGGGGCTTGTGGATGAAGGTGAATGGTGGTTATGAAGGAAGAAGCAGGGTCGGTTATAGGGGACCAGGCAAAGCAATCTGGAGGATGATACTAAAACAATGGCCCAGTGTGGGGAGAGTAGATGGAGGAGAAGACGTCTCAGATAATTAATGTTGTTTTGCATTTCTCACCACATAGCAAGGTCAGGGTTGGGGGTTGGGTTCCTCCTGCAGGACAGGGTCACATTACATGGATATAATGCAGGTTCTCACAATATGTCTTTAATAGAGAAAAATAAATTCTTCTATGACTTATAACAACACAAACCCTCTGATACCGAGTAGTTGAAGGACCTGCTCTGGAGATAACCATCTATAGAGATTGGGTGACAATGTATGGAGCGGATACGTTCATTTTGTTTAATTATTGCAAAAAAATATGGGTAACACCCATGAGATTGATAGCTATATACAAATGATAAAGATTTTAAGGTTACTAAAAAATATATACTATACGACCTTAAGAGAAACTCTCTGAGACATGAAGATATGACCACCCTGCTCCTGAGAACGTACAGTGTAAAGGAGATGGGGAAGTGACACAAGAAGGTGAGAGTGTGGTGGACAATGGCCCCGTCACCAGGCAATAACACTGAGAGCGGTGGCTGGGTGTCCAACACTGTCTTACAATAATCAATATTATTTTGCCTTTGCCATGTGTTACAGGTGAATTTGACTCGTAAATAATGACACAGATCTGATCAAATCAAGAGGGAGGTATCTTTATTTTCTTGTACAAGGGGGTATGCAGAGAGTCTCA
This sequence comes from Discoglossus pictus, assembly GCA_027410445.1. NCBI lineage: Eukaryota > Metazoa > Chordata > Amphibia > Anura > Alytidae > Discoglossus > Discoglossus pictus. Next base: position 8,557,353 of record CM050170.1, read on the forward strand.
CGAGAGGGCTGTGATGAGTCCTTTTCCATGGTGAAACCATGCGACATGAGCTTCCATGAAACCATTCTGACTTTCCTTCAGGTTTGACAGAAGTTTAATTGGTGAGGAGCACAAGGTGAGATGTCCAGTCCACCTAGGAGATAAAGAAACCTTATTTAGAGACTTCACAAGGACATATCCATGCATTGGTTTATCAGATATTTGATGCACTCTCTGCTACCTGCTTATGATGCTTGAAGAAGATGGGGAGGCCATTTAAGTTGGTGTCGGCTACACAGGTGAATTGCCACTGTTCCCACACTTCAAATCTGATGACCAAGGGGATAACCACAATGGCAGGCAGAGCGAGTATTCACAGAGAGTCTCCTGAGAGGGCTGTGAAAAAGTACTTATTCATGGTGAGGGGCTTGAAACCTTGACACATGACCTTCCATGAAACCATTCTAACTTTCCTTCAACCATGACAGCAGTTCCATTGGGGAGGAGCACGAGGTAAGTAAGGTCCAGTCCACCTAGGAGATAAAGACACTTTATTTATTACTCTCCCAGTTCAGTATCATGCATTGGTTTAAAAAAAATTGAGAGAGTCTCTCTGCCACCTGCTTATGATGCTTAGGGCTCCTCAGCTTCAACCTTTAAAGCAGTTCCATTGGTGAGAAGGACAAGGTGAGTTCCAAGTCCACCTAAGAGATAAAGACACTTTATAAAATACTTTGCAAGAACATACTCTCCCAGTCAATATCATGTATTGGATTATGAGACATTTGAGTCTCTCTTCTACCTGCTTATGATGCTTAAATGATGCTTAAGGAGACGGGGAGGCTGGCTAAGTTGGTGTCGGCTACAAGGGTGAATTGCCACTGTTCCCAAACTTCAAATCTGATGACCAAGGGGATAACCACAATGGCAGGCAGAGCGAGTATTCACAGAGAGTCTCATGAGAGGGTTGTAAAGATGCACTTTTTCATGACACTTGACATTCTATGAAACCATTCAGACGTTCCTTTAACCTTGACAGCAGTTCCATTGGTGAGGAGCACAAGGTGAGTTCCAAGTCCACCTAGGAGATACATAAACTTTATTAAAAGACTTTGCAAGGTCATACTCTCCCAGTTCAGTATCATGCATTGGTTTATCAGACCATTTGAGGCAGTCTCTCTGCTACCTGCTCATGATGCTTAGGTCTCCTCAGCTTCAACCTTGACAGCAGCTCCATTGGTGAGGAGCACAAGTTGATTTCTAGTCCACCTAGGAGATAAAGAAAGCGACTTCACAAGCACATAATCTCCCAGTTCAGTACGATGCATTGGTTTTTCAGATCATCCTAGGCGGTCTCTCTGCTACCTGCTTATGATAGTGAACAGAAGGGGGTGTCTGTGATGGGTCATGGAAACACCTGAGAACTAGTAGTCTTATATTTTTGTGTCCAGCTTATTTCTCGTTTTATAGTAAAATGTTTTTGTACATCAGACAATAACTTTCAGATCTTCAGTCTATATATCTTTATAATACTTAGGCTTTGTGATGGTAACCAGTGTAATATATGATGCTTTCATATCCATAGACCTAGGTACGTAATATACTGTAGCTAAATGTTTGGGGTTGGTGTATTTTTTCTCACTAAGGCCGCTCTCCTCATATAATTACTCACAAGGGATAACGTACAGAGACAAAATGGCAGAACTCACACATACATTTTATATGAGGGTGATAAAACGTTCACTTTAATGAGAAGAAATACGCATTGCAGAGCTGATTTAATATAACATAGTGAGGTCTGGCCAGCGTGTAGTCTATATAGTCTAGATACTTCTTTACTCACCTCTCAGACGGATCTCATCACATATGTAACTGTATCTTATATTTATAGCGTGCCACCATTTTCTGCAGAAAGATACACGGGATACAGTAAATATACAAGACTTGTGACTATACAACCTAACAAAAATCTTAAAAAAATTAATGTTATTCCAATTGATATACTGGACTTTTTTTTCTATACAATTCACCTAATTACCAATTATCACGCCTTACCTTTATCTATGCGATCTATCAGTCTTCATATGTGCAAGTTAGAGTTGGCACATTTAAGGCTGCCTATACCCATCTATATAAGGCCATGGGCACTTGGTTGTCCAGTCGCTCGTCTGTTGGCAATCCTGATTTGAATGGCTTTGCCTCCCAAACCAGCTTCTTATATAGGGCTCTGGGCTCTTTGACACCATCTATTATGATACGTCTCTGATGTAAGAAGTGATTGTTACCTGAAGAGGCCAGCTCAGCCTTGTGGTGTCAGCCATTATACAACTCATCATATGGTGCTTTAGAGAGATATCCGTGTTTTATCCAAAATATAATGTCAAACAGAGGTTCCTTTGTACACAATGACACATAAGGGTGGACAAAAAACATCAAATGCTGAAAAAAGTATGGATCACATAAAGGAAATCATGAGGCGCGAGTGTATCTGTAGTGTTGGATATATCTATGGTGTGTAAGTCTGGAGCTGGACATGTTATATTATAGTGTGGGGGGTTCTGTGATTATATTGTGAGGGAATTAGTATATGTCAAATAAAAATTGACAGGTGCATTATCCAATCAGAGTGGGATTTTGGGGTGTATCCCTTTCTGATTGGCTCACAAATTGGCGCCTTCTGATTGGCTGAATTTGATAGACAGCATTTTCAGCCAATCAGAAGGCGCCATTGCCTATTCTCTTCCGGAAAAGTATAAAAAAAATGAGATCGCGGATTGTTCCAGGGCCCAGCCGGAGCAGAAGAGGAGGCGGCCGCGGACATCGCGGGGAGGTAAGTACAATGAATATTTTGTTTATTTTTTTATTTATTTTTATGTTTATGTATGTTGTCCTAATGTAATGTTTTTTTTTTAACAGGGGACAAGAAAAGAAGAAGGACGGGGACATGCTGGAAAGGTGTGTAGAATATTTAGAATATTTAGAATGTTTATTTATTTTATGTAAATGTGTTGTACTATTTTTTTTTCTTTTCCGCCAGGTTGGTGATCTGAAGGGACATCTGCAAAGGTAAGTGGTCTTAATTATTTTATTTTAGCTTATAATTAGGGTTTGTGTATATAGATAGGATTTATTGTATGTTAGGTGTATGTATTTTAGATAGTTAGGATTTATTGTATGTTAGATTGGGGTATGTATTTTAGATAGTTAGGATTTATTGTATATTAGATAGATTGGGGGATGTATTTTAGATAGATAGTATTGATTGAATGTTAGATAGGGGGTATTGTATTGTATGTATTCTATGTGTATTTCCTTTTCAGGTGTATAATTTTTTTTTTCTGTAGTGGGGGGGGGTTGTAATGTATTTTTTTATTTTCTGTAATGTTCCTTTTTTATTTTTTGTGACTTAGGTTTTTTAATTTTTTGTAGTTAGAGTGGTAGGGGGGTTATTAGGGGGTAGTTAGGTAATTTAGGTAGGTAGTGTAGGTGTTAATAGGTTAGTGTAGAGGGTGGTTAGTTTACATTTAATGGTTTATTGGGGGGTATAGTGCAGTGTAGTGTTTGTACTTAGTGTCATGATGGTTCTTGAGGACCGTCATGGCAGTTATTTGGCTAAAGTTAGGGTTGTAACAGCCCCGTAAGGGTCATAATTTACCCTTATGGGACTGATGGGGTTAAATAGAGTCTGTATTGACCCCCATGAGTGACAGGGTTATTTATTGGCTTATGGGTGTCTGTATTGACCCTCATGAGTGACGGGTTAATTAAATGCTTATGGGGGTCTGTATTGACCCCCATGAGTGACAGGGTTAATTATAGGTTTATGGGTGTCTCTATTGACCCTCATAAGTGACAGGGTTAATTAAGTGCTTATGGGGGTCTGTATTGACCCCCATGCGTGACCTGGATAATTAAGGATTTATGGGGGTCTGTAATGATGCCCATGAGTGACAGGGTTAATTATGGGTTTATGGGGATCTGTATTGACCCCCATGAGTGACTGGGTTAATTAAGTGCTTATGTGGCCTGTATTGACACCCATGAGTGACAGGGTTAATTATAGGTTTATGGGTGTCTGTATTGACCCTCATGAGTGACAGGGTTATTTATTGGCTTATGGGGGTCTGTATTGACCCCCATGAGTGACAGGGTTAATTATAGGTTTATGAGGGTCTGTATTGACCCCTATGAGTGAGGGGGTTAATTAAGTGGTTATGGGGGTCTGTATTGACCCCCATGAGTAAAAGAGTTAATTAATGTATTATGGGGGTCTGTATTGACCCCCATGAGTGCCAGGGTTATTTAAGGTTTTATGGGGGTCAGTATTGACCCCAAAGAGTGGCAAAGTTAATTAATATATTATGGGGGTCTGTATTGACCCCCCTGAGTGACAGGGTTAATTATGGGTTTATATTGGTCTGTATTGACCCCCGTGAGTGACCGGGTTAATAAAGTGCTTATGGGGGTCTGTATTGACCCCATGAGTAAAAGGGTTAATTATAGGTTTATGGGTGTCTGTATTGACCCTCATGAGTAACAGGTTTATTTATTGGCTTATTGGGGTCTGTATTGACACTCATGAGTGACAGGGTTAAATAAGTGCTTATGGGGGTCTATATTGACCCCTATGAGTGACAGGGTTAATTATAGGTTTATGAGGGTCTGTATTGACCCCTATGAGTGACGGGATTAATTAAGTGGTTATGGGGGTCTGTATTGACCCCCATGAGTAAAAGAGTTAATTAATGTATTATGGGGGTCTGTATTGACCCCCATGAGTGCAAGGGTTATTTAAGGTTTTATTGGGTCTGTATTGACCCCCATGAGTGGCAGAGTTAATTAATGTATTATGGGGGTCTGTATTGACCCCCATGAGTGACAGGGTTAATTATGGGTTTCTATTGGTCTGTATTCACCCCCATGAGTGACCGGGTTAATTAAGTACTTATGGGGGTCTGTATTGACCGCATGAGTGACTGGGTTAATTGTAGGTTTACAGGGGTCTGTATTGACCCCCATGAGTGACAGGGTTAATAAGGGGTTTATGGGTGTCTGTATTGACCCCCATGAGTGATGGGGTTAAATAAGTCCTTATGGGGGTCTGCATTGACCCCCATAAATGACAAGGTTATTTAAGTGCTTATGGGGGTCTGTATTGGCCCCCATGCGTGACAGGGTTAATGAAGGGTTTATGGGCGTCTTTATTAACCCCCATGCGTGACAGAGTTAATCAATTTATTATGGGGGTCTGTATTGACCCCATGAGTGACAGGGTAAATTATGGGTTTATATTGGTCTGTATTGACCCCCATGAGTGACTGGGTTAATTAAGTGCTTATGGGGGTCTGTATTGACCCCCATTAGTGATAGGTTTAATTATAGGTTTATGGGGGTCTGTATTGACCCCCATGAGTGACAGGGTTATTTATTGGCTTATGGGGGTCTGTGTTGACCCCTATGAGTGACCGGGTTAATTAAGTGCTTATGGGGGTCTGTATTGACCCCCATGAGTGACAGGGGTAATTATAGGTTTATGGGGGTCTGTATTGACCCCCATGAGTGATAGGGTTAATTATAGGTTTATGGGGGTCTGTATTGACCCCCATGAGTGACAGGGTTATTTATTGGCTTATGGGGGTCTGTGTTGACCCCTATGAGTGACCGGGTTAATTAAGTGCTTATGGGGGTCTGTATTGACCCCCATGAGTGACAGGGGTAATTATAGGTTTATGGGGGTCTGTATTGACCCCCATGAGTGACAGGGTTATTTATTGGCTTATGAGGGTCTGTGTTGAACCCCAGGAGTGACTGGGTTAATTAAGTCATTATGGGGGTCTGTATTGACCCCATAGAGTGACAGGGTAAATTATGGGTTTATATTGGTCTGTATTGACCCCCATGAGTGACCGGGTTAATTAAGTGCTTATGGGGGTCTGTATTGACCCCCATTAGTGATAGGGTTAATTATAGGTTTATGGGGGTCTGTATTGACCCCCATGAGTGACAGGGTTATTTATTGGCTTATGGGGGTCTGTGTTGACCCCTATGAGTGACCGGGTTAATTAAGTGCTTATGGGGGTCTGTATTGACCCCCATGAGTGACAGGGGTAATTATAGGTTTATGGGGGTCTGTATTGACCCCCATGATTGACAGGGTTATTTATTGTCTTATGAGGGTCTGTGTTGAACCCCAGGAGTGACTGGGTTAATTAAGTCATTATGGTGGTCTGTATTGACCCCATAGAGTGACAGGGTTAATTAATGTATTATGGGTTGTCTGTATTGACCCCTATGAGTGACAGGGTTAATGAATGGCTTATGGGTCTCTGTATTAACCCCCATGAGTGACAGGTTTAATTAAGGGCTTATGGGGGTCTGTATTGATGCCTATGAGTGACAGGGTTAATTATAGGTTTATGAGGGTCTGTATTGACCCCTATGAGTGACGGGATTAATTAAGTGGTTATGGGGGTCTGTATTGACCCCCATGAGTAAAAGAGTTAATAAATGAATTATGGGGGTCTGTATTGACCCCCATGAGTGCCAGGGTTATTTAAGGTTTTATTAGGTCTGTATTGACCCCCATGAGTGGCAGAGTTAATTAATGTATTATGGGGGTCTGTATTGACCCCCATGAGTGACAGGGTTAATTATGGGTTTCTATTGGTCTGTATTGACCCCCATGAGTGACCGGGTTAATTAAGTGCTTATGGGGGTCTATATTGACTGCATGAGTGACTGGGTTAATTGTAGGTTTACAGGGGTCTGTATTGACCCCCATTAGTGACAGGGTTAATAAGGGTGTTATGGGTGTCTGTATTGACCCCCATGAGTGATGGGGTTAATTAAGTCCTTATGGGGGTCTGCATTGACCCCCATAAATGACAAGGTTATTTAAGTGCTTATGGGGGTCTGTATTGGCCCCCATGCGTGACAGGGTTAATGAAGGGTTTATGGGCGTCTTTATTAACCCCCATGCGTGACAGAGTTAATTAATTTATTATGGGGGTCTGTATTGACCCCATGAGTGACAGGGTAAATTATGGGTTTATATTGGTCTGTATTGACCCCCATGAGTGACTGGGTTAATTAAGTGCTTATGGGGGTCTGTATTGACCCCCATTAGTGATAGGTTTAATTATAGGTTTATGGGGGTCTGTATTGACCCCCATGAGTGACAGGGTTATTTATTGGCTTATGGGGGTCTGTGTTGACCCCTATGAGTGACCGGGTTAATTAAGTGCTTATGGGGGTCTGTATTGACCCCCATGAGTGACAGGGGTAATTATAGGTTTATGGGGGTCTGTATTGACCCCCATGAGTGACAGGGTTATTTATTGGCTTATGAGGGTCTGTGTTGAACCCCATGAGTGACTGGGTTAATTAAGTCATTATGGGGGTCTGTATTGACCCCAAAGAGTGACAGGGTTAATTAATGTATTATGGGTTGTCTGTCCACCCCCATGAGTGAAAGGTTTAATTAAGTACTTATGGGGGTCTGTATTGTTCCCCATGAGTGACAGGTTTGATTAAGGGTTTATGGGGGTCTGGATTAATTTAATGAGTGATAGGGTTTTTTAGGGGTTGATGGGGCTCTTTGTAGATACCCATGATTGATAGGGTTCCTTTTTTTATTACGGGTCCTTTAAGGACCTTTAAGGCGGGAAATGTGAATTTTCAGTGCAGTGGGGGTTCCCGATCGTGTGGGGTTAATGCGGGTTTCCGAGCTAATCTCGGATCCCTGCAAGGGTAAATTGTACGTGGCTGGGCGGTCCGGGGTTGTGGAGCCTCGTTTTCGTTTTTGTCGGCAGCCATTTTTTCTCTTGCTTAGGGGATTTACGTGTGCCTAAACTCAGGAATTTTTACTTAAATTGAGGTGTAACTTCACTTACAGAGGTCCTGGGTGCCCCCCCCCCCCCCCTTTGCTGTGGGTAAGCTTTTTATGTATTTTTTGTGTGTATTTATTGTGTTTTTAAAGTTTTCAGGTGCTCGAGGTTCAGCCGCTAAGGTCGTATTTTTGCAAGGTTGTAAGTCCCGTGTCTCGTATTTTTTTGTGTAAGTCCGTATATAGTGTTTGCGAGTTAGATTTATTTTGGTAAAGTGCCGCTTGTGTGGGTGTTTGTAACAGTGTGTGAGGCGCCGTGGAGCCTCCACCTCCACAAATGCTGCCCCATGCTTTGCGAGGGTCCGCATTTGCGGCTTGCAATAAGCCTTTGGCTCATTGCAGCCGACGTTGGAGACTCCACCTTCCGCAAATGCGGCCCCTCGCACAAGAATGTGCATTAATATCATGGGTGTGGTGTGGGCGGATCCCGGGAGAGCAAGAAGCTTGTGGGAAAAAGGGGGTTTCTACAGGGGGTAATGTGATAGTCTAGAATAAGCATGATGCATAGCACCTACCAGGGTCACATGTGGTCACTACACCACTGCAACCGTAATCTGATGAAAAAATGAATCATCACAAATCACTCTATTTAATAGAAGAAACCATTAATGTGCATAGCACTTACACCTTTTCTAGAACTGGTTAATGACACAGATGATTCAACCTCTGGACTGTGTAAATGTGGAGGAGGTTAAAAAAACTAATCCTAATTCATGTACAGTACAGTGCTAAATACTGTACCAATATGACAACTCACCTGATTCCCATCTACAAGCATTACTGACTAATATCTAGGTCTCTGGATTATCAGTAATATGGGAAAATAGGCATTAATACGGAGACGACACAAAGATCAGCAGCCAGATTCACCGTTACGTACATCAGACCCAAGGATCTGTTCTCAGACTGATATTGAGGTCAGTATCACATGCATCATTAGTGCATATATTAATGCTGGCTGTCATTAACATGCTATTGTGAGACTTTGCAAGTCCACCACCATAGCGCTATCAGTCTACATTTAAGTCAACAACAATCATGTCTGAGATTTCTGGCTATATGTTAGCATTAAGATTGTGGGGGCCACATGTTAAGTGGGGCCTGTCATTGAAGGAATGTCTACCTGAGAGGCACTTGGAAAACCTTACACCTCATACATTTTCTCCACAATGCTTGCAGATGCAGAAGATGCCTTCATGGACCTGAATTATACCTAAAATAAAACAAAACATAACACCTACAATATAAGGCATCTCTTCTCAACAGCATTCCTTAGTGACCATCAATTGGTGACATCTTAAAAAGATCCCTACGTGTCCACAGAGAAGAGGATCGTGGACCATGTGATGGGAGGTAGCCATCTGCATACAAAATATCACCAATACATAGGCCAAGATCTAACACTCTGTAGCCAGGCTAGATTAGGTTACCATTGTGACCAATAGATGGTCACTGAGGAGTGCTGTTGAGAAGGCACAAATACCTGCGCAGCCCAATGCCCCGTGGCCATCCGCCATCTCCCTGGTAATGGTGGTGGGGGGGGGATGGTACATGGGGAAGGCATCCCCTCAGGAGGCAGTAAATCCTGCAGTGACAATGGTGGAGGCATGGTGGGAGGAGAAAAGGGGCAAGGCTGCAGGTAGCCGGTGGATGCCATCGGGGTGGAGAAGGTGGGGCTGGGTCCCAGAGCGCCCCACATAGTATCTGCTGTCACCCCCTGGAATGTGCTCTGGCCCTCTCCAATCCTCGGAACCCCTGCCAGGTTGTATTCTGTCACTAAGGATGCCTCCTCTCCTCCCTATTGTGCCTTACCAGACCTAGATCCCCCGGAGACACTTCATCTACTACTGCATGAGCGCCAGCATATCTACCTGCAAAGCCTGGCTTGGTGTTAGAGATTGAGTTCCTAGTGGCGTGGCCTGGTGAGCGAGTAAGAAGGGTCTGTTGCTCGGCTGGAGCCTAATGCAGTAAGGAGGGTGGTGGCGGTGGGCGTGGTGGCGGTGGTGGCAGACAGTCCAATGCACTGCTGTGGGGGGAAGAGGTAGTGGCTTGTGTAGATGTTCCCTCCAGTGGGAGACAGTGATTTGTCAGATTCATGGATTTAATGATGCATCCATCTATCCCTTCTTAATTCCATGAAGCAGATGTGTCAGTGTCCTTGTTAGTGATGATGTACATGTGTAGTGTGTGTGATGTACATGTGGTGGCATGTTGGTGTATGTGATATTCACCTGAAATGGAGGCTGGGTCCTGCTGGGGCACCAGGCCTAAAGCTCTAGTGGAGGGCACCTGGCTGAGAAGGTCCTTGGCGACCCCCTCCCACTCACTATATTTCACAGTCATTTTCTTCTCCTCCTAGGCCATTATCCTCCTGACCCTAGCCCTGATGTTGTCAAAACAGTGCTTGATGGAACACACATTCTTTTGTGCTGAGCCCACTGCTGTAACCTCAGCCACTACCTCCTTCCATGCCTGTACCCTAGGCCCAGGCCTACCTTCCCTCCCCCTTTTAAGGATCACGGGGCGGCCACGGATGGCACCAAGGAGGACCACATTCTCCTGGTGCTTGTAATTGTGGGCCCTGTGCTTGCCCTTAGTCTTTTAGTCTTTTGTGGACGGGGATCGTTTCCCTGACCTGTCCTTGAGGCATGCGCCTTCCTCAAACTTCCACCCCCTCCCTGAGATAAGGCACCTCCCCCTCTGTCCCTCGTCTGTGTTCCTAGTGCTAGGACCACCCTGCCATCAATCACTTCTTCCTCTCCACTCTCCTCCTCCACTTCCACCACCTCCTCCTCCTGCTCCTGCTTCTGCTCCTCCTCCTCCTCCACTTCCTCCACCTACTCCTCCTGCTCCTCCTCCTCCTTCTCCTCTGAAACCACCTCTCTTTCTCCACTCCACCACTCCTCTCCTCCACTTCACCACTCCTCTCCTCCTCTCCTCCTCAGGGCCACCTCTCTATCCTCTCTCTCCTCCTCGGGTCTCCTCATTGCTTTATCCCTGCCTCTCTACTCCTCTTCCCTCCCACCTCCATTATAATCCCAAAAATAATGTAAAAATAAATCAATAAAACTGTGGCTGTATATTAATGGATTTTTTTTTTGTATATTATGTGTATTTAATAACTGTTTGAGGATGGGGTGTGGAGATGGGACGGGGGGTGTACTGAGTGTCCTAGCTCTATGTGTCTCTATGTGTATTGCTATTACTGTAAATTACTGCTCTCAAAATACTCCTACTCTCTCTCTGAAAAACCTCTAGGACCTGCGTGCTACTTCGTCAGAAAATACAACACAGTCAACGCATGGGCGGGTGGAACGCAACTTTATAATCTCCCTCTGTCGATCATCTGCGGCTTTCTATATCGTAACAGCCGATCACATCTCGACCAGCCCCTTAACAGTTTGTGGCTGAGGGAAGGCATTATGGGCTAGAGGCATCGGCCCGTATCTCGTGCCCTTGATGAATTGATTAGCATCGTAATCTGAGATAAATGGGAGCCCCGCAGCATGCTTGCAGACATACGGCCTAGATCACACAATTTGCAGGCTTGGAATTGAATGGGGCCCATAGTGTGTACACATACGGGACAGCTATGGGGCATGTTCCATAACATCCACTTTTATATAAACATTTAAAATGTATAGCAGGCATGGTTTAAGGAGATTCTTGGTCCACCAATTAAAATAAATCCAAGGGCAACACTCTTCTTTCTCAGGTCCGTGAGCAAACAATTACTCTAAACATTCCCCATATAAATAACGCAAGTGGTATAAATGAGCCGCCATCCTCTCAGTAAGGTGGATCCTGTGCCTGCAATTACTTTCAAGTGTTTAGCACAAGCAGTAGAGAGAAAAGCTCCACCTACATGGCAGGTACACATCTTAAAAAGTGTTAACAGATTTAACACTTAGACTGCATGCATGATATTTTATTAGTGTTAGGGTTAGGGGTTAGGGTTTAGGGTTAGGGGTTAGGGGTTAGCGTTAGGATTAGATTATTTTATTATTATGCGTTATTTGTACCAACGGGTGAGATAAAGCTGTGATAGATATGTTCTACATATCTAAGCTGAAGGTGATAGTCTTTATTAAAAAGATTTTTAGTGAGGTTATGAAGGTTTTGAGGCAGGAGGATGGTCTAGAGGAGCGAGGCAAGGAATTCCAAAGAATTGGGGAAGCTCAAGAAAAGTCCTGGAGGTGGGAGTGAGAGGAGGTGATAAGAATGGAGGATAGAGGACGGTTGTTAGCACCTACAGAGACAAAAACAAGATATCAATCAGAACAATATTCAGATTAACTACAACATCTCATCTCAATGTTAATCCCCATTGGACATAAATTAGTAAAATGTTAAACATAACCAGACATGTACACACTCTGTAGCCAGCCAATAGTATGTCAACATCTATACCAATTAGTATTCAGTGAGGAGTTTTGATGAGAAGGACTTCGGGCCCCCACCTTCCATGCCCGCGCACATAGTCTCTCTTCCACATCTAGATGGTGTTTGAGCGAGGGGTGCCACTACGTCGGGTGGCTGGCGATCACATTGCGCTCGTGGTGAGATGAGGAGGCCACTGTCTCAGGTTACGGTTGTGAAACTGAAGGATGGAGAGACATGAGCTGGCGATCTGCAAATTGTCAGCCTTATTAAATTGTGATTCAGTGAATTTAAAAGAGCTCTATTTAAGCACACAGCATATTTTATTTACAGAAGTTTTTAGTTAGTGAAGACCTTGCTTTTGGATAGAAGTTCACTAACTAAAAACTTCTGTAAATAAATATGCTTAAATAGAGCCCTTTTAAATTTGCTGAATCACAATTTAATAAGGCTGTGTATTATTTGCTGCCTGCCCCTATTCCCCTGTTCCTCATATCTCTCCGTCCTTGTGCCTCCTACCCTCAGAATCGAGCAATATGTTGCTCTCACAGAGGGAGTTGGTGAGCTGAACCTGCTTTTGGAGCAATCATAGCTTCTGATTCTTTTGGGTGTTGTTACGTCTCCCGTCATCCCTGTGAAACCGGACCATGAATTCCCTGAAAGTCAGGGGTGGTGGTATCAACGGCATTGGGACCGATGTTGATGACAGAGGGGCCTGAGATGATGTCTGGAGGGCCTGAGATGATAGCAGGAGGGCCTGAGGAGATGACAGGAAGGCCTGCAGTGTCAGCAGAAGAGCCTGAGGTGTCGGCAGAAATGCCTCTGTTTTAGGCCATGTTAGGAAATCCCATTGTGTGGGAGTTCTTGTTAGTGTACCCCATTGTGTGGGAGTGGTTGTGCCTACCATGGCTGTGAGGGGTTTATAACAGATGGCAGTGGTGGTTGTGATGATGTCTGGTGCCAGGACAACATCATCAGAGTAGGTGTTGTTGTTTGCTGGCTCCATGACATGACCAGTGGAGGGGGCTGAAATGGCTGTGCACAGCTAGATGATGCATTTGAGGGCCCGGCCAGTGAATCCACTCCTGAGATGAGGGTGAGCATCTGGACTGTGAAGGACCAGCTTCTGTTAATGGTCCCGGCACTCGCAAATGTTCTGCCCTTCTTCATCAACCAGTTTGTTCCACCTCCAGTGGAGCCACCATCATGGTGCCTCCATGGTCAGCATTGTACTCCTGGGTACTGAAATGAAAGAATGAAAGTATTTCAGTTGGGTTCCCTACACAACTGTCAGCTACATGTTTCCATATCCTTGACATCATGGTCACCTGTAATTGACTGTGGTGCTTGTGTAACACAGATGAACTTATGGCCTGCATCATGAGATTGGTGAATCATAGCTCATATCAATATATATAATGTTTGTGAGGTGTGCCGTCTGCATGTGAATCAGACATGTGATCTGCTGGCTCTGCCGGATCTGCTGAGCAGTGTGTGGGACTGACCAATCTGTGACCGATTCTCAGCAATGGTTGTTAACATGCAGATGAGACATGGTTCAGGCTAGGCCAGTATATGACACGCACATGCAGTCCTACAGAGTCTGTATTCACATATGCCGCACTGTGCACACCCATACATGTACTTTCATTTGAATGTCAAATCAATCTTGATCTATTTGTGAATGTTACTCAGAATCAGTTTTAACTGCATGTATTGGACAGACATTTCATTGATAACATTTATGATGCTGATATGTTTGCTACCTGGATTTACATGGTTATTCATGTCCCATATATCTTCAGTCATAACCATAGGGCTTACAGTGCTATTGTATGCCAGTTATTTATGTGTGTGGGCAGAGGTGTAGAAGCCAGAATAATTCTAGGGGGATACAGCTCATTGTGTACATCAGTATGTGATGTTGGCATGTGGTCTACCACAGGTTGCACGTGTTGCTCTGGCCCCCTCTGCCATCTTCCTCTTCACCATCAGCCAGCTGTCATCATACCTGTGTTTGACAGACTTGACATCCCTGTGTGCAATCCTTTAATGCAGCAACAGCTGTAGCAACCTCAGTCCAGGCATGTGCCTCGTGGCTATGCTTCACCTCCCTCCCACCATGTATGATGCTAGCAGACACAGATTTTACTGAGGAGGATGTCTATCTCCTCTAAGCTGTAATTGGGGGCCCTGTATTTTGCTACAGCCTCTTTCCCTCCCAACTGTGCCTGGGATTCCTGGCCTCCCTGTCCTCTCACTGGGGCCTGTCCCATATCCCCACTATCTCATTCCTCGGATCAGACCCCTGACCCTATACCCCTATTTCTTGTATGCCTACATCTGATGCCACATTCCTCTCTCCCTCCTGCTCTCCTCCACCTGTACCTCCCCTCCCTGACCTGCCTCTCCCTCTCTCCATTATGCTACCTCTCATCATCTCCTCCTTCGGTGTTCCTCTCACTCCTCCTTTCTCTCCTCACTCTCCTCCTCCAGTGTTTCTCTCTCTCCTCTCCTCCTCTCCTCACTCTCCTCCTCTGTTCTCTCTCTCTCTATCTCCTTCTCTCCTCTCCTCCTCTCCTCACTCTCCTCCTACATTCTCTTTCTCTATCTCCTTCTCTCCTCTCTCTCTCTCCTCACTCTCCTCCTCCAGTGTTTCTCTCTCCTCTCCTCCTCTCGTCACTCGCCTCCTACATTCTCTCTCTATTTCCTTCTCTACTCTCCTCCTCTCCTCACTCTCCTCCTCCTTACTCTATCTCCTTCTCTCTCCTCCTCTCCTCACTCTCCTCCTTCATTCTCTCTCTATTTCCTTCTCTCCTCTCTTCCTCTCCTCACTGTCCTCCTCAGTTCTCTCTCTCTATCTCCTTCTCTCCTATCTCTCTCCTCACTCTCCTCATCCCCTTCTCTACCCTCCTGGAAATTATAAAGTAAATATGAGGATAAAATGATATAATATATACGTGTATGTGTATGAAGTAAAACATGAATGTGAGTATTATGTGTAGTATAGTAATTGTATGGTTGGGGCCGATGGGGGTATGGGAGGGTATAGATGTGCTGTGGCCTACCACTATGTATAGCTATATGTGTGTATTAATATATGTTTGTGAATGATGTATTATCAGTAATTATGTGTGTTGTACATTAAGAGTTATTGTATCTTAGTGATCAAAAAACTCATAGAAAAGCTCCGTCTCTATCTCTGTTTCTCTCTCTCTCTCTCTTTCTCTCCAAATGCTCACAAAACCTCCAACGCCTAGACCTGTGTGTTCACTTAATAGATTGGAGATATTGATATTGATAGATATTGGAGTACTAGACACAAGTGAAGCAACCGTCCATTGTCCCCTGCTACTCGACACAATTAGCATAAAGAGTTGTGGTTGGTCCCTACAATAAGGTTGGAGCTTCTTGAGGGCCCAAACATCTGCTGATCACTCTTTCTCTACACTCATGGGTTGGGGAAACATTGGAAAATATAAACATTAGAAATGTCTTTTGGGGTATTACAAAAGCCTCAGTCCATGTTGCATCTTCTAATGTAAACACAGCACAGCTACCAGCTTCCTATTGGTCCACATAGTCATACGTGTAGCTTGAGCCAGTAACTCATGACCACATAGATCTTTGGGAAGTTGCTCCTTCTGCGAGTAAATTTAATGGGAGTAATTACATCTTACTGTGGGGATGATAAGAAATGTCAATATGGAAAATTTAAGAACAAAGGCAAAGACTTAGATAGTTTAATGTCTCTGTCATTATGCCATTTGTACAGTTGAACACTCAATAAAAATCCATAAAGATGAAACGTTATTTTATTTATATCATTATTTACATGTTTTTAACATAACAATGGTACAAAGAAAATGTTTTGAAATATTTATATTTGATAATTTTATTCAATGTTGGAAATCCTGTTCTGTTATTATTATTACTCATCTCTATTTACATTTATTACATTTATTTTATCTTCAAAAATCAATTATACAAAGGAAATTACTTTAAATATCTCCATTTGATAATTGTATTCAGAATAGGAAATCATGTTTGAGGACTCTAGCCAAAATAGTTAAAATCATGGACTGGTTGGTCTGTTGGGTTTCTGGCCTCCATGGACTGGCTTCCAATGAACTAATGTCATCTCTTGGTTTTTGTACCAACTGGAACATGTGTAAATCTGAAAAAATATAATGAAACCTATGGGCTTTAGACCCTCTAGAGATGATTCCAAATGATTAAACCTCCAGTCTTACCATAGATAGAGAGCTATAAAATGTGTGTACCTGTGGATAAGACTCTTCTTTTCTAATGAAATTATTCTACGTTGATACATTTTTGCATCTGGACATTTTCATACTCCTTTGTTCTAAATCCTTACAAGACGCCTGATGTAAGTAGTAGTTGATACCACTTTCTATGATAATGAAGAAAAAGAAATAGGAAACCATCAGTGTTTCAGAAGCTCTGTAACTCGGCGGACCCTCTAAAAAGTATCACCTACTACAACCTACGTAAGAGAATAATAAATACAGCAACAATCTGAAGACGTGAGTACATTTTTCCACCATTACACTTCCTTACAGATCATTGCCAGACCATGTAATGGCGCAGTGTAACTGGTAACAATCTAGATCAGATACACATATGGATAGGCTAAAGCTTACTCTCCATGTGTCTTCTGAATTAGGATATAAAGGGACCTGAAATCTATCAATGCTGTTCTATATCATCAGTTAAAATACATAAAGATGTGATTTATTTTTTATGTTTTAAGTTACTGTTGTTGTTTTATCTTCTCTACATGATGTTACAGAGCAGTTTTAATTACGTAATTGGTCCTTTAATATAATAGGCAACTTCATTGACATAATTAAAAATACACCAGTATGTGTTTACTAAAAGTCTGCCTTTTTTATCTTTCTAAAAACCTTGGCCTCAGTAATAATCAGGTATGTTGGATCTTTTCTCTTGGGTTTATCAGTAACACTTCTACTCATAGTATATTATACTTATCTACTTCCTTTCCTGTAAAAGTGTAGTTTCCATGTTGCCCTTGAAACCTGCACCTTATAACGTCAAATCATGTCCCCATTTTCTGGAAGACACTTCCCTACCATCTGAACTTTATTAAATCCGCTAATATATGTCCAGGATTCTCTCACATCTCCCCACTCACTTCTGTACCATAACTTATACATATTCAGCTCATGAAGTCTTTTGAAAATATATATTGTTTTGTAGATCATAATAAGGTTTTAACTTGTTTCTCATTATTTAGACTCACAAAGATATGGAGAAAATAAACCAGACAGAGGTCCTAAACTTCATCCTGATAGGTATTACAGACAATTCAGATCTTCAGACTCTGATATTCCTTATAATACTTCTAATTTATCTCTTCACACTTGGTGGTAACATGACCATTCTTCTACTTGTGTCCCTGGATCCTCATCTGCACACTCCCATGTACTTCTTCTTGGGGAACTTGTCGGTCATAGACATGTCCTCCACCACCGTCAGTCTACATAAGATCTTCTCTTCCTACATATCAGGGGATAACTCCATTTCTTTCTTTGCTTGCATGACTCAGGCGTTTATGTTTTCATCATTCACTACTGATGAGTTGTTTATCCTTACGGCCATGAGTTATGACCGATATTTGGCCATATGTAAACCATTACACTATTTAGTGATCATGAGACCTGCAGTCTGCGTTGCTTTGGCCATTGTCTGTTGGTTGCTTGGTTTTGTAGCCGTCACATGTTATATTGTCATATTGTCCAGTTACACCTGCTATAGATCCAATATCATCAACCACTTCTACTGTGACCTTGTCCCTCTTATGAAGCTCACATGCAATGATACAACTACAATGGAGATAATAATTGTTATGGAAGGACTGCTGTTAGGTGTCTCTCCATTTTCTCTAACTATTCTCTCCTATATTTTCATTATCACCACCATCCTAAAGCTCCATTCCAGTACTGGGAGACAGAAAGCCTTCTACACATGCTCCTCACACCTCACTGTCGTTGTTCTTCTCTACATAACTCTGTTCTGTTTATACATGAGACCACCCTCAATGGGAAATATGGCGTTTACAAAAATATTTTCTCTAATTAACACAGTTGCCGTCCCTGTACTAAATCCTCTAATTTACAGCCTGAAAAATAATGATGTGAAGTCAGCACTTAGACGGCAACTAAGATGTTGTAGACACCAGATTTAACTTCACATAAAGAAAGACAATGAAAAGGGATATGTAAAAGGTGTTTTCCTTCTTGAAATTAATGAATAATGTATAAAGCAAAAAAAAAGAAAAATTATAATTTAAACATAAACTTTTTATAATTAATATTAATTGCATGTAACACTAAGTCTTCTTTCTTTATGATAATAGGTAAGTGTAAAAATCAGTAAACAAATCGATATTCCCAACCTTAGGTGTATGTACTAATGTCATAGCACTGGCAAGTCTATGTTATAACAAATCAGTCATAAATCATTAATGGTAAGAAAGGCGAGGATTCCTCAGTGAGATGAAAGATGGTAATATGTGTCATATCTCACTTTCATAGGGTAATATATCAAAAGGGTATCAGTCTCATACTTGATCCTAATGGTGAAGAATGTGAATCAGTTCTGCTCTCGTGGGGTCAATACGGATTCGTCCACTTTTGCAGAGTGGGATGAGAAACAATGGAATGGAGGTTTGCTCGTTCTCACATAACACTGTCCATGTTGTGTTCCTCAATGTATGGAAAAAAAAAACAGAATGGGGGTGGGGGCGCACCACCCCCTAGTGCAGATAAATGCTAATCTTCAAACAAAATATGAATATAACATCAGAACACTCACATTTAACAACCCACTACATGAGGTGTAGATGATGCGTTACGAGAAATCACCTTCTTAGATTCTCCTTGTGGTTCCAGATCCTCGATTCTTTTGCAGGAATTCTTCTCCGGAGTGTGTTAGGATTATTTTCCACTGGAACTCCGCTTATACCCCTCAAAGTGTGTAGCTATTTTGGATATGGTATTCCCCTGTATCCCTTAGTGTCTCCCAAGGGAATAATCCCAAGTGTGGATCACCTTGGGTAACTAGTCTTAATAACCACACCAGTTATAAAGGATAAGGGAATATACTCAATATTGATACCAATAGCTTAATGTTAATTACATGAACAAAAATATTTTTCTTGTATGTCAGTAACATGTAATATGTTATGCATTATAAATGTGCACCCGACTTAGCAGTTAACATTTTGGGCTCCTTGTTGTCCTCATCTTTTTCCACTACAGATCACATTGAAGGATTTTCCTCACTCAACGATCAGTATCTACAGCACCTTCTGTCTCTTATTCTTCTGGCTTCTTCTGGTCTCACAATAAAGTTTAATATCTTGGCTGCCATCATCTCCAAATACTCCCAGAATCCTCCTTTGTATGACCAATGCTTTTACACCTCTCTTGTTACTGCCTTCATGACTTTCCTGAAGCTATAACTACACTTCAGAACTTCTTACCTTGTACTAAAAGATTTTAAGGCCCACAAAAATGTATCAGTTTAAAACATGGACCATTTACAATTTGTCAAATGTGTCCAACAGACTCATAATTACTGCCTATAAGAGATGGACAACTCCAGTGCCTACAGCCTACTGACTCTATCACTGTCCATCATGGATTTGTCACTCTCTTGTCTAAGACTTCTAATCATATCATCTAGATCCAGGTAAAAACCTATGACATTCGTACCAAAAAGGTAACCATAAGTGATGTTGAGTGGAAGTCGTTTCATGTGCCAAGGTTGGGAATTAAGTATGTAGTCAACTGTAATGGAGGACATTTAATAAAATGTGAATATAATTTTAGTGATTTGATTGGAGTGTAAGGAAAACTGAAGTGTGACTTAATAAGATGTGGTCAGAAAATGGGGAAAACTTAACTGATGATATGTATTGAAGATTAGATTAAGTAGTATAGTGGTGTATGGGATAAGGTTGGTTTGATGTGAGGGAAAAAAGAAATACAATGTGGGGGTGGTTATAATGAGATGGAGCTGTAATGTTGGTGCTTTATTAGATGGGATGAGGTGGCATCTCAGGAGCTTGTCCAGCCTAAAGTATTCACACATGCAATGTACACTGGGAAATCCAGGAAGGAAAAGCAAATGTAGGGATTAATCTAAATGATAAGATGTACATTTCAGTCCATGTTATATAAGATGTGTATACCTATATATACATATATTTACTTTATATACAGCAATAGTCCTATCACATATAGGAAATATATTCTAAATATTAACAAATACTGACCCTAAATAACTTAAATTAAAGCAACTTAATGATTTGGGACCTACTTCTGTAAGGTTTCTTTGCCCATCTAGGCTGCAAGCTCTTTTGATTAGGGTCCCCAACTCCATTGTCCTGTTGTATTCTGTATAGCTCCGTTTAGACAAAAACTAAGAAAATTAAGAGAAAACACGTTTTTTTCATTTTTCAACTAGATATATAGGTTACTGATTGTCTTCCTCTTACAAGATAAAAAAAATTCATTATTTACTGCTGATGAGTTATTTATCCTTACGGCCATGAGTTATGACCGATATGTGGCCATATGTAAACCATTACACTATACGATGATCAAGAGCAATTCAGTCTGTGTTGCTTTGGCCATTGTCTGTTGGTTGCTTGGTTTTGTAGCCGTCACACCATATCTTGTCGTATTGTCCAGTTACACCTGCTATCTACCCAATATCAGCAACCACTTCTACTGTGACACTGTCCCTCTTATGAAACTTACATGCAACGATACAACTACACTGGAGAAAGTAATAGCCATGGAAGGGCTTTTTTTGCCTCCTTTCCATTTCCTCTAACTATTCTCTCTTATATTTTCATTATTACCACCATCCTGAAGATCCGTTCCAGTACTGGGAGACAGAAAGCCTTCTACACATGTTCCTCACACCTCACAGTCGTTGTTCTTCTCTACATAACTCTGTTCTGTTTATCATTGAGACCACCCTCAATGGGAGATATGACAGTTACAAAAATATTCTCCCTGATTAACATAGTTGCCGTCCCTGTAATAAATCCTCTAATTTACAGCCTGAAAAATAAAGATGTGAAGTCAGCACTTAGACGGCAACTAAGATGTTGTGAAGACACCAGATTTACCTTAAAAAAGATAAAGGGAGAAAAAGCTTATGGAAAATGTGTTTTCCTTCTTGAAATTGCTGAATAATGTATAGAGCTATAAACTTTACATTTAGGGATATTAGACTTCTCTCTAATACATAATGCGGGGCACTGTCCGATGGCCATACTTACAACCAGATGGATACTATGTGAATCGGGTCTTATATTTTGGACAATATATTTGTTAAATATCCCTGGTTTCCATCCATGGTAAGGCATGTAGGGGCAAAGTGTAAGGGTTAATAAACTTTCTATGGAAAATAACTGTCAGTTTATATCCCATCATTTTCGCCAAAATTAATGTTATATTGATATCAGGACAAGACATATAACATGAGATTATAGTAGATAGTTTTGCCTCTAAAATATTTATCCAATTTAAAAATTGTAAAAAACAAATGTAAAAAATGTTGATACAATTTCATTAAATAAAATGGACAATATATTAGTTAATGCTTTAATTATTATCCTTTATTTGTAATTCTTGATTCATTTAAACAAATCCACATGGTTTCCAATACTCTAACTGATGGTGCACAACAACCCTGGTGACTTCCATGTCCTTTTAGGAAGGTGATTAATAGTTCATTTTTGGTGCCACTTTTCTTACATTATGTGATATTAACATGATATGACTAGTGACCTCTGAAGATGTGCAGAAGTTCAGCTGTGACCATATCTCATAGACGTAGGGTCATCAAGTCCCATATTTACCTAGTCAAGTAGCTCGGTTTGGTTAGTTGATGCCATAAATCAAATTTGGGATTTTTATTGTTGAGATTGACAATAACATAAATTATCTCTATATAAGATATATTTCGTAACATGACTTCCATTTAATTTGTTAGGCATTACAACTAAGCAGTAAACATTGGGGTCTCCTTGTTCTTCTCATCTGTCTCCACTACAGATCATAATGAATGTTTTTCCTCACCTAATGCTCAGTATCTACGGCACCTTCTGTCACTTATTCTACTGGCACCATCTGGCCTTCAGAATAAGGTTTGATATCTTGACTCTACTATATAAAGCTCTTCACAATGACAATGTACCACTTTATTTCTCTGTCACCATCTCCAAATACTCCCAGAACCCCCTTTTGTTCTCCATATGACCTATGACTTGCCACCCCTCTTGTTACTGACTTCCGAACTTGACTCAAGCTACATCTAAACATCATACCTTATTCTAAAAGCTTTAAAGGCCCATCTGTCTTTTTTCTAACTTCATGACTTCCCTTGGGCTACCCCTACATTTTAGATCTACCTTGTACTAAAAGCTTTACATTCACACGAAAATGTATCAGTTTAAAAAAATGTATCAGTTACGACCTTAAGGTGGACATCAAATGTCAAATATGGTCAACTGGCTCAATACCCGCCTATAAGAGATGGACAACTCCAGTTCCTACAGTCTACTGACTCAATCACTGTCCATCATAGATTTGTCACCCTCTTGTCACCTAGATCAAGGTCAGCAACCTATGGCATTGATACCAAAAAAATAACCATAAGTTATGTATAATAAGTATTATAAACTTCAAATTATATAGAAAGAGAAAGAAAGAAAAGACTTCCTATATATCCAGCATATACCTCCAATGGTGCCTCAAGACAAATATATGCCTCAGAATCAAGAATATTATTACTTCGTAGTATTAAAAAATAAACTTTATTGAAATATTTTTTTTAAAATGAAGTAAAAATATTCCACTTTAAAGAAGAAAGAAAAGGGTCCTTCGCAATAAGGGTGGTTAATCTGTGGAATTCTCTAACACAGGAGGTGGTGAAGGCGGATTCAATAGATAACTTTAAAAAGGATTGGACATATAAAAAAAAAGGGCATTCAGGGTTATCCTGGATAATTAGAGATGGAGTATTGATCCAGGGAGGAATCCAATAGCCAGTATCTGGGGTCAGGAAGGAATTTATGTTTTCCCTTTTGACACAATTGGCAAAATTTCACTTGTTTTTTTCTGTTTGCTTCCTCTGGATCAATTAACAATTAATCCGCATATTAAAGATCAGAGAAGATCTAAAAAGGTTGAATTTGATGGGCAAAAGTATGTTTCAAATCAATTACTATGTAACTATGGCTTGTAGAGTCACATGAGCACATGCAGTTTCTTCATTTTGAGGGTCCCGTTTTATTAGGAGGAGTGGGCAACACTATTTGGAAGTCATGCTGCTCCAGAGGACTGGGGAGAATGGAAGAGATAAATGCGGGTTTATGAGGCAAGGGCCACCATGGGATACTGAAATAAGACACAGGGAAGGAGGTTTTGGTGGAAGAGGCAAAGGAGGTGGTGAAGGAGAAACAATCAGCAGGGAAAAGACACATGGGGCTTGTGGATGAAGGTGAATGGTGGTTATGAAAAAAGAAGCAAAAGACAAAGGGTGTGGGGAAGTAGAAACAAACCGCAGGGAAAAGACACATGGGGCTTGTGGATGAAGTTGAATGGTGGTTATGATGGAAGAAGCAAAAGGCACAGGGTGTGGGGAAGGAGGAACAAACAGCAGGGAAAAGACACATGGGTCTTGTGGATGAAGGTGAATGGTGGTTATTAAGAAAGAAGCAAAAGACATAGGGTGTGGGGAAGGAGGAACAAACAGCAGAGAAAAGACACATGGGGGCTTGTGGATGAAGGTGAATGGGGATTATGAAGAAAGAAGCAAAAGACACAGGGTGTGGGGAAGGAGAAACAAAGAGCAGGGAAAAGACACATGGGGCTTATGGATAAAGGTGAATGGTGGTTATGAAGAAAGAAGCAAAAGGCACAGGGTGTGGGGAAGGAGGAACAAACAGCAGGGAAAAGACACATGGGGGCTTGTGGATGAAAGTGAATGATGGTTATGAAGGAAGAAGCAGGGTGGGTTATAGGGGACCTGACAAAGCAATCTGGAGGATGATACTAAAACAATGGCCCAGTGTGGGGAGAGTAGATGGAGGAGAAGACGTCTCAGATAATCAATGTTGTTTTGCATTTCCCACCACATAGCAAGGTCAGGGTTGGGGGTTGGGTTCCTCCTCCAGGAAAGGGTCACATTACATGGATATAATGCAGGTTCTCACAATATGTCTTTAATAGACAAAAATATATTCTTCTATGACTTATAACAACACAAACCCTCCGAGTAGTTGAAGGACCTGCTCTGGAGATAACCATCTATAGAGATTGTGTGACAATGTATAGAGCGGATACGTTCATTTTGTGTAATTATTGCAAAATAATATGGGTAAAACCCATGAGATTGATAGCTATATACAAATGATAAAGATTTCAAGGTTACTAAAAAATATATACTATACGACCATAAGAGAAACTCTCTGAGACATGATGACATGACAACCCTGGCTCCTGAGAACTTACAGTGTAAAGGAGATGGGGAAGTGACACAAGAAGGTGAGAGTGTGGTGGACAATGGCCCCGTCAACAGGCAATAACGCTGAGAGCGGTGGCTGGGTGTCCAACACTGTCTTCCAATAATCAATATTGTTTTGCCTGTACCACGTGTAACAGGTGAATTTGACTCATAAATAATGACACAGATCTGATCAAATCAAGAGGGAGATATCTTTATTTCTCGTACAAGGGGGTATGCAGAGAGTCTCACGAGAGGGCTGTGATGAGTCCTTTTTCAAGGTGAAACCATGCGACATGAGCTTCCATTAAACCATTCTGACTTTCCTTCAACCATGACAGCAGTTCCATTGGTGAGGAGCACGAGGTAAGTAAGGTCCAGTCCACCTAGGAGATAAAGACACTTTATTTATTGCCTTTTCAAGGCAATACTCTCCCAGTTCAGTATCATGCATTGGTTTAAAAAAATTGAGAGAGTCTCTCTGCTACCTGCTTATGATGCTTAGGGCTCCTCAGCTTCAACCTTTAAAGCAGTTCCATTGGTGAGAAGGACAAGGTGAGTTCCAAGTCCACCTAGGAGATAAAGACACTTTATAAAAGACTTTGCAAGAATATACTCTCCCAGTCAATATCATGTATTGGATTATGAAACATTTGAGTCTCTCTGCTACCTGCTTATAATGCTTAAATGATGCTTAAGGAGATGGGGAGGCCATTTAAGTTGGTGTCGGCTACAAGGGTGAATTGCCACTGTTCCCACACTTCAAATCTGATTACCAAGGGGATAACCACAATGGCAGGCAGAGCGAGTATACACAGAGAGTCTCATGAGAGGGTTGTAAAGATGCACTTTTTCATGACACTTGACCTTCCATGAAACCATTCAGATGTTCCTTCAACCTTGACAGCAGTTCCATTGGCGAGGAGCACAAGGTGAGTTCCAAGTCCACCTAGGAGATACATAAACTTTTTTAAAAGACTTTGGAAGGTCATACTCTCCCAGTTCAGTATCATGCATTGGTTTATCAGACCATTTGAGGCAGTCTCTCTGCTACCTGCTCATGATGCTTAGGTCTCCTCAGCTTCAACCTTGAAAGCAGCTCCATTGGTGAGGAGCACAACGTGATTTCTAGTCCACCTCGGAGATAAAGAAAGCGACTTCACAACGACATAATCTCCTCCTTTAATATCATGCATTGGTTTTTCAGACCATCTGAGGCAGTTTCTCTGCTACCTGCTTATGATAGTGACCCGAAGGGGGTGTCTGTGATGGGTCATGGAAACACCTGAGAACTAGTAGTCTTATATTTTTGTGTCCAGCTTATTTCTCTTTTATAGTAAAATGTTTTTGTACATCAGACAATAACTTTCAGGTCTTCAGACCTTATCACATATTATAATTGTCTAACTACGATTCGTCGTCACGCTGCGTTGCGTAGTGCGTACGACTTAGCGATGAGCGCCGCAGGCGATCATCGCCCGGCGAGCCTCACGCAGCGAGGCGAGCCGTTAAATTGTAGCACTTTGTAGGCGAGCCTCGCATAGCGAGGCGAGCCGTTATGTTAAACCGTAGCACTTTGGCAATGAGCGCCGCAGGCGCTCATTGCAGGCGAGCCTCGCATAGCGAGGCGAGACGTTAAACCGTAGCACTTATACAAAAAATACGAGATGAAAAAAATTACGAGATAAGCGGCGGAACCAAAACATAAAAAAAAAAACTAAATACACACTAAAAAATAAAATAAAGGTCACTTACAGCATGGGGAACCAGGCAGGACGTCTGGAAGTGAGTTGGAACTCCGATTTACAGCGATTTAGCCGAGTTACAAAGATAAAAAATCGGCTAAGCAAGAAAAAAATGGCCGCCGAAAAAAATGAAAACGAGGCTATACTACTACGAACTGCGTGAAACACAGCCACAGACGGATGTGTTTGAAAAACAACGAGATAAAGGATGCGGATTAACCGCGCAATGAGTAAAAAGACAGTAGCGAGTACATTTTACGAAACGCAATTACAGATTTACGCATTAACACAGATTTAACGCCTTTGTCTCGCGCAACATCGGATTTACCGCCTAAACCAACGCATTTGATGAAATATAAGTTGAAAGTTACAAAAATCAAAAAAAAATTTAAAAAAAATTGCATTTATTTTAAGAAAAAAAAAATGGACAAATGTAGCGTCATGTTGTGTGGCAAACAAATTTCACAACATTTAACCGACATTTGACCGATAGACCATATTTACTGTTAAACCGTAGTACTTTAGCGGGCTTAGCGATGAGCGCCGCAGGCAATCATCGCCCGGCGAGCCGTTAAACCGTAGTACTTTGGCAATGAGCGCCGCAGAAAAAATGGCGGACGAACAAAACGAAAACGAGGCTACAGCACTATAACCACGGAAAACACGTACCGATAATCCGCTAAAACGCATACCACATATTATCCGCCATTTTAGGATAGTGCGGAAGTACACAGCTACGTTAACGGTTTTGGCTCGCGCACACACACTATTACACTACACACGTTCATCACGCTTACACAGCACCTCCACACGACTAATGCTGCAGCAACATCAACACAGATTGCCAGCTCTTCAACACAATGCATAAAAATACGTAAATTCATTTATTAATTTGTATTCTATATTTCAGTAGTACACAGAAAACAACATTAGCTACCTTACAATTCCATATGTATACTAATAACTAAACAACTTTTAAAACTTACATATCTGATTGCCGTCATTTTTTGACGGGCAATACGCTAGTATCTATATAATAATTAGGCTTTGTGATGGTGTCCGGTGTAATATATGATGCTTTCATATCCATAGACCAAGGTACGTAATATACTGTAGCTAAATGTTTGGGGTTGGTGTATTTTTTCTTGGAGTAGATGGTAACATAATGCTCTGTGGTACTCACTAAGGCCGCTCTCATCATATAATTACTCACAAGGGATAACGTACCGAGACAAAATGGCAGAACTCACACATACATTTTATATGAGGGTGATAAAACGTTCACTTTAATGAGAAGAAATCCGCATTGCAGAGCTGATTTAATATAACATAGTGAGGTCTGGCCAGCGTGTAGTCTATATAGTCTAGATACTTCTTTACTCACCTCTCAGACGGATCTCATCACATATGTAACTGTATCTTATATTTATAGCGTGTCACCATTTTCTGCAGAAAGTTACAAGGGATACAGTAAATATAAGAGACTTGTGACTATACAATCTTAAAAAATCTTAAAAAATGAGTGTTATCCCAATTGATATACTGGACGTTTTTGTCTATACAATTCACCTAATTACCAATTATCACGCCTTATCTTTATCTATGCGATGTTTAAGTCTTCATATGTGCAAGGTAGAGTTGGCTCCTTTAAGGATTCTTATACCCATCTATATAAGGCCATGGGCACTTGGTTGTCCAGTTGCTCGTCTGATGGCAATCCTGATTTGCCTCCCAAACCAGCTCCTTATATAGGGCTCTGGGCTCTGTGACATCATCTATTATGACACGTCTCTGATGTAAGAAGTGATTGTTACCTGGAGGGCCCAGCTCAGCCTTGTGGTGTCAGCCATTATACAACTCATCATATGGGGCTTTAGAGAGATATCCATGTTTTATCCAAAATATAATGTCCAACAGAGGTTCCTTTGTACACAATGGCACATAAGGGTGGACAAAAAACATCAAATGCAGAAAAATGTATGAATCACATAAAATGAAGTCATGAGGCGCGAGTGTATCTGTAGTGTTGGATATATCTATGGTGTGTAGGTCTGGAGCTGGAAATGTTATATTATAGTGTGGGGGGATCAGTGATTATATTTTTATATTGTGAGGGAATTAATATATGTCAAATAAAAATTGACAGGTGCATTATCCAATCAGAGTGGGATTTTGTGGTGTATCCCTTTCTGATTGGCTCACACATTGGCGCCTTCTGATTGGCTGAATTTGATAGACAGCGTTTTCAGCCAATCAGAAGGCGCCATTGTCTATTTTCTTCCGGAAAAGTCTCTAGGAGGCTCATTAGCGTCGGGGAGGTCCGCAAGTGCGGATCTCCGTTAGTTATTTTTTTTATTTTTTTAGACCGCGGATTGTTCCAGGGCCCAGCCGGAGCAGAAGAGGAGGAGGCCAGGAACCTCGCGGGGAGGTAAGTACAATGAATATTATGTTTATTTTTTTAATTTTTTTTTATGTTTATGTATGTTGTACTAATGTAATTTTTTTTCAACAGGGGCCGCGCCAGAGTAGAAGAAAAGAAGAAGGACGGGGACATACTGGAAAGGTGAGTAGAATATTTAGAATGTTTATTTATTTTATGTAAATGTGTTGTACTATTTTTTTTTCTTTTCCCCTAGGTTGGTGATCTGAAGGGACATCTGCAAAGGCAAGTGGTCTTAATTATTTTATTTTAGCTTAGAATTAGGGTTTGTGTATATACTGTAGATAGGATTTATTGTATGTTACATAGGGGTATGTATTTTATATAGTTAGGATTTATTGTATGTTAGGCGTATTTATTTTAGATAGTTAGGATTTACTGTATGTTAGGGGGTATGTATTTTAGATAGTTAGGATTTATTGTATGTTAGGGGTATGTATTTTAGATAATTAGGATTTATTGTATATTAGATTGGGGGATGTATTTTAGATAGAAATGATGTATTGTATATTACATAGTATTGTATATTAGATAGGGGGAAATGGATTATCTGGTGCAACCTAGTGTACAGTGAAATAAAAGAACCCTTTTTTTAATATAATCGATTGAATATCAGTTGCCTGCCTACAGGCGTGTGTGAGGCCTACAGCGCCTACTCTGCCAACTTTTGCCAGTGCACAGTGACACTCATATCTGGTGTCAAAGTAGCTTGCACGCATAGTACCACTAATCGAAAAAAAAAAATGACAGGCAGAGGCAGGCCACACCGCAGGGGCCGTCGTGGTCGTGGTGCTGTGATTCCCTTTGGCCCTAAATTAATGCCCAGTGGTTGACTGGCTAACACAGGACACCCAATCTTCTACAGCTTCCGCTCGGAACCTAGACGCACCATCCTCCTCCAGCTTAGCTTCGGGCACCTCTCCAGTTACCACTCCACGCCCGCCTGCCGCCACCACCAACACTAGCACCACAGCCGCTTCACTTGATCTGTCAGCAGAGTTATTTACACATCCGTTGGAAGAAATGAGTGATGCACAAACATTAGTGCCAGAGAATGTAGATAACAGGGATATGTCTCAGTCAGGCAGCATTACACACATGGACTTACGGTCTGATGATGATGATTAGGCTGTACCCGGTGCTGCTTCCTTTGTTGAGTTGTCAGATACAAGTGAAGTGGTTCATGATGACGATGCGTCACGTGGGTGCCCGCTATAAGAGAAGAAGAACAGGAGGAAAGTTCAGATGGGGAGACAGAGAGCAGGAGGAGACGAGTTGGAAGCAAGGGGGAGATCATCGCAAGTAGCTAGTGGCACAGTCAGACAGCATGCATCGGCACTGGGGGTCAGCCAGACAGCACGCCAGTCAACGCATGCTGTTGCCACCACCAGAATGCCGTCATTGCAGATCTCAGCAGTGTGGCAATTTTTTGGTGTGTCTGCCTGTGACAACAGCGATGCCATTTGCAACCTGTGCGAAAAGAAACTGAGTGGTGGGAAGTCCAACACCCACCTAGGTACAACTTCTTTGCGAAGGCACATAATGTCACATCACAAACGCCTATGGAATCAACACATGAGTACAAGCAGCACACAAAGTCAAAGCCGCCATCCTCCTCGTGCCCCAGCATCTTCAGCCACATCAACCACTGCTGCTCTGCTTGCTCCCTCTCAACCATCTGCCACTCCGTGTCTCGCCCTGAGCAGTCCCTGCTCATCTGCCCACAGTCAGGTGTCTGTCAAGGACATGTTTGAGCGTAAGAAGCCAATGTCACAAAGTCACCCCCTTGCCTGGCAACTGACAGCTGGCTTGTCTGAACTCTTAGCCCGCCAGCTTTTACCATAGAAGCTGGTGGAGTCTGAGGCGTTCAAAAAATTTGTAGCTATTGGGACACCGCAGTGGAAGGTACCCGGACAAAATTTCTTTGCACAAAAGGCAATCCACAACCTATACTCGATTGTGCAAAAGGAAGTAATGGCATCTCTTGCACACAGTGTTGGGGCAAGGGTCCATCTGACCACTGATACCTGGTCTGCAAAGCATGGTCAGGGCAGGTATATCACCTACACTGCGCATTGGGTAAACCTGGTGACATCTGCCAAGCATGGAATACGTGGCTCTGCAGAGGAGTTGGTGACACCGCTGGGGTTGGGGTTGACTTCCCTGAAAGCAGAGAGTCACACCGGACCAGCACTCCTGTCCGCCCTAAACGCACAGGTGGATCAGTGGCTGACTCCGCACCAACTGGAGATCCGCAAAGTGGTTTGTGACAACGGAAGAAATTTGTTGGCCGCATTGAATTTGGGCAAGTTGACACATGTGCCGTACATGGCACATGTGTGTAATCTGATTGTACAATGCTTTGTGCATAAGCACCCAGGCTTACAGGATGTCCTGAAGCAGGCCAGGAAGGTGTGTGCTTATTTCAGGCGTTCCTACATGGCCATGGCGCATTTTACAGATATCCAGCGGCAAAACAACATGCCAGCGAGGCCCTTTATTTTAGACAGCCCGACACTTTGGAATTCAACACTCCTAATGTTCGACCGCCTGCTCCAACAAGAAAAGGCAATTAACGAGTATTTGGATGACCGGGGTGCTAGGACAGCCTCTTCGGAGCTGGGGATTTTTTTGGAAGAACATACCTTCAGTGAGATCACTGAGGACGAGGAACGGGACATGACTAGCTCAGCATCCAACCTTGTGCAAATGGGGTCTTTCATGCTGTCGTGCCTGTTGAGGGACCCTCATATAAAAAGGATGAAGGAGAACGACCTGTACTGGGTGTCCACGCTACTAGACCCCCGGTATAAGCAGAAAGTGCCTGAAATTTTACCGAATTACCACAAGTCGGAAAGGATGCAGCACTGCCAAAATAAATTAAAAAGTATGCTTTACACAGCATTTAAGGGTGATGTCACAGCACAACGGCAATCTATCAGCGGAAGAGGTGAACATAATCCTCCTCCTCCCATGACCACGCCGGCAAGGAGAGGACACTTTACAGACGTGTTGTTGATGGAGGACATGCAGAGCTTTTTAAGTCCTATGCATCGCCACAGCCCTTTGGGGTCCACCCTCAGAGAACGACTCGACCGTCATGTAACAGACTACCTCGCCATAACTACAGATATCGACACTATGAGGAGCGATGAACCCCTTGACTACTGGGTGTGCATGCTTGCCCTGTGGCCTGAGCTATCCCAATTTGCCACAGAACTTATGTCCTGCCCCGCTTCAAGTGTCCTGTCAGAAAGGACCTTCAGTGCAGCAGGAGGTTTTGTCACTGATAAGAAAAGTCTAGATTACCTCACCTTTATTAAGATGAATGAGGGATGGATCCCGAAGGGACTGACAGTGGGCGATACATTCAATTAAAAAAGGCCTGATAGATGAGCTGCCTTGAGCTAATAATGGTCCACAAACTAACATCAATTTTTCTGGTCGCTGCAACAATACCTAATTTTTGCATTTAAATTCTTTTATTGTCAGAAGGCGTACAGCATGCAATGAAAAATAAAGCATTTTTGAACAGTCTTGCATAACAGTTGTGCAAAAATACATATTTACAATAAAGACATTTTGTGAAAGTTAGCTGGTTATTCCTTCTTATTTTTACTTTTTAGGTTAATAATTTTTCTTATTTTTTACTGTTATTGCAATTTAAGAGATACCTAAAACATGGTAAAAATGACAATAGTAAAGAGTATATCTGCAGGAAACACCAAAGTCCTATTAGCTTTCATCCCTCCAGCAGTTTTAGCTTATTATTTACAATATCTAACCTGGGCAATCACCCTTGGGTTACCCTAGGGCAGGCTTCAGTGAGCGACCTCTCCTTTCATGGGATGATTTTGCCGCCGGTTGCTTCTGAAGGGTCTCCAGGGCTGCCCCTCTCCCGTCCCTCCCCCAGTGTCGCTTCAACCAGTAACAAATGTTTTATATTTGTAAAGCGACCCAATGATCCCCCTTGATAGAGGTTTATCTTTACAAATTTTGGAGAACCAATTTGAAACCGGGGTCCCCTGTTTCTGGGTCAGGGAGTGTGTGAAATGCCTCAGCCTACAGTAATTGTAATGTTCTGACAGGGGTAGTTAATGCTTGTCCCTCAGTTCCTCATAGGTGAGCATCTGGCCCTTTACTAACCAGTCTCCCAGTCTATCTAGTTTCCTTGACCTCCACCAGTGTTGTGATGTTGTGCTCATGTGTTTCGGGCCCTGAGGGTGGTCAAGAATTGGTGTCATTTGGTTGGATCCAGGGAACAAACCCGTGTGTTTCTTGGCCCATTTCCAGTATGATAGTGAGTGTCTGATTAGGGGGTTTGGCCAGTTTTTAAGGCTCTGAGGCAATTCTGATAGCCAAGCCACCTTGTCCCAGGTTAAGGGCCTTAAAGTGTGGTTCTCTAAATACACACAGGCCGGTTGATGACATATAGAATGTGCTATTGGGAGGAAAGAAAGGTGACAGAACAGGTATTAAAGTGATAGGAATAAATAGTACAACTTAATACACCACTCCTATCTGGTGGCACCTTAGATTGCACGTGAAGTGCCCCAAATTCGAAGTAGGAGGTCCGACCAAGCATCTTTTTCCATCTCCCTGTTCCAAAAATCCATGTTATATACACGTCCCCTGATAGGTGACGTAACAGGTATTAAACAGATAGGAATGAGTAGTACAACTTAATACACCACTCCTATCTGGTGGCACCTTAGATATCACGTGCAGTGCCCCAAATTCGAAGTAGGAGGTCCGACCAAGCATCATTTTCTATCTCCCTGTTCCAAAAATCCATTCCATATACATGTCCCCTGATCGGTGACGTAACAGGTATCAAACTGATAGGAATAAATAGTACAACTTAATACACCACTCCTATCTGGTGGCACCTTAGATTGCACGTGCAGTGCCCCAAATTCGAAGTAGGAGGTCCGACCAAGCATCTTTTTCCATCTCCCTGTTCCAAAAATCAATGCCATATACACGTCCCCTAATAGTGGACGTAACAGGGATTAAACCGATAGGAATAGTACTACTTAACAGTACACACCTTATAATAATGCAGACAGAGGCAACGCAGAGAGAGGAGTCTGAAGAAGAGGAGTCAGAAGAGGAAGGTGGCTTTGAGGAGGTGGAAGACGAAACACAGCAGGCGTCCCAGGGGGCTTGTTGTCACCTTTCGAGGACCCTTGGTGGCTGGGTGGAGGAAGAGACCTTCAATGACATCAGTGAGGACAAGGAATGGGACATGGCTAGCTTGGTATCCAACCTTGAGCAAATGGGGAGTTTGCGGTTGTGCAAAGGGACTGTTTGTGGTTGTTTGCAATGCATTAAACAGGGAGATTGGTCTGTTACTGTGAAGCGGGTGTAACCCTTACACTACCTGATCGATACAACATCATACCTGATGTTTTAAAGCATGTTATTGCAAACAATTTAGGAATGTTACGTGATTTATGCCCTTTATGGCTTAAAACCAGACTCTGCATTAACTATGTAATTTATGTGGGAATTTTGCCATGGATCCCCCTCCAGCATGCCACAGTCCAGGTGTTAGTCCCCTTGAAACAACTTTCCCATCACTATTGTGGCCAGAAAGAGTCCCTGTGGGTTTTGAAATTCGCATTCCCATTGAAGTCTATGGCGGTTCGCAAATGTTCGTCCGTTCGCGAACATTTGATGGGATTTGCGTCCGCGGTTCGCGAACCGAAAATTTGATGTTTGCAACATCACTATTAATTATTTGTCTTCCCATTGAGTATCTTCAAGACTGTGGTACCAGATGAGCTATAGACAATTGGTTAAGAACTCTTTGGTCTCATTAATGGACAATGTTCATTCTCATGACCAGACATATTCTGAGGTATTTACATTTTTATGGTCTGGGTCTAGAACAAGAGGCCACAATTTAAATTTGGATGGTGTAAGAAGGAATATTTATTAATGTACAATGAGAGAAGATGAAAAGAGCAGCAATGATTCTTTACTGTTTGGTTCCATTTCTTATTTTCATTTATTATTTATTAATTATTTTTATTTTTATGATAGCATATTATAAATTTCAAAGGCTAAATTGCATTAATATTTGTAAATGTCAAAATGTTGTATGATGAGATGTTAATTGAAGAAACGATGGAAGAAGTTTAGCAATGCCTTTACATTTCTTTTCATAATTATAAAAGTGCTGAGAATTGGTTTACATACTGAACGAGTCATCAAGAGAGGGGTGCTTCGAGGAGGTAGATGTTGAGAGCCATCATGGAATTCGGCGTGAAAAAGATATAGGTGAAATCTGTTGGGAATTTTTAAGAGTCTATTGCTTAAAGTTTAAATATTTCATATGGAGCAAAAATGTATTTCATATAATGCTAATGGCCTAAATACTCAGTTCAAAAGACATGCAATAATGGATTTCCTTCATAAAGAGAATACAGATATTGCATGTCAAGAAACTCATTTTGTAGACAAAAAGGAACCAGGATTATCCCAGAAAGTCTTTGATTATAGAATTTGTTCTAGTGGTAAATATACGACTAAAGTGGTAGCAATTAGCTTTAAAAAAAGAAATGTAATACATTAAGAATATAGTGAAATTAACAAAGAAGGAAGATCATTTATTTATGTTCCAAATTATGGATAAAATAGATTTCATAACAAAAATCAGAATCATGTTACAAAAATTAAGAAACGATTACTGGTCATGTGTGGCGACTTTAACATGATAAGAGACCCTGTGAAAGATAGAAAATCTGCTAAAAAAAATCAGTCAGTCAGCTTGGGAGAATAACATCTGTTAACATCAGTTTGTTGAAACATCAGTTGTATGATTATTGGAGAATATTCCATCCTGATGAGTCTGACTTCACATTTTTCTCGGCGAGACACCAGAGTTACTCAAGAATTAATCATATTCTAATGGATCAAGAAATGGTGCAAAAAATGTTTTCTACTGAAATCTATCCAATTACTATATCGGATCATGCTTGCATATCATTGATCCAAAATAATCCAGAGAAGTTTCAGAAAACTAAAAATTTAGCTTAAAAACCCAATTCTCTTTAAATCAAGGGAGGATGGAGAGAAATTGAAGTTAGAAATGTCACAATTCTTTGAGTTAAATGAGAAGTCAGTCTCATCCAAAGATATTATGGAACTCTCATAAAGCCGTTATTAGAGGCATTTTAAAAGCATGGTCAGCGCATAAAATAAAAATCAAGCGGCAAATCATTGAAACACTTCTATATTTATTTGAACGAAATTCAGCAATTAAATACAAATTCTACTAAAATGGAATATGCTTTAAATAATTCCCAGTTACAGTACAGATTTAAAAAAATCCCTCAAAAATGGGTTGATAATAAAATTTAAAATGTTGGCAAATCAACTAAATTAAAACATTTCCAATAAAAGAATAGATACATTATTAGATACAAATGGGAAAACACATCTAAAACCTACAGAAATGTTGTGAAGGTATTTTTTCAGAATATTACAGTTCATTGCACTGGAGGGAAAATCTAGTTTCATTAAAGCAACTAAATCACAGATAAGGGAGTTTTTAAATAAAATAAACCTCCCCAAAATCACAGAAGAACAGTTAACAACACTTGAGAAAGAAATATAAGAGAAAGAAATTCATGATTGCATTTCCCAACTGTTATTATAAGATTTTAGAAAATTAGGTTATTAAATATTTAAAGTTTTTACATATTGAAATGAAAGATATAGGGAAAGCACCAGCAGAGATACTATATGCTGCAATAGTAGCATATAAATTTGATATTTAGAAAACATAAAAAAAAAATGTTTAATATTTTCCATTCTCCTATATATCTATTTTCGGCCTAGTGATTGTGATTCAGATATGGAAATATTAGAGGACCTCCTGTGATTGTGTGTATGGTATATAGGGAAAGCACCAGCAGAGATACTATATGCTGCAATAGTGACAATCCCTAAGCTGGACAAAGATCCAACAAATGTTTTGAATTACCGCCCAATATCACTATTAAATTCTGATATTAATATCTACGCTTCTATTTTAGCTGCAAGGTTAAATTTGTTGATTAGAAATTTGATAAACAATGATCAAACAGGATTTATTAAAAACAGGCATGCCGCATATAATATCAAAATTGATGGATTTATTCACTCATGCCAATCATAAACGGGATCCCAGTTGTAACCATTTCTATAGACGCTGAAAAAGTGTTTAGTAGGGTCAACTTGGATTTTATAGAAGCTGTTTTTAAACAAAATTTGGTTTGGGCAGATTTGGAAGTTACACAGTAAAAGCATTATGTATGCCTTTATCTCTGGTATTGGGTTTAGCTCTGAATCATTCAAAATTTCCAATGGAACTAGGCAGTGATGCCCTTTATCCCCTTTGATCTTTGCAATGGTAATAAACCCACTAGTAGAACTAATTAGAAGCTCAAACGGGGTCAAGGGTATCCCTGCTAACCATCTGCAAAATAAAGTTACAGTTTTTGCAGTTGACCTTGTGATTACTGTAACTGACACAATGTCATCCTTGTCTAAATTAAAATAAATAATAAATGAATATAGTTTTGTTTCCTACTATAAAATGAATCTAAATCGGTAGTGTTACCTATGAATAGTTATAGGAAAACCCTTAACACATTAAAAGAGATTGTTTTGGTATAACTGGCAACAATTATTTTTCGCATTTGGGGATTCAATTTACATCCAATTTAAATAACTTACCAAAAGAAAATTTACACTCAATTATCTAAAAAAATTCTAATCTTCTATCAGGGTGGAAGAAATTTTACTTAACATGGTCAGGCAGAATTGCTACCATTAAGATGTCAATTCCCCAAAATTAACATATATCATGAGATGTATCCCCGTGTTATCAATTAAAAATATTTTAAAGATTAATAGAAAAATTAATTTATAGAGATAAACAACCTCGTTTGAATAGGTACATAGTATCAAGAGACTTTGTGAAAGGAGGTTTATCCTCTCTGAATGTATTTGAATATCATAGAGCCATATCACTGACCCATATTCTGATGTTTTCTATATGTATAGAAAAAATAATTTTTTGGGGGAGATCAAAAATACTCTTTCTGAAGGATTTCAGTTAAATGGGCTAATATGGAATAAAATGGCGGACAAAAAGATAACTAGTAAGCTACCTTTGGTGGTTAGAACTTTGAACACACAATGGCACAGAATTTATTCACAATTAAATCTTATTGAGTTTCCTTCGCCAATTACACCTTTAAACACATTACATACAAATTTCCGACAAATAAGCTAGACTGGGATCAATGAGGCCTCAACTTTGCTTGTGATTATATAAATACTCTGTGCTGAGAACTTTTCAATCTCTTGTTCAGGCAAATAATCTCCAGAGAGAACAATGGTTACAATAGCTTAAAATAAAGAATATTTTACAGAAATTTGGATTTTCTGAAAAAGTGACAATGATCTCTCGGAATTTGAAAACCTTTATTTTGTATTAAAATTATAAAACATCTAAAATTTAATAATAAGACAATCCGGATAATAAAATGGGCAAAAGCCTTTGTTTTAGATTCTGAAATTAAAACATGGTTTAAAGCTTTTGAAATAACAGACATTATTATAATCTGTGTTCCATTGAGAGAAATATATTTTAAACTAGTACAAAGGTGGCATTTAACCCCTGAAAATTTGGTCAAAACTCTGGAGAGTGTTGGAGAGGATGTAATGAAAGGGGAAGTCATGAACATATGTGGTGGACATGCCCTAAAATACAAAAAACAATGGAGAGAATGTATTCAATAACTATCATTAATCACAAATTGTAAATTACAAATAGCATCAGAATTTATCCTTTTTTATATCTGTTTAGAATCTATTGAATATAAGAAAATTAGTATTATTATTAATACTCCAAGAAGATAGCTACAAAGTGCACCCTTTGGTCTTAGGGCAGTCTCAGCATAAGTATAAATATAAATATGGTGTGCCAAGTTCTCCTTCCTCGTTTCCTCTTCCTTACTTTGATCTTCTTCTTTAGAATTCTTCATTTTTCACCTCTAAATCTGAGAATAAAGCCTGACTAAAATGAACACATTTGTAACAACTAATACAAACCCTTGTGAATTAAATTAATTATGAATTTTTGTATTGTCTTTTTATGTAACTTTTGAATTTTGAAAAATTTAAAATGAAATAAAAAAAAATGAAAAATGTGATATTTAGAAAACATTAAAAATGTTTAATATTATCCATTCTCCAATATTTATCCTTTTGGCCTAGTGATTGTGATTCAGATATGGAAATATTAGAGGACCTCCTGTGATTGGGTGTATAAAACAGAGATATACAGAATAACAATTCAGATCAGGATCCAGATACAAAGAGCTTATAGTCTAGGTGGAGTTAGGCAAGTTTTCAGAGCTTGGGTTCCAAACCTTCCTAAAATTGCTCTAATTTAATGTATTGAGTGTTAGTAGAACATATTAATATTTAAAATATATTTTCTATATGTGACAGAACTATTACTATATGTAAATTAAAAATATGCATACATAAGAATAACAATCTTATATGAAATGCACTAGAGTGGACATCTTCTCCTTTAGTTTAATCCTTGCTTTTGCTTTTCCGTACTGGATTTCCCAGTGTACATTGCATATTTAAATATTTTAAGCTGAACACGTTCCTGAGATGCCACCTCATCCCATGTAATCAAAACACCAACATTACAGCCCCATCTCATTATATTCACCACATTATACTTCTTGTTCTCTTTCCATCAAACTAAACTCGCATATATCCAATACACCACTACCCAACTTAATCTAATCCTCAAAACACAAACATTGATTTCAAAATTTCTCACATTTCCTGACCCAATTGGATTAAGTCACACTTCAGTTTTACCTACACTCCTATCAAATCATCTAAATTATATGACAATTTTATTAAATGTCCTTCATTACAATTGACTACTGCTTAATTCCCAACCTTGGCTCATCAACCGAGTTCTACTCAATATCACTTATGGTAAATTTTTTGTATTAATTCTGTAGGCTGCTGACTCTGATCTAGATGATATAATAGGAAGTGTGAGACTAGAGGGTGAAAAAGTCCATGATAGACAGTGATCGAGTCAGTAGGCTGTAGGAATGGAGTTGTCCATCTCTCATAGGCCGTATTTATGAGCCAGTTGACCACATTTGATATTTGATGTGTACCTTATGGTTGTAAGTGAAACATTTTTTGAACTGATACATTTTAGTGGGCCGTTAAAGCTCTTAATACAAAGTAAGAAAGTCTAAAGTGTAGCTGTAGCATGAGGATAGTCTTGAAGTCTGTAACAAGAGAGGTGGAAGAAATTGGTCATATAGAGAAAAAGTGTATGATTTTGGGAGTATTTAGATATAATGAGCCTTAGTATATGTGGTATCTTGGTTACTGTTTGCTGGCATTGGGTATTTGATGATAATGATCTGTGATTATATTCCAGCATTACTGATTTCTACACTTACCACAAAGAAAGAAGGATTAGTGTTAAGTGTAATTAGCATTAATTAGGAAAGAGTCCAAATTTTCTTTCTTTTTTCTTTCTTTTTTTTTTGTTTAATTAAATAATTATTTAAAAGTCATCTACTATCAGGTCATATTGTATATAGATTTTGTGTTTTATCTGGATATCAACATTACATTATTATTGACCAAAAATGATGGGATACAAGGGGAAAAGTAATTTTCCATTACAATGTTTTATTAACCCTTACACTTTGCCCCCACATGCCTTTCCATGGATGGAAACAAGGGATATTTAATATCACCTATTATAATTGTCAAACTGCGAGCTGTCGTCATTCTTGCAAGCCTTGCGAAGCAAGGCGAGCCGTTGAGGCATGGAAGCCTTCCGAGATCGCATTTAGACCCGCAGTTGCGGGAGGACAACTGGCAGTTTGACAACTTCCTTCCCCTCATCCTCCCTCCTGCCCCTCATTCTCCCTCCTGCCCCTCATTCTCCTTCCTTCTTCTCATTCTCCCTCCTCCCCCCTCATCTTCCCTCCTGCCCCTCATCCTTCCCCCTTATCCTCCTCGTCCCGTTCCCCCTCTCCACTAACCTCCAGTGTCGGATAACCGCCTGCTGTTCCCTCCCCAGCAGGCCTCTTCTTGCTGTGCCTGGCATATGCTAATGACGTGACGGCCACAGCAAGAAGACGCCTGCTGGGGAGAGATGAGCAGCAGGCGGTCAGTTGTTGTTCATCACCCCCGGGATGCAAGGCGAACAGTTGAGGGGCATTTAGGATGGATGGACATAGGCCACATGGGAGGCTCGCACCACATTGACCCCCCATCCACGCAATGCGAGTCTCAGAAAACATACCACATTGATCACCATCAACACAGCCGGCGCACCACATCCTCATCGCAAGGCTCGCATTAGGCACAGGACTCCTCTCCATCAGTACGCTCCCTCCTCCCACAACTAGGGGGCACTGTCACAGAGCATGAACATACCAGGGACTGAGCATGGAGGCCACAAGCACCATCTAGCAGCACAATGGCGACATATACAAGAGTGCACACACTACTACAAGAGAGAGAGACAGCAGGGAAAGAGGGGAGAGTGAAGGCAGGGGAAGAAAGAGAGAGACAGCAGGGAAAGGGGGAGAGAGTGACAGCAGGGAAAGAGGGGGAGAGAATGACAGCAGGGGAAGAGGGGGAGAGAGTCGCAGCAGGGGAAGAGGGGGAGAGAGTCGCAGCAGGTGAAGGGGGGAAGAAAGAGAGAGAAAGCAGGGAAAGGGGGGGAGGGGTAGAGAGACAGCAGGGAAAGAGGTGGGGGTAGAGAGACAGCAGGGAAAGAGGGGGGGAGAGAGAGACAGCAGGGAAAGAGGGGGGGGGATAGAGAGACAGCAGGGAAAGAGGGGGTGAGAGTGACAGCAGGGAAATAGGGGTGAGAGAGACACAGAAGGGGAAGAGGGGGGAAAAGTGAGACAGCAGGGCGATGGTGCTCATCTTGCCATCATTTTTGACGTGCAAGTAGCTAGTATACATATATTGTACAAAATATAAGACGTCCTTTCTCATTGTGTCCATCTGGGTGTCAGTATGGCCACTGGTGTCTTCACAACATCTAAGTTGCCGTCTAAGTGCTGACTTCACATCTTTATTTTTCAGGCTGTATATTAGAGGATTTAGTACAGGGACGGAAACTGTGTTAATTAGAGAGAATATTTTTATAAATGTCATATCCCCCATTGAGGGAGGTCTCAGGTATAAACAGAACAGAGTTATGAAGAGAAGAACAACGACAGTGAGGTGTGAGGAACATGTGTAGAAGGCTTTCTGTCTCCCAGTACTGGAACGGATCTTCAGGATGGTGGTAATAATGAAAATATAGGAGTACATAGTTAGAAAAAATGGAGAGCAACCAAAAAGCAGTCCTTCCATAACAATTACTATCTCCATTGTAGTTGTATCATTGCATGTGAGCTTCATAAGAGGGACAATGTCACAGTAGAAGTGGTTGATGATATTGGATCTATAGCAGGTGTAACTGGACAATATGACAAGATGAGGTGTGACGGCTACAAAACCACTTAACACATGGATGGAAACAAGGTATATTTAATATATAAATATATTGTACAAAATATAAGACGTCCTTTCTCATTGTGTCCATCTGGGTGTAAGTATAGCCATTGGCCAGTGCCCCTCATTATGGATTAGGGGGCAGTCTAAAACCCCTAACAAGAAAAGGTTATAGCTCTATACATTATTCAACAATTTCAAGAAGGAAAACACATTTTCAATAGAACTTTTTCACTCTTTATCTTTTTTTAAGGTAAATCTGGTGTCTTCACAAGATCTTAGTTGCCGTCTAAGTGCTGACTTCACATCTTTATTTTTCAGGCTGTAAATTAGAGGATTTAGTACAGGGACGGCAACTGTGTTAATTAGGGAGAATATTTTTGTAAATGCCATATTTCCCGTTGAGGTTGGACTAAAGTATAAACAGAACAGAGTTATGAAGAGAAGAACAACGACAGTGAGGTGTGAGGAACATGTGTAGAAGGCTTTCTGTCTCCCGGTGCTGGAGCGGATTTTCAGGATGGTGGTAATAATGAAAACATAGGAGCAGATAGTTAGAAAAAATGGAGAGCAACCAAAAAGAAGTCCTACCATGACAATTATTATCTCCATTGTCGCTGTATCATTGCATGTGAGCTTCATAAGAGGGACAAGGTCACAGTAGAAGTGGTTGATGATATTGGATCTATAGCAGGTGTAACTGGGCAATATGACAAGATGAGGTGTGACGGCTACAAAACCAAGCAACCAACAGACAATGGCCAAAGCAAAACAAACTTGATAGCTCATGATCATTGTATAGTATAATGGTTTACAAATGGCCACATATCGGTCATAACTCATGGCCGTAAGGATAAGCAACTCATCAATAGTGAATGAAGAAAACATAAACACCTGAGTCATGCAGGCAAAGAAAGAAATGGTGTTATCCCCTGATATGTAGGAAGAGAAGATCTTATGTAGACTGACGGTAGTGGTGGACATGTCTATGACTGACAAGTTCCCCAAGAAGAAGTACATGGGAGTGTGCAGATGAGGATCCAGGGAAACCAGTAGAAGAATGGTCATATTACCACCAAGTGTGAAGAGATA
This sequence comes from Discoglossus pictus, assembly GCA_027410445.1. NCBI lineage: Eukaryota > Metazoa > Chordata > Amphibia > Anura > Alytidae > Discoglossus > Discoglossus pictus. Next base: position 8,601,019 of record CM050170.1, read on the forward strand.
AACAAGAAGCATTACAAGGAATATCGGAGTCTGAAGATCTGAATTGTCTGTAATCCCTATCAGTATGAAGTTTAGGACCTTCGTCTGGTTTTCTTTCTCCATATCTCTAGGAGTCTAAATGCTGAGAAAAAAGTCAAAACATTATCATGGTCTACAAAGTAATATTTATAATAAAATACTTTATGACCAGAATATGTAAAGCTTATGGTACAGAAGTGAGTGGGGAGATGTGAGAGAATCCTGTAAATATATTAGAGGATTTACTAATGTTCAGGAACGAGGGAAGTGTCTTCCAGAAGAAGAGGATATGATTTGAAGGTATAAGGCGGAGGATTCAAGGGAAACATGGAAACTACACTGTTACAGGAAGGGTAGTAGATAAGTATAATATGCTATCAGTAGAAGTGTTAGAATAAACCAAAGAGAGAAGATCCAGCATACCTGATTATTATTATTATTATTGAAATGTGATCTAACAAATATTGTTATCACCTACACTGTGGGATTACAATGTTCTGTAAAGTGTAATGGTTAAAAAACTTGAGACAGAAATATGTACTCACATCTTCACGTTGTTGCTGTATTTATTATTCTCTTATGTAGGTTGTAGTAGATGATATTTTTTGAGGGTCAACTGAGCTTTAGAAACTCTGATGGCTTTCTCTTTTTCCTTAGTATCGTACAGAGGGGTATAGCCTTTTACTTGTATGAAGCGTCTTGTAATGACAGGAGTATATATTTCAGAAATAGAAATCTTCTAGATTGCCAATGTGTTAGAATAACCTTGAAGAAGAAACAGTTGAGGTTCTCAAAAGTCTAAAAAGCATGTATGAAGAATATATCCATTGGAAACAACTTATAAACAAATTCCTTGATTTTCCACAGGACCAATAATACACAAATAATATTTCCATCAGACACATCTTATCTACAAATTCCTTGATTTTAAATTTGTCTATGAAAAATATTTTCTTTGGAAACTCATAGAGTATTACAGGTGGTGTTGGTATTGTGTGGCAGCATGAATAGTAGAAAAGAAGAGAGTCTGATCCACAGGTACATACATTTTATAGCTCTCTATCTATGGTAAGACTAGAGGTTTAATCATTTGGAATCATCTCTAGAGGGTCTAAAGCCCATAGGTTTCATTATATTTTTCAGTCTTAGACATGTCCCAGTTGGTACAAAAACCAAGAGATGACATTAGTTTATTGGAAGCAAGTCCACAGAGGCCAGAAACCCAATAGACCAACCAGTCCATGATTTTAACTATTTTGGCTCAACTCCTAAACAATGAGTAATAGTTGGAAATGATTTCCAATGTTGAGAACAATTACCAAGTAGTGATATCTAAAGGCTTTTCTTTGTAGTATTGTTATGTGAAGATAAAAACATATAAATAATGATGGGAATTAGATGACACTTCATTAGAGATGTTGCGAATAGTTCACCGGCGCACTGTTCCCGGCGAACAGCAAACATATGCGAGATTCGACCCGCCCCCTACACTTTATCATTGAGCAAACTTTGACCCTGCATGTCACAGTCAGCAGACACATTCCAGCCAATCAGCAGCATACACTACCTTCCAGAGCCTTCTAACTCATTCACAGCAGCCATTTTGGAATCATACCTAACTTGCAGTCTTACTGAGAGGAGGTAGAGTGTAGGTGATGCTGATTGAATAGGGAAATCAATAGCTAGGCAAGTTTATTCAGTGTCCAGTACAGTGCTGAAGGGCTCATCAGATCTCTGCTGTAAACACTGCACCCCACAAAAACCTTTTTAGGGCTATAACATCATTTTTTTTTGTTTTGTTTTTCTGTGTAACCTAACTTCATTTGCCCCTGCTAGCAAGTGTGTGTGTCAGGCTCACAGCTTATACTGTGTGTGCACAGTGCAACCTATACAATCTTGTTTACGAGTTTTCTACTTTTTAAAAAACAAAACTTATTTTGTTAAATCTAAGTTCATTTGCCTGAGCGCCAATCAAAGTTCATTTGCCTGACCGCTAGCCAGTGTGCGTGTCAGGCTTACAAGTACTGTGCCAAGTTCAACCAATCCAATCTAGTTAGGGTACCAGCAGTCCACATTTAAAAAAACAATAATTTTATTTTATTAACTCTAAGTTCATTTGAATGACCGCCAATCTAAGTTCATTTGCCTGACCGCTAGCCAGTGTGTGTGTCAGGCTTACAGCTTATACTGTGTGTGCACAGTGCAACCAATACAATCTTGTTTACTAGTTGTCTACTTTAAAAAAAAAAAAACTTTTATTTTGTTAAATCTAAGTTAATTTGCCTGACCGCCAATCAAAGTTCATTTGCCTGACCGACAATCAAAGTTCATTTGCCTGACCGCTAGCCGGTGTGTGTGTCAGGCTTACAAGTACTGTGCCAAGTTCAACTAATCCAATCTAGTTCGGGTACCAGCAGTCCACATTTAAAAAAACAATAATTTTATTTTATTAAATCTAAGTTCATTTGCCTGACCGCAAATCTAAGTTCATTTGCCTGACCACTAGCCAGTGTGTGTGTCAGGATCACAGCTTATACTGTGTGTGCACAGTGCAACCAATACAATCTTGTTTACTAGTTGTCTACTTTTAAAAAAACAAACCTTTTATTTTGTTAAATCTAAGTTAATTTGCCTGACCGCCAATCAAAGTTCATTTGCCTGACCGCTAGCCAGTGTGTGTGTCAGGCTTACAAGGACTGTGCCAAGTTCTCAGAGAGCATGTTGTGTGCATGCTTGAGCTCTAAACAAAAGGCTTTTTAGGGTCTTATTCCCTCAAATACAAGTTTTATTTTAACACCTTTCTGTTTATAAGCACTTTGTGCACGGTGTTGTTCATTTTTGGGAGATTTTGTGGTATTTTTCTTAGTTTAATTTAAGTTTTAGTTCTCTGGGAGTCAGGCTCAGCTCTCTATCCCAGGAGAGTGAGCTGTCTCCTGGATACTTTGCCACACCCATCCCTTAGCACTTCACCTTCACTCCTGGAGCTTTTTTACTTTTATTTTTTTTTTATTTTATTTTTTAAAGTTTTTTAGGTTTTGTTAAAGTTTTGTTTGTTTGGTGTTGGGTTTTATGTTTTGGGGGGAGAGAAGACAAGTAACTTCTTTGTAGGCAGTGGGGGGGGCAAACAATTAGAATTTTTGTTGAAAAGTCTTTTTTTAACATCTGACACAGAGACACAGAGGGGTTAAAAAGCCTCTGTGTTCTCTGTGTTGTTGCAAATAGCCACCTTGCAACAGGCCATTAACCCTTCCACTGCCAAGCATTATCTCTCTCTCTCCCTTAGTTTTGTCTTTTTGTTTCTTTTTCACACTTATATATTTTTAAAAAGAAAACAATAGAAAATCATAAAACAAAAAATAAAAATAAATAAAACAAATAAACTAAAAAAAAAAAAAAGGGTCTAAACATGAGGGATAAGACAACTATGAAGCCTCAGGGGTCAAAAGGAGGAATAATGGGCCCTGAAAATCCTAGCTACAGCACTGCACAGCATAGGCCCCAGGCAGATAAGGCAGCCCAGTTCCTGGTGGTTCTGCCAGCAGACCTACCCCTGTGGCTAATACCTGGTCACAGGTGGTTTCTGCTGGCCCCATAATACCACCGCTGGGGCTGAGGGGCAGATCACCAGGAAACATGGGGTTAAATGTCAGATGTCTGGGGTCTACAGCATTGATATCTATCTGCGTGCTGCAGGTAATGTCATCAGCCCCTCTGTTATAGTAGCAGCCAGCAAAATGTACGGGAAAGTAGTTTTCTTTACCCGTACGCTGGCTGCTGCTCACACGCTTATACAGAGGGGCATCACAGTGGGGGGATTATATGTCCCAATAGAACCCCTGGAAGGGTTGTGCACAAAAGTAACACTCTCTAATGTGCCCCCCTTCCTACCAGACTCCCTCCTGCGCCCCCACCTGCTAACCCTAGGGGAAGTAAAAACACCATTTATTAAAATTCCCCTGGGGTGCAGAGAGAGAGCACTTCGTCATGTGCTCTCTTTCAAGAGGCAGGTACAAATGTGCCTGCCTCAGGGCGCAGAAAACATCGAGGGGTCTTTTGGGGTTCTATTTGAGGGGGTGCTGTACAGGATTTTTTACAGCACTACGGAGGTGCAGTGCTATCATTGCAAGGGGTTGGGGCATACACGTAGGAATTGTCCTAATGTAAAGCATCATGCCCCAGCCCCAGCAAATGGCACCTCCGCCAGTACAGCAACCATCCCCGCTGAGCCCATAACAGCGGGGACCTCAAGGGTCATAGCCCCCCCACAGAGCTCAGGCAAGGAGGCCGTTCCTCAAGCCACCACCACGGCCTCCAAACCCCCTTCTTCCCCCCAAAAACTGCAGACACAGGGAAAAAGGGGAAGAGTGTCACCAGTCCTCCCAGTGTCACAGCTGCTTCTCCCAAGTCCCAATCTGCCCCCACCATAATTACATCAGTTAGTGTGGGGGCACGGTGTAAGCAGAGGGATGATAAGCCCTCTGCAGGGGAGGCATCTAGTGGCAGCTCCTCTTCCAGGAGTGACGTCACCAGGAAGAGGAAGCATAAAACCAACAGGGAGGTTGCTGATAAGTGGGAAGTGCTCTATAGTGGAGCACCTCCCTCTAAAAGCAAGAAGAGGAACAAAACATCTCCTCCTCATCCGGTGACATTGTCTGGCCCGGTTATTAAGCTCAGCCAGCCGGTGCCAGACCACACATCTCTCTCTCCAGACCCTATAGGGGTTTATGTGGAAAAGGGTCTGGAGGAAAAGCAGGGGCAAGAGGGTCTCAAAAGTGAGGCAGGGGTAGAAAAGAAAGATCAGGTTCTGCCTCTGGCCTTCGAGGGGGGTCACAATAAAGCCCCTGCTAAATGGGTGGCCAGTGTCCCTGAGGTGCTGAGCTTCAAGGACACCAGTCAGTCTCCTTCTCCAGTGTCACTCTCTAGTGACGTACCTCGGGCTTTGTTAGAGCCCCAGGCCGAGTCACTACTGGAGGGGGGGAATATAGGCATGACCCCCATTCAGGACCCCATGGATTTGTCTGTCAGGGGGGATGTGGCACAAGGGGGAGTGGAAATGGGGGAGGGTGATAAAACAGGTTTTCATGTTAACATCATGGAAGAGCCTGTCTACCCTCCTCAGCCATCCACTGACCCTAACATCGGTGCCATCCAAACTGAGCAAGCAGGGGTGGAACTGGCAGAGAAGGATTATAAAGCCTCCAAGGCTTCCATTAAGGAAGCCATGCCAGCCACTGCTGTGCAGCCAGCTACGCCTTAATGCACTTCTGAAGCTACAGGGGTGCAGCAGCAATCCAAGGGTCCATTATTTACATTGAAAGGTGCTAAAGGGACTCCTTCTGTATCATCTAAGAGGGGGTCCCTGAGAATAAAGCTGAGGAAACTGACTCCAGCCGGGGAGGATGGAGTAAAAGCCCTCAGCCAAGAGGAGCCCAGGGGTGGCCCACTAGAAGGAACATCAGATTCTGGGTGGGTTATCCCTGTAAAGGAAATAGATCTATTCCTTGAGAGCACCCTTCATGGACAAAAGAAAAGGAAGGTGCGGCTGGCCTTGGAGAGGTGAAAGAATATGTCTTTTATTCTCCACTCTCACCAGCAATATCTAGTGGTCAGCACTAGGGCCAAGAATTCTGGGACTGCGGAGCATCTCCGCGTCCGGAAATTCTATAAAATGTGCGTGTCCTATCAGCAGTCTCAAGGGGCTGAGGAACTCACAATTCCTGACACGCAGATGGGCTTTGCACATCAGCACGCAAAATAACAACGGCTGTCAAGACAGTTTCCGCAGGTTCCAGGTACTCTCCTATTTATATCAGGGAGGGAGGGTACTCTGTGAGGAAACTCACATCACTCCAGAGGCTGAGGCCTCGTGGCAACTGGAGTGGAGAGGCAGGGTCTTCTTCAGCCACTTCAAATCGGCGTCATGTGGAGTGGTGACCCTGTTCTCAGAGTCTTTTCAGCCAGAGCTGCTGCTTGTGAAAGCTGTTATCCCAGGCCGTCTAATCCACCTCCGGGTCCGAGAGCAGGGTAGCATCATTAACCTAGTTAATATTTATGCCCCTGCTGGAGGGCCCGAGAGAGTGAGGTTCTTCGCCAGACTGTCCCAGTTTTTGGAGACGGTTGACGCAGATGAGTGTTTGGTACTCGGGGGTGATTTCAACTGCACCCTCAACGCTCTGGACCTGAATGGTCCAGAGCCATACCCGCCTTTTGCGTCAGCCCTGCGGGAGATCATCGCCCGCTTCTCCCTGGAGGACATCTGGCGAGAGCAGAACCCAGGGGCATCAGACGGTTTCACCTACGTCAGGGTGAGAGCAGGTCTGGGGTCCCACTCCCGGATCGACAGACTATATATATCTAGTCACTATATGTCACGAGTCGGTTCTTGTGCCATTAGGCTGGCTCCGTTCACAGACCACAACTGTGTGTCTGTGACGGTGGCGCTAACGCCAACAGCGCCACGAGCCGCCTATTGGCACTTCAACAATGCTTTGTTGAAGGACCAGGGGCTCGTGACATTGATCCGGGAGTTTTGTAGGGACTGGAGGGGTTGCAAGGGGGACTTTGCCACGTTAAAACTGTGGTGGGACGTGGGCAATGTTCATTTGCGACTTCTGTGTCAGGAATATACCAAGGGTGTGAGTGGGCAGCGCGAAGCTGAGTTGGAGTCACTCCGGGGGGAGGTACTCCATCTGGAGCAGAGGCTGTTCACTTGTAGGGAACAATCCCTGCAGAGCGAGTATGTAGAGAGGAAGTGTGTCCTCTGTGACCTGGAACAACACCAGGCCAAGAGGGCATACGTGCGTAGCCGCTTAGGTTTTCTCAAAGATCTAGATTGCGGCTCGCGCCTCTTCTACTCACTGGAGAAAAAGGGGGGTAACAGTAGGCACATCACCTGTCTTCTAGATAAAGACGATGCCCCCCTTACAGATCCGGAGAGTATCCGGGACAGAGCCCGAAACTTTTATAAAGATCTTCACTCTCCGGATCCCATTTCTCCAGACGCCTGCAGGGTGCTATGGGAGGGGCTCCCCACAGTCAGTGAGGGTGTAAGAGAGCGGCTTGATATACCACTACCTTTATAAGAGCTCTCTGAAGCTCTCCGTGCCATGTCCTGTGAGAAGTCTCCGGGACTGGACGGATTGACTGTAGAGTTTTTCCAATTTTTCTGGGAGACTCTGGGACCTGATTTCCATCTGGTCCTTGGGGAAGCCCTGGAGACCGGGGAGATGCCCCTGTCTTGTGGCAGGGCAGTACTTGCCCTGCTGCCCAAAAATGGGGATCTCCGGCTTATTAAGAACTGGCGACCAGTCTCTCTGCTCAGCACAGACTACAAGATTGTAGCTAAAGCAATCTCGCTTAGACTTGGGTCTGTGCTGGCAAAATTGGTTCACCCTGACCAGTCCTATGCGATCCCTGGCCAGACTATCTTTGATAGTATCTTTCTGGTCCGGGATCTATTGCATTATTCTCGTAGGACCGGTCTGTCACTCGCCTTTCTCTCTTTAGATCAAGAGAAGGCGTTTGACAGGGTGGATCATGGTTACCTCATAGCCACTCTGCAAGCGTACGGCTTTGGCCCACAGTTTGTGGGCTTTATAAGAACGCTGTACGCCTATGCAGAGTGTTTACTTAAAATCAATTGGTCCCTTACAGCACCTTTGGTATTTGGACGAGGGGTGCGTCAAGGATGTCCCTTGTCTGCACAGTTATATGCACTGGCCATCGAGCCTTTCCTCTGCCTCCTGAGGAAAAGGATCACAGGGCTGGTGCTAAAAGATCCAGACATACGGATTGTCTTTTTAGCTTATGCTGACGATGTGCTCCTCGTGGCCCAGGATCCAGTTGATCTTGAGCTGGCAAAACAGTGCCAGGAGGTATATTCAGCTGCCTCCTCCGCTCAGATCAACTGGTCCAAATGCACAGGCCCTTTAGAGGGTAATTTACAGGTAGACTCTTTGCCTCCCACGATTCGTGACATCGCGTGGGAGGCAGATGTCGTTAAATATCTGGGGGTCTACCTGTCCGCTGCGGATGCTTCCGTCCCAGACAACTGGAGGGAGTTAGAGGGCAGTGTCCTCTCTCGTCTGGGACGATGGAGGGGTCTAGCAAAAATTATTTCCCTTAGGTGGAGGACTCTAGTGGTGAATCAGCTGGTGGCTTCTCAGATCTGGCACCGGCTGATTTGTCTGAGTCCGACCCCCGAGTTTGTCACCAATATCCAGAGGAATTTGTTAGATTTCCTCTGGATGGGAAGGCATTGGGCCTCTGCAGGCGTGGCAAGTCTGCCTTTGGTGGAGGGTGGACAGGGAGTAGTTTGTGTGTGCTCCCAGTTGTCCACCTTCCACCTTCAGTACCTGCAGAGATACCTATATGCAGATCCCTCTCCGCAGTGGTGTGCACTGGCATCCAGCTTTTATCGCCAGTTGCGCAACCTGGGGTATGACCGGAAATTATTTCTGATCAGTTGCGAGGGGTTTGGGAGAGACCTCTCTGTGTTGCCGGCATACTACCAGGAAACCCTCAAGGCCTAAAGCATGGTCTCCGTGACCAGGCAGGGCGTGCCTTTGGGGGATGAAATATTCACGGAGCCCCTGCTATTTAATCCAGCAGTGGGGGCTCCAATGTTACAGTCCCCCAGTATCATCCGCCGTCTTCGTCATGCACGGATGACCCGAGTCGGGGATCTCCTGGAATACAGGCATTCTGATTGGGTGTCACCCCAGGAGCATGCGCTCCGTTTGGGATATGTGATGCCCAACGTCTCAGGGCGCTTGCTAAAGGAGATTAGGGATGCCATTTCCCCCTACTTGCGCACCTTCCTTCGCAGGGCTTTGCAGGCCGGAGTGCCACATGCCCCTTTCAACACCCCTGCTCCGGCTGTTTGCATTGGACACAAGGCCCGTGTTTCCCCTCAGGCTCCTCCTGTCCCCAACCTCTCGAGGTTGAAGGACATACCCTCGGCATGCTTTCGCGGCATGCCGAGGAAGAGCTTATATTCTCTCGTGCTCCATACAGTGCACTTCATTGCCCTCGTGACCCGTCCAGATACCATCTGGAGGCGGGTCCAACCCGCTGACGAGGGCAACTTTATTCTGGTTTAGTTCCACGATCCACCGGGGACTTGAGTTGGAGAGTGCTCCATGGTGCACTGAGCACTACTTAGCTAAATTCACGGACTCTCCCTCCTCTTGTCCATTCTGTGGCAAGGGAGAGTCCGTGTATTATATTTATTTTAGTTGCGCCAGACTGCAGCCCCTCTTGTCACTCTTGAGGGGCCTCCTCCTGCAGTTCTGGCTGCATTTCTCCACTCACATTTTTATTTTTGGGCGACCAGTGTCCCGGGGCAATAAGGCCAGGGACCTCCTCGTCAACCTGCTCCTGGCATTAGCCAAGTTGGCTATATATAAGTCCAGGAAGCAGTGTTTGATAGGGGGGTTTCCTTGTCACCTGAGGCCATGTTCCGGATGCTGGTGCGCTCCCGTATCCAGGCAGAGTACCACCTGGCTTTGTCCACTGGGGGAATGGATGAGTTTGTCTCCCAGTGGGCTGTAGATAGTGTGCTCTGCTCGGTATCCCCCCATCCAGTTTCTTTTTGTCTTAACCTCCTAATATGATTTTTATTTAGTTTACAGAACATGTCTTTTTATAATTTTAAAATATACTGTGCCAAGTTCAACCAATCCAAACTATTTGGGGTACCAGCAGTCTACATTGAAAAAAATAAATGACAGGCAGAGGCAGGACACCCCGCAGGGGCTGTCATGGTCGTGCTGCTATGATCCCTTTAGCTCTACAATAATGCCCAGTGGCCAGTTACCCTGAACTTGAAAAGTTCAGAGGACGCAGTTGAATGGCTAACACAGGACACCCAATCTTCTACAGCTTCCGCTTGGAACATTGACGCACCATCATCCTCCAGCTTAGCTTCGGGCACCTCTCAAGTTACCATTCGCCCGCCTGCCGCCACCACCAACACTAGTACCACAGCCGATTCAATTGATCAGTCAGAAGAGTTATTTACACATCAGTTTGAAGAAATGAGTGATGCGCAACCATTATTGCCAGAGGATGTAGATAACAGGGATATGTCTCAGTCAGGCAGCATTACACACATGTACGTACGATGTGATGATGATGATGTACCCGCTGCTGCTTCCTTTGTTCAGTTGTCATATACAAGTGAGGCGGGTGATGATGATGACAATGCGTCCGTGCATGTCACGTGGGTGCTTCCTAGAAGAGAAGAAGAACAGAGGGAAAGTTCAGATGGGGAGACAGAGAGGAGGAGGAAACGAGTTGGAAGCAGAGGGAGGTCATCGCAACGAGCTAGTGGCACAGTCAGACAGCATGCATCAGCACCCGGGGTCAGCCAGACAGCACGCCAATCAACGCATGCTGTTGCCACCACCAGAATGCCGTCACCACAGAGCTCAGCAGTGTGGCATTTTTTTTGTGTGTCTGCCTCTGACAACAGCGATGACATTTGCAACCTGTGCCAAAAGAGTCATGGGAAGTTCAACACCCACCTAGGTACAACTGCTTTGCGAAGGCACATGATGTCACATCACAGACGCCAATGGGATCAACACATGAGTACAAGCAGCACACAAACTCAAAACCGCCATCCTCCTCCTGGTCCAGCATCTTCATCCACGTCAACCACTGCTTTCCTCCTTGCCCCCTCTCAACCATCCGTCACTCCGTCGCTCGCCTCTTGCTGTTCCTGCTCATCTCCCCACAGTAAGGTGTCTGTCAATGGCATGTTTGAGCGTAAGAAGCCAATGCCACAAAGTCACCCCCTTGCCTGGCGTCTGACAGCTGGCTTGTCTGAACTCTTAGCCCGCCACCTTTTACCATACAAGCTGGTGGAGTCTGAGGCATTCAAAACATTTGTAGCGATTGGGATACCGCAGTGGAAGGTACCCGCCGAAATTTCTTTGCCCAAAAGGCAATCCCCAAACCTGTACTCGATTGTGCAAAAGGAAGTAATGGCATCTCTGGCACACAGTGTTGGGGCAAGGGTCCATCTGACCACTGATACCTGGTCTGCAAAGCATGGTCAGGGCAGGTATATCACCTACACTGCGCATTGGGTAAACCTGCTGACGCCTGCCAAGCATGGAATGCGTGGCTCTGCAGAGGAGTTGGTGACACCGCCACGACTTGCAGGCAGGCCTGCCGCCACCTCTTCTACTCCTCCTACTCCATCCTCTTCCATAACCTCCTCAGCTGAGTCCTCTTCTGCTGCTGCGTCTTGCTCCAAATCAACGGCACCCCCCCAGCTCCCCAGATACTATTCCACATCCCGGATATGGCAGTGTCATGCCGTCTTGGGGTTGACTTGCCTGAAAGCCGAGAGTCACACCGGGCCAGCACTCCTGTCCGCCCTAAACGCACAGGTGGATCAATGGCTGACTCCGCACCAACTAGAGATTGGCAAAGTGGTTTGTGACAACGGAAGAAATTTGTTGGCGGCATTGAATTTGGGCAAGTTGACGCATGTGCCGTGCATGGCACATGTGTGTAATCTGATTGTACAATGCTTTGTCCATAAGTATCCAGGCTTACAGGACGTCCTGAAGCAGGCCAGAAAGGTGTGTGGCCATTTCAGGCGTTCCTACATGGCCATGGCACACTTTTCAGATATCCAGCGGCGAAAAAACATGCCAGTGAGGAGCTTGATTTGTGACAGCCCCACATGTTGGAATTCAACACTCCTAATGTTCGACCGCCTGCTCCAACAAGAAAAAGCCATTAACGAGTATTTGTATGACCGGGTGCTAGGACAGCCTCTGCAGAGCTGGGGATTTTTTTTGCCACGTTACTGGACGCTCATGCAGAATGCCTGTAGGCTCATGCGTCCTTTTGAGGAGGTGACAAACCTTGTCAGTCGCACCAAAGGCACCATCAGCGACATCATACCATTTGTTTTATTCCTGGAGCGTGCCCTGCGAAGAGTGCTGGATCAGGCCGTAGATGAGCGTGACGAGGAAGAGGAAGAGTTGTGGTCACCATCACCACCAGAAACAGCCTTATCAGCATCGCTTGCTGGACCTGCGGCAACGCTGGAAGAGGATTGTGAGGAAGAGGAGTCAGAGGAGGAATGTGGCTTTGAGGGGGAGGAGGAAGACCAATCACAACAGGCATCCCAGGGTGCTCGTTGTCACCTATCTGGTACCCGTGGTGTTGTACGTGGCTGGGGGGAAGAACATATCTTCAGCGAGATCACTGAGGACGAGGAACGGGACATGACTAGCTCTGCATCCAACCTTGTGCAAATGGGGTCTTTCATGCTGTCGTGCCTGTCGCAGGACCCTCGTATAAAAAGGCTGAAGGGGAACGACCTGTACTGTGTGTGCACGCTACTAGACCCCCGGTATAAGCAGAAAGTGCCTGATTTGTTACCAAATTACCGCAAGTCAGAAAGGATGCAGCAGGTCCAAAACAAATTAACAAGTATGCTTTACACAGCATATAAGGGTGATGTCACAGCACAAGGGCAATATAACAGGGGAAGAGGTGACAGTAATCCACCTCCCACGACCACGCCGGCAAGGACAGGACGTTTAAAAGACGTGTTGTTGATGGAGGACATGCGGACCTTTTTCAGTCCTACGCATCGCATCAGCCCTTCGGGATCCACCCTCAGAGAACGACTTGACCGACAGGTAGCAGACTACCTCGCCTTAACTGCAGATATTGACACTCTGAGGAGCGATGAACCCCTTGACTACTGGGTATGCAGGCTAGACCTGTGGCCTGAGCTATCCCAATTTGCAATTGAAGTTCTGGCCTGCCCCGCTTCAAGTGTCCTGTCAGAAAGGACCTTCAGTGCAGCAGGAGGTTTTATCACTGAGAAGAGAAGTCGCCTAGGTCAAAAAAGGCTAGATTGCCTCACCTTTATAAAGATGAATGAGGGATGGATCCCGAAGGGACTGACACTGGGCGATACATTCGACTGAAAAAGGCCTGATGAGATGAGCTGCCTTCGGCTAAAAATGGTCCACAAGCTGCTGTATGTTATCTGTGAATGCCGGATGAGTTGCGAGAATTATCCGCCACCAACTAGGGTTCAAGAAGACGCAATGTTTTATGGCACTTTCTGCCTGGGGAACAAAGGTCAATTTTTCTGCCCGCTGCAACAGCAGCGGCTGCAACAATACCTAATTTTTGAATTTCTATTTTTATGTCAGAAGGCGTACGGCATGTAATGAAAAAGAAAGCATATTGAACAGTCTTGCATAACACAACAGTTGTGCAAAAATACATATTTACAATGAAGACATTTTGTTAAAATTAGGTGGCTAGGCCTTCTTTTTTTTACTTTTTTGGTTAATACATTTTCTTTTTTTTTACTGTGATTGCAATTTTTAAGAGAAACCTAGGACATGGTAAAAAAAGTCCTATTATCTATCATCACTCCAGCAGTAGCTTATTATTTACAATATCTAACCTGCTCAATCGCCCTTGGGTTACCCTAGGGCAGGCTTCAGTAGGCAACCTCTCCTTTCCTCGGATGATTTTGCCGCCGGTTGCTTCTGAAGGGTCTCCTCCAGGGCTCCCCCACTCCGGTCCTTCCCCCCGAGTCGCTTCAACCATTAACAAATGTTTTATTATATTAGGGGGCACTAAATGGGGATGTTATCCAGGGATCCCAAATTGTCTGGAACTGGGTGATTCTATCCAAGACTACATGGTTAAATCTCTCGTTGAGCAGTAAATAGTTGATTTTTTTTATTAATTCCTGAAAGTTTTAATTTGGGGTTTTCCAACTACTAGCTATGTGTATTTTTTCTTTCAAAAAATATTTTATTAGGTCAATCTTAAACATTTTAGAAGCTAGTAAGCATGTTTCTTCCCATAGTCTTGTGACTGCCGAACACTCCCACCAGACATGAATAAATGTAGCCTCATTACCACTGTTCCTAAAACATGAGCTGCTCTGTTTTGGATCCCATTTATTAGCTTAAAAGGAGTAATATATGTCCTGTGTAGGACCTTTATTGAAGTCTCAAGCAGACTATAATTTAAAGATCCCCTACTTAAGCCTTGCCAACTTTTATCCCATGTGCTATCTGCCACCTCGGTGCCCAAATCCCTCTCCCAGGCTTTGGTATAGTCTGGTTTGTTTGCCCATGAGTTTTCATTAAATAGTTCATACATGAGGGTAATAATACCAGGCTGAAAGGGGGAATCCCTTCATTTTTTGAGTAGCCAGGTGTTTCTTTGGGGGGTTCCCCTACCACTTATCGTATATATAAAATGATGTATCCTGCAAAAATTATAGTGTTCAGCCAGGGGTAAATTGTATCTATCTCTCACCCACTCAAAGGTCATTATTTTGTCATCATGCCACCATGGACCAACCCTTCGTAGGTTCTGAGACTTCCACCAACTGAGAGAGCTTTCCGGAAGATGTATCTTAAAGTGGGGATTGGGTACGATAGGGGTAAGATCTGATACCCGAGTGTACAGTTTTTGTGTCCAGTTCATCTCCGTCCATATTTGAGTGCTTAATTAACGGGTTTTTCAAGTTTCTCAAAAAAGTATACAGGCCTGGAATCCATATTACTGTATCCTATGTATAAGGTGACATGCTTACATTGTCCATAAATACCCAGAGCTGCTGATGTGTTTTGGAGAATGTGCCAGAGGAATGAAAGCCAGCTGCTCTGCCTTGTAATACAGTTTGAGATTCGGGTCCCTACCCTCTTTTGGAAAGACTATGAGGTCGGCCTGATTCAATTAAGGGGGCATAGGTTCTCCATTTAGTATAGCTTTAAACAAAGATGTTAGGTGCGGGGGTAAGCAAGGGCTCAAATTTCTTATAGTACAGATGAGTAAAACCGTCTGGCCCTGGGGACTTGCCAAATTTAAGATCTTGGATTGTAGATTTAACTTCCTCTTGGGATATGTCTAGGTTCAAGCTGTCCAATTGAGGTACAGTTATTTTGTGGACTTCTTGCTGTAGTAGGAAGGACTCTATGTCAGATCCGCTGCAGCGGGATTGGGATGAATACATGGTCTGATCGAAGTTTTGAAATGTTTCTTGGATAGCATTGGGTCTAAAGGAGGTTTGGCCATCAGGTAGTGCTGGGTCAGTTTGGCTTAATTGCTGGGCTCTTTTCCTGCCAAGATGGCGACCGTCAGTCCATGGGCCTCTATGTCCCCTTCACTACCTTTGTCCCCGCTTGTGTGCCTATTTGGTATGGCCCCCCTTTATATCTCTGGCCCGTGGCCTTGTAAGGGTCGCCCCCTCAATCTCTGAGTGTGGATATGCAGGGATGGGGCGTTGAATCAGGCCTACCTTCTTCTCTGCTCGCTGCAAGATCAACAATACCTAATTTTCCAGGCATGTGTACATGCCTAATTTTTCTGGCCTCTGGTGCTGCACTGTGGCTTCAACAACCAAACCCCCAAAAAAGGCACATAACAGGGATTAAACTGATTGGAGTAGTACTACTTAACACACCACTCATATGTGGTGTAACAGTAGTGTACATTTAAAACAAAAAAAAAATTGTACTGTAATAGATTGCATAGCAGTTAGTTGTCTGCAAGCGTGTGTGTCAGACCTACAGCGTCTACTCTACCAACTTCTGCAAGTGCACAGTGCACACTGTCAAAACCTGTAATGATGAATGAGGTCTAGAGTAGCCTGGTTCCCTTATCCTCTACAGGTTGAGACCTAATGTTTGGGTGACTCCAGACCAACACATGAGTACAAGCAGCACACAAACTCAAAGCTGCCATCCTCCTCCTGGAGCAGCATCATAAGCCACATCAACCACTGCTTTCCTCCTTGCCCCCTCTCAACCATCCGCCACTCCGTCTCTCGCCTTGAGCAGTTCCTGCTCATCTGCCCATAGTCAGGTGCCTGTAAAGGACATGTTTGAGCGTAAGAAGCTAATGTCACAAAGTGCCCCAAAATTGAAGTGATACGACCAACAAAGCATCTTTTTCCATCTTCTGGTTCTAAAAATCCAGGCCTTATACACGCCCACTGATAGGTAACGTAACAAGTATTAAACTGATAAGAGTAGTACTTATAAACACGCCACTCCTATCTGGTGGCACCTTTGACTGCACGTGCCGTGCCCCAAAATTGAAGTGATACGACCAACAAAGCATCTTTTTCCATCTCCTGGTTCTAAAAATCCAGGCCTTATACACGCCCACTGATAGGTGACGTAACAAGTATTAAACTGATATGAGTAGTACTACTTAACACACCTTATAATAATGCAGAGAGAGGCCATGCAGTGAGAGGAGTCTGAAGAAGAGGAGTCAAAGGAGGAAGGTGCCTTTGAGGAGGTGGAAAACCAAACACAGCAGGCGTCCCAGGGGGCTTGCTGTCACCTTTCGGGGACCCTTGGTGGCTGAGTGGAGGAAGAGACCTTCAATGACATCAGTGAGGACAAAGAACGGGACATGGCTAGCTTGGTATCCAACCTTGTGCAAATGGGGAGTTTGCGGTTCTGCAAATGGACTGTTTGCGTTTGTTTGCGGTGCATTAAACGGGGAGTTTGGTCTGTCACTGTGAAGCGGGCCTAACCCTTACACTACCTGATCGATACAACATCATACCTGATGTTTTAAAGCATGTTATTCCAAACAATTTAGGAATGTTAGGTAATTTATGCCCTTTATGGCTTAAAACCAGACTCTGCATCAACTATGTAATTTTCCATGGGAGTTTTGCCATGGATCCCCCTCCGGCATGCCACAGTCCAGGTGTTAGTCCCGTTGAAACAACTTTCCCATCACTATTGTGGCCAGAAAGAGTCCCTGTGGGTTTTAAAATTCGCCTGCCCATTGAAGTCTATGGCGGTTCGCCGATGTTCGCCGGTTTATGTTCGCGACATCACTAATAATCCTCTATCTGACTCTTGTATAATCCTATGCCAGACTCTAAATAATGGGCAGAACGCCCAATACAGCCGAAAGAGTTATTTAAACGGAGTGCCATGAACGGACTAAAAGATCCCTAAGTAAGACTGAGGAAGAGTTAAAACATAGAGTTTGCAGAAGATTAGGACAGAGGTCTCAACATGGTATATATATGAGTTCTCTACTTTCCCTATACCGGAGTACTCTGAATCTCTTATTGAGGCGCTTCTTAAAAATTATAAAGGAAATGAGGGATAAGAAATTCCAAAAGAAGAATAAATATAGTTTAAAAATCCCCTCTTATTGAAGGTTCAGAAGTCTGAGTAAAAATTAACTCAGTATGCCAGCAAGAGTAAAAAATAAGGACAAAAAGTCCATCCATCAAAAATCAAGATTTTTTTTTTTACCAAAAGATAAAGGGAAACCTCAGAAAATTCCTGTCCTGATCTCTCCAGATATGGAACATAATTTAAGTCATAGTATTGAGAGCTTAAACAAAAGTATCATCATCAAGGAATCAATTATACATGAGGAAGAAATACTCACGGTGGCAAAGATGAAAATATTACTACAAGAGTTTCAAATAAACTTTATGTCTGAAATTAAAACTCAAATTTTAGAGAATGTAAAGGAAATCAAAGCAGTAAATATTAGAACTTCAGAGATTGAGGAAAAACTGGAAAAGGTAATACTGGACTTTAACATACTACAAAAACAGAATTTAGAATTAAAAGAGAAGGTCATAACACTAAGCCATAAAGTCTCAAATCTGGATGATAAATGCAGGAACAATAATCTTCGTATTAGAGGGATTTTGGAAACCATTACAGATGCTGGACTGGAGAAATATCTAACAAATCTATTCTCGTTTCTGGTTCCAGGCTTCTCTCAAGTGGAAAATAGATTTGACTTTTTTTATAGGATTCTGATTCCCACATTTATGGAAAATAAAATTCCTAGGGATGTAATTGTTATGCAACACCATCTATCAATGAGAGATGCTATAAGTAAAACGAGCCTACGGGCTGAAGTGTTTTTGGCACCTTATGAAAATAAAAAAATCTTCTCAGACATCTCAGCTTACACATTAACTAAAAGAAAGGAGTTCTCCATTATTACGAAATCCTTGAGGAGAGAAAAGTTGATATATAGATGGTCTATGCCAACGGGACTATCAATCAATAGAAACTCGAGATGGCATAAAATTTAATCCGTAAAGGAAGGAGAAGATCTATTAAAAAGCTGGAATATTGAGATGGAGACGCAGACACCTTTTATGCAAAAATCTATATTATCGGCCCCAGAATGGCAACAAAAGTAGAACTATAGGAAGGATCACTCAGAGACTCAACATATTCTTTCAGTTTCTTCCTCTTGTGGAATAGACTAAATCCTGGACTGGGACACTTCTCTCATATATACTAGAATTAAATAATGGGAAGGAAGAAACCATGATAATAGGAATGGAATGGAGAACGGTTTTCTTCTCCTGTTTCTCTCCCTCCTCTTGTCCCCCCCCCCTTTTTTTTTTTTTTTCACAAGGTGGGTTGGGGGAGTGAGGAGGGGAAGATAAGGGTGAAAATGCACTTTAAGATTTGTATGTTTTGAGGCACATAATACCCACGAGGCAAAGAAAATAAGGGAAGGTTGAATAGGGTTAAACATGGAATGGCACTTTGAGGGAGGGCTATAATAGTAAGATAATATAGCATATTGATATTGGTATAGTAATGCACATTTAAATGCACATAGAAAAGGGTTTAAAATACCCATAATACAGAATGAAGTATGGAAAGTATGTTTTTTAAAGAGTTAGATATGTAAGTGAGAAATGGATAGTATACGATTATTAGTATGTTATGGCACATAATACTGCACATGAGCACTTTTTTGATAAACAATATTGGATGATAAAATGTGTACTATATACGGGTATGGAGAAATTATAATGCACAAAAGTACATTTTAAAAATAATATTTGGTGAAATGGGTATATGAGGAAAGTAGGATGAGGTTATGAAAAAACGAGAGAAGCTGTATGAACTAGGCAAATAAGTTAATAAGAAAGGAAGAAACCCCTAGATTCTAGATGTACCACTACCATCGAGTTACGCCAACCATTTATGACCATTAGGTCAAGACACCCCAGTAGTTAGACTGTTTCAAAGAACTAATACAGTCAAGTTATGAAAGTTTGTATGAATGTGAAGATAGATGGGAATTTAGGAGCAAAAAGGGAAATATTCGAGAAGTTGAAAAAGAGGATAAATATAGAATCAAAACAGCCAGATAGATGTCCTTAAAGATATTACAAATAACAAAGATTGAGCAATACAAATTAGATCAATTAATATGGAAGAAGCAAGCAATTAAATATGAGATGGGGGATTGAACAGGTAAATATCTAGCTAACAAGATGAAAATTGGAACGGTTCACCAACACCCTAACGAAATAGGGAATATCTTCTATCAATATTACTCTAAGCTTTATAATCTGGAAATGCAACATAAGATTTAAAAAAACAGATGTAAGTGAAATAGAGGAATTTTTAAGCGACAGCAACCTCCCTAAAATCTCGGCGATAGAGTTGGATACCTTAAATAAAAATATAAATGAAAAGGAGGTTGAGGAAGTCATAGAGGGTTGCAAAAATAACAAGGCACCTGGTATAGATGGGCTAGATAAACGTTTCTACCAAACATTCTTAGATATAGTGAAAGCTCCTTTAGCCAAGATGTTTAATGAATTTAAAAATAGTGGGAATATACTCGCTGAATTGACTGAAGCTAAAATTATAGATATATTAAAGGAGGGTAAGGACCCAGCGGATAAGAAGAGTTATAGGCCGATATCGTCAATACATTTTGACCTGAAGGTATATTCTAAAATTCTGGCAAATAGGCTAGATCCTATAAATAGTAGACTTTTCACCCAGATCAAGTGGGATTTGTTAGGTCCCGTCAGGGATGTGATAACATTAGGAGTTTAATCAATCTTTTCGCATTCAGTGCTAAAAAAGGAGTGCCTATGTTGGCTCTGTCATTAGATGCTGAAAAAGTGTTTAACAGAGTCAGCTGGGACTTCCTTCAAATAGTACTCCAGAAATATAGATTGGGAGAGTTTGCTAGCAAAGCGATAAAAGCTCTCTATAGTAATTTAAGAGCAAAAATTATGGGTATAAACTTTGAGACCGATTTTTTCCGTATTACTGATGGAACGAGGCAGGGTTGTCCTCTGTCCCCACTATTGTTTATTCTTTTCTTAGAACCACTGATTGAAAAAATAAGGATGATAAAAAATATTAAAGTGGTTAAAATTGGGAATAGGGAATATAAAGCAACGATATAAACAGATGATATGATCGTTACCCTTACGGATCCAGAGAAATCATTATTTAACCTTGATAAGATACTGAGTAAGTTTAGTAGAATCTCATATTTTAAGATTAACAGACGAAAAACAGATATCATTACTAGGGGCTTATCTCCCGAAATTAAAACTAAGTTAAAAAGATCTTTACCCCTTTAATTGGAGTGCTAAATAAAGAAATCATTTGGGTATCTGCCTCACCTTTGATCTAAAAAACATTCTAAAAAACAACATGGCTATCATTCATAGAATAATACTTAAAAATATGACAGACTGGAGATCGATTCATCTCTCCTGGACAGCAAGAATTGCTATAGTAAAAATTATAGTTATACCTAAATTAACATATACTTTTAGATCTATACCAGAAGTACCGCCGGAATACTGGTGAAAAAAAATCCAACGAGATATAGATCTGTATATATTACGGGGGAAAAAAGCTAGAATTCCAGGTGAGATTACTAAACGAAGGATTGAGACCGGGGGCCTGGCATCTTCTCAACAATGAGTAATAACTAGACATGATTTCCATTGTTGAGTACAGTTATCAAGTAGTGATATCTAAAGGCATTTCCATTGTACTGTTGTTATGTGATGATAAAAACATATAAATAATTATGGGAATTAGATGACACGTCATCTTTCTGTATCTGTAGGTCATTACTTGGTGCTCATCTTGTATATATAACATAATGACAGAGCCATTACAATAACTAAGCCTTTGCCATTGTTCTTAAATACACCATACGGCATACCAACATGGCTTATCACCCCCATTGTGAGAGTTATATTAAATTTACTAACAAAAAAGAGCAGCTTCATGATTTACCGGTTCAAGCTACACCACATGACTATGTGGACCAATAGGAAGCTGGTGGCTGTGCTGTCTTTACTTTAGAAGATACAATATGGAAGTGTGCACCTCATATACCATGAAGATTGTGATAAGTGAAAGAATTCAACATGGTGACCTCCTGTGAGAGATAGTTTAAATAACTTCTATCAAAGAATAATCTCTATAAATACATATTTACACACAGCATCATGGGAAACATAGCTCTAACATTACTGCAGTCTAGTAAATTAAAACTGTCTATATAGTGTAAAAGTATAAAAAAAATAAGTTTATATCTTATGGTTTAATGAAACTAAACTTAGAATCAATATTAAATTTATCAACTTAGTTTCTGGTGTCCTCCTCTTGTAGGGTTAGTGTCTCTCTGTGCAATATTCCATGGAGCAGTAAGAAAAGAGTCATGACCCTCTGGCCTCACAGACTCGTTTCGGTCGACAATCGGTTATAAATTGACACCGCCCAAACGCAAGGGCTATTCTCACGGCTATGAGAGTTGCTTAGATGGACTATGACACTTTTACAATAATGTTGTTGTGTAATGCTGGGTCCCAGTCCCTGGTTGTGTGCCCTGAGCCTCCAAGAGCCCTTTTCACCAAGTCAATGGGTCGTTTTTGTAAATTTTGAACTTATATTCCATGTGCAGAATGTGTTTTGGGGTGTTTGGGCTAATAATATATTTTGTAGTTAGTACCATTTTAAGGGCGACCAGTAGGCACTTCCAATAGTCATCCTCGATACCCAGTTCTCTCCCAGTTCCAAGGCTGAGTTTGTTCCTAGCAAGGTTCAAAATCATGTCAAGCTTTAGATTAGGCTCTAGAAACTTCTATGGGAAATTCAAGAACATGATTAAGCCATTAAGTATAATTAGCAAGGGTGTCAAAACAGCAATAGAAAAACTTGTTGCAATAGACTTATGTTAAGCAATGTCATGTGCTCTTAAAGTGACCCATTTGAGCCTTGGTGTTATGGCTGACTTATAGGGGGCCAGAATGGGAGACCCCTGAAACCCACCACCAAGGCCCTGTATGTAGCTGTCATGACTAATTTTGGGGGCCCAGGATGTGAGACCCCTAAACCCCACCAGCAAAGGCCTGTATGACCCAATGCTGTATTGTCACAGAGCCTAGAATTCACAGACTACACCCCAGCCCAGGAAGGCTTTCAAAATGGACATGAGACGTGTTGTAAGGACTTGTAAGGACTTAATGAATGTGTGCATATAGTTACTATCATGGTTTCTTGGTTACAATGTATGTGCTGTTATTGATGGGCAGTGGCAGAAATGGTTTATGTTATAGTCTGTCTGAGTATGACATTCTAAGTAATGGTGTGTCTAACTCTTTTTCTTGTGTGCCTAATCCTAACTAAATGGATGAAAAGTAGTTTATTATTTTTCATAAGTAAGTAACCACAGTGCAGAGCTTGCAACCTGTGATGTCCCAAGCTCTCCTAAGAGGTGTTCTGTTGGGCAATTAGATATTGAACACAAAAGGCATGACCCAGAGGGAGAAAATAGGTGCATATGGACCCTCATCTTTGGATCAGCACATCTTGGCAGTGGTGGAGATATGAGAAGCAGAATCCAGCAGCATCCTGGACGGGGAACCCCTATCCCAGGGGAGGCAGACATGGTAGAGGTAAAGGAGTGTGCTAACCAGAGGGAACAGCAGAGGTCCAGCAACATGGATGCAAAGTGATGCAGAAAGTGTCCCTTCTAGCTCAATGGGAGACATCCCTGAGATTTTAGCCCCTGAGGCGGAGCCCTATTTGCCATTGGGGTTGGAGGAAGCACTCTGGGACCTTGTTTATGGTAATCCGGACTGAGGCTAGGGAACTTTTCAGCATGAGGTGGGGGGCATTAAGGACTGGTGGGAAAACTCTGACCCCAAGGTTTCAAAAAGAAGCAAGGTCGCTGTGATGCAGTGGCTTGACCTAGAGGTTGAAGATCTGTTCCCTATATTTGGGGGACTAAGCCTAGACCAGTTAGAGGCCCTGGAGCAGGAAATGCCAATTGGATTGTAAGGCCAAGGGTAAGGCCTGGATGGGAGCCACCAAAATCCTGGGTTCTTGAAAGAATGAAATATGGACTGTGCCCTAGTAATGGACTATTGTTCTAGCTTGGTGCTCCAGCTGATACCTAATGTAAGGAAGCCAGCCACAGTTCAAGGAACAGACTCAGCTAACAGCTCATGGAACAATCTCTACAGCAGGGATGGATTGCACCTTAATGATGAGGGAGCTTTTGTGCTAGGGGGTAGGTCTGTAGAAACGCTGAAGGGGTTTTTAAACTAGTAGGTGGGGTGGGGGGACTAGACATAAGTAATGGGGTAGAAAGTGTAGAGGGTATAAGGGATGAATTAACAACTCATAGGGGAGGAGATGGGGGGAGGGGTAGTATAGTCAATAGGGAGGTAGTACTAAGTAATTCAAGTACAATGGCAGGCACTTCAGAAATACAGACTCATAACATAAGGTGTATGCTCGCTAATGCCAGAAGCTTGCCAGGAAAAATGGGAGAGTTAGAATTATTAGCAGTTAATGAAAAATGGGATTTAATAGGCATTACTGAAACATGGTGGGATGAATCTTATGACTGGACTGTTAATCTGGATGGTTATAACCTATTTAAGAAATATAGAGGCAATGGTAAAAGGGGAGGAGGGATTTGTCTGTATGTTAAGCCTGAATTTAAGCCTATAGTCAGAGAAGATATTTATGGTGGAACTACCAGTAAAGTTGAATGTTTGTGGGTAGAGTTTAATAGCGGAGCAGCAAATTCTAAAATAATATTAGTAGGAGTATGCTATAAACCCCCAAATATAGTAAAAGTGAGGAAATACAATTATTGTTACAGATTGGAAATGCAGCTAAGCATGGGCTAGTTCTAATAATGGGAGATTATAATTACCCTGAAATAAACTGGATAAATGAGACCAGAAGTTCAGGGAAGGGGAGCAGGTTCTTGAGTACACTCAGGGATCATTATCTGGCCCAGGTTATACAAGAGTCTACTAGAAATGAAGCCATCTTGGATTTAGTCATCACAAATAATATTGATATAGTATCAAATGTTGGAATAGGGCAACCTTTGGGAAACAGTGATCACAACACAGTCTCATATGGGATTGAATTAAAAAAGCATAACTGTAAGGGGCCAACAAAAACTCTTAATTTTAAAAGGGCAGATTTTAACGTTCTAATGGCAGCAATACAAAGTATAGACTGGGACAGAGAGCTGATAGGTAAAAATACTGACCATGAATGGACAACGTTCAAATACTTACTAAATATACACATCGGCATATACCAAGTGGGAATAAAAGGAAAAAGGAGTAAATCCCATCTAATGTGGCTTAACAATGACATAAAGATCAAGATACTGAGTAAAAAACAGACATTTATATTATACGAACAAGAGGGGACAGAGACTGCTTTACGGGAGTACAAGGAAATCACCAAGGAAGGAAAAAGGGCTATTAGACTGGCTAACATAGAAAATGGCAAGTTATATTTAGGGAGAGTAAGACGAACCCTAAACATGTGTATAAATATATTACTGGGGAGAAGGCCAGGAAGGAAGCTATAGGAACATTACAATGTGACACAGTCTGATAATTAGTGACCAGGAAAAGGCAGATGATTGTGACACCGCAACAAAATGGGGCTACACTACCTTCACCAAATAACTGGGTAACGCAGGAAGAAATCCAATAGAGGTTGGAAAACATAAATGTTAATAAAGCCCCGGGTCCGGATGGAATACATCCAAGGGTATTGAGGGAACTGAGGGAGAGTGGCCAGAAGAAAGACATTACTTTCAGAAAAAAACAAAATGGCACCTTTTAAAAGGCATGTGGGAGACTCCACCATGGCATGTGGGAGACTCCACCATGTGGAGGAAGGTGCTCTGGTCTGATGAGACAAAAATTGAACTTTGCAGCCATCAAAGAAAATGCTATGTCTTGCGCAAATCCAACACATCACCGAAAGATCACCATCCCCACAGTGAAACATGGGGGTGGCAGCGTCATGCTGTGGGGATGATTTTCAGCAGCCGGGACTGGGAAACTGGTAAGAGTTGAGGGAAAGATGGATGGTGCTAAATACAAGGATATTCTTGCGCAAAACCTATACCACTCTGTGAGTGATTTGAGGCTGGGACGGAGGTTCACCTTCCAGCAGGACAATGACCCCAAACACACTGCTAAAGCAACACTTGGGGGGGTTTAAGGGGAAACATGTAAATGTGTTGGAATGGCCGAGTCACAGCCCAGACCTCAAGCCAATAGGAAATCTGTGGTCAGACTTAGATTGCTGTTCACAAGCGCAAACCATCCAACTTGAAGGAGCTGGAGCAGTTTTGCAAGGAGGAATGGGCAAAAATCCCAGTGGTAAGATGTGGCAAGCTCATAGAGACTTATCCAAAGCGACTTGGAGCTGTGATTGCTGCAAAAGGTGGCTCTACAAAGTATTGACTTTAGGGGGGTGAATAGTTATGCACATTGACTTTTTTGTCATTTTGTCCTATTTGTTGTTTGCTTCACAATAAAAAAATAAAAAAACATCTAGTATTGTCCCTCAAAATGTATAAAGATGACGTTTTGTTACGTTTTAATAATTATTTACATGTTTTTAAAGATAGTACAACGGAAAATGTATTTAAATATCACTTCTTGGTAACTATGCTCAACATTGGAAATCATGTCCAGCTATAACTATTACTCATTGTTTAGGAATTGAGCCAAAATAGTTAAATTCATGAACTGGTTGGTCCGTTTGGTTTTCTGGCCATCATGGACTTGCTT
Organism: Discoglossus pictus; assembly: GCA_027410445.1. NCBI lineage: Eukaryota > Metazoa > Chordata > Amphibia > Anura > Alytidae > Discoglossus > Discoglossus pictus. The sequence continues at coordinate 8,626,958 of CM050170.1, forward strand.
CCAATGTACTAATTTCATCTCTTGGTTTTTGTACCAACTGGACATGTCTTAGACTGAAAAATATAGTGAAACCTATGGGCTTTAGACCCTCTAGAGATGATTTCAAATGATTAAACCTCTAGTCTTACCATTAGTGATGTCCCGAACAGTTCGCCGGAGAACTATTCGCGGTTATTTTCGCATGTTCGCGTCCGCCACGAACGGCGAACACATGCGCTTTTCTGTTTGCCCCCTATACTTTATCATTGAGGAAACTTTAAACATCATTTATTTTATTTTATAATTTTTTTGGTGTAATCTATGCCTGCCTGCCAGCGTGTGTGACAGGCTAACACCTAACAGCTTATATTGTGCTTATTTTCACTACTCATACCTGGTGGTGTAACATACATTGAAAACAACCATTTTTTTCCTGTAATCTAATTTCAGTTGCCTGCCTGTGTCAGGCTCGCAGCTTATATTGTGCTAAGTGACATAAAACAACACTTTTTTGACTGTAATAGATTGAATAGCAATTGCCTGCCTACAGGCGTGTGTGTGAAGCCTATTGCATCTACTCTGCCAACTTTTGCCAGTGCACAGTGATACGTCATATCTGGTGCAACCGTAGTGTACAGTGACATAAAACAACACTTTTTTGACTGTAATCGATTGAATATCAGTTGCCTGCCTACAGGCGTGTGTGTGAGGCCACCAGCGCCTACTCTGCCAACTTTTGCCAGTGCACAGTGACACTCCTATCTTGTGCAACCTAGTGTACAGTGAAATAAAAGAACCCTTTTTTGACTGTAATCGATTGAATATCAGTTGCCTGCCTACAGGCGTGTGTGAGGCCTACAGCGCCTACTCTGCCAACTTTTGCCAGTGCACAGTGATACTCATATCTGGTGGCACCTTAGATTGCACGCGCAGTGCCCCAAATTTGAAGTGGGAGGACAGACCAAGCATATTTTTCCATCTCCCTGTTCCAAAAATCAATGCCATATACACGTCCCCTAATAGTGGACGTAACAGGGAATAAACCGATAGGAATAGTACTACTTAACAGTACACACCTTATAATAACGGAGACAGAGGCAACGCAGAGAGGCATGGCTAGCTTGGTATCTAACCTTGTGCAAATGGGAAGTTTGCGGTTGTGCAAAGGGACTGTTTGCGGTTGTTTGCGGCGCATTAAACGGGGAGATTGGTCTGTTACTGTGAAGCGGGTGTAACCCTTACACTACCTGATCGATACAACATCATACCTGATGTTTTAAAGCATGTTATTCCAAACAATTTAGGAATGTTAGGTGATTTATGCTCTCTATGGCTTAAAACCAGACTCTGCATCAACTATGTAATTTTCATTGGGAGTTTTGCCATGAATCCCCCTCCGGCATGCCACAGTGCAGGTATTAGTCCCCTTGAAACAACTTTCCCATCACTATTGTGGCCAGAAAGAATCTCTGTGGTTTTTGAAATTCGCCTGCCCATTGAAGTCTATGGCGGTTCGCCGGGTTCGCCCGTTCGCGAACATTTGATGGAAGTTCGTGTCCGATGTTCGCAAACCGAAAATTTGATGTTCGCGACATCACTACTTACCATAGATAGAGAGCTATAAAATGTATGTACCTGTGGCTCAGACTCTTCTTTTCTACTATTCAAGCTGCCACAAAACACCAACACCAGCTGTAATACTTTGTGAGTTTTCAAAGAAAATATTTTTCACAGATGACTTCTTATACCTGGGCAAAATCAAGGAATTAGTAGGTAAGATGTGTCTGATGGAAATATTATTTGTGTATTATTGTTCCAGTGGAAACGCAAGGGATTTGTTGATAAGATGTTTCCAATGGACACTCAGATGCCTTTTAGGGGTTTGAGAACATCAACTGTTTCTTCTTCACGGCTCTTCTAACACATTAAAAATCTAGAAGATTTGTATCTCTGAAATATATACTCCTGACTTTATAAGACCCTTGGTACAACTAGAAGACTATACCCCTGTCTACAATACTGAGGAAAAAGAGAAAGCTCAGTTGACCCTCAAAACAATATCACCTAATACAATCTGGTAAAAAATATAATATACAATGTAACAACGTGGAGATTGCTGTCTCAAATGTTTCAACCATTAAACTTCCTTACAGATCATGGCCAAAAAATACAATGGCGCAGCGTAACTGGTACCAATCTAGGTCAGATTTGCATATGTTTAGGCTAAAGCTTACCCTCCATGTGTTTTCTGGATATAAAGGGACCTGAGATCCATCAATACCATTCTATAACATCAAGTAGAACACTAAAGTTGAGTGAATTTTGTATTTTTTATTTTAAAATATTGTTGTTGTATGTATCATTGTTTTATCTTCACTGGCCCTTTAATGTAATGGGCAATGTCATTGTCTTCAATGAAAATAAGACAGTATTTGTTTCCCTAATGTAATGCAATAACAAAGATTAGAGCTTTAACCCATCATTATACTCCTTGGTGGTCATAATGTACAGATATGTATGAGGATTATAAACATTTTCCATGTAATTCATTAGATTTTGGCTGAAAATATCAACTTAATATACATTTTTTAAAATAGATAACACGAAATGTGTGCCTATTTTATCTTCCTAAAAAATGTGACCTCATTAATAATCAGGTGTGTTGGATCTCCTCTCTTGGGTTTATCCGTACCACTTCTACTGATAGCAAATTCCACTTATCTACTTCCTTTACCTGTAACAGTGTTGCCCTTAAATCCTCCCCCTTATACATTCATATCATGTGCTCTTCTTCTGGAAGACACTTCCCACCCTCCTGAACATTAGTAAATCCTCTGATATATTTACATCTCCCCCATCTCCCCACTCACTTCTGTACCATAAGTTATACATATTCTGGTCATAAAGTATTTTATTATAAATATTGTTTTGTAGACCATAATAATAGTTTGACTTTTTTCTCAACATTTAGACTCATAAAGATATGGAGAAAGAAAACCAGATGAAGGTCCTAAACTTCATACTGATAGGGATTACAGACATTTCAGATCTTCAGACTCCGATATTCCTAGTAATACTTCTCATTTATCTTCTCAGTCTTGGTGGTAACATGACCATTCTTCTACTGGTTTCCCTGGATCCTCATCTGCACACTCCCATGTACTTCTTCTTGGGGAACTTGTCGGTCATAGACATGTCCACCACCACCATCAGTCTACATAAGATCTTCTCTTCCTACATATCAGGGGATAACACCATTTCATTCTTTGCCTGCGTGACTCAGATATTTATGTTTTTATCGTTCACTATTGATAAGTTGCTTATCCTTACTGCCATGAGCTATGACCGATATGTGGCCATTTGTAAACCATTAACCTATTCAGTGATCATGAGTAATCCAGTCTGCGTTGCTTTGGCCATTGTCTGTTGGTTGCTTGGTTTTTTAGCTGTCAAATTCCATCTTGTCATATTGTCCAGTTACACCTGCTATAGATCCAATATCATCAACCACTTCTACTGTGACATTGTCCCTCTTATGAAGCTCACATGCAATGATACAACAACACTGGAGATAGTAATTCTCATTGAAGCACTGCTTATAGGTTGCTCTCCATTGTCTCTAACTATTCTCTCCTATATTTTCATTATTACCACCATCCTGAAGATCCATTCCAGTACCGGGAGACAGAAAGCCTTCCACACATGTTCCTCACACCTCACTGTCGTTGTTCTTCTCTATGTAACTCTGTTCTGTTTATACTTGAGACCACCCTTAATGTGAAATATGACATTTACAGAAATATTTTTCCTAATTAACACAGTTGCCGTCCCTGTACTAAATCCTCTAATTTACAGCCTGAAAAATAAAGATGTGAAATCAGCACTTACACGGCAACTAAGATGTTGTGAAGACACCAGATTTACCTTAAAAAAAGATAAACGGTGAAAAAGTTGTATGGAAAATGTGTTTTCCTTCCTGAAATTTCACAATAATGTATAGAGCTATAACCTTTTCTAGTTAGGGGTTTTAGACTGTCCCCTAATTCATAATGAGGGGCACTGGCCAGTGGCCATACTTACACCCAGATGGACACAATGAGAAAGGACGTCTTATATTTTGTACAATATATTTATATATTAAATATCCCTTGTTTCTATCCATGGTAAGGCATGTGGGGGCAAAGTGTAAGGGTTAATAAAACTTTGTACAGAAAATTACTTTTCCCCTTCTATCCCATCATGTTTGGTCAATAATAATGTAATGTTGATATCCAGATAAAACAAAATCTATATACAATATGACCTGATAGTAGATGTTTTAATGACTTTTAAATAATTATTTAATGAAACAAATCAAAAAGAAAATTTGGACTCATGACCTTTTCTAATTAATGCTAATTACACTTAACACTAATCCTCCTTTCTTTGTGATAAAGGGTAAGTGTAAAAATCAGTAAAGCTGGAATTTAATCACAGATAATTACCAGCAAATACCCAATGCCAGCAAACATTAGCCAAGATATAACATACACTATGGCTCATTATCTCTAAATACTCCCAAAATCCTACAGTTTTTCTCTATATGACCAATGTCTTTCCACCTCTCTTGTTACAGACTTCAAGACTATCCTCAAGCTACAGCTACACTTTACTTTGTAATAAGAGCTTTAACGGCCCACTAAAATGTATCAGTTAAAAAAAAAATCACTTACAACCATAAGGAACACATGAAATATCAAATGTGATCAACTGGCTCAAAAATACGGCGTATGAGAGATGGACAACTCCAGTTCCTACAGCCTACGGACTCAATCACTGTCTGTCATGGACTTTTTCACCCTCTTGTCTCAGACTTCCAATCACATCATCTAGATCAGAGTAGAACTCGGTTGATGAGCCAAGGTTGCAAATTAAGCAGGAGTCAATTATAATGAAGGACATTTAATAAAATTGTCATATAATTTGGGTGAGTTGATAGGAGTGTAGGGAAAACTGAAGTTTGACTTAATCAGATTGGGTTAGGAAATGGGGGAAATCTTGAAACCAATGGTATGTATTTTGAAGATTAGATTATGTTGGGTAGTGGTGTATGGGATAAGTTTGGTTTGATGGGAAGAGAACAAGAAGTATAATGTGGTGAATATAATGAGATGGGGCTGTATTGTTGGTGTTTTGATTACATGGGATGAGGTGGCATCTCAGGAACGTGTTCAGCCTAAAATATTTAAATATGCAATGTACACTGGGAAATCCAGTACGTCACATATAGAAAATATATTTTAGATATTAATATATTCTACTAACACTCAATGCACTAAATTAGAGCAATTTTAGGAAGCTTTGGAACCCAAGTTCTGTAAAGTTTCCTAACCCGACCTAGACTATAAGCTCTTTGTATCTGGATCCTCATCTGAATTGTCCTGTCTTTGTATTCTGTATATCTCTGTTTCATATACACAATCACAGGAGGTCCTCTAATATTTCCATATCTGAATCACAATCACTAGGCTGAAAAGATAAATATTGGAGATTGGATAATATTAAACATTTTTTAATGTTTTCTAAATATCAACTTATTCTTTTTTTTTTTTTTTTTCATTTTTAATTTTTCAAAATTCTAAATATACATAAAAAGACAATACAAAAGATTTATAATTAATTTAATTCAAAAGGGTTTGTATTAGTTGTTACAAATTTGTTCATTTTAGTCAGGCTTTATTCTTAATTAGATTTAGAGGTGAAAAATTAAGAATTCTAACGAAGAAGACCAAAGTAAGGAAGAGGAAACAAGGAGGGAGACCTTGGCACACCATATTTATATTTATACTTATGCTGAGACTGCCCTAAGTCCAAAGGGTGCACTTTGTAGCTATCTTATGTGAGTATTAATAATAATACTTATTTTCTTATATTCCATAGATTCTTAACAGATATAAAAAAAGATCAATTCTGATGCTATTTGTAATTTACAATTCGTGATTAATGATAGTTGTTGAATACATTCTGTCCAATTTTTTTTTGTATTTTAGGGCATGTCCACCACATATGTTCATGACTTCCCCTTTCATTACATCCTCTCCAACACTCTCCAGAGTTTTGACCACATTTTTAGGGGTTAAATGCCACCTTTGTACTAGTTTAAAATATGTTTCTCTCAATGGAACACAGAATATATCAATGTCTGTTATTTCAAAAGCTTTAAACTACGTTTTAATTTCAAAATCTAAACCAAAGGCTTTTGCCCATTTTATTATCCTGATTGTCTTATTATTACATTTTAGGTGTTTTATAATTTTAATACAATTGGTTATTTTCCTTTTACTTTTCATATCACTTATCAGGTTTTCAAATTCCCAGAGATCATTGTCAACATTTCAGAAAATCCAAATTTATGTAAAATATTCTTTATTTTAAGGTATTGTAACCATTGTTCTCTCGGAAGATTATTTGCCTGAACCAGAGATTGAAAAGTTCTCAGCACAGATTCTTTATATAATCACGAGCAAAGTTGAGGCCTCATTGATCCCAGTCTAGCTTATTTATCAGAGATTTTGTATATGTGTTTAAAGGTGTAATTGGCGAAGGAAACTCAATAAGATTTAATTGTGAATTAATTCTGTGCCATTGTGTGTTCAAATTTCTAACCACCAAAGGTAGCTTACTAGTTATCTTTTTGTCTGCCATTTTACTCCATGTTAGCCCATTTAACTGAAATCCCTCAAAAAGAGTATTTTTGATCTCCAAAATGTTTTATTTTGTCTATAGAAATCTTCAGAATATGGGTCAGTGGTATGGCTCTATGATATTCAAATACATTCAGAAAGAATAAACCTATTTTCTCTTGATACTATGTCCCTGTTCAAACAAGGTTGTTTATCTCTATAAATTAATTTTCTTAATCTTTAAAATCTTCTTAATTGATAACACGGTATCCTTAAAGGGATTGATCTCATGATATATGTTAATTTGGGGCAAATTGACATCTTAATGGTAGCAATTCTGCCTGACCATGAGAAGTTAAATTTCTTCCACCCTGATAGAAGATAAGATTTTTTTTAATATAAAGTGAGTGTACATTTTCTTTGAGTAAGTTATTTAAATTGGATGTAAATTTAATCCCCAAATGCAAAAAATCATTTTGTTGCCAGTTATACAAAAAAATATCTTTTAATGTGTTAAGTGGTTTCCTATAACTATTCATAGGTAACACTACAGATTTAGATTAATTTTATAGTAGGAAACAAAACTATATTCATGTATTATTTCTTGTAGTTTAGAAGGATGACATTGGGTCAGTTACAGTAATCACAAGGTCAACTGCAAAAACTGTAACTTTATTTTGCAGATGGTTAGCAGGGATACCCTTGACCCCCTTTGAGCTTCTAAATAGTTCTACTAGTGAGTTTATTACCATTGCAAGGATCAAAGGGGATTAAGTGCATCCCTGCCTAGTTTCATTGGAAATTTTGAATGATTCAGAGCTAAACCCAATACCAGAGATAAAGGCATATATAATGCTTTTACTGTGTAACTTCCAAATCTGCCCAAACCAAATTTGTCTAAAACAGCTTCTATAAAATCCAAGTTGACCCTACTGAACGCTTTTTCAGCATCTATAGAAAGGGTGACAACTGGGATCCTGTTTATGATTAGCATGCACAAATAAATCAATTCATTTTCAGATATTATCTGGGGCTTGCCTGTTTTAAATAATTCCTGTTTGATCATTGTTTATCAAATTTTCAATCAACAAATTTAACCTTACAGCTAATATAGAAGCATAGATATTAATATCAGAATTTAATAGTGATATTGGGTGGTAATTCAAAACATTTGTTGGATCTTTGTCCGGCTTAGGGATTGTCACTATTGCAGCATATAGTATCTCTGCTGGTGCTTTCCCTATATCTTTTATTTCAATATGCGAAAACTTCACATATATAGTTGTGAGCATATGAGCCGTTGCTCATGCTCGAAAAGTGAATTTACACATCCATTTAAGTCCAAAATAACAAGTTTAAACTGCCGGAAATCCTCTAAGCGAGAGAAAAAATTGCCGCCGAACAAAACGAAAACGGGGCTACAAACGCAACAATACTACAGTGACTCGCAAAACTGAAGCAATGCTACAGTCAACTTTACGAGGTACGTAACACATACTATGCAGCACGTACCACACTGATATTAACCACCATTTTGAAAACTACTAAGCATAAAATGGCGGATGGAACGCAAATTGTACGCTGGAACGCAAATAGCGCATGCGTATTGAGTTCTAACGGTCTCAGGCACCTCAAAGTTTATAAATACTGCCTACTTTTCAGAAAATTCTACATTTCTCCTCAGGTGATGCGAGGTTTGACTGGATAGGTAACTGCTGCTGTTACTTGAGAAGATAATTAGTTCCAAATTTCCTACTTTACACTGTGCAAATTACAACTGAGAGGTAAGCTATAATATATTACATTTTATTACCAAGACAGAAAAAAAAAAAAAAAGACAAACTTTAACTATGAAAATTTGATTCATGTATAGTGAAATGTGACACGCACATTTATGTGTATAGGCCCTACAACAAACTAATGTTAACTGCAACTAATTAAACAAGTATATTTAAATGACATTAATTTACTGCAACTCATAGCAAAAAATAATATGACACTAATACATATGGAACCTGAAGCTGAATCTTTGCCCTTTTGTTCACTATTCAAACAGACTCTGCATCAACAGCGTCACTCAAGAATTTGCACCGTGGACTGTGAAAGAGAATCACTTTTAAAGAACACAACGAAAGAAGAAGAGGTAAGATAGAAAAATAAATTACATGCTGAAAAAGACCATGATTTGCTAAATCAAAAAGAAGAAATATACAATTAACCATTTAATTTTCTTTTTCAAACAGACACTTCAAGAAGACTGGCGGATTAAGACTTCAATCAAGGTAAAGTATGACAAGTAGAAAAAAAAAAAAAAGAAGTATATATGTTTAATGGCCGCCAATATAAAAATTAAAAGTAAAAAAAATATACAAATTTAATAAAGACTAAAACAACACAGTTCAACAAATTTCACAAACACCTATACAATTTCCAAAGAAAGACAGTTTCAGAGAAAAAAAAAAAAAAAAAAGAGGTGGTCACAAAACAGGATAGCATCGGAAACATTAGCAACATACATAAAACAAAAGTATTCCTCCTCTTTACTGTAAAATAAACTCCACCCATCACCCACAAGCCAAATGCAGCAACCAAAAAGTGGTGAACACAAAACAGGATAAAAAAAAGCCTACTATGATATAGAAAAGGCAATTAACAATCATTTTTACTGTCCAACATCATTTAATACTCATAAAGAAGACTAATTAAGCAAATAAAGTATGCAAAATATGATGGACACAAAACAGGATTGTACCAAAAATCACACAAACAGATAGAAAAGTTAATTAATATTATTCTTTACTGTTTAAGAACCTATAAGCCTTACAAAGAAGCCTAAATAAGCATACCTAAAGTGGTGGACACAAAACAGGATAATGTTAAAAACATTGTGATAAGATACAAAATAGTAAAAACATTAATAATTACAGTAAAAAAAAAAAAAGGATAACTGTAATATACAAAAAACACAAAAAACAGCATAGCAGTAAAATTCACCATAACAGATACAATAGACCAAAACAATGAAATATGCTATTCATTACAAATACATTCAAATCAAATAACATTTTACTTTTTCTTTTACAACAGACACTGCGTGAAGAGCATTGGCCGAAGACTTTCAAGAGCGGACCAACAAAGATTCTGCTTAAAATCACACTTCAACCAAGGTACAGTATAACAAGTAAAAAAAGAGAATACTAAATAAACATCTTTGCTCTGCATACATGTCAACAGAAAAAAAACAAAAACAAAACAATAACACCCAATAATTATAAGCTTTACCAAAATATTACTGACACATTTGTCATTTACCTATTATTTGTCTTTTACAAACAACGTTTAACAATAAACTCAAACTTCAATCTACACAAAAAAAATAAAGAAAGAAAACAGCATAGTCCACAAAAGTGTGAAAACACACACTAAATAACATTTATCATTTTCAATTACCAGTCGTAATGTACAATATTAAGCATAAAACCTAAACACACACATAAAATAGAATACTACAACAAATAGTACTATAACGAAAAAAATAAAATAATTTCATAGCACAATCCTTTGTAGCAAAAATTACAAAGACTCATTTTTGCCCTCTACTATGTCTGTAACCCAAAAGTACAACAAAAAAATAAATTACAAAACCCCAAAAAATATACATTTCAATTAACACTATACACCTACTACATGTAGAAGAAGGTATAGTGTAATTTCCTTCAGTGTGCTATTCATGTAAGGCAAAAATTGCAACCTACGACAGAAAGTAAGAGCAAAAAATAAAAAATAAACGTATTTAACAATACAAAGAAAGTACAGCTACAATGAAGTACAATCAGATATAAACAAACTGTTAAAAATAAAAAATGTAAAAAAAAAAATTTACATCTCAAAATAAACTAATTATACATTATTTTCTTTTACAGATTAACATGGCTGAAAACGAGATAACCAGACACCAGAGGAGAAGCAAATTCAACGAGAAAAAGAACTCAAAAGAATTGCAAGCAACAGATTATCAGCTGCAAAAATTCAAGATACAGCAAAAAAAGCTACTAACAAAACAAAGCATTTAGAACCTGTTCTTCAAACATCAGATAACATTTTAACTGAAAAAATCAAAGATATACCAAAAAAAGCCACCAAAAAAAGCCACCAAAAAAACAAAGCATTTAGGAACCTCTTCCTGAAACATTACATGACATTTTACCTAAACCAATAAAAGATATACCAAAAAAAGCCAACAAAAAACAAAGCATTTAGAACCTGTTCCTGAAACATCACATGACATTTCACTTGATGAATTTGAAAATGAAACTAATATATGCTTTGCAAATTGTCCTTTACTCAAATCTTTAGCAGTTCATAATTGTGGGGACATGAATACTCAATGTCAGTTTTAGTTGCTGTCAAAACGGCAAGTTAAAACTTCCAGAAATAAACGAATTCCCAATCTATTTACAAAACATTATGACTGGACCTACTTTTCCAAACTACAAAAATGTTAAGACAAACATAAGATCCTACAATAGTGCCATATCCTTTGCATCTATAGGGGCACATTAGCTGTTAATGTACCAGGACATGGTCCTTACTGTTTTAAAGTCCAAGGCCAAATTTACCATCGTACTTCCCATTTACATCCAGAGGAAGGAGAGCAAAGAAAATTTGCTCAACTATATGTCTTAGATGGAAGCTGTTGACCAACGTATGCAGCTGGAAGAAAATAAAAAATGCTTACCCAGTGTTTTTATAGACCTAGATAACATTATGGCCAATAACCCCTTCACTAAAGCTTTTAAAAAAATGGCAGAAGTAGAAAATGAACAACAACTTCATGCACAAAGACATCAATTACCAATCCCAAAGGTCAATATGGTGCTTAAATCAGACAGACATACTGATAAATGTCGTTCTAACTTGCCAACATCAAATGAGGTTGCAATAGTGTTTCAAAATGATGAAGGAGAACCACCATTTCAAAGAGACATTAGAATATATCCCAGAAATGAGGGGCAACCGTTCATTAATATGAGTATCTTAAGTCCAAATTTAGATCCAATGACATATCCAATTTTTTTCCACACGGAGAAGCAGGTTGGCAACCGAAATTAACACTTCCCAGTTACCCAAATGCTAAAGCCAGAATCCGAAATAATGTTTCTATGCTTGAATTTAAAGTAGCTCAAATTGCCATTCGAAATACATTTAATCCAATTTTATGTGGTGGAAAACTAACACAACAATGGATTATTGATTCCTATTTGCAAGTTGAGGCCAATAATTTAAACTTTATAAAATATCAACAGGAGAAAACTACAAGTAGAACAATATTCTGGACTAATGGACTATGTTGCTGAGGTGGCTACAAGCAGAGACATGACAGCTGGCAAAGCCATCATTTAACCATCTTTCGTTCAAGAATCTCCTCGAAATATCAGAGAAAGATACAATGAGGCTATGGCTATTGTCACCAAATTTGGCAAACCCGATTTATTTCTTACATTTACAGGTAATCCCCAATGGCCAGAAATTACACAAAATTTACTTCTTGGCCCAAGTTCTTCCGATAGACCAGATTTAGTAGCCAGAGTTTTTAAGATTAAATTAAATGAATGAATACATGACATCACTATAAGTGATTTATTTGGCAAATGTCTTGCTTATGTATTGTGACAGATTTACTGTCACTCTAAGGATCCGTGCCCTAATATCCAGCACTAAAATGGAGAAAGCAGGAGCCCTTTAAATGTTTAGCAGATTTATGCTGTTTATATGTCAGCATATAACATAAAATAAACCAAACAGAAAATAAATCCTAGCTGCTCCTTGAAGCACTACCTATACTTTTATCTGCAGTTCCCTCACTGCTCTGCTCTGTAATTCATAATATAGTCCAAAACACAGGCCTGCACACGTGCCTGTTTTAGAGTCCACTTCCTTCAGGATCTGCACTCCATCTGCAGAGGAGCTATGTCTCTTTGACCTCTCCCATCACGCTGGACACTCTTCTCAATGTCTCTCAACTGAGCTGGCTGTACACTTCCAGGCAGCCAGACTGGTTTTCCAGGTCTCCCTGACCTCTCTCTAGTAACACAGAGCTGTCTCAGGCTTCCTATTCACAGGTTCCACACTTCCAAACAATCCTGCAACTGGAGGTAGCAGCCCCTGATTGCAGCCACACCCCTGCCTTTTGAGCAGGTTGTTAACTCTCTCACTCCTGGGGAAAAGTCTTGAAGAGCTCTCTTCTGGCCCCTGGTGGCACTTCACCACAGTATATACCATTGAATTTCAAAAAAGAGGCCTTCCACATGCACATCTTCTGATAATACGTTAAAATAAAGATAAATTAGATACTGCTGACAAAGTGGATGCAGTCATTGTTGCTGAACTACCAGATCCAGAACTATATGGTAGACTAAATGAGATTGTTACTCATCTCATGATTCATGGACCCTGTGGTGAGCTTAATCCACAATCACCATGTATGGAAAATAATAAATGTTCCTAAGATTTTCCAAAAGATTATAGAAACAAAACCTATGCCTATTGTGATGGCTATCCACTTTATAAAAGAAGAGAAGAAGATAGTGCCATTATTAGTGGCAAAAAAGTTGACAATAGATATGTAGTACCCTACAATCCACATTTACTCATGAAGTATAATGCACACATTAATGTAGAAGCCTGCACTTCCATCAAATACATTAAATATGTGTACAAATATATTTACAAAGGCTATGATGCAGCTACTGTAGTCGTTAAAAGTGCAGACAACCCTGAAAGCAGTGAGTTAGTACATGATGAACTTGCATCTCATGTAGATGCTTGCTATGTAAGTGTACCAGAAGCTATGTGGCACCTTTTAAAATTTGAAATGCATGATAGATCACATTCAGTATATAGATTAGCGGTACATTTGCCACAAAGACATTTAGTGTATTTCCATGCTGGAAATGAAAGTAATGCATTGGCCCAAAGTGAACATCGTCACACTACACTAACTGCATGGTTTGAATTAAATTCCACAGATTCAGAAGCAACACAATTCTTATATATTGAAATTCCATATCACTATGTTTTTGTGAATGGATTATGGAGACCTAGAAAAAGCAGAGGAAATAAAATAATCCCAAGAATTTACGCAGTCAGTCCAAGAGAACTTGAATGTTTTTGCATACGAAAATTACTTTTAAATGTTCCTGGAGCACAAAGTTTTGAACACTTAAGAACTGTTAATGACATAGTATATGAATCCTTCCATTTAGCTGCAAGACATAGAAACTTACTAGCTGATGATACAGAATGGGAAAGATGTTTAGAAGAAGCAGCACTATGTCAAATGCCATGGCAGATGAGAGAACAATTTGCATTTATTTTTATCTTCTCAAATGCTCCAAATGCATTAGCTTTGTGGGACACATTTAAAAGTAATATGGCTGAAGACTTTATGCGACGATACAATGAACCTATTGCACACTTAAAAGCGTTAATGGAAATCCAAGAAGTATTTTTAACTCATGGATTAAGTTGTGCAAGTTTTAATTTGCCTGATCCAGGTCTTATAGATGACAAAGAACAGAAGAAAGACTTGTAACTTTAAATACGTTACAATTGCAAGCACTTAATGCCATTAAAAATGCACTAGATGATGACATGGTCACAGAGCATTATTTCTATCTTGATGGACCTGGCGGATCAGGAAAAACTTATCTATATAATTTATTAATGAGTTTTGTATGAGCACAAGGTCAAATAGCATTGCAGTTTGCCACTACTGGAATTGCTGCACTTTTCTTAGAAGGTGGAAGAACTGTACATAGTGGCTTTAAACTGCCAGTGCCAATTTTAGAAACTTCTCTGTCAGATATTCGCATGACATCAAAAATTGAAAAAAAGTAAATTAATTATAATAGATGAGGCCACAATGATGTCATGCTATGCCCTCCAATGTATTGACAGTTTGCTTCGTGAAGTCATGGTTAATACTTTTCCATTTGGTGGAAAGGTAATGTTGTTAGGGGGCGATTTCAGACAAACATGGAAATCGAACTGACATTATCGAAACCTGTATAAAGTCAAGCACACTATGGAAACATTTTACCCATCTTCAACTGTAACAAAACATGAGATCAGAAGGCCAAACTGATTTAAATGATTGGCTTATTAAAATTGGAGAAGACAGAACAGAAAAAATACCAAATTTGCCTGATGACACTGTGCAGATCCCTCCTCATATGATTTGTCACCAAGATATTATATCGGCTATATTTGAAGGTAGCATAAATAACCCGGAATATTCAGAGCTTGCCAACCAAGTCATACTAACGTGTAAAAATAAGGATGCCTTAATCCTCAAAATTAAAATATTTAAAAAAATTAATGCACCACAAAGAAATTATCACAGTGCTGATTCTGTACTTGCTGGTGACAATGAAAGTCAGGCTAACTTTTCCACTGAATTCATAAACACACTAACTCCTTCTGGAATGCCACCACATATTTTGCAGCTAAAGAAAGGTGCAATTGTCATTTTACTGTGAAATATGAACCCCCAAAAAGGCCTATGCAATGGGACAAGATTAATTATTCAACAGTTAAAGGACCATTTCATAGATGCTGAAATTTTAACTGGTACCCATAAAGGAGAGAGAGTTTTCATACCAAGAATAGATTTAGCACCAAGTGAAAGTAGTCTCCCTTTTACACTTCAAAGAAGACAATTTCCCATCATTATGGCATTTGCCATGACCATTAATAAATCACAAGGACAAACGTTCAAATCTGTGGGTATTTTCTTAGAACAACCAGTATTTGCACATGGCCAATTGTACGTTGCCTTATCACGGTGCAAAAATCCCCAGGCTATTAAAGTTTACATTGAAAAGAATGAAAGTCAAGGTGATTTATTAAAAGATGGACGTATTTTTACTCAAAACATTGTCTACTATGAAGTACTTTAACTTTTCATTAAAGAAACAAAAGCCATGAAAAACAAATTTAAAAGCAAACGCAAAAATATAAAACACCACAATGTAACCACCAAATTTTTACAATAAATACACATAAATGTCTGTTCCCTTGAAAACGTCATTATTACGCTACAGAAATTACATTTCCAAAAACAATATTTTACTAATAAACTACATTAAATTGTCAAACACATACAGAACAGTGTTTACACAGCGTGCAAGTTTAAGTTCTTGCATTCTCTTTTTAGAGAACCACTTTTCCACAGACCAAACTATATGTGCGATTTAAAAAAATTACTACAGCAACAAACAAAGGTCAACCATTCAAAAATACAAATCAATAAACAATTCAGTTATAATTAATGGAAGTACTGTCTATGGATGATTAGCCTCACAAAACACTTGCCTTGCATTTTTTTTACAAATTATGTTAAAATGTTAATTAACTATGTTACTGTTTCTAATGTTACAAGTTTCAAAACAATATTTTCAAGGTCCTTACTTAGACAGATAAGAAAGTTCAAGTTTCAAAAAATTTACTTTCCAGTTCCTTACTTAGACATATTACAAAGTTCATGTAAAGAGCTCAACCACGTTTTAAATCACAGCAACAAACAAAGGTCAACTATTGAAAAATACAAATCAATAAACAATTCAGTCATAATTAATGGAAGTACTGTCTATAGATGATTAGCCTCAGAAAACACTTGCCTTGCATTATTTTCACAAATCATGTTAAAATGTTAATTAATTTTGATACTGTTTCTAATGTTACAAGTTTGATTTTTATTTTCATGTTCCTTACTTAGACAGATAAGAAAGTTCAAGTTTCAAAAAATATGCTTTCCAGTTCCTTACTTAGACATATTACAAAGTTCATGTTAACAGGTCAACCATGTTTTAAATCACAGCAACAAACAAAGGTTAACCATTGAAAAATACAAATCAATAAACAATTCAGTCATAATTAATGGAAGTACTGTTTATAAATGATTAGCCTCAGAAAACACTTGCCTTGCATTATTTTCACAAATTATGTTAAAATGTTAATTAACTATGTTACTGTTTCTAATGTTACAAGTTTGAATTTTTTTTCAAGTTCCTTACTTAGACAGATAAGAAAGTTCAAGTTTGAAAAAATATACTTTCAAGTTCTTTACTTAGACATATTACAATGTTCATGTTAAGAGCTTAACCACGTTTTAAGTCACAATGTAAATGTTGTCTTTTATGTTAAACAATAATACAGGGAGTAATCTTATCACCAGTTAATGGGATCATGAAGGAATTAATTTTTTTCCCTCTCTGATACAATTGGCTACTTTTCAAAGAGGGTTTTTACTATTTGCCTTCCTCTGGATTCAATGTATATTTAAGTTAACAATTATTCAGATAGAACATGTATGTTAAAAAAACATTACTTCAAGTTTACAATACTTATTAATTTAAAGTTCATCTGTTCTTACATTGAAATGTTAATACTTTTAATACAAAATGCTTTAACAGTTAATGTTCAACAAAAGAACATTTTACAAAAATAAACATATTTAATATCACAATAGCACTTATTTCATCATAACTAAAACCTTACAAGTGTCAAATACGTATCTTAATAACTAAACAACTTTCCTAACATACACATCTCATTGCCGTAACTTTTTGAGGGGCAAGTCGCTAGTATATTGTAATAATTGGTCATATTACTTCTGTATTTTTGATATTCCGTTATTGAGAGACTCATTTTATAAACATCTATGGGTTCCTGGATGGGAGACCACCTAGGAATACCAGGAGCTCTATGCTGTGGTCAACTGGAGAAGGACCTGGCAACCCACTCCTGTATCTCTGCCATGAATATCAAGTGGATCAGCATGGTGTATTGCGGTCCATGATGTCACAGAGAGTTGAAAACGACTGAGCACACAAACACTCAATGGATTGTTATCAATAGAGGATATTGTTCCATTTATATGGGGACAAGGATTCTGTAAGGACTTGATGTATTTATCCATAGGTAAAAAATGACGGCAATAAAATGTGAAGCTTAGCAATGTTTGCCACACAATGCGAGGCTCTCCCCTCTTCTCACTTGCTGGCCTTGAGATGAGTGTCTGTGGCGCTTATCGTGGGACCCGCAATGAGTGTCATGAACAAGTCCATAACTTTTAAATGCTTGCAATGCTCTTTGTCACACATTGCGAGCTTCCTGTGTCTCTCCCCCTATCCCTCCCCTGTGTCCCTTAGAGCCATCTCCCTCTCCTGTGACTCTACCACCCCCCTCATCCTCCCCTGTGTCTCTTCCAACCCCGTCTCCCACTCCATCTCCTGTGTCTCTTCAACCCTCTCCCTCCCCTCTGTCACCTTCCCCATCTCCCCCTGTGTCTCTCCCCCCACTACATCCCCTGTCTCCTTCCCCCTCTCCCTCCCCTGTGTCTCCTCCCCCTCTCTCTCTCTCCTGTGTCTCCTTCCCCTCCCTCCCTTGTGTCTCCTTCCCCATCTCCCTGCACTGCAAGTCTCTTCTCCCCCCCTCTCCCTCACATTTTTCCTTGTGCACTGTAATAGTTTCCCCATTCCTATGACAACAAGGATCTCTCACTGGGCACTTCTGGTTTAGCAACCAGTGAGGTCAGCAGGAGAGGCCATATATAGAGCTCTCCTTGTTTTGGGAGGCTCTAGTTTTAGTTGATGAATGACACACACTTAACTATATCGGAGTTTATCTATATATCATTGAGAAAGCTTTTTTATAAGCAAAATGCATTTGATAAGATTTTATCTTTATATATCATTGAAAAAGCTTTATGATAAGCGAAACGCACTGCATATGTTTTTATCTATATATCATGGGATTTTTTTTTTATGATAAGTGAAACGCATTTGAATCTATTTTATCTGTACATCATTGAGAAAGCTTTTCTATAAGTGAAATACATTTGAAACAAGTTTATCTATATATATAATTGAGAAAACTTTTTTTATAAGCGAAACACATTTGATTCGATTTTTTTCTCTAATTTTGAAAGCTTTTTTAGAAAACGCATTTGATACAATTTTATCTATGTATCATTGAGAAAGCTTTTTTTATAAGCGAAACGCATTTGATACATTTCAATTGACTATGAGATTTGTGTTTTTACCTACCATTGACAAGTTTGCATTAATAAGTGACATAATTGAGTGGGAAGCGATTCTTCAGACTTGCTATACAATACTTTTTGGGGGTTGCTATATACCAAGGTTTATCAACCTGGCATACGTATGTACCAAAATAAATGGGATTGTGATCCACTCCAATAGTGATATTTGCCTGGAGAACCCACATCAGCATTTCAGTCACGTACACTCCTTACCTCTGTTCACGAGGTAGATAATTGTGAGTTGACACTTTTCTCCCCTCGCTACCTTTCTTCCTCAACCTAATTGTCCCCTTCCCAAAACTCCAGTAACAGGTCCAATCGCCACCATACACATTTTCAAAAGGGGAGAATCTTATAGACTCTTGAGGGATCTGTCTGTAGGCAAAGAGGATGTAGGGAAGCATTTTTTTTAAATCCTTCTCCCGGTCCACAAAAGCTCTAATCATAGCCTTCAAGGTACCAGTGAACCTTTGACACATGGAAAAGGTCTGAGAATGACAGGGGGTGAACCTTAGCTGGATCAATCTAAACTTCTTTAACAACTGCTGTGTCAACTCAGCTTTAAACTAGATACTCTGCCAAAATGTCACTCTGCAACACAACCGGATGAAAATGGCTAACAAAGTATCAGCCACCATTGCTTCTATAATGCGACCAATAGCTACATCCTCCGGATACCAGGTGGTACCACCACAGTGAAGATGTATCTCTTGCCCAATCTTAACCTTAATAGCAACAACCTTGTGGCTGCCATTTGCCAAGATAAGCGACCAGTTGAGCCGGCCAATGAATGGAGCCCACCGGTTAGGTCCTGGAAGGAGTGGTGCTTCAGGACCTTTTATAGCTAAAAGTTATGTGATGTGAGCTTCTGAAAAACTGAACTTTTGGTCAAACAAAGTGATGTTACAACAACTGATCTAAAAGATGCATCTTATGATTACAATTAACATAATAAAAACATCACGCTTGGTTCTATGAAATAATATTGACTCTAAAATTAGTGATGTCGCAAACATAACATTTTCGGTTCGTGAATCGCGAACGCGAACTGCCGCAAAATGTTCGCGAACGGGCGGATTTTAAAACCCACAGGGACTCTTTCTGGCCACAATAGTGATGGAAAAGTTGTTTTAAGGGGACTAACACCTGGACTGTGGCATGCCAGAGGGGGATCCATGTCAAAACTCCCACGGAAAATTACATAGTTGATGCAGAGGTTTTAATCCATAAAGGGCATAAATAACCTAACATCCCCCTCCATCATCATCCTCCCCTGTATCTCTTTACCCCCTCCCTCATCATCCTCCCCTGTGTCTCTTTCCCCCCTTCCTCATCATCCTCCTCTGAGTCTCATCCCCCCTCCCTCATCATCCTCCCACCTCCCTCATCATCCTCCCCTGTATCTCTTTCCCCCCTCCCTCACCATCCTCCCCTGTGTCTCTTTCCCCCCTCCCTCCTCATTCTCCCCTGTGTCTCTCCCCCTCCCTCATCATCCTCCCCTGTGTCTCTCCCCCCTTCCTCATCACCCTCCCCTGTATCTCTTTACCCCCTCCCTCATCATCCTCCCCTGTGTCTGTTTCCCCCCTCCCTCATCATCCTCCCCTGTGTCTCTTCCCCCTTCCCTCATCATCCTCCCACCTCCCTTGATGATAAGGGGGTGGGGAAGAGACAAAGGGATAAGTGTGAGGGGTGTTAGGGTAAGGGGTGTTAGGGATAAGGTTGAGGGGGTTAGTTGTTAGGGTGAGGGGTGTTAGGGCTAAGTGTGAGGGGTTTTAGTGTGAGGGGTGTTAGGGATAAGTGTAAGGGGTGTTAGGGTGAGGCATGTTAGGAATAAGTGTGAGGGGTGTTAGGTCTTAGGGATAAGTGTGAGAATGTTAGGGTTAGGTGTTAGGTTGATGGGTGAGGGGTTTTAGGGATAAGTGTGGGGGGTGTTAGGGTGAGGGATGTTAGGGTTAGGTGTTAGGGATAAGTGTGAGGGGTGTTAGGGTTAGTGTGAGGGGTGTTAGGGATAAGTGTGAGGGGTGTTAGATTTAGGTGTTAGGGTGAGGGGTTTTAGGGATAAGTGTGAGGGATGTTAGGGTTAGGGTAAGGGGTGTTATGGATAAGTGTGATGGGTGTTAGGGTAAGGGATGTTAGGCTGAGGTGTTAGGGTAAGGGCTGTTAGGGATAAGTGTAAGGGGGTATTAGGGTTAGGTGTTAGGGTGAGGGGTTTTAGGGATAAGTGTGGGGGGTGTTAGGGTGAGGGATGTTAGGGTTAGGTGTTAGGGATAAGTGTGAGGGGTGTTAGGGTTAGTGTGAGGGGTGTTAGGGATAAGTGTGAGGGGTGTTAGGGTTAGGTGTTAGGGTGAGGGGTTTTAGGGATAAGTGTGAGGGATGTCAGGGTTAGGGTAAGGGGTGTTAGGGATAAGTGTGATGAGTGTTAGGGTAAGGGATGTTAGGCTGAGGTGTTAGGGTAAGGGCTGTTAGGGATAAGTGTAAGGGGGTATTAGGGTTAGGTGTTAGGGTGAGGGGTGTTAGGGATAAGTGTGATGGGTGTTAGGGTAAGGGATGTTAGGGTTAGGTGTTAGGGTAACGGCTGTTAGGGATAAGTGTAAGGGGGTATTAGGGTTAGGTGTTAGGGTGAGGGGTTTTAGGGATAAGTGTGGGGGGTGTTAGGGTGAGGGATGTTAGGGTTAGGTGTTAGGGTAATGGCTGTTAGGGATAAGTGTAAGGGGGTATTTGTGTTAGGTGTTAGGGTGAGGGGTTTTAGGGATAAGTGTGGGGGGTGTTAGGGTGAGGGATGTTAGGATTAGGTGTTAGGGTGAGGGGTTTTAGGGATAAGTGTGATGGGTGTTAGGGTTAGGTGTTAGGGTGAGGGGTGTTAGGGATAAGTGTGATGGGTGTTAGGGTTAGTGTGAGGGGTGTTAGGGATAAGTGTGAGGGGTGTTAGGGTTAGGTGTTAGGGTGAGGGGTTTTAGGGATAAGTGTGATGGGTATTAGGGTTAGGTGTTAGGGTGAGGGGTGTTAGGGATAAGTGTGATGGGTGTTAGGGTTAGGTGTTAGGGTGAGGGGTGTTAGGGATAAGTGTGGGGGGTGTTAGGGTGAGGGCTGTTAGGGATAAGTGTAAGGGGGTATTAGGGTTAGGTGTTAGGGTGAGGGGAGTTAGGGATAAGTGTGGGGGGTGTTAGGGTGAGGGATGTTAGAGTTAGGTGTTAGGGATAAGTGTGATGGGTGTTAGGGTTAGGTGTTAGGGTGAGGGGTGTTAGGGATAAGTGTGATGGGTGTTAGGGTTAGGTGTTAGGGTGAGGGGTGTTAGGGATAAGTTTGATGGGTATTAGGGTTAGGTGTTAGGGTGAGGGGTGTTAGGGATAAGTGTGATGGGTGTTAGGGTTAGGTGTTAGGGTGAGGGGTGTTAGGGATAAGTGTGGGGGGTGTTAGGGTGAGGGCTGTTAGGGATAAGTGTAAGGGGGTATTAGGGTTAGTGTGAGGGGTGTTAGGGATAAGTGTGAGGGGTGTTAGGGTTAGGTGTTAGGGTGAGGGGTTTTAGGGATAAGTGTGAGGGATGTCAGGGTTAGGGTAAGGGATGTTAGGGTTAGGTGTTAGGGTAACGGCTGTTAGGGATAAGTGTAAGGGGGTATTAGGGTTAGGTGTTAGGGTGAGGGGTTTTAGGGATAAGTGTGGGGGGTGTTAGGGTGAGGGATGTTAGGGTTAGGTGTTAGGGTAATGGCTGTTAGGGATAAGTGTAAGGGGGTATTTGTGTTAGGTGTTAGGGTGAGGGGTTTTAGGGATAAGTGTGGGGGGTGTTAGGGTGAGGGGTTTTAGGGATAAGTGTGATGGGTGTTAGGGTTAGGTGTTAGGGTGAGGGGTGTTAGGGATAAGTGTGATGGGTGTTAGGGTTAGTGTGAGGGGTGTTAGGGATAAGTGTGAGGGGTGTTAGGGTTAGGTGTTAGGGTGAGTGGTTTTAGGGATATGTGTGATGGGTATTAGGGTTAGGTGTTAGGGTGAGGGGTGTTAGGGATAAGTGTGATGGGTGTTAGGGTTAGGTGTTAGGGTGAGGGGTGTTAGGGATAAGTGTGGGGGATGTTAGGGTGAGGGCTGTTAGGGATAAGTGTAAGGGGGTATTAGGGTTAGGTGTTAGGGTGAGGGGAGTTAGGGATAAGTGTGGGGGGTGTTAGGGTGAGGGATGTTAGAGTTAGGTGTTAGGGATAAGTGTGATGGGTGTTAGGGTTAGGTGTTAGGGTGAGGGGTGTTAGGGATAAGTGTGATGGGTGTTAGGGTTAGGTGTTAGGGTGAGGGGTGTTAGGGATAAGTGTGAGGGATGTTAGGGTGAGGGCTGTTAGGGATAAGTGTAAGGGGGTATTAGGGTTGGGTGTTAGGGTGAGGGCTGTTAGGGATAAGTGTGGGGGGGTGTTAGGGTGAGGGATGTTAGGGTTAGGTGTTAGGGATAAGTGTGAGGGGTGTTAGGGTTATGGTGAGGGGTGTTAGGGATAAGTGTGAGGGGTGCTAGGGTTAGGTGTTAGGGTGAGGGGTGTTAGGGATAAGTGTGATGGGTGTTAGGGTAAGGGATGTTAGGGTTAGGTGTTAGGGTAAGGGGTGTTAGGGATAAGTGTGAGGGGGTAGTAGTTTTAGGTGTTAGGGTGAGGCATGTTAGGAATAAGTGTGAGGGGTGTTAGGTCTTAGGGATAAGTGTGAGGGGTGTTAGGGTTAGGTGTTAGGTTGATGGGTGTTATGGATAAGTGTGAGGGGTGTTAGGGTTGGGTGCTAAGGTGAGGGGAGGATGATGATAAGGGGGGAAGAGACACAGGGGTGTTCTTGCAGCAGAGATCAAAAGAGTCCTTCAGGACTGTATTGCACACTGTGTACAGTAGCCTAGCTATGGTTTTCCCTATTGATGCAGTATCACCTACACTCAGCCTCCTCTCAGTAAGACTGCAAGTTAGTTATGATTCTAAAATGGCTGCTGTCCATGAGGTAGAAGGCTCTGGAAGGGAGTGTATGCTGCTGATTGGCTGGAATGTGTCTGCTGACTGTGAGTTGCAGGGTCAAAGTTTGCTCAATGATAAAGTATAGGGGGCGGATCGAACATCGCATATGTTCGCAGTTCGCCACGAACGCGAACATGCTATGTTCGCCGGGAACAGTCCGCCGGCGAACTATTCGTGACATCTCTATCTAAAATATGATATATAAATATGGTTAAGTATAATAATATATTCAATAGAGTTAATATTAATCTGTTTGAATGCCTGGTCTTTTGGGTGATATACATAAACACAGACGTTCTCAGATGTACATGCTGATAATTAAACTCTTGGGTTTTTGGCACTTAATGAGACATCTTCTGAGATTTTCCAGTTTACAAATAAAAACCCTTCTCTAAAGAGAAATAATGAGGAATAAGCTGGAAAAGGTAAGTGGGAAGCCCTTCCATGTTATAGTTTCTGATAGAGATGAGGTATCACAACATCTGACTAGTTGGTCCTGGAGAGAGGACTTGTGTGTCAGTGCAGGGGAAGAAGAAGAAGATGGGAGATATGTTCTGGGCTAATGCAGATCATATGTTGTCAGTTTCTTCCAACAATTTTAATAAACTGTTTCAGTCATGAAACTAGAGATCTGGCTCTGATGGACCTATGGTAGGACGACCTCAATGGCTTTTCATAACTCTAGACATGTCAATTTGCTATCTGCAATTTGTCCCAGATGTTTCTTATAAATAGACAAATGAAGTCTAGACAATTTGCTGGTCAAGTTGACCATTGCAAAGTGGTCAATGTCTCCTTTACATGATTTTTTACTAGTTACAATGTCCATCTTGAATAAACCGAACAACCTTTTTAATAACAAATGACTGTTATTTTGCTTCGCTACACTACATGATGATTACATTTTCCAAAACCCCATTTTTAAATTATGACTAAATAATCCCATAAAGATTAATATTAATAACTAATTGAATATTTTTCATATTATATTTGTTATATTCCATATCTTCTTCCAAACATTTATAATAACTCAGGATACTCTGTAGATATACATTTGGAAACACTCCATGGATCTCATGGTGCTCGTAAGTCATTGTCATTTATTAACTATACTTTGTTATATTTGATCTACAAAAGTGCTACGCCTCATCTCCTTTCTGTTTAAGTCAATGGAAATGGTAACCAATGTGGGATGTTACTGCTGTTCAGTCGTGTTCCACACTCCATAACACTATGAACCACAGGATGTCAGGAACGTCTGTCAGCCACTGCCCCTTTTGAGATCCCTCAAACTTATGTTGATTGTTGTAATGACCTCATCTATCCATAGCTGCCTCTGCAATCTGCTTCTTTATGTGTCTCTCCAATCATTCGGAGCATCAGAGTCCTTCTCAAGGCAGGTTTGTCTTCTCATGATATGTACAAAGTATTTAAGCTTCAGCCTCATGATCAAACTTTCCACTGAACAGTTGGACCTGATTTCCTGTAGCATTTAATGACTGGATCTACGTCTTGGAACTCTAAGTCGTTTTCTGAGATATCACACTGATAAAAAGAATGACTATAAGATTTTATGGAGAAAGAAACCACACCATGGTGACATATTTTATTCTGAAGGGGATTTCCGTCCATCCTGGTCTACAGGCTCCAATCTTCTTTCTGATTCTAATAATTTATCTCCTTACTCTTGGTAGTAACAAGACCATTCTTGTACTTGTCTGTCTGGATCATCACCTTCACACTCCCATGTACTTCTTCCTGGGGAATCTGTCTCTCATGGACATGTCTACCAGCACCATCACGCTACATAAGATCCTTAGTAACTTCATATTTAGGAATAACACCATTTCTTTGCTTGCTTGTAGGACCCATATATTCCTATATTTGTCCATTATTTCTGCTGAGGCGTTTCTATTGGCGGCCATGAGTTATGACCGATATGTGGCTATTTGTAAACCATTACATTATCCTGTGATCATGAACCATACAGTCTGTACTCTATTGGCTACCATATGTTGGATGTTGGGTTTTTTAACAATTACACCTCATCTCATCTTATTGTCACAGTTATGGTGTTACAGATCCAATATAGTCAATCACTTTTTCTGTGACCTTGTACCTTTGTTGAAACTGTCTTGCAATGATACCTCGGCCTTTGAGAGCTTGACCCTTATTGAAGGATTCAGTTTAGGTTTAACCCCTTTTCTTCTAACCTTCAACTCATACATTTTTATTATTAACAACATCTTGAAGATCTGTTCCAGCACAGGGAGACTTAAAGCCTTCTACACGTGTTCCTCACATCTCACAGTGGTCATCATTTTCTACGGGACCCTCTTCTTTCAATACATGAGACCAAGTTCAAATAATACTTTAGACTACAAAAAATATGTTTCTCTCTTTAACACAGCAGTTGCCCCTTTAATAAACCCAGTTATTTACAGTTTGAAGAATACAGATGTGAAATCAGCATTTAGACGCCAGCTAAGACGTTGTAATATCATAATTTAAAGCTGTGGCCCCTAAAAGAACATCTCAGATGAATCTCTAGACTGACAAACTGCACCACATTTATCACATTCTATCGGGGGAACAGCTTCCCAGTAAGTGAGAAGAATTGACTGAAGATGTGAGACATTCTGTAACATGTTCTAATGTATTTTGGTTTGTGATGAACACTGAAATGCCACCAAAGTGGGACTACACCTGGTTGATATATTTATGAATTCAGGTTCTATTTTGATTTTTTTTTTTTAAAGATTTTGAATAAAGTAAAATGATTTAAGAGCCTAAAACCATCAATATCTCCAAAATATCTAAGAAACCTAGCTTTAATGTCATATAAGAACCAAAAAGTATGACTTAGAACACCTTGTCTAGGGTACTCTTGGTAAGCCAGCAGGTTTTAAAGCTAGTACAGGCTCCCAGTGATTTCGGAAGGTCACTCCCAAACTGCTGAGAAACTATCCAACACCACCTATATGGTAGCCATGCATGAGCAACAGCAGATTCAGAAGGAAAACCACCTGCATACCAGAGTCAGAATCTCCAAGTAATGGCCATTTACCTAGCAGAGACTGAAGATTTTGAGGATGGGGTATTACTAAACATGTTTGCCCCTGATGACCTATCACTTTTTTTTCTTTTATCCTGACCAACTTGTCCCTTGACCAGCAACAGCAGAATAAGGGGGTGGTGAGTCACCAGCTAGACTTGTTTTTGACCAAACTGGTTAGGATGGACCTGCCAACTCACAGGGTCTTTAACCCTGACACTACCCCCTTAAAACATCCCTCTTATAGGATCCATGATAAGGGCAACATAAGGAATGAGCTGGATGAGATGATATACCTAGGATTAATTGAGCAGGGTCCTATCTAGTCCATGAGTATCCCTTGTGGTGTCGGTTCCTAAGAAGAATAGGACCACACATTTTGTGTGGACTTTAGGCAGCTAAATGACAATATGACTACTGATGCTTACCTAATCTCTAGAGTAGTTGAACTTCCAGATAGGCTAGGATGGGCAATCTATGTGAACACACTTGACTTGGGTACTGGCAGATCTCACTTGCTGAAATCACTAGAGAGAAGTCCACATTCACAACCCATTTGTGCTGCACCATTTTACGGTTACGTCTCTTGGGATAAAGTATCTCCCTTCCACATGCCAACAGCTTGTTAACCACCTACTACATGAATGGTAGGAGTGGATAACATTGCCAAATACAGCCAGGGTTGACCATTGACCTGACAAGTGCCAGTTTGTTAAGGTGGAAGTGAAGAACTTAGGACACAAAGTAGGGAGTGGGAGGATCTTGCCAGAGCTGGTCAAGGTAGACTTGATGGAGCAGTGGCGCACACCGAACTAGTAAAAGCTGTTTGAAATTCTAAATATACCTTGCTATTACCACAAGGTTTATTCCCATTTCAATAAAAATGTATAAAAAGAGAGACGAAAAATAAATATTATGCTCTTTCTGGGACACATAAAAATGGTGTGTTTCATTTAGATGGAATATTTTTTATATTTTATTTTGTGGATAAATTCTGCAACATGTCCTGAAACCTTTCAACGTGTCCTGAGAAGAAGGAATTAGAGGAACATTGTAAAATGTTGAAATGTCCATGAGGATGCCAAGGTATAAGTAATATACTGTAAATACAAAAATAACTTGCATTTAATAGGTTGTAGTAGGTGGTTACATTAATCAAAATATTATTATATCACCAAAGAACTGGACATATATGTAGGTAGATAACATTTGTTACTTCCATACAGTTGATCTACTGACATTATACTGCATTGAAATGTGATGAGAAACAGTCAAAGGACAACTAAAGTCTTATGTATACATTATTATATAGCAAAAATATATTGTAATTTATTTTAAGTTACCATATACAATTATGTTGTAATACAATGATGGGCCACTCGTCCTACAAGGGCCACCAACAGTTCAGGATTTAAATCTCTCTCTATGTGAGCCCAGAGAGAGATATAAATGCTGGACTGTTGGCAGTCCTCATAGGACTGAGTCGGCCAATAGTGCTCTACTGGGATAACTATTGTTTTGTTTGACTGTATAGATTTATCTCCATTTATAGAGTTTATTACAATATATTTTCAATGATTACTTAATAAATGTGGAAGTATTGATACCCTTTTCTTTGATTTAATACTATACATGGATGGGTTAAAATGCTTCACTAAAAGCTAAAAGCTATAAACATGTATGTTTGGACTTAAGGTTTTACCAAGAACATAATTTAGGAAGCAAAAGGTTGTAAAGCTAATATTTAGTTTGTTTCTGGAGAGCATAGCTTACATCTCCTCAACCTGCTCCTGGCATTAATCGAATTGTCCATTTGTAAGACCTGGAAGCAGTGTCTCGCAGAGAGGTTCCACCACAATATGAGGCCATGTTCCGGGCACTGAGGCACTTCAATATCCGGGTAGAGTACCACTTGGCTTTGTCCATTGGGATGAGATTTGTTTACCTCTCAGTGGGATATACGTAGATGGAGTCTTCTGTTTGGTATGTCCCATCTTTACAACTTCACACTTGTTTAGTTTTGATCTATAATTCTATCATGTTTCCCTGCCAACAGGAAGCGATATTAAGCATCTTTGACTGGCCCTTCAACAGCTAGTCATATCAACCAATGAGGACTTGAGTTGCAGACTACTCCATGGTGCACTCAGCGTGAGAGAGTACCTGGCCAATTTCAAGGACTTTCCAACCACTCCATCCATTCTGTTGCATGGTAGAGTCCATGTATCATGTATATTTCAGACGTCAGTCCCTCTTATCATTTTTGAAGGCCCTTCACCTACAGTTCTGGCTGACATACTTTTGGGCACTCATTGTCCCATGGTATTAGGGCCAGGGACCTCCATATGTTTGAGTGCAAAAAATAGAAACAATACCAAAGTCAAACCATAACACAAGTTACAATTTGGGGCAGTATTATGGGCAAAGGGACTCCCAAGTTCTACCCATGGACACTAATTGGAACATTGAAGAAAGTAAGAGCGAGAAAACTCTTAGTGGATCTACGTTGTACCAAGAATAAAGATAGAAGGAATGAATCTATAAACAGAATAAAACTTTCTCTCAATGTTTTCTGAATTGAATTATCTCAAGTAGATTGGTGACTCAGTTGACTTGAATAGAAAGCAATATCTTAAGAAAACATATATTTCCCTCTTTAATCTCGCCTCCTGTTTCCTTTTCCCTATACCTCCAAACCCATCCTCTATTACCTGATGCTTCTTCTTTCCTTAAACTTTTCTCATTATTAGTTCCCATGTCTCCACATTTATTCTAGATTCCTATTCCATTTTCCCCATACCACCACACCCATCCTCCACCTCCTTCTGCTGCTCCTTGTCCTTTTCCTCTTATTTTCCTTTTCCTCATTGTATTTGTCACCCACCTCCTTTCCTCCACTCTATCCTCTTCCTAAAGAAATAATTTATGTATATGCTATTTCCTTTTTTTCTATATATTGACTATATTAAGTGCCTCTTCACACCCATGATGGGTCTGTACACTCGATCACAAGGCACAGAACAGGGTTCAAAGAAAATATATTGTAATAGATACAACATTTAGAAGTGACCTCAGGTCCTCCAGAGACCAAAAATGATAAAATTATATTCCATTCACTGCAATTATGCATTTCCCAATTTCTCCTTTGAGCTTAGTATGTCTAAAGAACCAAGAGGAACGAGCTGAGCGTATTGTTATTTGAGTATCTTTATGATTTGTGGTCCTTTCAGGATATGTGTGTCTAGGAAGCATAGTATTTTTAAGTGTAAAAGTGTTTGGGGATTAATAGGGTATTATAAATTCTTATAAAATAGTGAGTTGTGCTTGAACCTAGGAAATTCAGTAGATGTGGTCCTTTTGGACTCAATTGCTTTCGACACAGTGTCTTATGGGAGACTATTGTGCAAAATAAAGAATTTAGATATTGCAGCTATTATCTGGACATCGACACCAATCAAGTGCTTGGATAGAAAATGGGTTCAATCATAACAAATATAAATTGTTGTACATGGAAATTCTCAAATTGGACTAATGTGGGAAATGGAGTTCCTCAGGAAT
Organism: Discoglossus pictus; assembly: GCA_027410445.1. Taxonomy (NCBI): domain Eukaryota; kingdom Metazoa; phylum Chordata; class Amphibia; order Anura; family Alytidae; genus Discoglossus; species Discoglossus pictus. The sequence goes on from CM050170.1 coordinate 8,657,282, forward strand.
CAGCACTAAGTCCCAGGGCCATCATCCAATACACACATTCATATCCTCCCAAGATTTGAGATACAAAGTAATAATACTGTATCATACACCCATAGTGTATAAAGTGTATAAAATGATTCAGATGACCACCTTATCTCTACTTTCCTCTACCTTCTTTACACTTCACTTCACTTGTAAAATAACAATATTATAAAATCAAGTATGTACTGATGGGTACAATTATATAGTAATTGTGTATTGGGTGACAGATAAACACGTTTCACTGCTTTGTGCAGCTTCCTCAGTATCTACTAACCCACTGGGGGTTTGCGGTAAAGCACTCAATAAAACCCTTGATAGCTTTATAAGTTTTACAAGACTAAAATAACCAGTGGGTCATAACTATTACCCATGTATATAGATATTGTTTTACATAGTAACCACACAGCATTCTACACATATGTAGTGGTGGTTAATGTCATCATAAAAAGTAGTTTACATGCCGTATCGCTGGACACTAGTGATGTCGCGAACATAAAATTTTCGGTTTGCGAACCGAGTACGCGAACCGCCGCAAATGTTCGCGAACCGGCGTACCCAGCGAACCGCCATAGACTTCAATGGGCAGGCGGATTTTAAAACCCACAGGGACTCTTTCTGGCCACAATAGTGATGGGAAAGTTGTTTCAAGGGGACTAACACCTGGACTGTGGCATGCCGGAGGGGGATACATGGCAAAACTCCCACGGAAATTACATAGTTGATGCAGAGTCTGGATTTAAGCCATAAAGGGCATAAATTACCTAACATTCCTACATTTTTTTGAAAAACGTGCTTTAAAACATCCATTATGATGTTGTATCGATCAGGTAGTGTAAGGGTTAGGCCCGCTTCACAGTGACAGACCAAACTCCCCGTTTAACGCACCGCAAACCCCCGTAAACAGTCCATTTGCAAAACCGCAAACTCCCCATTTGCACAAGGTTGGATACCAAGCTAGCCATGTCCCGTTCCTTGTTCTCACTGATGTCATTGAAGGTCTCTTCCTCCACCCAGCCACCAAGGGTCTCCGAAAGGTGACAACAAGCCCCCTGGGACGCCTGCTGTGTTTGGTCTTCCACCTCCTCAAAGCCACCTTCCTCCTCTGACTCCTCTTCTTCAGACTCCTCTCACTGCGATGCCTCTCTCTGCATTATTATAAGGTGTGTTAAGTAGTACTACTCTTATCAGTTTAATACCTGTTACAGCACATATCAGGGGGCGTGTATAAGGCCTGGATTTTTAGAACCAGGAGATGGAAAAAGATGCTTTATTGGTCGTATCACTTCAATTTTGGGGCATGGCACGTGCAGTCAAAGGTGCCACCAGATAGGAGTGACGTGTTTGTAAGTACTACTCTTATCAGTTTAATACTTGTTATGTCACCTATCAGGGGGCGTGTATAAGGCCTGGATTTTTAGAACCAGGAGATGGAAAAAGATGCTTTGTTGGTCGTATCACTTCAATTTTGGGGCACGGCACGTGCAGTCAAAGGTGCCACCAGATAGGAGTGGCGTGTTTGTAAGTACTATACTTATCAGTTTAATACTTGTTACGTCACCTATCAGGGGGCGTGTATAAGGCCAGGATTTTTGGAACCGGGAGATGGAAAAAGATACTTGGTTGGTCGTATCACTTCAATTTTGGGCACTTTGTGACATTAGCTTCTTACGCTCAAACATGTCCTTTACAGGCACCTGACTATGGGCAGATGATCAGGAACTGCTCAAGGCGAGAGACGGAGTGGCGGATGGTTAGAGGGGGCAAGGAGGACAGCAGTGGTTGATGTGGCTTATGATGCTGCACCAGGAGGAGGATGGCGGCTTTGAGTTTGTGTGCTGCATGTACTCATGTGTTGGTCTGGAGTCACCCAAACATTAGGTCTCAACCTGTAGAGGATAAGGGAACCAGGCTACTCTAGACCTCATTCATCATTACAGGTTTTGACAGATCGGTACTATGCGTGCAAACTACTGTGACAACAGATTTGAGTGGCACTGTGCACTTGCAGAAGTTGGCAGAGTAGACGCTGTAGGTCTGACACACACGCTTGCAGACAACTAACTGCTATGCAATCTATTACAGTAGAAAGGTTTTTTGTTTTTTTTAAATGTACACTACTGTTACACCAGATATGAGTGGTGTGTTAAGTAATACTACTCCAATCAGTTTAATCCCTGTTATGTGCCTTTTTTTTGGGTTTGGTTGTTGAAGCCACAGTGCAGCACCAGAGACCAGAAAAATTAGGCATGTACACATGCCTGAAAAATTAGGTATTGTTGATCTTGTACCGAGCAGAGAAGAAGGTAGGCCTGATTCAACGCCCCATCCCCGCATATCTACACTCAGAGATTCAGGGGGCGACCCTTACAAGGCCACTGGCCGGAGATATAAAGGGGGGCCATCCCAAATAAGCACACAAGCGGGGACAAAGGTAGTGAAGGGGACATAGAGGCCCATGGAGTGACGGTCTCCATCTTGGCAGGAAAAGGGCCCAGCAATTAAGCCAAACTGACCCAGCACAGGCAGCTACTTGAGTCAAACGCTGTACAATTACACCTTAATAAAGCTGAAACATGCAGCAGCAGGGATTCTAAACGGCCACACGTGGACAAGGAGGCTAACAGCCCCCACAGTCTCTGCACCACTCTTTTTAACAGATAACCCAAGAGGCTAACCAGGGACCTTGCCCACATAAAAAACTGAATTTTATTGGAGGAATTATTAGTGTCTTTACCCCCCAAGAGAGGACATAATATACGGTATCTTTAGAATACCTAATGGCCAAACCTCCTTTAGCCCCAATGCTATCCAAGAAACATTTCAAAACTTCTATCAGACCATATATTTATCCCAATCCCGCTGCAGCGGATCTGACATAGAGTCCTTCCTACTACAGCAAGAAGTCCACAAAATACCTGTACCTCAATAGGACAGTTTGAACCTAGACATATCCCAAGAGGAAGTTAAAACTACAATCCAAGATCTTAAATTTGGCAAGTCCCCAGGGCCAGACGGTTTTACTCATCTGTACTATAAGAAATTTGAGCCCTTGCTTACCCACGCACCTAACATCTTTGTTTAACGCTATACTAAATGGAGAACCTATGCCCCCTTAATTGAATCAGGCCGACCTCATATTCTTTCCAAAAGAGGGTAGGGACCCTTTAGAGGTTAAAAATTATCGCCCCATACCCCTGATAAATGTGGATGTCAAGATCCTAGCTAAAATTATGGCCAAATGAATATCTAACTTTTTACTGGACTAAATACACAAGGACCAAACGGGGTTCATTCCTTTCAGAGAGGCAGGAGATAATGTTAGGAGGGTTCTGAACGCCCAGTTCTTGGCTCAACAGTATAACAACCCAGTTTGCCCTCTAGCCCTAGACATAGAGAAGGCTTTTGATACGGTGGAATGGCCATATATGTACAAAATGCTAGATAAGTTTGGATTTTAGGGACGCTTTCTCAACCTGCTCACCAGTAGCTAACTTAAAGATACCAGGGGACCATAAGGCCAAAATCCAAGTACAGAGAGGGACCAGGCAGGGATGCCCACTCTCCCCACTGCTCTTTGCTCTTGCCATTGAACCCCTAGCGCAGGCAATCAGAACCAACCATGCCATCCAGGGGTTTGAAGTAGGACACCATCAGTTTAAGTGTTCACTTTTCGCGGACAATATGCTTTGCACCCTGACCAAGCCCCTTCTCTCTATACCAGCACTCATGTCCACTATAAAAGACTTCAGCAAAATCTCGGGCCTCCAATCCTTGCAAAAGGATATTTCTCTTTCAATGGAATCCTGCTTACTGGGGATACACATAAAAAAACTTATCTCAATCCTAGAACAAGCTATTCCAATTAATGGCTTTAGCATTCAAAATACACATAGCTACCCGGGCCCGGATGGATTTACAAATCTCTATTACCAAACTTTTATAGACTTGTTATTACCCCACTTAGCCACAATTTTCAATCAAATTTTAGAAGGCTCTCCCATGCCACAAGAACTAAACCATGCAAATATGATATGTTTCCCGAAAGAGCGACGAGACCCATTAGAACTTAAAAATTACTGCCCCATATCACTCCTAAACGGGGATATAAAAATTTTGGCCAAATTAATGGCAAACAGGATTTTGCAATTTCTACCCTCCATAATCCATAAAGACCAATTAGGGTTTATCCCCCATAGACAAACGGCGGACAATATCAGAGGGACACAAAATGTAATCTCATGGTCATCCCAACATCAAATACCCACATGCCTTTTGGCGTTAGATATAGAAAAGGCCTTTGATACTAAAAGCAGTATTACAGAAATTTGGGTTTGCAGGCAAATTTATGAACTTGATAGATACATACTACAAATCCCCGTCAGCCAGATTAAAACTCCCGGGAGATCGCTTACAACACATAAAGATTCAAAGGGGAAAAAACAAATTTTTAGATTTATTTGGAATCATAAAGCCCAGAGGATCTCAAAAAATAATATGTATAGACCAAAAGGGAAAGGGGGCCTATCGTGCCCGAATCTCAAACTGTATTACAAGGCAGCGCAGCTGGCTTTCATTCCTCTGGCGCATTCTCCCACACATCAGCCGCTCTGGGTATTTATGGAAAATGTAAGCATGTCACCTTATACATGGGATACAATAATATGGATTCCAGGCCTGTATACTTTTTTGAGAATCTTGAAAAACCCGTTGATTAAGCACTCATTAAAAATATGGACGGAGATGAACTGGACAAAAAAACTGGACACTTGGGTATCAGATCTTACCCCTCTCGTACCCAATCCCCACTTTAAGATACATCTTCCGGAAAGCTCTCTCAGTTGGTGGAAGTCTCAGAACCTACTAAGGGTTGGTCCATGGTGGCATGACGACAAAATAATGACCTTTGAGCGGGTGAGAGATAGATACAATTTACCCCTGGCTGAACACTATAATTTTTGCAGGATACATCATTTTATATATACGATAAGTGGTAGGGGAACCCCTCAAAGAAACACCTGGCTACTCAAAAAATGTAGGGATTCCCCCTTTCAGCCTGGTATTATTAACCTAATGTATGAACTATTTAATGAAAACTCATGGGCAAACAAACCAGACTATACCAAAGCCTGGTAGAGGGATTTGGGCACCGAGTTGGCAGATAGCACATGGGATAAAAGTTGGCAAGGCTTAAGTAGGGGATCTTTAAATTATAGTCTGCTTGAGACTTCAATAAAGGTCCCACACAGGACATATATTACTCCTCTTAAGCTAATAAATGGGATCCAAAATGGAGCAGCTCATGTTTTAGGAACAGTGGTAATGAGGCTACATTTATTCATGTCTGGTGGGAGTTTTCGGCAGTCATAAGACTATGGGAAGAAACATGCTTACTAGCTTCTAAAATGTTTAAGATTGACCTAATAAAATATTTTTTGAAAGAAAAAATACACATAGCTAGTAGTTGGAAAACCCCAAATTAAAACTGTCAGGAATTAATAAAAAGAATCAACTATTTACTGCTCAACGAGAGATTTAACCATGTAGTCTTGGATAGAATCACCCAGTTCCAGACAATTTGGGATCCCTGGATAACATCCCCATTTAGTGCCCCCCTAATATAATAAAACATTTGTTAATGGTTAAAGCGACTCGGGGGGAAGGACCGGAGTGGGGGAGCCCTGGAGGAGACCCTTCAAAAGCAACCGGCGGCAAAAATATCCGAGGAAAGGAGAGGTCGCCTACTAAAGCCTGCCCTAGGGTAACCCAAGGGCGATTGAGCAGGTTAGATATTGTAAATAATAAGCTACTACTGGAGTGATGATAGATAATAGGACTTTACTATTGTCTGTTGTTTTACCATGTCTTAGGTTTCTCTTAAAAATTGCAATCACAGTAAAAAATAAGAAAATGTATTAACTAAAAAAGTAAAAAAAAGAAGGCCTAGCCACCTAATTTTAACAAAATGTCTTCATTGTATATATGTATTTTTACACAACTGTTGTGTTATGCAAGACTGTTCAATATGCTTTCTTTTCCATTACATGCCGTACGCCTTCTGGCATAAAAATAGAAATTCAAAAATTAGATATTGTTGCAGCCGCTGCTGTTGCAGCGGCCAGAAAAATTGACCTTTGTTCCCCAGGCAGAAAGTGCCATAAAACATTGCCTTTTCTTGAACCCTAGTTGGTGGCGGATAATTCACGCAAGTCATCCGGCATTCACAGATAACATACAGCAGCGTGTGGACCATTTATAGCCGAAGGCAGCTCATCTCATCAGGCCTTTTTCAGTCGAATGTATTGCCCAGTGTCAGTCCCTTCGGGATCCATCCCTCATTCATCTTTATAAAGGTGAGGCAATCTAGACTTTTTTGCCCTAGGCGACTTCTCTTCTCGGTGACAAAACCTCCTGCTGCACTGAAGGTCCTTTCTGACAGGACACTTGAAGCGGGGCAGGCCAGAAGTTCAATTGCAAATTGGGATAGCTCCGGCCACAGGTCTAGCCTGCATACCCAGTAGTCAAGGGGTTCATCGCTCCTCAGGGTGTCGATATCTACAGTTAAGGCGAGGTAGTCTGCTACCTGTCGGTCAAGTCGTTCTCTGAGGGTGGATCCCGAAGGGCTGATGCGATGCGTAGGACTGAAAAAGGTCCGCATGTCCTCCATCAACAACACGTCTTTTAAACGTCCTGTCATTGCCGGCGTGGTCATGGGAGGTGGATTACTTTCACCTCTTCCCCTGTTATATTGCCCTTGTGCTGTGACATCACCCTTATATGCTGTGTAAAGCATACTTGTTAATTTGTTTTGGACCTGCTGCATCCTTTATGACTTGCGGTAATTTGGTAACAAATCAGGCACTTTCTGCTTATACCGGGGGTCTAGTAGCGTGCACACCCAGTACAGGTCGTTCCCCTTCAGCCTTTTTATACGAGGGTCCTGCGACAGGCACGACAGCATGAAAGACCCCATTTGCACAAGGTTGGATGCCGAGCTAGACATGTCCCGTTCCTCGTCCTCAGTGACCTCGCTGAAGATATGTTCTTCCCCCCAGCCACGTACAACACCACGGGTACCAGATAGGTGACAACGAGCACCCTGGGATGCCTGTTGTGATTGGTCTTCCTCCTCCCCCTCAAAGCCACATTCCTCCTCTGACTCCTCTTCCTCACAATCCTCTTCCAGCATTGCCGCAGGTCCAGCAAGCGATGCTGATAAGGCTGTTTCTGGTGGTGATGGTGACCACAACTCTTCCTCTTCCTCGTCACGCTCATCTACGGCCTGATCCAGCACTCTTCGCAGGGCACGCTCCAGGAATAAAACAAATGGTATGATGTCGCTGATGGTGCCTTCGGTGTGACTGACAAGGTTTGTCACCTCCTCAAAAGGACGCATGAGCCTACAGGCATTGTGCATGAGCGTCCAGTAACGTGGCAAAAAAATCCCCAGCTCCGCAGAGGCTGTCCTAGCACCCCGGTCATACAAATACTCGTTAATGGCTTTTTCTTGTTGGAGCAGGCGGTCGAACATTAGGAGTGTTGAATTCCAACGTGTGGGGCTGTCACAAATCAAGTGCCTCACTGTCATGTTGTTTCGCCGCTGGATATCTGAAAAGTGTGCCATGGCCGTGTAGGAACGCCTGAAATGGCCACACACCTTTCTGGCCTGCTTCAGGACGTCCTGTAAGCCTGGATACTTATGGACAAAGCGTTGTAAGATCAGATTACACACATGTGCCATGCACGGCACATGCGTCAACTTGCCCAAATTCAATGCCGCCAACAAATTTCTTCCGTTGTCACAAACCACTTTGCCAATATCGAGTTGGTGCGGAGTCAGCCATTGATCCACCTGTGCGTTCAGGGCGGACAGGAGTGCTGGCCCGGTGTGACTCTCTGCTTTGAGGCAAGTCAACCCCAAGACGGCATGACACTGCCGTATCCGGGATGTGGAATAGTATCTGGGGAGCTGGGGGGGGTGCCATTGATGTGGAGCAAGACGCAGCAGCAGAAAAGGACTCAGCTGAGGAGGTTATGGAAGAGGATGGAGTAGGAGGAGTAGAGGAGGTGGCAGCAGGCCTGCCTGCAAGTCGTGGCGGTGTCACCAACTCCTCTGCAGAGCCACGCATTCCATGCTTGGCAGGCGTCAGCAGGTTTGCCCAATGCGCAGTGTAGGTTATATACCTGCCCTGACCATGCTTTGCAGACCAGGTATCAGTGGTCAGATGGACCCTTGCCCCAACACTGTGTGCCAGAGATGCCATTACTTCCTTTTGCACAATTGAGTACAGGTTGGGGATTGCCTTTTGGGCAAAGAAATTTCGGCCGGATACCTTCCACTGCGGTATCCAAATCGCTAAAAACATTTTGAACGCCTCAGACTCCACCAGCTTGTATGGTAAAAGCTGGCGGGCCAAGAGTTCAGACAAGCCAGCTCTCAGACGCCGGGCAAGGGGGTGACTTTGTGGCATTGGCTTCTTACGCTCAAACATGCCCTTGACAGACACCTGACTGTGGGGAGATGAGCAGGAACAGCAAGAGGCGAGAGACGGAGTGGTGGAGAGTTGAGAGGGGGCAAGGAGGACAGCAGTGGTTGATGTGGATGAAGATGCTGGACCAGGAGGAGGATGGCGGCTTTGAGTTTGTGTGCTGCTTGTACTCATGTGTTGATCCCATTGGCGTTTGTGATGTGACATCATGTGCCTTCGCAAAGCAGTTGTACCTAGGTGGGTGTTGGACTTCCCACGACTCAGTTTCTTTTGGCACAGGTTGCAAATGGCATCGCTGTTGTCAGAGGCAGACACACAAAAAAAATGCCACACTGCTGAGCTCGGCGGTGACGGCATTCTGGTGGTGGCAACAGCATGCGTTGATTGGCGTGCTGTCTGGCTGACCCCGGGTGCTGATGCATGCTGTCTGACTGTGCCACTAGCTCGTTGCGATGACCTCCCTCTACTTCCAACTCGTCTCCTCCTCCTCTCTGTCTCCCCATCTGAACTTTCCCCCTGTTCTTCTTCTCTTCTAGCAGGCACCCACGTGACATCCACGGACGCATCGTCATCATCATCACCCGCCTCACTTGTATATGACAACTGAACAAAGAAAGCAGCAGCGGGTACATCATCATCATCATCATCACATCGTACGTACATGTGTGTAATGCTGCCTGACTGAGACATATCCCTGTTATCTACATTCTCTGGCAATAATGGTTGCATATCACTAATTTCTTCAAACTGATGTGTAAATAACTCTTCTGACTGATCAATTGAATTGGCTGTGGTACTAGTGTTGGTGGTGGCGGCAGGCTGGTGAGTGGTAACTTGAGAGGTGCCCGAAGCTAAGCTGGAGGAGGATGGTGCGTCAATGTTCCAAGCAGAAGCTGTAGAAGATTGGGTGTCCTGTGTTAGCCAGTCAACTACGTCCTCTGAACTTTTCAAGTTCAGGGTAACTGGCCTCTGAACACTGGGCATTATTGTAGGGCCAAAGGGAATCACAGCACCACGACCACGACGGCCTCTGCGGGGTGTCCTGCCTCTGCCTGTCATTTTTTTTTAAATGTGGACTGTTGGTACCCCAACTAGACTGGATTGGTTGAACTTGGCACAGTGTATTTTAAAATTATGAGAAAAACTGTTCTGTAAACTAAAGAAAAATCATTTTAGGAGGTTGAGAAATAAAGAAACCGGATGGGGGGATACCGAGCAGAGCACACCATCTACAGCCCACTGGGAGACAAACTCATCCATTCCCCCAGTGGACAAAGCCAGGTGGTACTCTGCCCAGATACGGGAGTGCACCAGCACCCGGAACATGGCCTCAGGTGACAAGGGAACCCCCCCTATCAAACACTGCTTCCTGGACTTATATATAGCCAATTTGGCTAATGCCAGGAGCAGGTTGACGAGGAGGTCCCTGGCCTTATTGCCCCGGGACACTGGGCGCCCAAAAATAAAAATGTGAGGGGAGAAATGCAGCCAGAACTGCAGGAGGAGGCCCCTCAAGAGTGACAAGAGGGGCTGCAGTCTGGCGCAACTAAAATAAATATGATACACGGACTCTCCCTTGCCACAGAATGGACAAGTGGAGGGAGAGTCCGTGAATTTAGCTAAGTACTCTCCCGTGCTCAGTGCACCATGGAGCACTCTCCAACTCAAGTCCCCGGTGGGTCGTGGAACTAAATCAGAATAAAGTTCCCTCCACCGGGGCCTCTTGCCCTCGTCAGCTGGTAGGACCCGCCTCCAGATGGTATCAGGACGGGTCACGAGGGCAAGGAAGTGCACTGTATGGAGCACGAGAGAATATAAGCTCTTCCTCGGCATGCCGCGAAAGCATGCCAAGGGTATGTCCCTCAACTTCGAGAGGTTGGGGACAGGAGGAGCCTGAGGGGAAACACGGGGCTTGTGTCCAATGCAAACAGCCGGAGCAGGGGTGTTGAAAGGTGCATGTGGCACTCCGGCCTGCAAAGCCCCGCGAAGGAAGGTGCGCGAGTCGGGGGAGATGGTATCCCTAATCTCCTGGAGCAAGCGCTCTGAGACTTTGGGCGTCACATATCCCAAACGGAGCGCAAGCTCCTGGGGTGACACCCAATCAGAACGCCCGTATTCCAAGAGATCCCCGACTCGGGTCATCCGTGCATGACTAAGGCGGCGGATGATACTGGGGGACTGTAACATTGGAGCCCCCACTGCTGGATTAAATAGCAGGGGCTCCATAAATATTTCATCCCCCAAAGGCACGCCCTGCCTGGTCACGGAGACCATGCTCCAGGCCTTGAGGGTTTCCTGGTAGTATGCCGGCAATACAGAGAGGTCTCTCCCAAACCCCTCGGTCCTGATCAGAAATAATTGCCGGTCATACCCCAGGTTGCGCAACTGGCGATAAAAGCTGGATGCAAGTGCGCACCACTGCAGAGAGGGATCTGCATATAGGTATCTCTGCAGGTACTGAAGGCGGAAGGTGGACAACTGGGAGCACACACAAACTACTCCCTGTCCACCCTCCACCAAAGGCAGACTTGCCACCCCTGCAGAGACCCAATGCCTTCCCATCCAGAGGAAATCTAACAAATTCCTCTGGATATTGGTGACAAACTCGGGGGTCGGACTCAGACAAATCAGCCGGTACCAGATCTGAGAAGCCACCAGCTGATTCACCACTAGAGTCCGCCCCCTAAGGGAAAGCATTTTTGCTAGACCCCTCCATCGTCCCAGATGAGAGAGGACACTGCCCTCTAACTCCCTCCAGTTGTCTGGGACGGAAGCGTCCGCAGCAGACATGTAGACCCCCAGATATTTAATGACATCTGCCTCCCACGTGATGTCACGAAACGTGGGAGGCACAGAGTCTACCTGTAAATTACCCTCTAAAAGGCCTGTGCATTTGGACCAGTTGATCTGAGCGGAGGAGGCAGCTGAATATACCTCCTGGCACTGTTTTGCCAGCTCAAGATCAACTGGATCCTGGGCCACGAGGAGCACATCGTCAGCATAAGCTGAAAGGACAATCTGCATGTCTGGATCTTTTAGCACCAGCCCTGTGAGCCTTTTCCTCAGTAGGCAGAGGAAAGGCTCGATGGCCAGTGCATATAACTGTCCAGACAAGGGACATCCTTGACGCACCCCTCGTCCAAATACCAAAGGTGCTGTTAGTGACCAATTGATTTTAAGTAAACACTCTGCTGAGGCGTACAGCGTTCTTATAAAGCCCACAAACTGTGGGCCAAAGCCGTACGCTTGCAGAGTGGCTATGAGGTAACCATGGTCCACCCTGTCAAACGCCTTCTCTTGATCTAAAGAGAGAAAGGCGAGTGACAGACCAGTCCTGCGAGAATAATGCAATAGATCCCGGACCAGAAAGATACTATCAAAGATAGTCCGGCCCTGGATCGCATAGGACTGGTCAGGGTGAACCAATTCTGCCAGCACAGACCCAAGTCTAAGCGAGATGGCTTTAGCTAAAATCTTGTAGTCTGTGCTGAGCAGAGAGACCAGTCGCCAGTTCTTAATAACCCGGAGATCCCCCTTTTTGGGCAGCAGGGCAAGTACTGCCCTGCGACAAGACAGGGGCATTTCCCCGGTCTCCAGGGCTTCCCCAAGGACCAGATGGAAAACAGGTCCCAGAGTGTCCCAGAAAAATTGGAAAAACTCTATAGTCAGTCCGTCCAGTCCTGGAAACTTCTCACAGGACATGGCACGGAGGGCTTCAGAGAGCTCTTGAAAAGATAGTGGTATATCAAGCCGCTCTCTTACACTCTCACTGACTGTGGGGAGCCCCTCCCATAGCACCCTGCAGGCGTCTGGAGAAATGGGATCCGGAGAGTAAAGATCTTTATAAAAGTTCCGGGCTCTATCCCAGATACTCTCCGGATCTGTAAGGGGGGCACCGTCTTCATCTAGAAGACAGGTGATGTGCCTACTGTTACCCCCCTTTTTCTCCAGTGAGTAGAAGAGGCGCGAGCCGCGGTCTAGATCTTTGAGAAAACCTAAGCGGCTGCGCACGTATGCCCCCTTGGCCTGGTGTCGTTCCAGGTCACAGAGGACACCCTTCCTCTCTACATACTCGCTCTGCAGGGATTGGTCCCTACAAGTGAACAGCCTCTGCTCCAGATGGAGTACCTCCCCCCGGAGTGACTCCAACTCAGCTTCGCGCTGCCCACTCGCACCCTTGGTATATTCCTGACTCAGAAGTCGCAAATGAACCTTGCCCACGTCCCACCACAGTTTTAACGTGGCAAAGTCTCCCTTGCAAGCCCTCCAGTCCGTCCAAAACTCCCGGATCAATGTCACGAGCCCCTGGTCCTTCAACAAAGCATTGTTGAAGTGCCAATAGGCGGCTCGTGGCGCTGTTGGCGTTAGCGCCACCGTCACAGACACACAGTTGTGGTCTGTGAACGGAGCCAGCCTAATGGCACAAGAACCGACTCGTGACATATAGTGACTAGATATATATAGTCTGTCGATCCGGGAGTGGGACACCAGACCGGCTCTCACCCTGACGTAGGTGAAACCGTCTGATGCCCCTGGGTTCTGCTCTCGCCAGATGTCCTCCAGGGAGAAGCGGGCAATGATCTCCCGCAGCGCTGACGCAGAAGGCGGGTACGGCTCTGGACTATTCCGGTCCAGAGCGTCGAGGGTGCAGTTGAAATCACCCCCGAGTGCCAAACACTCATCTGCGTCAACCGTCTCCAAAAAGTGGGACAGTCTGGCGAGGAACCTCACTCTCTCGGGCCCTCCATCAGGGGCATATATATTAACTAGGTTAATGATGCTACCCTGCTCTCGGACCCGGAGGTGGATTAGACGGCCTGGGATAACAGCTTTCACAAGCAGCAGCTCTGGCTGAAAAGACTCTGAGAACAGGGTCACCACTCCACATGACGCCGATGTGAAGTGGCTGAAGAAGACCCTGCCTCTCCACTCCAGTTGCCACGAGGCCTCAGCCTCTGGAGTGGTGTGAGTTTCCTGCAGGAAGCTCACAGAGTACCCTCCCTGATATAAATAGGAGAGTACCTGGAACCTGCGGAAACTGTCTTGACAGCCATTGGTATTTAGCGTGCTGATGTGCAAAGCCATTACTGCGTGTCAGGAATTGTGCGTTCCTCAGACCCTTGAGACTGCTGATAGGACACGCACATTTTATAGAATTTCTGGACGCGGAGATGCTCCGCAGTCCCAGAATTCTTGGCCCTAGTGCTGACCACTAGATATTGCTGGAGAGAGTGGAGAATAAACGACATATTCTTCCACCTCTCCAAGGCCAGCCGCACCTTCCTTTTCTTTTGTCCATGAAGGGTGCTCTCAAGGAATAGATCTATTTCCTTGACAGGGATAACCCACCCAGAATCTGATGTTCCTTCTAGTGGGTCACCCCTGGGCTCCTCTTGGCTGAGGGCGTTTTTTCTCCATCCTCCCCGGCTGGAGTCAGTTTCCTCAGCTTTATTCTCAGGGACCCCCTCTTAGATGATACAGAAGGAGTCCCTTTAGCACCCTTCAAGGTAAATAATGGACCCTTGGATTGCTGCTGCACCCCTGTAGCTTCAGGAGTGCATTCAGGGGTAGCTGGCTGGACAGCAGTGGCTGGCATGGCTTCCTTAATGGAAGCCTTGGAGGCTTTATATGCCTCCTCTGCCAGTTCCACCGCTGCTTGCTCAGCTTGGATGGCACCGATGTTAGGGTCAGTGGACGGCTGAGGAGGGTAGACAGGCTCTCCCATGATGTTAACAGGAAAACCTGTTTTATCACCCTCCCCCATTTCCACTTCCCCTTGTGCCACATCCCCCCTGACAGACAAATCCATGGGGTCCTGAATGGGAGTCATGCCTATATTCCACCCCCTCCAGTAGTGACTCGGCCTGGGGCTCTACCAAAGCCCGAGGTACGTCACTAGAGAGTGACACTGGAGGAGGAGACTGACTGGTGCTCTTGAAGCTCATCACCTCAGGGACACTGACTATCCATTCAGCAGGGGCTTTATTGGGACCCCCCTCAAAGGCCAGAGGCAGAACCTGATCTTTCTTGTCTACCCCTGCCTCACTTGGGAGACCCTCTTGCCCCTGCTTTTCCTCCAGACCCTTTTCCACATTAACCCCTATAGGGTCTGGAGAGAGACATGTGTGGTCTGGCACCGGCTGGCTGAGCTTAATAACCGGGCCAGACAATGTCACCGGATGAGGAGGAGATGTTTTGTTCCTCTTCTTGCTTTTAGAGGGAGGTGCTCCACTATAGAGCACTTCCCACTTATCAGCAACCTCCCTGTTGGTTTTATGCTTCCTCTTCCTGGGGACGTCACTCCTGGAAGAGGAGCTGCCACTAGCTGCCTCCCCAGCAGAGGGCTTATTATCCCTCTGCTTACACTGTGCCCCCACACTAACTGTTGTAATTATGTTGGGGGCAGATTGGGACTTGAGACATGCAGCTGTGACACTGGGAGGATCGGTGACATTCTTCCCCTTTACCCCGTGTCTGCAGTCTTGCTGGAGACCACAGACACAGATGGCTTTTTTGGGGAAGAAGGGGGTTTGGAGGCCGTGGTGGTGGCTTGAGGAACGGCCTCCTTGCCTGAGCTCTGTGGGGGGGCTATGAGCCTTGAGGTCCCCGCTGTTGTGGGCTCAGCGGGGATGGGTGCCGTACTGACGGAGGTGCCATTTGCTGGGGCTGGGGCATGATGCTTTACATTAGGACAATTCCTACGTGTATGCCCCAAGCCCTTGCAATGATAGCACTGCACCTCCGTAGTGCTGTAAAAAATCCTGTAGAGCACCCCCTCAAATGGAACCCCAAAAGACCCCTCAATGTTTTCTGCGCCCTGAGGTAGGCACATTTGTACCTGCCTCTTGAAAGAGAGCACATGACGAAGTGCTCTCTCTCTGCACCCCAGGGGAATTTTAATAAATGGTGTTTTTACTTCCCCTAGGGTTAGCAAGTGGGGGCGCAGGAGGGAGTCTGGTAGGAAGGGGGGCACATTAGAGAGTGTTACTTTTGTGCCCAACCCTTCCAGGGGTTCTATTGGGACATATAATCCCCCCACTGTGATGCCTCTCTTTATAAGTATGTGTGCAGCAGACAGCGAACGGGTAAAGAAAACTGCTTTCCCGTACATTTTGCTGGCTGCTACTATAACAGAGGGGCTGATGACATTAGCTGCAGCACGCAGATAGATATCAATGCTGTAGACCCCAGACATCTGACATTTAACCCCATGCTTCCTGGTGATCTGTCCCTCAGCCCCAGCTGTGGTAATACTGGGGCCAGCAGAAACCACCTGTGACCAGGTATTAGCCACAGGGGTAGGTCTGCTGGCAGAACCACCAGGAGCTGGGGCTGCCTTATCTGCCTGGGGCCTATGCTGTGCAGTGCTGCAGCTAGGATTTTCAGGGGCCATTATTCCCCCTTTTGACCCCTGAGGCTTCTTAATGGTCTTATCCCTCATGTTTAGACCCTTTTTTTTTAGTTTATTTGTTTTATTTATTTTTTTGTTTTATGATTTTCTAGGTGTTGCTAATTGCAACAACACAGAGAACACAGAGGCTTTTTAACCCCTCTGTGTCTCTGTGTCAGATGTTAAAAAAAGCCTTTTAAACAAAAATTCAAATTGTTTCCCCCCCCACTGCCTACAAAGATGTTACTTGTCTTCTCTCACCCCCAAAACATAAAACCCAACACCAAACAAACAAAACTTTAACAAAACCTGAAAAACTTTTTAAAAAAAGTCAAAGTAAAAAAAGCTCCAGGAGTGAAGGTGGAGTGCTAAGGGAGTGGTGTGGCAGAGTATCCAGGAGACAGCTCACTCTCCTGGGATAGAGAGCTGAGCCTGGCTCCCAGAAAACTAAAACTTAAATTAAACTAAGAAAAATACCACAAAAACTCCCAAAAATGAACAACACCATGCACAACGTGCTTATAAACAGAAAAGTGTTAAAATAAAACTTATATTTGAGGGACTAAGACCCTAAAAAGCCTTTTGTTTAGAACTCAAGCATGCACACAATATGCTCTCTGGCACAGTGTATTTTGACATTATGAGAAACATGATCTGTAAACTAAATAAAAATCATTTTAGGAGGTTAAGAGAAAAAGAAACCGAATGGGGGGATACCGAGCAGAGCACACCATCTACAGCCCACTGGGACACAAACTCATCCATTCCCCCAGTGGACAAAGCCAGGTGGTACTCTGCCCGGATACGGGAGCGCACCAGCACCCGGAACATGGCCTCAGGTGACAAGGGAACCCCCCCTATCAAACACTGCTTCCTGGACTTATATATAGCCAATTTGGCTAATGCCAGGAGCAGGTTGACGAGGAGGTCCCTGGCCTTATTGCCCCGGGACACTGGGCGCCCAAAAATAAAAATGTGAGGGGAGAAATGCAGCCAGAACTGCAGGAGGAGGCCCCTCAAGAGTGACAAGAGGGGCTGCAGTCTGGCGCAACTAAAATAAACATGATACACGGACTCTCCCTTGCCACAGAATGGACAAGTGGAGGGAGAGTCCGTGAATTTAGCTAAGTACTCTCCCGTGCTCAGTGCACCATGGAGCACTCTCCAACTCAAGTCCCCGGTGGGTCGTGGAACTAAATCAGAATAAAGTTCCCTCCACCGGGGCCTCTTGCCCTCGTCAGCTGGTAGGACCCGCCTCCAGATGGTATCGGGACGGGTCACGAGGGCAATGAAGTGCACTGTATGGAGCACGAGAGAATATAAGCTCTTCCTCGGCATGCCGCGAAAGCATGCCGAGGGTATGTCCCTCAACTTCGAGAGGTTGGGGACAGGAGGAGCCTGAGGGGAAACACGAGGCTTGTGTCCAATGCAAACAGCCGGAGCAGGGGTGTTGAAAGGTGCATGTGGCACTGCGGCCTGCAAAGCCCCGCGAAGGAAGGTGCGCGAGTCGGGGGAGATGGCATCTCTAATCTCCTGGAGCAAGCGCCCTGAGACTTTGGGCGTCACATATCCCAAACGGAGCGCAAGCTCCTGGGGTGACACCCAATCAGAACTCCCGTATTCCAGGAGATCCCCGACTCGGGTCATCCGTGCATGACTAAGGCGGCGGATGATACAGGGGGACTGTAACATTGGAGCCCCCACTGCTGCATTAAATAGCAGGGGCTCCGTGAATATTTCATCCCCCAAAGGCACGCCCTGCCTGGTCACGGAGACCATACTCCAGGCCTTGAGGGTTTCCTGGTAGTATGCCGGCAACACAGAGAGGTCTCTCCCAAACCCCTCGGGCCCGATCAGAAATAATTGCCGGTCATACCCCAGGTTGCGCAACTGGCGATAAAAGCTGGATGCCAGTGCGCACCACTGCGGAGAGGGATCTGCATATAGGTATCTCTGCAGGTACTGAAGGCGGAAGGTGGAAAACTGGGAGCACACACAAACTACTCCCTGTCCACCCTCCACCAAAGGCAGACTTGCCACCCCTGCAGAGACCCAATGCCTTCCCATCCAGAGGAAATCTAACAAATTCCTCTGGATATTGGTGACAAACTCGGGGGTCGGACTCAGACAAATCAGCCGGTGCCAGATCTGAGAAGCCACCAGTTGATTCACCACTAGAGTCCGCCCCCTTAGGGAAAGCATTTTTGCTAGACCCCTCCATCGTCCCAGACGAGAGAGGACACTGCCCTCTTACTCCCTCCAGTTGTCTGGGACGGAAGCGTCCGCAGCGGACAGGTAGACCCCCAGATATTTAATGACATCTGCCTCCCACGTGATGTCACGAAACGTGGGAGGCAAAGAGTCTACCTGTAAATTACCCTCTAAAAGGCCTGTGCATTTGGACCAGTTGATCTGAGCGGAGGAGGCAGCTGAATATACCTCCTGGCACTGTTTTGCCAGCTCAAGATCAACTGGATCCTGGGCCACGAGGAGCACATCGTCAGCATAAGCTGAAAGGACAATCTGCATGTCTGGATCTTTTAGCACCAGCCCTGTGAGCCTTTTCCTCAGTAGGCAGAGGAAAGGCTCGATGGCCAGTGCATATAACTGTCCAGACAAGGGACATCCTTGACGCACCCCTCGTCCAAATACCAAAGGTGCTGTTAGGGACCAATTGATTTTAAGTAAACACTCTGCAGAGGCGTACAGCGTTCTTATAAAGCCCACAAACTGTGGGCCAAAGCCGTACGCTTGCAGAGTGGCTATGAGGTAACCATGGTCCACCCTGTCAAACGCCTTCTCTTGATCTAAAGAGAGAAAGGCGAGTGACAGACCAGTCCTGCGAGAATAATGCAATAGATCCCGGACCAGAAAGATACTATCAAAGATAGTCCAGCCAGGGATCGCATAGGACTGGTCAGGGTGAACCAATTCTGCCAGCACAGACCCAAGTCTAAGCGAGATGGCTTTAGCTACAATCTTGTAGTCCGTGCTGAGCAGAGAGACCGGTCGCCAGTTCTTAATAAGCCGGAGATCCCCCCTTTTGGGCAGCAGGGCAAGTACTGCCCTGCGACAAGACAGGGGCATCTCCCCGGTCTCATGGGCTTCCCCAAGGACCAGATGGAAATCAGGTCCCAGAGTCTCCCAGAAAAATTGGAAAAACTCTACAGTCAGTCCGTCCAGTCCTGGAGACTTCTCACAGGACATGGCACGGAGGGCTTCAGAGAGCTCTTGAAAAGATAGTGGTATATCAAGCCGCTCTCTTACACCCGCACTGACTGTGGGGAGCCCCTCCCATAGCACCCTGCAGGCGTCTGGAGAAATGGGATCCGGAGAGTACAGATCTTTATAAAAGTTCCGGGCTCTATCCTGGATACTCTCCGGATGTGTAAGGGGGGCACTGTCTTCATCTAGAAGACAGGTGATGTGCCTACTGTTACCCCCCTTTTTCTCCAGTGAGTAGAAGAGGCGCGAGCCGCGGTCTAGATCTTTGAGAAAACCTAAGCGGCTGCGCACGTATGCCCCCTTGGCCTGGTGTCGTTCCAGGTCACAGAGGACACCCTTCCTCTCTACATACTCGCTCTGCAGGGATTGGTCCCTACAAGTGAACAGCCTCTGCTCCAGATGGAGTACCTCCCCCCGGAGTGACTCCAACTCAGCTTCGCGCTGCCCACTCGCACCCTTGGTATATTCCTGACACAGAAGTCGCAAATGAACCTTGCCCACGTCCCACCACAGTTTTAACGTGGCAAAGTCCCCCTTGCAACCCCTCCAGTCCATCAAAAACTCCCGGATCAATGTCACGAGCCCCTGGTCCTTCAACAAAGCATTGTTGAAGTGCCAATAGGCGGCTCGTGGCGCTGTTGGCGTTAGCGCCACCGTCACAGACACACAGTTGTGGTCTGTGAACGGAGCCAGCCTAATGGCACAAGAACCGACTCGTGACATATAGTGACTAGATATATATAGTCTGTCGATCCGGGAGTGGGACACCAGACCGGCTCTCACCCTGACGTAGGTAAAACCGTCTGATGCCCCTGGGTTCTGCTCTCGCCAGATGTCCTCCAGGGAGAAGCGGGCGATGATCTCCCGCAGCGCTGATGCAGAAGGCGGGTACGGCTCTGGACTATTCCGGTCCAGAGCGTCGAGGGTGCAATTGAAATCACCCCCGAGTACCAAACACTCATCTGCGTCAACCGTCTCCAAAAACTGGGACAGTCTGGCGAGGAACCTCACTCTCTCGGGCCCTCCAGCAGGGGCATATATATTAACTAGGTTAATGATGCTACCCTGCTCTCGGACCCGGAGGTGGATTAGACGGCCTGGGATAACAGCTTTCACAAGCAGCAGCTCTGGCTGAAAAGACTCTGAGAACAGGGTCACCACTCCACATGACGCCGATGTGAAGTGGCTGAAGAAGACCCTGCCTCTCCACTCCAGTTGCCACGAGGCCTCAGCCTCTGGAGTGGTGTGAGTTTCCTGCAGGAAGCTCACAGAGTACCCTCCCTGATATAAATAGGAGAGTACCTGGAACCTGCGGAAACTGTCTTGACAGCCATTGGTATTTAGCGTGCTGATGTGCAAAGCCATTACTGCGTGTCAGGAATTGTGCGTTCCTCAGACCCTTGAGACTGCTGATAGGACATGCACATTTTATAGAATTTCCGGACGCGGAGATGCTCCGCAGTCCCAGAATTCTTGGCCCTAGTGCTGACCACTAGATATTGCTGGAGAGAGTGGAGAATAAACGACATATTCTTCCACCTCTCCAAGGCCAGCCGCACCTTCCTTTTCTTTTGTCCATGAAGGGTGCTCTCAAGGAATAGATCTATTTCCTTGACAGGGATAACGCACCCGGAATCTGATGTTCCTTCTAGTGGGTCACCCCTGGGCTCCTCTTGGCTGAGGGCTTTTACTCCATCCTCCCCGGCTGGAGTCAGTTTCCTCAGCTTTATTCTCAGGGACCCCCTCTTAGATGATACAGAAGGAGTCCCTTTAGCACCCTTCAAGGTAAATAATGGACCCTTGGATTGCTGCTGCACCCCTGTAGCTTCAGGAGTGCATTCAGGGGTAGCTGGCTGGACAGCAGTGGCTGGCATGGCTTCCTTAATGGAAGCCTTGGAGGCTTTATATGCCTCCTCTGCCAGTTCCACCGCTGCTTGCTCAGCTTGGATGGCACCGATGTTAGGGTCAGTGGACGGCTGAGGAGGGTAGACAGGCTCTCCCATGATGTTAACAGGAAAACCTGTTTTATCACCCTCCCCCATTTCCACTTCCCCTTGTGCCACATCCCCCCTGACAGACAAATCCATGGGGTCCTGAATGGGGGTCATGCCTATATCCCCCCCCTCCAGTAGTGACTCGGCCTGGGGCTCTAACAAAGCCTGAGGTACGTCACTAGAGAGTGACACTGGAGGAGGAGACTGACTGGTGCCCTTGAAGCTCAGCACCTCAGGGACACTGACTACCCATTCAGCAGGGGCTTTGTTGGGACCCCCCTCAAAGGCCAGAGGCAGAACCTGATCTTTCTTGTCTACCCCTGCCTCACTTGGGAGACCCTCTTGCCCCTGCTTTTCCTCCAGACCCTTTTCCACATTAACCCCTATAGGGTCTGGAGAGAGACATGTGTGGTCTGGCACCGGCTGGCTGAGCTTAATAACCGGGCCAGACAATGTCACAGGATGAGGAGGAGATGTTTTGTTCCTCTTCTTGCTTTTAGAGGGAGGTGCTCCACTATAGAGCACTTCCCACTTATCAGCAACCTCCCTGTTGGTTTTATGCTTCCTCTTCCTGGGGACGTCATTCCTGGAAAAGGAGCTGCCACTAGCTGCCTCCCCTGCAGAGGGCTTATTATCGCTCTGCTTACACTGTGCCCCCACACTAACTGATGTAATTATGGTGGGGGCAGATTGGGACTTGGGAGATGCAGCTGTGACACTGGGAGGACCGGTGACATTCTTCCCCTTTTTCCCCGTGTCTGCAGTCTTGCTGGAGACCACAGACACAGATGGCTTTTTTGGGGAAGAAGGGGGTTTGGAGGCCGTGGTGGTGGCTTGAGGAACGGCCTCCTTGCCTGAGCTCTGTGGGGGGGCTATGACCCTTGAGGTCCCGCTGTTATGGGCTCAGCGGGGATGGGTGCCGTACTGACGGAGGTGCCATTTGCTGGGGCTGGGGCATGATGCTTTACATTAGGACAATTCCTACGTGTATGCCCCAACCCTTTGCAATGATAGCACTGCACCTCCGTAGTGCTGTAAAAAAACCTGTACAGCACCCCCTCAAATGGAACCCCAAAAGACCCCTCTATGTTTTCTGCGCCCTGAGGCAGGCACATTTGTACCTGTCTCTTGAAAGAGAGCACATGACGAAGTGCTCTCTCTCTGCACCCCAGGGGAATTTTTATAAATGGTGTTTTTACTTCCCCTAGGGTTAGCAGGTGGGAGTCTGGTAGGAAGGGGGGCACATTAGAGAGTGTTACTTTTGTGCCCAACCCTTCCAGGGGTTCTATTGGGACATATAATCCCCCCACTGTGATGCCTCTCTGTATAGGAATGTTTGCAGCAGCCAGAGTACGGGTAAAGAAAACTGCTTTCCCGTACATTTTGCTGGCTGCTACTATAACAGAGGGGCTGATGACATTAGCTGCAGCACGCAGATAGATATCAATGCTGTAGACCCCAGACATCTGACATTTAACCCCATGCTTCCTGGTGATCTGCCCCTCAGCCCCAGCGGTGGTATTACTGGGGCCAGCAGAATCCACCTGTGACCAGGTATTAGCCACAGGGGTAGGTCTGCTGGCAGAACCACCAGGAGCTGGGGCTGCCTTATCTGCCTGGGGCCTATGCTGTGCAGTGCTGCAGCTAGGATTTTCAGGGGACATTATTCCCCCTTTTGACCCCTGAGGCTTCCTAATGGTCTTATCCCTCATGTTTAGACCCTTTTTTTTTAGTTTATTTGTTTTATTTATTTTTATTTTTTGTTTTATGATTTTCTACTGTTTTCTTTTTTTTTAAAATATAAAAGTGTGAAAAAGAAACAAAAAGTTAAAACTAAGGGAGACAAAAACTAAGGGAGAGAGAGAGATGATGTTTGGCAGTGGAAGGGTTAATGGCCTGTTGCAAGGTGTTACTAATTGCAACAACACAGAGAACACAGAGGCTTTTTAACCCCTCTGTGTCTCTGTGTCAGATGTTAAAAAAGCCTTTTAAACAAAACTTCAAATTGTTTCCCCCCCCCCACTGCCTACAAAGATGTTACTTGTCTTCTCTCCCCCCAAAACATAAAACCCAACACCAAACAAACAAAACTTTAACAAAACCTGAAAATCTTTAAAAAAAAAAAAAAAAAAAAGTCAAAGTAAAAAAAGTTTCAGGAGTGAAGGTAAAGTGCTAAGGGAAGGGTGTGGCAAAGTATCCAGGAGACAGCTCACTCTCCTGGGATAGAGAGTTGAGCCTGACCCCCAGAAAACTAAAACTTAAATTTAAACTAAGAAAAAAACCACAAAAACTCCCAAAAATGAACAACACCGTGCACAAAGTGCTTATTAACAGAAAGGTGTTAAAATAAAACTTATATTTGAGGGACTAAGACCCTAAAAAGCCTTTTGTTTGGAGCTCAAGCATGCACACAACATGCTCTCTGGCACAGTGTATTTTAAAATTAGGAGAAAACATTTTCTGTAAACTAAATAAAAATCATATTAGGAGGTTGAAAGAAAAAGAAACCGGATGCGGGGATACCGAGCAGAGCACACCATCTACAGCCCACTGGGAGACAAACTCATCCATTCCCCCAGTAGACAAAGCCAGGTGGTACTCTGCCCGGATACGGGAGCGCACCAGCACCCGGAACATGGCCTCAGGTGACAAGGGAACCCCCCCCCTCAAACACTGCTTCCTGGACTTATATATAGCCAACTTGGCTAATGCCAGGAGCAGGTTGACGAGGAGGTCCCTGGCCTTATTGCCCCGGGACACTGGGCGCCCAAAAATAAAAATGTGAGGGGAGAAATGCAGCCAGAACTGCAGGAGGAGGCCCCTCAAGAGTGACAAGAGGGGCTGCAGTCTGGCGCAACTAAAATAAACATGATACACGGACTCTCCCTTGCCACAGAATGGACAAGTGGAGGGAGAGTCCGTGAATTTAGCTAAGTACTCTCCCGTGCTCAGTGCACCATGGAGCACTCTCCAACTCAAGTCCCCGGTGGGTCGTGGAACTAAATCAGAATAAAGTTCCCTCCACCGGGGCCTCTTGCCCTCGTCAGCTGGTAGGACCCGCCTCCAGATGGTATCGGGACGGGTCACGAGGGCAAGGAAGTGCACTGTATGGAGCACGAGAGAATATAAGCTCTTCCTCGGCATGCCGCGAAAGCATGCCGAGGGTATGTCCCTCAACCTCGAGAGGTTGGGGACAGGAGGAGCCTGAGGGGAAACACGGGGCTTGTGTCCAATGCAAACAGCCGGAGAAGGGGTGTTGAAAGGTGCATGTGGCACTCCGGCCTGCAAAGCCCCGCGAAGGAAGGTGCGCGAGTCGGGGGAGATGGCATCTCTAATCTCCTGGAGCAAGCGCCCTGAGACTTTGGGCGTCACATATCCCAAACGGAGCGCAAGCTCCTGGGGTGACACCCAATCAGAACGCCCGTATTCCAGGAGATCCCCGACTCGGGTCATCCGTGCATGACTAAGGCGGCGGATGATACTGGGGGACTGTAACATTGGAGCCCCCACTGCTGCATTAAATAGCAGGGGCTCTGTGAATATTTCATCCCCCAAAGGCACGCCCTGCCTGGTCACGGAGACCATGCTCCAGGCCTTGAGGGTTTCCTGGTAGTATGCCGGCAACACAGAGAGGTCTCTCCCAAACCCCTCGGGCCTGATCAGAAATAATTGCCGGTCATACCCCAGGTTGCGCAACTGGCGATAAAAGCTGGATGCCAGTGCGCACCACTGCGGAGAGGGATCTGCATATAGGTATCTCTGCAGGTACTGAAGGCGGAAGGTGGACAACTGGGAGCACACACAAACTACTCCCTGTCCACCCTCCACCAAAGGCAGACTTGCCACCCCTGCAGAGACCCAATGCCTTCCCATCCAGAGGAAATCTAACAAATTCCTCTGGATATTGGTGACAAACTCGGGGGTCGGACTCAGACAAATCAGCCGGTGCCAGATATGAGAAGCCACCAGCTGATTCACCACTAGAGTCCGCCCCCTAAGGGAAAGCATTTTTGCTAGACCCCTCCATCGTCCCAGACGAGAGAGGACACTGCCCTCTAACTCCCTCCAGTTGTCTGGGACGGAAGCGTCCGCAGCGGACAGGTAGACCCCCAGATATTTAATGACATCTGCCTCCCACGTGATGTCACGAAACGTGGGAGGCAAAGAGTCCACCTGTAAATTACCCTCTAAAAGGCCTGTGCATTTGGACCAGTTGATCTGAGCGGAGGAGGCAGCTGAATATACCTCCTGGCACTGTTTTGCCAGCTCAAGATCAACTGGATCCTGGGCCACGAGGAGCACATCGTCAGCATAAGCTGAAAGGACAATCCGCATGTCTGGATCTTTTAGCACCAGCCCTGTGAGCCTTTTCCTCAGTAGGCAGAGGAAAGGCTCAATGGCCAGTGCATATAACTGTCCAGACAAGGGACATCCTTGACGCACCCCTCGTCCAAATACCAAAGGTGCTGTTAGGGACCAATTGATTTTAAGTAAACACTCTGCAGAGGCGTACAGCGTTCTTATAAAGCCCACAAACTGTGGGCCAAAGCCGTACGCTTGCAGAGTGGCTAAGAGGTAACCATGGTCCACCCTGTCAAACGCCTTCTCTTGATCTAAAGAGAGAAAGGCGAGTGACAGACCAGTCCTGCGAGAATAATGCAATAGATCCCGGACCAGAAAGATACTATCAAAGATAGTCCGGCCCGGGATCGCATAGGACTGGTCAGGGTGAACCAATTCTGCCAGCACAGACCCAAGTCTAAGCGAGATGGCTTTAGCTACAATCTTGTAGTCTGTGCTGAGCAGAGAGACCGGTCGCCAGTTCTTAATAAGCTGGAGATCCCCCTTTTTGGGCAGCAGGGCAAGTACTGCCCTGCGACAAGACAGGGGCATCTCCCCGGTCTCCAGGGCTTCCCCAAGGACCAGATGGAAATCAGGTCCCAGAGTCTCCCAGAAAAATTGGAAAAACTCTACAGTCAGTCCGTCCAGTCCTGGAGACTTTTCACAGGACATGGCACGGAGGGCTTCAGAGAGCTCTTGAAAAGATAGTGGTATATCAAGCCGCTCTCTTACACCCTCACTGACTGTGGGGAGCCCCTCCCATAGCACCCTGCAGGCGTCTGGAGAAATGGGATCCGGAGAGTAAAGATCTTTATAAAAGTTCCGGGCTCTATCCCGGATACTCTCCGGATCTGTAAGGGGGGCACCGTCTTCATCTAGAAGACAGGTGATGTGCCTACTGTTACCCCCCTTTTTCTCCAGTGAGTAGAAGAGGCGCGAGCCGCGGTCTAGATCTTTGAGAAAACCTAAGCGGCTGCGCACGTATGCCCCCTTGGCCTGGTGTCGTTCCAGGTCACAGAGGACACCCTTCCTCTCTACATACTCGCTCTGCAGGGATTGGTCCCTACAAGTGAACAGCCTCTGCTCCAGATGGAGTACCTCCCCCCGGAGTGACTCCAACTCAGCTTCGCGCTGCCCACTCGCACCCTTGGTATATTCCTGACACAGAAGTCGCAAATGAACCTTGCCCACGTCCCACCACAGTTTTAACGTGGCAAAGTCCCCCTTGCAACCCCTCCAGTCCGTCCAAAACTCCCGGATCAATGTCACGAGCCCCTGGTCCTTCAACAAAGCATTGTTGAAGTGCCAATAGGCGGCTCGTGGCGCTGTTGGCGTTAGCGCCACTGTCACAGACACACAGTTGTGGTCTGTGAACGGAGCCAGCCTAATGGCACAAGAACCGACTCGTGACATATAGTGACTAGATATATATAGTCTGTCGATCCGGGAGTGGGACACCAGACCGGCTCTCACCCTGACGTAGGTGAAACCGTCTGATGCCCCTGGGTTCTGCTCTCGCCAGATGTCCTCCAGGGAGAAGCGGGCGATGATCTCCCGCAGGGCTGACGCAGAAGGCGGGAACGGCTCTGGACTATTCCGGTCCAGAGCGTCGAGGGTGCAGTTGAAATCACCCCCGAGTACCAAACACTCATCTGCGTCAACCGTCTCCAAAAACTGGGACAGTCTGGCGAGGAACCTCACTCTCTCGAGCCCTCCAGCAGGGGCATATATATTAACTAGGTTAATGATGCTACCCTGCTCTCGGACCCGGAGGTGGATTAGACGGCCTGGGATAACAGCTTTCACAAGCAGCAGCTCTGGCTGAAAAGACTCTGAGAACAGGGTCACCACTCCACATGACGCCGATGTGAAGTGGCTGAAGAAGACCCTGCCTCTCCACTCCAGTTGCCACGAGGCCTCAGCCTCTGGAGTGGTGTGAGTTTCCTGCAGGAAGCTCACAGAGTACCCTCCCTGATATAAATAGGAGAGTACCTGGAACCTGCGGAAACTGTCTTGACAGCCATTGGTATTTAGCGTGCTTATGTGCAAAGCCATTACTGCGTGTCAGGAATTGTGCGTTCCTCAGACCCTTGAGACTGCTGATAGGACACGCACATTTTATAGAATTTCCGGACGCGGAGATGCTCCGCAGTCCCAGAATTCTTGGCCCTAGTGCTGACCACTAGATATTGCTGGAGAGAGTGGAGAATAAATGACATATTCTTCCACCTCTCCAAGGCCAGCCGCACCTTCCTTTTCTTTTGTCCATGAAGGGTGCTCTCAAGGAATAGATCTATTTCCTTGACAGGGATAACCCACCCAGAATCTGATGTTCCTTCTAGTGGGTCACCCCTGGGCTCCTCTTGGCTGAGGGCTTTTACTCCATCCTCCCCGGCTGGAGTCAGTTTCCTCAGCTTTATTCTCAGGGACCCCCTCTTAGATGATACAGAAGGAGTCCCTTTAGCACCCTTCAAGGTAAATAATGGACCCTTGGATTGCTGCTGCACCCCTGTAGCTTCAGGAGTGCATTCAGGGGTAGCGGGCTGGACAGCAGTGGCTAGCATGGCTTCCTTAATGGAAGCCTTGGAGGCTTTATATGCCTCCTCTGCCAGTTCCACCGCTGCTTGCTCAGCTTGGATGGCACCGATGTTAGGGTCAGTGGACGGCTGAGGAGGGTAGACAGGCTCTCCCATGATGTTAACAGGAAAACCTGTTTTATCACCCTCCCCCATTTCCACTTCCCCTTGTGCCACATCCCCCCTGACAGACAAATCCATGGGGTCCTGAATGGGGGTCATGCCTATATTCCCCCCCTCCAGTAGTGACTCGGCCTGGGGCTCTAACAAAGCCCGAGGTACGTCACTAGAGAGTGACACTGGAGGAGGAGACTGACTGGTGCCCTTGAAGCTCAGCACCTCAGGGACACTGACTACCCATTCAGCAGGGGCTTTGTTGGGTCCCCCCTCAAAGGCCAGAGGCAGAACCTGATCTTTCTTGTCTACCCCTGCCTCACTTGGGAGACCCTCTTGCCCCTGCTTTTCCTCCAGACCCTTTTCCACATTAACCCCTATAGGGTCTGGAGAGAGAGATGTGTGGTCTGGCACCGGCTGGCTGAGCTTAATAACTGGGCCAGACAATGTCACCGGATGAGGAGGAGATGTTTTGTTCCTCTTCTTGCTTTTAGAGGGAGGTGCTCCACTATAGAGCACTTCCCACTTATCAGCAACTTACCTGTTGGTTTTATGCTTCCTCTTCCTGGGGACGTCACTCCTGGAAGAGGAGCTGCCACTAGCTGCCTCCCCTGCAGAGGGCTTATTATCCCTCTGCTTACACTGTGCCCCCACACTAACTGATGTAATTATGGTGGGGGCAGATTGGGACTTGGGAGATGCAGCTGTGACACTGGGAGGAACGGTGACATTCTTGCCCTTTTTCCCCGTGTCTGCAGTCTTGCTGGAGACCACAGACACAGATGGCTTTTTTGGGGAAGAAGGGGGTTTGGAGGCCGTGGTGGTGGCTTGAGGAACGGCCTCCTTGCCTGAGCTCTGTGGGGGGGCTATGACCCTTGAGGTCCCCGCTGTTATGGGCTCAGCGGGGATGGGTGCCGTACTGACGGAGGTGCCATTTGCTGGGGCTGGGGCATGATGCTTTACATTAGGACAATTCCTACGTGTATGCCCCAACCCTTTGCAATGATAGCACTGCACCTCCGTAGTGCTGTAAAAAATCCTGTAGAGCACCCCCTCAAATGGAACCCCAAAAGACCCCTCTATGTTTTCTGCGCCCTGAGGCAGGCACATTTGTACCTGCCTCTTGAAAGAGAGCACATGACGAAGTGCTCTCTCTCTGCACCCCAGGGGAATTTTTATAAATGGTGTTTTTACTTCCCCTAGAGTTAGCAGGTGGGGGCGCAGGAGGGAGTCTGGTAGGAAGGGGGGCACATTAGAGAGTGTTACTTTTGTGCCCAACCCTTCCAGGGGTTCTATTGGGACATATAATCCCCCCACTGTGATGCCTCTCTGTATAAGAATGTGTGCAGCAGCCAGAGTACGGGTAAAAAAAACTGCTTTCCCGTACATTTTGCTGGCTGCTACTATAACAGAGGGGCTGATGACATTAGCTGCAGCACGCAGATAGATATCAATGCTGTAGACCCCAGACATCTGACATTTAACCCCATGCTTCCTGGTGATCTGCCCCTCAGCCCCAGCGGCGGTATTACTGGGGCCAGCAGAAACCACCTGTGACCAGGTATTAGCCACAGGGGTAGGTCTGCTGGCAGAACCACCAGGAGCTGGGGCTGCCTTATCTGCCTGGGGCCTATGCTGTGCAGTGCTGCAGCTAGGATTTTCAGGGGCCATTATTCCCCCTTTTGACCCCTGAGGCTTCTTAATGGTCTTATCCCTCATGTTTAGACCCTTTTTTTTTTAGTTTATTTGTTTTATTTATTTTTATTTTTTGTTTTATGATTTTCTACTGTTTTCTTTTTTTTTAAAATATAAAAGTGTGAAAAAGAAACAAAAAGTTAAAACTAAGGGAGACAAAAACTAAGGGAGAGAGAGAGATGATGTTTGGCAGTGGAAGGGTTAATGGCCTGTTGCAAGGTGTTACTAATTGCAACAACACAGAGAACACAGAGGCTTTTTAACCCCTCTGTGTCTCTGTGTCAGATGTTAAAAAAGCCTTTTAAACAAAACTTCAAATTGTTTCCCCCCCCCCACTGCCTACAAAGATGTTACTTGTCTTCTCTCCCCCCAAAACATAAAACCCAACACCAAACAAACAAAACTTTAACAAAACCTGAAAATCTTTAAAAAAAAAAAAAAAAAAAGTCAAAGTAAAAAAAGTTTCAGGAGTGAAGGTAAAGTGCTAAGGGAAGGGTGTGGCAAAGTATCCAGGAGACAGCTCACTCTCCTGGGATAGAGAGTTGAGCCTGACCCCCAGAAAACTAAAACTTAAATTTAAACTAAGAAAAAAACCACAAAAACTCCCAAAAATGAACAACACCGTGCACAAAGTGCTTATTAACAGAAAGGTGTTAAAATAAAACTTATATTTGAGGGACTAAGACCCTAAAAAGCCTTTTGTTTGGAGCTCAAGCATGCACACAACATGCTCTCTGGCACAGTACTTGAAAGCAGGACACACACTATGGGTAGCGGTCAAGCAAATGAACTTTGATTGACGGTTATGCAAATGCACTTAGATTTAAGAAAATAAAAGTTTGGGTTTTTTAAAAGTAGACAACTAGTAAACAATATTATATTGTATGCATTGTGCACACACAGTATAAGCTGTGAGCCTGACACACACACTTACAAGCAGGGGCTAGCAGGGAGACAGGCAAATGAAGTTAGATTACACAGAAAAAAACGGAAAAAAAATGATGTTATTGCCCTAAAACGGGCTTTTTGGGGTGCTGTGTTTACAGCAGAGATCTGATGAGTCCTTCAGCACTGCACTGGACACTGAATAAACTTGCCTAGCTATGGTTTTCCCTATTAATGCAGTATCACCTACACTCTACCTCCTCTCAGTAAGACTGCAAGTTAGTTCTGATTACAAAATGGCTGCTGTCCATGAGGTAGAAGGGTTGTGGAAGGGAGTGTATGCTGCTGATTGGCTGGAATGTGTCAGCTGACATGCAGGGTCAAAGTTTGCTCAATGATAAAGTATTGGGGGCGGGTCAAATCTCACATATGTTCGCTGTTCGCCGCGAACGCAAACATGCTATGTTCGCCGGGAACAATCCGCCGGCTAACTATTCGCGACATCTCTACATATAAATGAAAGACAAATTGTCACAGTCCTTACAGCAAGCATCATGTACATTTTGATATCATTCCTGGGCTAAGGTCCAAAATAACAGACTGTGACAATACAGATTTGGGTCATACAGGCCCTTGCTGGTGAGGTTAAGGGGTCCCCCATCCTAGGCCTCCCCCATAAGTCATCCATCACAGCTCCACACAGGCCCTTGCTGGTGAAGTTCAGGGGTCTCTCATCCTGGCCCCCTATAAATCAATCATGACAGCTGGTCCCCCTTTTAAAATACAGCATTCTGGCATTTCATATTTAATCAGATGTATGCCAGCATGCTGTGGGTTAGAGATACAATCCCAGGGAAAACACAGATTCTCAGTATGGGCTCCCATTTTCTTTCGGACCCATGGACCCTGATAAAGGAGGGCCACCCAACTCCATTGGGGCAAATATGGAATACAATGTCCCCAGGCCTCCCCCTTCACGAAGCCTGGTCCTGGGTGTGCAGGGCAGATTTTTGTTGTTATTCTCATGTAACAAATCAGGGGAGAAATTATTGTCAGGGGCAACCCCTGTGGATCCCTGCCAGCACAAACCCCAAAGGGCAGGGCAAGTTCTGCTTCTTCTTTTGGAACTAGGAGGGTACACCTACTCTTTTGTGGTAAAAACAAACAATAATTCCAGTAGGGACCCTGCCATCTGGATCCACTGGCTGGCATCAGAGATCTAGGCCTTGTACTCACCTCCTTCTGAGTTCATAGCCATGTTGTCCTTTTACAGGACTTCACTGCTCTTTCCAGCTGCCATTTTGTTAGCAATGGTGGCCCAGCCATCTGAGTATGGCTGGTCCCCTTTGTCTGGCACAGTCCCAAGTGTTTTTCCTGTGTTTGTCCCTGGGTCCATGGCGTGACATTATTTATTAGGGAGCCCCATTCTAGAGTAATAATTCATACCTGGGGCACAGTCCATTTTCTCCACCAAGGACTGGTGGATATGGCTGTTTCCATCCAGATTCTTCCTTGCATCAACAATCTTACAGTCCACTTTTTTTTTTGCCCCACTGCCTTGTCATTAGGAATGGTGTCCTTATCTACAGCCTAGGGCTGCAGCCCCCTGGTCTTCTCGCCATCTGAGGGTTTCTCTTCTGGTCCGTCCTATGGTCTATGATGGGTTCCTGGATAGTGGTTATCCACGGGAGTATTAGGCTAGGATCACAGTCTCTACCTAGTGCATAGTCCATTTCCAGAGCACAGTCCATTATCTCCCCCTCCAATGGCTGGTGAGCCTGGCTTCTTCACCCCAGACTTTTACTTGGGCTACCGGTTTGCCCCACACTTCCTTTCTCCTCCACCGCCTTATTGTTGGCGGTGCCACTCCAGTCCTCGGCATGAGATTGGTCCCTTTGGTTTGACATGTTCATGGAGCTGTTAGCTCAGTCTGTTCTTTGAACTGTGGCTGGCTCCCTTACATTAGTTATCAGCTGGAGCCCCATACTAGGTCAATAGTCCATTCCCAGTGCACAGTCCATATTTCATTCTTTCAAGAACTAAGGATTATGGTGGCTCCCCTCCAGGCCTTCCCCTTGGCCTTACAATCCAATTGGCGTTCCCTGCTCCAAGGCCTCTGGTCTAGGCTTAGTCCCCCAAATATAGGGACCAGATCTTCAAACTCTAGGTCGAGCCACTGTATCAGAGCGGCCTTGCTCATTTTTAAAACCTTGGCGTCTGAGTTTTCCCTCTCCCATTGAGCTAGAAGGGCCACTTTCCTGCACTACTTGGCATACATGTTGCTGGAACTCTGCTGTTCCCTCTGGTTAGTGCACACCTTTAACTCTACCATGTCTACCTCCCCAGGGATAGGGGTTCCCCATCCAGGATGCTGCTAATTACTGCCATAAATGTGCTGACCCAAAGATGAGGGTCCATGTGCACCTCAATTTTTTTCCCAGTGCCCAACAGAACACCTCTTAGGAGAACTCTGGACATCACAGGTTGCAAGCTCAGCCCTCAGGTTACTTACTTATTAAAAATAATAAACTACTTGTCATCCCTTTAGTTAGGATTAGACATACAAGAAACAGAGTCAGACACCTCCTTGCTTAGAATGTCATGCTCAGACAGACATTTATCCTCGCTTCAGACACATTTTAAAAACCAAAAACAATAAAAGTCACATGGCTACTAGTTACTATGGCTACCAGCCGCCTCATCATTCACCTCCCTCTGAATTCTTAGTGTGACTTTCTCACCCCGTCACTAGGCCATAAACCCCCTGGGGGTTATCTTGCCATGTCACCACAAATTGTATGGCCGTAATTTGATCACGCATGAGATGCTATGATGGGGTTAGTCACATCTGAGAATTGCATCTCTGGACCAAATACATCAGAATATCATATAAACCATTTCTGCCATCGCCCATCAATAACAGCACATACATTGTAACCAAGAAACCACGACAGTAACTATAGGCACACATTCATTATTTGCACATGACACAAAAATGAAAGTCCTTACAAGTCCTTATAACAAGACTCATGTCCATTTTGATAGCCTTTCTGGGCTAGGGCCTAGTCTGTGAATTCTAGGCTCTGGGACAATACAGCCTTGGGTAATACAGGCCTTTAATGGTGGGGTTTAGGGGTCTCCCATCCTGAGCCCCCCCAAATCAGTCATGACAGCTCCATACAGGCCCTTGCTTATGGGGTTCAGGGGTCTCCCATTCTGGCCCACATAAGTTAGCCATAACACCAAGGATCAAATGGGTCACTTTAAGAGCACATGACACTGCTTAACTTAAGTCTATTGCAACAAGTGTTTCTATTGCTGTTTTGACACCCTTGCTAATTATACTTAATGGCTTCATCATGTTCTTGAATCTCCCATAGAAGTTTCTAGAGCCTAATCTAAAGCTTGACATGATTTTGAAGCTAGCTAGGAACAAACCCAGCCTTGGAACTGGGAGAGAACTGGGTATCGAGGATGACTATTGGAAGTGCTTACTGGTCACCCTTAAAACTATACTAACCACAAAATATTTTTATTAGCCCAAACACCCCAAAACACATTCTGCACATGGAATATATGTTCAAAATTTACAAAAACGAGCCAATGACTTGGTGAAAAGTGCTCTTGGATGCTCAGGGCACACAACCAGGGAGTGAGACCCAGCATTACACAACAACATTACTGTAAAAGTGTCATAGTTCGTCTAAGCAGCTATTATAGCCATAAGAATAGCCCTTGAGTTTGGTAGTCACATGGGCGGGTGTCAATTGATAACTGGTTGTCAACCCAAATGAGTCTGTGAGTCCAGGGGGTCATGACTCTTTTCTTACTGCTCCATGGAATATTGCACCGAGAGACACTAACCCTACAAGTGGAGGACACCAGAAACTAAGTTGATAAATTCAATATTGATTACAGATACAGAAAGATGAAGCGTCATCCATATCCCATCATTATTTATATGTTTTTATCATCACATAACAATAGTACGAAGGAAATGCCTTTAGATATCACTACTTGATAATTGTACTCAACATTGGAAATCATGTCCAACTATTACTCATTGTTTAGGAGTTGAACAAAAAAAGTTAAAATCATGGACTGGTTGGTCTATTGGGTTTCTGGCCTCCATGGACTTGCTTCCAGTTGTACAAGAAATAATGTCATCTCTTGGATTTTGTACCAACTGGGACATGTCTGCCTGAAAAAATATAATGAAACCTATGGGCTTTAGCCCCTCTAGATTCCAAATGATTAAATCTCTAGTCTTACCATAGATAGAGAACTATAAAATGTATGTACCTGTGGATCAGACTCTTTTCTTTTCTACTATTCAAGCTGCCACACAATACCAACATCACCTTTAATACTATATTTTTCCCAGATGAATTCTTGTACCTGGGCAAAATCAAGGAATTTGTAGATAAGATGTTTCCAATGGATATATTCTTCATACATGCTTTTTAGACTTTTGAGAACATCAACTGTTTGTTCTACAAAGTTCTTCTAACCCATTGGCAATAGTGAGGACTTCTATTTGTGAAATATATACTCCTGTCATTACAAGACCCTTGGTACAACTAGAAGGCTATACCCCTCTCTACGATGCTGATGGAAAAAAAGGAAAAGCAATCAGAGTTTCAAAAGCTCAGTTGATCCTCAAGAAAATATCACCTACTACATCCTGGTAAAAAATATAATATACAAAGTACCAACCTGGAGATGTAAGAACTGGTAAAAAATGTCCATCCATTAAACTTCCTTACTGATCATTACCAAACAATACAATGGCGTAGTGTAACTGGTACCAATCCAGGTCAGATACAAATATGGATAGGCTAAAGTTTACTCTCCATGGGTTTTTCGAATAAGGATATAAAGGGACCTGAGATTCATCAATACTGTTCTATATCATCAAGTAGAGCACTAAATATTGTGGTTGTATGTTTTATTGTTTTATCTTTAGTGGTCCTTTAATGTAATGGGCAATGTCATTGGCTTTAATGAAAATAAGCCGGTATTAATTTACCTAACTCAATGCAATGATTGGGATTACGTTTTAAATTATCATTTTACTCCTTTTGGTTATAATGTACTTAAATCTATGAGTATTAGAAACATTTTCCATGTAATTTATTAGATTTTGGGTGAAAATATCAACTTAATATAGAAATAAAATGTAAAATAGATAAGACCTAAAAGTCTGCCTATTTTATCTTCCTAAAATACTGGTCCTCAGTAATAATCAGGTGTGTTGAATGTTCTCTCTTGGGTTTATCCGTACCACTTCTACTCATAGCATATTACACTTATCTACTTCCTTTCCTGTAACATAGTATATTCCATGTTGCCCTTAAATCCTCCAACTTATAACATCAAATCATGTCCTCTTCTTCTGGAGGACTCTTCCCTCGTTCCTGAACATTATTAAATCCTCTGATATATTTACAGGATTCTCTCACATCTCCCCACTCACTTCTGTACCATAAGCTATACATATTTTGGTCATGAAGTCGTTTATTATAAATATTGTTTTGTAGACCGTAGTAATGTTTTGAATTTTTCTCAACATTTAGACTCATAAAGAAATGGAGAAGGTAAACCAGACGGAGGTCCTAAACTTCATCCTGATAGGGATTACAGACATTTCAGATCTTCAGACTCTGATATTCCTTGTAATCCTTCTCATTTATCTCCTCACTCTTGGTGGTAACATGACCATTCTTCTACTTGTGTCCCTGGATTCTCATCTGCACACTCCCATGTACTTCTTCTTGGGGAACCTGTCGGTCATAGACATGTCTTCCACCACCATCAGTCTACATAAGATCTTCTCTTCCTACATTTCACGGGATAACACGATTTCATTCTTTGCTTGCATGATTTAGATATTTATGTTTTTATCGCTGACTATTGATGAGTTGTTTATCCTTACGGCCATGAGTTATGACCGATATGTGGCCATATGTAAACCATTATACTATTCAATAATCATGAGCAGTCTTTGTTGCTTTGGCCATTGTCTGTTGGTTGCTTGGTTTTGTAGTCGTCACATCTTATCTTGTTGTATTGTCCAGTTACACCTGCTATAGATCCAATATCATCAACCACTTCTACTGTGACATTGTCCCTCTTATGAAGCTCACATGCAATGATACAACTACACTGGAGATAGTAATTGTTATGGAAGCACTGCCTTTTGGTTTAATTCCATTTTGTCTAACTTTGTGCTCCTATATTTTCATTATTACCACCATCCTGAAGATCCTTTCCAGTACTGGGAGACAGAAAGCCTTTCACACATGTTCCTCACACCTCACTGTCGTTGTTCTTCTCTATGTAACTCTGACCTGTTTATACCTGAGACCAACCTCAATGGGAGATATGACATTTACAAAAATATTCTCCCTAATAAACACAGTTGCCGTCCCTGTACTAAATACTCTAATTTACAGCCTGAAAAATAAAGATGTGAAGTCAGCACTTAGACGGCAACTAAGATGTTGTGAAGATACCAGATTTACCTTAAAAAAAGAAAAAGGGTGGAAAATCATATGGAAAAGGTGTTTTCCTTCCCTAAATTGCTGAATAATGTATTAATCTATAAACTTAGGTGTTTTATACTGCTCCCTAATACATAATGACTGGTCAATGGCTATACTTACACCCAGATGGAAACTATGGCACGTCTTATATTTTATACAGTATATTTGGTAAATATCTCTTATGTTCATCAATGGTAAGGAATATGGAGGCAAAGTGTAAGGGTTAATAAACTTTCTATGGATAATGAGTTTGCCAGTTTGTATCATACAATTTCTGCCAATAATATTTGGTATATTGATATCAGGATAAAACATCTATATACAAAATGACCTGATTTTGTGTTTTAATGGTTTTATATAATTATTTAAATTAATTAAGAAATGTAAAATTTGAACCTAAATCCTTTTATAATTAATATTAATTGCACGTAACACTATGTCTTCTTTCTTTATGATAATGGGTAAGTGTAGAAATCAGTAAGCAAATCGATGTTCCCCACCTTAGGTGTATGTACTAATGTCGTAGCGCTGGCAAGTCTATGTAATAATAAATCAGTCATAAATCATTAATGTTAAGAAAGGCAAGGGTTCCTCAAAGGGATGTAAGATGGTAATATGTGTCAGATCCCACCTTCAACGGGTAATATATCAAAAGGGTATCAGTCTCATACTTGAACCTAATGGTGAAGAATGGGAATCAGTTCTGGTCTCGTGGGGTGAATACGGATTCATCCACTTTTGTAGAGTGGGTCAAAGAAACAATAAAATGGAGGTTTGCCGCCTTCTCACAGAACACTGTCCTTGTTGTGCTCCTTAAAGTATGGCAGAAGAAAATAGAATGGGAGTTGGGACGCACCACCTTCTAGCGCAGATAGACAATAATTTAATAAAATAAATGAACCAAACATCAAAACACTCACATGTAAAGACCCACAACATGAGGTATAGATGACATATTATGGAAAATCCCCTTCATAGATTCTCCTTGGGTTTGCCAGTCCTCAATTCTTTTGCAGGAATTCTTCTCTGGAGTGTGTTGGGATTCTTTTCCCCTTGAACTCTTATTATACCACTCGAAGTGTGTAGCTATTTGGGGTATGGTATGCTCCTGTAATGCCAAGTGTGGATCACCTTGGGTAAGTAGTCTAAATAACCACACCAGTTATAAAGGATAAGGGAATAAACTCAATATTCATACCAATAGCTTAATGTTAATTACATGAACTAAAATATTTTTCTTGTATGTCTGTAACATGTAATATGTTATGCATTATAACTGTACATCTAACTCAACAGTTAACATTGGGGGCTCCTTGTTGTCCTCATCTTTGTCCACTACAGATCACAATGAAGGCTTTTCCTCACTCCGTGCTCAGTATCTACAGCACTTTCTGTCTCTTATTCTTCTGGCTTCACCTGGTCTTCTCAATAAAGTTAAATAACTTGACTGCCATCATCTCCAAATACTCCCAGAGCCCTCCTTTGTATGATCAATGCATTTCCACCTTTCTTGTTACTGCATTCAGGACTTTCTTCGAGCTACACCAACGTTTTAGAGCTTTTTATCAGTTTAAAAAACTGTATCACTTACAACTCGTCAAATGTGGCCAATGGACTCATAATTACAGCCTATAAGAGATGGACAACTCCAATGCCTACAATCTACTGACTCAATCACTGTCCATCATGGATGTGTCACCCTCTTGTCTCAGACTTCCAATCACGTCATCTAGATCAAGGTCAGCAACCTATGGCATTGGTACCAAAAAAGTAACCATAAGTGATGTTGAGTTGAAATTGGTTGTTGAACCAAGGTTGGAAATTAAGGATGTAGTCAATTGTAATAAAGATAATTTAATAAAATGTGGATATAATTTGGGTGATTTCATAGGAATGTAGGGAAAACTGAAGTGTGACCTGATCAGATGGGGCCAGAAAATGGGGGGATGTTGAAAATGATGATATGTATTGAAGATTAGATTAAGTTGGATAGTGGTACTGTATATGGGTAAAATGTAGTAATGCATATAGAAAAAAGAGGCATCACTTGTTGTTAAAGTGAATATGCAAGATTATATAACAGTGAGAAGAGATTCCTGAGCAGAGAGAAGATGAGCTGGGGTATAGTGAGGGATGAGAAGAGAGACTTAAGGAGGTCCTGAGGAGTGAATAGCCCTGAACCAGAGAAGGAGAGATTTATGGGACGTGCTAGACTTCTTTGGAAGACAGTTGAGGGATTTAGACTTGGGCGAATAAAGAAGAAATATAAAAGAGAGTGAGATGGTATGAGCAGTAAGGACAGTCAGATTGTGGAACTCACTACCAATAGGAGGTTGGAAAGCAGATTCAATAAATAATAATGCATAAAATTAAAAATAGTTTGGATTGTGAGCCTCTCCCTCTGCATATTTTAGGGTCTTCACGATGACTGTTACTATCTTGGGTTAAGAATTAGTGCCTTGGGTTAAGTGTTACTGCCTTGGATTAAGTGTTACTGTCTTGGATTAAGTGTTACTGTCTTGTGTTAAGTGTTACTTGTTTGAGCTTGCTTTTACGTCCTTCATCCTGGTTTTATGTCCTTCAGCTTCGTTTTCGTTGTGTTTACGTTTTTTCGCCTAGTATTTTTTTTCCTTCTTGAAAAAAACGCTAAATATGCCTCAAATTAAATTGCAAACTTACTCACAGGATCCCTGTCTCTCACCCTGGGCTATGTGTGAGTGTGTAAGTTAATTTGAGGCATATTTGTTGTTTTTAGCAGGTCTTTCGAGTTCCTTGGTTCGGCAGTTAAAGTCGTAAGTTTCCAGGGCTCACTGTCCTTCAGTTCCTAAGTCCTACGTGCCGTAATTTTTTGCACTGCGCTAAGTCCTACTTGCCACAGCGCTGATTGCATGACTAAAATCGTAAGCGTTCCGAACAGCCCTGCAGATCCACAACTATATATTTGATAAGTTATGAAATAGTTAAATACATGTGACCCATGACTTGGCAGTTTCATTTACAGACAGTACAGAGATTTTTATACACCGTAATCAGTCATCCCCAATAAGTGTTATGTACTGATCACAAGTGTATCATATAAAGTAGATGTACGCACAGATATCACCAAAGTATGTGTCATATTAGATAAATAAAATAAAATGTAATCGGCTGCTAGAAGGATTTTTTTCATTGTCTTATGTAAACAATTATAAAAGGCTGTATCTGGATGTTTTTCAGTAGTAGCAGTTCAGTGAGTGACTAAGTGGCAGCCATTTTGGGTGTCCTTGCTGCTAAGTCACAAATTTTCTCTGTTTTTCTTGGTGTCATTCCTCAGCTTAAGCGTGATAAGAAGTGGTTGAGTATGAGTTGTTTTCTACAACATTTGGTGCCGAAACCCGGGAGCGCTTATATGTGCGTGGGTAGCACTTTTAAGTCTTAGGCTTCGTGTGGAGGGAGATGTTGGAAGCCATTCATAGCCCTGATGATTAAGTGGTTTGCATGAATGTTATGTGTCCCATCTGGGGAGCCCCGGTCTTGTATTTAATGTTATCTATGCACATTGGCTGCTAAAAGAACTAGAAACAATTAACTGCTTTTTGAGATTATGCTAATCTAATTTAGTTTAGTTTTTGAACTTTGATTAATTGATTTAAAAAGACAATGTGTTTTCCATTTTTGTGCTTAAGAGTGTTATACTTTCGTTGTGAAATGTGCATGTTGTGTTTATTTATTGTTGCATTGCTAAGAAAAATATTGCATTTTCATCTTGCTGAAGCTTGTGCATGTCCCTTTAAATCTGTTATTATTGTATCTTTGCTATAATTAGTTTTTCTGATTAAGCTTTAAGATTTGTGTTCTAACCTTGCAGTTGCCAACACGCCTAGAAAGAGGATAGATAAGAGTATAGTGTGTTTTTTGGTTGAAGACGGACAATTAATATTAACGATCATTTGAAATGAGCTTTCCATGAAGCTTAAAATGGCACTCTAAATCTGTCAGTACAAATTCATGATGGCGAGTTGAATTGGCACATTGCCAAAGCTACAGAAAGAGGTAGTTTTTTGCAGATAAATCTGTACTGTAAGAGTACAGAAACAGAGGGAGAGTAGAATTACAGTAACAGATTATTTTATTTACTGCATGATGGAGGTTATGTTATTTTACTGCAAAACGTATAAATATTCAGTGATCTTCTGTAGTATCGTCTATGCTTGCAGTTCTGTAATACGCCACTTTCCCCAGAAGGTTTCCACCCACCTTGTAATCTTAAAGTTACAGAGTGTGAAGTAAGAGTAGACCAGTATTTATATAGATCAGATTACTGTGCACAGAGTAATTGTATACCTGCCCACCTACTAAGAAGTATTGTGTTGATATTTACTGCCCCTGGACCTACCTTACTGTGGCCTCAGGTGCTTTGCACCTAATGTACCAGCATTTCACCAAACCCTATTGCAAATGTAAAAAATAATTTTTTGGAAAATATTGGTAAGAAACAGTTCTTTTAGTACTTAATTTTAGCAAACAGTGTGTATTTATCCCTATAGAGTGTAATATGTAATTTGAGAAATTGGTTTTATGTTATATTTGTTAGAGCTTGATTGATATACATCTTTTATTTTTGATTCTTTCTGATACAATTATATTTAAGACTAATATATATATATATATATATATATATATATATATATATATATATATATATATATATATATATATATATGAGTTTGCTAGTTAGTTGTTTTTTATTTTTATTAGAAATTTCTGAGAGAAAAAAGAATGTTCAAACCAGCCCCATCCAAGTGGGTGGAGCTTAGTGATGTGGAGAATGTCATGCTTAATGACCCACAAACTCGTTCCGACTCCATCCCTTACACCTCACAGACTATGTCAAAGGAACCAGCCTCTCCTGGAGCAAGCCAGGGGCTTATGCTAAGGTTAGAGAGTAGGGGTTTGGAGTGCAAATGTCAACTGAAGCAAAGAGAAAGAGAGGTCTGGTTTAAAGTGTGCAATAGCAGAGATGTTCAGTGTGTCTCTGTATATGGATTTTTTCTATATGGTCAGATACTGTGGTTGAAGTAAATACAAGTAGAATTGATTTAGATATTTTAACATTTGGTGCCGTTACTCAGATTCGAATGATGCCTGAGTTTCGGAGTGATAAGAAGTGGTGTGAGTATGAGTTATTTTCTACAAAATATCATAGATATAAAATGAATTCACTTGTGGATCAGACTCTTCTTTTGTACTATTCCAGCTTCCACACAATACCAACATCACCTTTAATACTCTGTGAGTTTCCAAAGAAATAATTTTTTATAGATGAATTCTTGAACCTGGGCAAAATCAAGGAAATTATAGATAACAGGTCTCTGATGGAAAAGTGTTTGTGTATTATTGGTCTACTGGAAAAGTAAGGAATTTATAGAAAATATGTTTCTGATGGAAATATTGAGCCACATTCAATTCTAAGCCCGCAACTCAATCACAGATGGCTGTATGTCCGCTGTGTGTTGCGGGCTCCTGCTTGTCTTTGATTTCGATGCTATGGAATTAAGCAAGGCCCGATAAAGGCCAAAGCCTCAAGCCCGTAAAGCCTATTTTCACCAGTAATGCTTCCGGGTATCTGATCCGATGAAACGCACCAAAATCATTCAAGGCCGTAAGTTGCGATCCAGACACAGGTCAATTAACCAATAGGAAGCGGAGGGCGGCAATCAACACTGAGGGAAATGGTTTAAAAGACTGTGAAAATCATAATTCTTTGGCTGAGAACACACAGGTCTAGGCATTGGTGGGTTTTTGAGAGAGATATATAGAGAGATAGACAGAGACTGAGAGAGAGATATAGATTGATAGAGAATGATAAATAGTTTTAGAGTGAGAGATAGAGAGTGAGGAGAGGAGGAGAGTGAATAGGAGAGGAAGAGAGTGAGGAGAGAGAGGGGAACACCAGAGGACGAGAGTGAGTAGAGGAGGAGAGATAGAGGTATGGGATAGAGGTATGGATAGAGGGAGAGGAGGAGTGATAGAGAGA
This sequence comes from Discoglossus pictus, assembly GCA_027410445.1. NCBI lineage: Eukaryota > Metazoa > Chordata > Amphibia > Anura > Alytidae > Discoglossus > Discoglossus pictus. The sequence continues at coordinate 8,700,570 of CM050170.1, forward strand.
AATATAGAGTGTTAGAGAGAGATAGACAGTGCTTGAGAGAGATAGAGAGTGAGGAGAGTGAGGAGAGAGACAGGGGAACACCGGAGGTGGAAAGTGAGGAGAGGAGGAGAGATAGAGAGAAGTCATCAGGTCAGGGAGGGAATGTACAAGTGGAGGAGAGCAGGAGGGGGGCGGTAAGTGCCCCCAGAAGGCACACAAGGTGTAGGAGCAGAGGGTCAGGCACCTAATTCTAGAGGGTGGGTAGTGGTGATGAGGGTCTAGCCCCAGGGAGAGGACAGGGAGGCCCAGAACCCCAGGAACAGTTGGCAGGGTAACCGGTTGTGTGAAAGCAGAGAGCCCACAATTACAGCAAAGAAGAGACAGAAACCATACTCAGGGAAGGCCAAGCCCACCGGGGCATCATCCATGGTGGTAGGGGTGTGAGGCCTGGTGATAAGGCACATGCCTGGAGTGAGGTGACTGCAGCTGTGGCTTCATTAGGGATTGCAAACAGGGATTTTCCGGTCGGTTAACCACTAATATGATGACTGCCAGATGAAGGTGAACAAGAAGATGGCAGTGGAGGCCAGAGCAGCCCATAGGACTGGTGGTGGCCCAACACTAAACATCATATACTGGGGATGAGAGTGGACTATCAAGGGGTCTTTGGAGCCAGCAGCCGTACTGGGCGTTCCAGGACAGTTGGACACATACACACCATCACACCATTATATGCACACACATGAACCCCACACACATAAATAACTGACATACAATAGCACTGTAAGATTTCTGGCTATGATCATAGATATATGGGGCAGCATGACCCAAGCACGGCCCAATTGGTATGTTAAACCATAATAATTAAACCCAGATCACATATTGGACATAATGATTAGATTACGTATTGATGGAAACAGGCCACAGTGTTTCTTGGTAAACATAAATGACGTAATAACCATAACCAATAAACAGTACACAAATGAACCAAAGAACACATGAGGTGGTGAGGAGCCTGGCCAGAGACAGTACCCGTTACTGTCCTGCACCCTTGTCCAGGGCCTACTGTGATGGAACAGCCGTACCATCGTAGGGTAGGATCTCACTCACTTCACCACGGCCTGGTGACTCTCCTTCACCATCCGACGCCATGACAACACATAATACATATATAGATAACATATATATAAAATAAATCATATACATAGACCAAAAAAACTCCTAATACTATTTTACTTATAAGCAAACCTCCAAATTTACCTTTTTGGGGGACGGGTGGGTATCTACACTCATGGCTAGCTGGGGGCATAATAGCGCTGATGGCAACAAAAGAACCTATTAATTGATCTGCCTTCCAGCTAGCCTCCACCCATTAGCCCACCCCCAATCCTGCTGGGTCAAATGGCACCTCCCCCCAACCCAGTAAGCCTGGGTGGACTACAGAGCCCTACATGACCCAAACACGGCCCAGTTGATATGTTAAACTATAATAATTAGACCCAGATCACAAATTGGACATAATGATGAGACTCAGACCATGTATTGGCGGAAACAGGCCACAGCATTTATTGGTAAACATAAATGATGTAACAAATTAACCAAAGAACACAAGAGGGGAGGAGCCTGGCCAGAGACAGTACCCCTTAGTCCCTGAACCCTCGTCCAGGGCCTACTGTGATGGAACAGCTGTACCACCATAGGGAAGGATCTCACTCACTTAACCACAGTCCGGTGACTCCCATCACCATCCACCACAGAGAGGTCACAGGATAACCGCCTATAGACTCGACTCCCCCCCAACCTATCTTCTTTAAATACCAGACCCTTAAGCTCAATGTTTACTTTTCATTAAGTTGAGCCCATCCTTGATAATACACAGTTAGCCTCCTAGTCTTTGAGCTCGATTTTCTGTAAAGACATTCACCATCACATTTTGGTCAGGTCTAACCAACTTCCCCACATGTTAAAGACAGATGTGGTAAGCCACAACTATGCCTGATGCTTATGTGTTCAGTGAACCCACTGCCTTATTGGTCCGTAGCCAAGATCATTACTGCCACCTGGATTACTACAAAGGTAGTTAGTGCGTAGTGCCACTCTCTACTTGCTTGCCCTTCAAGTGTTATTACCTGTCCCTGGAACAATACCAAAGCACCCTCCACTGAGACCAAGGCTACGCATAGCTGTATGCTGTGATTGGCAGCCGAGGCAAATACCTGTATCCTCAGATATCCAAAAGACTAAAGATCAACCATCGAATAAATGACCATCCAATTTAATTTTTATTTAAAAAAATATGTATTTAAGCCACATCCTCCTGAAAAAGCCAATGGGGCTGTCTCTGTGGCTGTTCTTATGCAAAACTAATGGGTATGAGCTCCGACCAGCCCAAATGCTGTCTACAGGTATTTTTTTTTTCTTTGGAGAATCAGCCGTACAAGAGAACCAATCGAAGGAAAAGTTGCATTGAAATATGCCCTTGTTCGAAGGCTCACTACCACAAAGGGGAATCAATCCGCACTGCTACTCCGTCATAGTCACATGATCACCCTGGATCCCAAAACCAAGTACCTGAGGTCGCCATGCTTTGTCTGTTTTTACCAACTGCTCTCTCGTTCCAAGAAAACCAGTGGCAAAGAGAGATGTCTGGAGAAAGCCGCAGGGCTTCACCCATAACAGAGAGCTCTTTCCAGAACAGTACAGGATACCGGAACCTTAGGATAACCTGTTAGGCAGATGGAGGCAAGAGAAAGGAAGGACCCGAGTAAATAATTAGGGACCCTCTACACATTTTATACTTGCCAAGTTACCCATTTTCATAGCACGTAACTTCCCCTACCTTGGAGGGCAGTTATCAAAGTTATATAACATACTTGGGCAATTAACATGCTAGGGTTAAATAGTAGGGGCACCCAAATCATATTTATTATAAAACTTGAATGCACTTCCTAAACAAAGTACATTAAGGGGTTAAATGTTTTTCAAACTTACATTATTTTGCAATGTTATAATGTGCTTTAGGAAAAGCTATCTGCCATTTGTAACATTACTGGAATCCAGCTATAGTATAATATTGTCTGTGGGAGCAGTGAGGGGGTAAACTCCCTACTGACAGGCGGCTGAGCTGGGAAGTCTCCCTGCAGGCAGTCAGCGCTCTCTTACTCTGTGTGGCATGGATAGCTTACTATTCCCATGATCCCCGGGCTCACGGGTGGACTGCCGAGGGACTCCAGCTCCACTTACCAGTGCCTTCTGTTTAGCTGCACACCCCTGCGGCGTCCCAGCCGTAGATCCACCATGGATCCACTAAGAGAAGCAGATCAAGCCTCCCCCAGCTTTCAGGTGATTACACCCAAGGTTGGCCAAATCCGGGATGCAGCCCGCCCACAGGCTCCCTGGAACGGCTCCATGTGAGGAGAGAGGGATAGCAGAGAAATGAAGTAAAGAAAGAGAAAAAAATTAGCGAAGGGAGACAGAGCCACCTCTATCTACACACATGGCTAGCTGGGGGCATAATGGCACTGACGGCGACAAAATATCCTATTATTTGATTCACCCTCCAGCTAGCCTCCACCTATTAAGCTACCTCCAGACCTGCTGGGTCAAAGGGCACCTTTCCCCAACCCAGGAGGCCTGGGAGGGCTACGAAGCCCTACAATAACCATGCAAAGATTATAATATATCATATTATCATCCTAACTGTTATCAATTAAATGTCTGTCTAATACCTGTGGTTAAAACAGGACATGAATAGCAGTTGCCAATGCAGTTCGTGTTAGTGTTTGGTTTGCTGTGTGTTCAACGTTAATATAAAACAAAACAGTATAAATATCCATTGCAATTATATATATTTCGTAATGAGTCCCCCTAACCCGATCTTCCTCATGTTACACTGCACCATTTAAAGCTGTGTCACTTAACACTACTACTGCTTGGAAGCTGTCCCCAGCATTACACAAGGTACAGTTGTAGATCCAAAAGAGAGTACATGTATTGGTGTGCACACTGCAGCATATGTGGATACAGACTCTGAGGAACTGCATGTGCATGTCATGTACTAGCCTAACCCGGACCATGTCTCATAAGCATGTTAACACCCATTGCTGAGCATTTGTCACAGATTGGTCAGTCTCACACACTGCACAGCAGATTCAGATGAGCATTCAGATGAAGTGGAGATGGCAGACCACACCAGCTATATATATATATATATATATATATATATATATATATATATATATTTGTGGTCAGGCCCCTTTTCCTCGTGCAGCCGAGGTGTACTGGGTGCTGCAACCTATTCTGGCCTGTGGTGCTGCAGTATGCTAGGTGCTGAGATCTAATCTAAATGGAAAAAAAAGGCCCAGGGCAGAGTAATGGTGTGGAGAGAGGGAGGTTGGGGTGCTGAAGAACGTGTGCACAGGTAGGTGTGTGCTTGGGGTTTAAGTAGGGTGGAGGGAGAGGGACCCTCCCACAAACCCAGGTATGCTAACCTGGTAATTTGTGGTTGGGCCCCCGCTCCTCGTGCAGCTGAGTTGTGCCGGGTGCTGTGCCCTATTCTTACCTGTGGTGATGCGGTATGCCAGGTGCTGTGATCTAATCTGGCTGGAAAAAAGACCAAAAATGACAGCATCTAATGGCTTAATTGAGAATGCGGTGTATGGTGAGTTGGTTTGTGGACAAGGGAATAATGATGTTTTGAAGAATGGAGACTGGGCACGTGGAATCGAACAATAGAAAGTGATTGTGACAGGGGTGGTGCTTGTCTTGGTCGAGCGTAGGATACGGGAAAAGGAGTAATCGATTATTGAATTTGAAGGGACAGGTGGCGAACCTGGTGGTATTGGGATTAGTTAATAATGATGAATGCGGCACAAACAAATGCAGGATGAGAGGTAGCCAATTTGGTTGGGGTGCATAAATGAGAAGAATTGGTAGTAGAGATGTTTTAACCAAGGTTTGAGACGTAGACAGTAAAGCGGTAAAGGGTGTTCAATAGAGCAGATTGGTATCAATGATGAATATGGATGTGAGATAGAGAATATGTGCAGGTGACAGTGTAGGGTTGATGCTGACATGAGAACGCAGATAAGATGCTGGCCCGAGAGCGCAGTTAACATGCTGACAGGAGAGTGCAGGCAACGTGCTGACATGAGACCGCAGGTAGCATGACATGAGACATGCTGACATGAGAGCACGGGTAACATTGTGACATGAGAGTGAGGGTAATGTGCTGACACAAGAGAGCAAGTAACATGGTAACATGAAATCAGCATCACTTAGAGGAAGAGGAGCAGATAAGAAGTGTGACGCATGTAAAAAACAGACACATACGGGTTTGGCTTATAGCCTGTGATGCTGGGCTCGTCCAACTAATGATGAATCACAAAGGAAGAGAAGATGAGAGCCACTGAGTGGCTTAGCATAAGATGGAGAACATGTAACTATCGCACTTTGGTTTTTATCAGTATCAATGATGCATAAAGTTGGGTGCCCAAGTGTACCCATGTTCATGGGACAGCCTCAGATCTAGACCTCTATCTCAGGGAAAACTAAATCCTGGAAATGTCCCCAAATGTCAAAATAGGCAGACAGGCATGTTATGGAGGTGTGTCAAAATTTATGTGGGTGTATCCTGATTGTTTATGCAGATGAGGAGAGGCAGAAAGCCTGTAGGTGCGTGGGGGGGAGCCCGGAAAGCAGCCAGACGGACGAGCAGGAGGGGCAGACAGCCAGGAGGAGCAGGGAGGACAAACGGGCAGAAGAGAAAGAAGAGGAAATGGAGGGAGGAGAGACAGGGAGGGGAAGAGAAGGGAAGGCAGGAAATGGAGGGGAGAAGAGAGAGGACTCACAGGCAAAACACGGGAGACCCTGAGGAAACAGGAGAGGAGAAAGAGTACACGCAGCGCAGCAGCAGACGTGACAGCGCTGAACAACGTGTGCACAGGTAGGTGTGTGCTTGGGGTTTAAGTAGGGTAATATATTGATATAAGCCATGATCCACAATGCTCATGATACAGCTCAACAATCACCACAGCCAATTACAAGTGGCCATGATGTCAGGGATATGGAAACACACAGCAAACATTTGTTTAGAGAATCAATACTCAAATACTATTGTCCTCTCATTTCAGTACCCAGAAGGTCTTTCACCTGAAATTTGGGTACCGACTCTTTGACCTTTTTGGTACTTTGTTAGTTGCCTCATGTTGCTTTGAAACCTCACGTATCAAAGTGCTAATTGTCAGACCTCCTTTATAGGTGACACATACCGCTAATTGTCATTCAGCCTAATATGACAGCTGTATTTGTGATTCTGATTTAACTACTTACAGGTAAAGCTCCTTTTCTTATGTGGTGTTTACATTATTTTGTCCAATTACTGATAAATGGGCAATTCATCTCTCTCTATAGGAACAGGTTACCAGAAAAATGGCAGAGAACAAGGTCCGAGAGAGCTACGGAGTAACACGCAGCCTTAAATCTATCAGGTGAATCTCGCACCTCGAAAGAATCCCTGCTGGCACAAAAAAAGTGCCAGGAAGGACTCCTAAATCACATATGTGCTGCCTTGAAGCAGCCCGAGACAGCCGTGTGATGCTCCCCCCTGCTCCCTAAACAAATCCCCATGCTGCAGGGCCCCCCCCCCACATTAACCCCTTGCAGCGGGTTCCCCAATCTGCATCAATTGTGACCCAGCTGCATTAAAAAATTTAAATCCTTAATTGACCGTAAAGGTTCTGAAAGGACTTGCGCTAAAAAATATTAACCCCAGGCAACTAAAATTAACCCCCTAACTCATAGGGGTCAATACAGACCCCCATAAGCCTTAATTAACCCTATAACTCATGGGGGTTAATACAGACCCCCATAAGCCCTTAATTCACACTATAACTCATGGGTGTCAATACAGACCCCCATAAGCCTTAATTAACCCTATAACTCATGGGGTCAACACAGACCCCCATAAGCCCTTAATTAACCCTATAACTCATGGGGGTCAATACAGACCCTCATAAGCCTCTATTTAACCCCATCAGACCCATAAGGGTATATTATGACCCTTATGGGGCAGTTACAACCCCAACATTAACCACATAAGTGCCATGACAATCCTCAAGGACCATCATGACACTAAGTACAAACACTACACTGCACTATACCACCCAATAAACCATTAAATCTAAACTAACCCCTCTCTACACTAACCTATTAACAACTACACTACCTACCTACCCCCTAATAAACCTCCCCACCACTCTAATTACAGAAAATGAAAAAACTAAAATCACAAAAAATAAAAAATCTACATTACAGAAAATAAAAAAAATACATTACAACCCCCCACTACAGAAAAAAAATACACACGTGAAAAAGAAAAACAAACAGAATACATACCATACAATACAAATAACATAAAATAAAATACAATACCCCCTATCTATCTAACATACAAGCAATCCTATCTAATCACATATATAGTTGTGAGCATACGAGCCGTTGCATCGCTCGTGAAGCAAAGCGAAGGGCCGCATTTGCGGAAGGTGGAGTCTCCAACTTCGGCTGTGTTTGTCCGCAAATGCGAACCCTCGCAAAGCTAGGGTCCGCATTTGCGGAGGTGGAGGCTCAAAGGCGCCTCACACACGGTTAAAAACACCTCGGAACCAACCGTAACGAAACAAACACCCACTTGTAGATTTTCTCTGTGTTGACACGGACGGCCGTGCTGCGAAGCTCACACTTTGCTCGCAGCAGGGCTAATTTAATACTGTCATAACTTTTATAAATTTATAAAAAATACGGGATGCGTTACGACCCATTACAAACACGCAAAAAACGTCCGAAACCGGCGCACATGAAAACATGACAAACACAATAAATACACACACACACAAATACATAAAAAGCTTACCTACAGCAAGGGGGGGCACCAAGGGCCTCAAAAACTGAAGTTACACCTCAATTTAACTACAAATAAAAGAGTTTAGACACCCGAAAATCCCCTAAGCGACAGAAAAAATGGCCACCGAAAAAAACGAAAACGAGGCTACAGCAGTCTAAAGACGCAAAACACCACCAAACACCTACGGATTGGCCGAAAAAGAAGTACGAGATACAAAAACAAGGACGCAACTCGCGCGACCCCAAAACTATTACAAACAAACACATAAAAAGCTTACCCACAGCATGGGGGGTACCCAGGACCTCTGTAAGTGAAGTTACAACTCGATTTAAGTAACAAAGAGTTTAGACAGCCGAAAATCAACTAAGCGAGATAAAAAATGGCTTCCGAACAAAACGAAAACAAGGATAAAGACGCAAAAATGCTACATTGACTCGCAAAACTGAAACAACGGAGCAGTCAACTTCACGAGGCACGTAACACATATTATGCGGCAGGGACTACACTGATATTGACCACAATTTTACAGGAAAATGAAAACTATTACGCGTAAAATGGCAGCTGGAACGCAAATTTTGCGTTTAAATGGTCTGAGGCACCTCAAAGTTTATAAATACTGCCTACTTTCCAGAAAATTCTACATTTCTCCTCAGTTGATGTGCGGTGTGACTGGATAGGTAACTGCTGCTATTACTTGAGAAGAGAATTATTTCCTAATTTCCTACTTTACACTGTGCAAATTACAACTGAGAGGTAAGCTATAATATATTACATTTTATTACCAAGACAGCAAAAAAAAACACAAAAAAAAGACAAACTTTACCTATGAAAATGAGATTCATGTATAGTGACATATCACACGCACATTTATATGTATAGGCCCTACAACAAACTAATGTTAACTCTCACTAATGAAACAAGTATATTTAAATGACATTAATTTACTGCAACTCATAGCAAAAAATATTATGACACTAATACATATGGAACCTGAAGCTGAATGTTTGCCCTTTTTTTCACTATCCAAACAGACTCTGCATCAACAGCGTCACTCAAGAATTTGTACAGTGCACTGTGAAAGAGAATTACTTTTAAAGAACAGAAAGAAAGAAGAAGAGGTAAGATAGAAAAATACATTACATGCTGAAAAATAGCGTTCGAAACATTAGCAACATACATAAAACAAAAGTATTCCTCCTCTTCACTGTAGAATAACCTCCAACCATCACCCACAAGCCAAATGCAGCAACCAAAAAGTGGTGAACACAAAACAGGATAGAACAAAAAAGCGCAACATGATATAGAAAAAGGAATTAACATTCATTTTTACTGTCCAACAACATGGAATCCTCACAAAGAAGACTTATTAAGCAAATAAAGCATTCAAAATATGGTGGACACAAAACAGGATTGTACAAAAAATCCTACAAAAAGATCGAAAAGTAAATTAATATTCTTCTTTACTGTTTAACAACCTATAAGCCTTACATAGAAGCCTAAATAAGCATACCAAAAGTGGTGGACATAAAACAGGATAATGCTAAAAACATTGCGATCATATCCAAAATGGGAAAAACATTAAGTACAGTAAAAAAAAAAAGGATAACTGTAATATACAAATACAATTAAAGTGTTTTAAAGTGTTGCACAAAAAATAGCATAGCAGAAAAATTCACCATAACAGATAGAGTAGACCAAAAAAATGTAATATGTTATTCATTACAAATACATTCAAATCAAATAACATTGTGCTTTTTCTTTACAACAGACACTGCGTGAAGAGCATCGGACGAAGACTTACAACAGCCGGCCAAAAAATGTTCTGCTTCAAATCAAACTTCAAGCAAGGTACACTATAACAAGTAAAAAAAGAGAAAAATAAATAAACATGTTAGCTCTGCATCAATGTCAACCCAAAAAAAACACATCTCTAACAACAATAAGAACCACTAATTATAACCTTTACCAAAATATTAGTGACACATTTGTCATTTACCTTTTATTTGTCTTTTACGGACAACAATGTTTAACAGTAAACCCAAACTTCAATCTACAAGACAACAAAGTCAGAGGTGCTCATCAGAGAACGAACCAACCTTAATAGGTTAGTTCTATAGCCATGATAAGCTACTCTGAGAGCAACCTCTTTTAGCTCACGTGTGCCCTTCACAGGGAGAAATATCCTGTAGTATATCAGTCTGGTCCCACTCAAAAGAGTGACCCAGCCCCGAAATACCAGGCAATTCTACCCTGAACAGGAGAAACAGCAAACCCCAGACGCGTTTCGGCCTTTATGGGCCTCGTCAGTGAGGTGCAGCTGAACTCCCTAAGGCACAGTGAGCAAGGGGTCCACGTCTGGAGTCCCCTGTTACCTTTAGGGAGACTAAACCCCAAAGGTAATTTGCATATACAAGACAACAAAGTCAGAGGTGCTCATCAGAGAACGAACCAACCTTAATAGGTTAGTTCTATAGCCATGATAAGCTACTCTGAGAGCAACCTCTTTTAGCTCACGTGTGCCCTTCACAGGGAGAAATATCCTGTAGTATATCAGTCTGGTCCCACTCAAAAGAGTGACCCAGCCCCGAAATACCAGGCAATTCTACCCTGAACAGGAGAAACAGCAAACCCCAGACGCGTTTCGGCCTTTATGGGCCTCGTCAGTGAGGTGCAGCTGAACTCCCTAAGGCACAGTGAGCAAGGGGTCCACGTCTGGAGTCCCCTGTTACCTTTAGGGAGACTAAACCCCAAAGGTAATTTGCATATACAAGACAACAAAGTCAGAGGTGCTCATCAGAGAACGAACCAACCTTAATAGGTTAGTTCTATAGCCATGATAAGCTACTCTGAGAGCAACCTCTTTTAGCTCACGTGTGCCCTTCACAGGGAGAAATATCCTGTAGTATATCAGTCTGGTCCCACTCAAAAGAGTAACCCAGCCCCGAAATACCAGGCAATTCTACCCTGAACAGGAGAAACAGCAAACCCCAGACGCGTTTCGGCCTTTATGGGCCTCGTCAGTGAGGTGCAGCTGAACTCCCTAAGGCACAGTGAGCAAGGGGTCCACGTCTGGAGTCCCCTGTTACCTTTAGGGAGACTAAACCCCAAAGGTAATTTGCATATACAAGACAACAAAGTCAGAGGTGCTCATCAGAGAACGAACCAACCTTAATAGGTTAGTTCTATAGCCATGATAAGCTACTCTGAGAGCAACCTCTTTTAGCTCACGTGTGCCCTTCACAGGGAGAAATATCCTGTAGTATATCAGTCTGGTCCCACTCAAAAGAGTGACCCAGCCCCGAAATACCAGGCAATTCTACCCTGAACAGGAGAAACAGCAAACCCCAGACGCGTTTCGGCCTTTATGGGCCTCGTCAGTGAGGTGCAGCTGAACTCCCTAAGGCACAGTGAGCAAGGGGTCCACGTCTGGAGTCCCCTGTTACCTTTAGGGAGACTAAACCCCAAAGGTAATTTGCATATACAAGACAACAAAGTCAGAGGTGCTCATCAGAGAACGAACCAACCTTAATAGGTTAGTTCTATAGCCATGATAAGCTACTCTGAGAGCAACCTCTTTTAGCTCACGTGTGCCCTTCACAGGGAGAAATATCCTGTAGTATATCAGTCTGGTCCCACTCAAAAGAGTGACCCAGCCCCGAAATACCAGGCAATTCTACCCTGAACAGGAGAAACAGCAAACCCCAGACGCGTTTCGGCCTTTATGGGCCTCGTCAGTGAGGTGCAGCTGAACTCCCTAAGGCACAGTGAGCAAGGGGTCCACGTCTGGAGTCCCCTGTTACCTTTAGGGAGACTAAACCCCAAAGGTAATTTGCATATACAAGACAACAAAGTCAGAGGTGCTCATCAGAGAACGAACCAACCTTAATAGGTTAGTTCTATAGCCATGATAAGCTACTCTGAGAGCAACCTCTTTTAGCTCACGTGTGCCCTTCACAGGGAGAAATATCCTGTAGTATATCAGTCTGGTCCCACTCAAAAGAGTGACCCAGCCCCGAAATACCAGGCAAATCTACCCTGAACAGGAAAAACAGCAAACCCCAGACGCGTTTCGGCCTTTATGGGCCTCGTCAGTGAGGTGCAGCTGAACTCCCTAAGGCACAGTGAGCAAGGGGTCCACGTCTGGAGTCCCCTGTTACCTTTAGGGAGACTAAACCCCAAAGGTAATTTGCATATACAAGACAACAAAGTCAGAGGTGCTCATCATCTCTGATGAGCGCCTCTGACTTACCTTTTTTTTGTCTATGCAAATTACTCTTAGGGTTTAGTCTCCCTAAGGGTAATAGGGGACTCCAGACGTGGACCCCTTGCTCACTGTGCCTTAGGGAGTTCAGCTGCACCTCACTGACGAGGCCCATAAAGGCCGAAATGCGTCTAGGGTTTGTTGTTTCTCCTGTTCAGGGTAGAATTGCCTGGTATTTCGGGGCTGGGTCACTCTTCTGAGTGGGACCAGACTGATATACTACAGGATATTTCTCCCTGTGAAGGGCACAAGTGAGCTAAAAGAGGTTGCTCTCAGAGTGGCTTATCATGGTCATAGAACTAATCTATTACGGTTAGTTTGTTCTCTGATGAGCACCTCTGACTTACCTTTTTTTTGTCTATGCAAATTACTCTTAGGGTTTAGTCTCCCTAAGGGTAATAGGGGACTCCAGACGTGGACCCCTTGCTCACTGTGCCTTAGGGAGTTCAGCTGCACCTCACTGACGAGGCCCATAAAGGCCGAAACGCGTCTGGGGTTTGTTGTTTCTCCTGTTCAGGGTAGAATTGCCTGGTATTTCGGGGCTGGGTCACTCTTCTGAGTGGGACCAGACTGATATACTACAGGATATTTCTCCCTGTGAAGGGCACAAGTGAGCTAAAAGAGGTTGCTCTCAGAGTGGCTTATCATGGTCATAGAACTAATCTATTACGGTTAGTTTGTTCTCTGATGAGCGCCTCTGACTTACCTTTTTTTTGTCTATGCAAATTACTCTTAGGGTTTAGTCTCCCTAAGGGTAATAGGGGACTCCAGACATGGACCCCTTGCTCACTGTGCCTTAGGGAGTTCAGCTGCACCTCACTGACGAGGCCCATAAAGGCCGAAACGCGTCTGGGGTTTGTTGTTTATCCTGTTCAGGGTAGAATTGCCTGGTATTTCGGGGCTGGGTCACTCTTCTGAGTGGGACCAGACTGATATACTACAGGATATTTCTCCCTGTGAAGGGCACAAGTGAGCTAAAAGAGGTTGCTCTCAGAGTGGCTTATCATGGTCATAGAACTAATCTATTACGGTTAGTTTGTTCTCTGATGAGCGCCTCTGACTTACCTTTTTTTGTCTATGCAAATTACTCTTAGGGTTTAGTCTCCCTAAGGGTAATAGGGGACTCCAGACGTGGACCCCTTGCTCACTGTGCCTTAGGGAGTTCAGCTGCACCTCACTGACGAGGCCCATAAAGGCCGAAACGCGTCTGGGGTTTGTTGTTTCTCCTGTTCAGGGTAGAATTGCCTGGTATTTCGGGGCTGGGTCACTCTTCTGAGTGGGACCAGACTGATATACTACAGGATATTTCTCCCTGTGAAGGGCACAAGTGAGCTAAAAGAGGTTGCTCTCAGAGTGGCTTATCATGGTCATAGAACTAATCTATTACGGTTAGTTTGTTCTCTGATGAGCGCCTCTGACTTACCTTTTTTTTTTTGTCTATGCAAATTACTCTTAGGGTTTAGTCTCCCCAAGGGTAATAGGGGACTCCAGACGTGGACCCCTTGCTCACTGTGCCTTAGGGAGTTCAGCTGCACCTCACTGACGAGGCCCATAAAGGCCGAAACGCGTCTAGGGTTTGTTGTTTCTCCTGTTCAGGGTAGAATTGCCTGGTATTTCGGGGCTGGGTCACTCTTCTGAGTGGGACCAGACTGATATACTACAGGATATTTCTCCCTGTGAAGGGCACAAGTGAGCTAAAAGAGGTTGCTCTCAGAGTGGCTTATCATGGTCATAGAACTAATCTATTACGGTTAGTTTGTTCTCTGATGAGCGCCTCTGACTTACCTTTTTTTTGTCTATGCAAATTACTCTTAGGGTTTAGTCTCCCTAAGGGTAATAGGGGACTCCAGACGTGGACCCCTTGCTCACTGTGCCTTAGGGAGTTCAGCTGCACCTCACTGACGAGGCCCATAAAGGCCGAAACGCGTCTGGGGTTTGTTGTTTCTCCTGTTCAGGGTAGAATTGCCTGGTATTTCGGGGCTGGGTCACTCTTCTGAGTGGGACCAGACTGATATACTACAGGATATTTCTCCCTGTGAAGGGCACAAGTGAGCTAAAAGAGGTTGCTCTCAGAGTGGCTTATCATGGTCATAGAACTAATCTATTACGGTTAGTTTGTTCTCTGATGAGCGCCTCTGACTTACCTTTTTTTTTTCAAACTTCAATCTAGGCAAAAAAAATAAGCAACATAAAACAGCATAGTCAAAAAAATTGTCAAAACACAGAGTAAATAACATTTTTCATTCTCAATTCCCAGCTCTAATGTACAATATTAGGCGTAAAACCTAACCACACACATAAAATAGAATACTAGAACAAATACGACTAACACCGAAAAAACAACAATACAAACCTTTTCACAGCCCCAACATATAAGCCTTTAAGTAAAATATAAAAATACTATTACAACAATGCCCTGCATGACAAATTACAAAGACTAATTTTTCCCCTCTACTATGCCTATAAGCCAAAAGTACAACAAAAAAAACTATTAACAAACAAAACAAAAAATCAATTTCAATTAACAATATACACCTACTACATCTACAAGAAGCTATAATGTAATTACCTTGAGTGCTGTCCATGTAAGACAGAAATTACAACCTACGACAGAAAGTAACAGCAAAAAAATAAAACACACTTATTTAACAATACAAAGAAAGTTCAGCTACAATGAACTACAATCACATAGAAACAAACTGTTGCAAATAAATTATAAAAAAAAAAAAATTAACATCTCAAACTAAACTAATGATACATTATTTTATTTTACAGATTAACATGGCTGATAACGACAGAAAACAAGAAAAGATAAGACGTCAAGCTAGAGAACGACAACAAAGATGGGCCAACCAGCAGACACCGGAGCAGAAGGAATATCGACGAGAAAAAGAACGCAAATGAATTGCAAGCAAAAGACTATCACCTGCAAAAATTAAAGATACACCAAAAAAGCTACTAAAAAAACAAAGCATTTACAACCTGTTCCTGAAACATCACATGACATTTTACCTGAAAAAATAAAATATATACCAAAAAAAGCACCAAAAAAACAATGCATTTACAACCTGTTCCTGAAACATCACATGACATTTCAACTGATGAATTTGAAACTGAAACTGATATATGCTTTGCAAATTGTCCTTTACTCAAGTCTTTAGCAGTAGAGGTTCATAATTGTGGGGACATGAATAATCAATGTCAGTTTTGTAAAGCTTATCATTGTATACAGGAGAGACCCAGAGATGGCCAATTTATTAGTTGCTGTCAAAACGGCAAGGTCAAACTTCCAGAAAGAAAACAATTTCCAATCTATTTACAAAACATTATGACTGAACCTACTTTTCCAAACTACAAAAATTTTAAGACAAACATAAGATCCTACAATAGTGCCATATCCTTTGCATCTATGGGGGCAACATTAGCTGCTAATGTACCAGGACATGGTCCTTACTGTTTTTAAGTTCAAGGCAAAATTTACCATCGGACTTCCCATTTACATCCAGAGGAAGGAGAGCAAAGAAAAATATACAATGGAAGCTGTTGACCAACGTATGCAGCTGCAAGAAAATAAAAAATGCTTACCCAATGTTTTTATAGAGCTAGATAACATTATGGCCAATAACCCCTACACTAAAGCTTATACAAAATTGGCAGAAGTAGAAAATGAACAACAATTTCATGCAGAAAGACATCAATCACCAATACCAAAGTTCAACATGGTGCTTAAAAGAGACAGACATACTGATAAGCGTCATTATAACTTGCCAACATCAAATGAGGTTGCAATGGTGTTTCAAAATGATGAAGGAGAACCACCATTTCAAAGAGACATTAGAATATATCCCAGAAATGAGGAGCAACCACTCATTAATATCAGTATCTTAAGTCCAAATTTAGATCCAATGACATATCCCATTTTTTTCCCCACACAGAAAAAGCAGGTTGGCAACCAAAATTAACCCTTCCCAGTTACCCAAATGCTAAAGCCAGAATACGAAATAATGTTTCTATGCTTGAATTTAAAGTATAAAATAAAATAATCCCAAGAATTTACACAGTCAGTCCAAGAGATCTTGAAAGTTTCTGCTTACGACTATTACTTTTAAATGTTCCTGGAGCACAAAGTTTTAAACACTTAAGAACTGTTAATGACATAGTATATGAATCCTTCCATTTAGCTGCAAGACATAGAAACTTACTAGCTGATGATACAGAATGGGAAAGATGTCTAGAAGAAGCAGCACTATGTGGAAAGGTAATGTTGTTAGGTGGCGATTTTAGACAAACATTACCTGTCGTTGTACATGGAAATCGTACTGACATTATCGAAACCTGTATAAAGTCAAGCACACTATGGAAACATTTTACCCATCTTCAACTGCAACAAAATATGAGATCAGAAGGCCAAATCGATTGGCTTATTAAAATTGGAGAAGGCAAAACAGAAAAAATAAGAAATTTACCCGACGACACTGTGCACATCCCACCTCATATGATTTGTCACCAAGATCTTATATCGGCTACATTTGAAGGTACCATAAATAACCAGGAATATTCAGATCTTGCCAACCAAGTCATCCTAACCTGTAAAAATATGGATGCATTAATACTCAATAATGAAATTAATGCACCCCAAAGAAATTATCACAGTGCTGATTCTGTACTTGCCGATGACAAAGAAAGTCAGGCAAACTTTTCCACTGAATTCATAAACTCATTAACTCCTTCTGGAATGCCACCACATATTTTGCAGCTAAAGAAAGGTGCAATTGTCATGTTACTGCGAAATATGAACCCCAAAAAAGGCCTATGCAATGGCACAAGATTAATTGTTCAACAATTAAAGACCATTCCATAGATGCTGAAATTTTAACTGGTACCCATAAAGGAGAGAGAGTTTTCATACCAAGAATAGATTTAGCACCTAGTAAAAGTAGTCTCCCTTTTATACTTCAAAGAAGACAATTTCCCATCATTATGGCATTTGCCATGACCATTAATAAATCACAAGGACAAACGTTCAAATCTGTGGGTATTTTCTTAGAACAACCAGTATTTGCACATGGCCAATTGTACGTTGCCTTATCATGGTGCAAAAATCCAAAGGCTATTAAAGTTTACATTGAAAAGAATGAGTCAAGGTGATTTATTAGAAGATGGACGTATTTTTACTAAAAACATTGTCTACTATGAAGTACTGTAACTTTCCATCACACAAACAAAAGCCATGCAAAACCAATTTAAAAGGAAAAGCAAAAACATAAAAAAACATAATATAACCACAACATTTTTACAAAAAGTGCACACAACTGTCTGTTTCCCTGAAAAGGTAATTATTACACCACAGAAATTAGTTTACAACAACAATATTTTACTATTAAACTACATGAAATTGTCAAACACATAGATAACAGTGGTTACAGATCGCGGAACAAATTTAAATTCTCCACTTTTCCACAGACAAAACTCTATGTGCCATTTAAAACAATTACTACACCAACAAACAAAGGTCAACCACTGAAAACTACAAATCAATAAAGAATTCAGTCATAATTCATGGAAGTACTGTTTATGCATGATTAGCCTCACAAAACACTTGCTTTGCATTATTTTGACAAATTCTGTTCAAATGTTAATTAACTATGTTACTGTTTCTAATGTTACAAGTTTGAAAAAAATATTTTCAAGTTCCTTACTTAGACGCATAAGAAAGCTCAAGTTTCCAAAAATATACTTTCAAGTTCCTTACTTAGACATATTACAAAGTTCATGTTAACACCACAACCACGTTTTGAGGCGCAATGTAAATGTTGTCTTTTATGTTAAACATTAATCCAGGGAGTTATCCGATCGCCAGTTAATGGGGTCAGGAAGGAATTACATTTTTTGCCGCTTTGATACAATTGGCTATGTTTCAAAAAGGTTTTTTTACTGTTTGCCTTCCTCTGGATTCATTGTATATTTAAGTTAACAATTCTTGACATAGAACTTGCATGTTAAAAAAACATTACCACATGTTTACAATACTGATTAATTTCAAGTTCAACTGTTCTTACATTCAAATGTTAATACTTTTACTACAAAACTCTTTAACAGTTACTCAAGAAGAAAACAAAATCTTAAAAAAATAAACATGGTTAATATAAGAATTGTACTTATTTCAACATAACTAAAACCTTACAAGTGTCAAATACGTATATTACTAACTAAACAACTTTACAAACATACACATCTCATTGCTGTCATTTTATGATGGGCAAGTCGCTAGTGAGTATATAAGTGTGAGTTTATGTTTTTATATCTTCGTATAGAATAAATCTCATTAATAACTGATTTAAAAATATTATGTAAAATGCAGTTTTGCAATGCTGTCAGAATCATATTCAGCTTGTATGTTTCATGGGCCAATTAGGCTCGGTCTCTTCTCTATTTTCTTGTGTTAGTACTTCTCCTTTACCCTTACTACTTCCTCATTCCTGGATTACCAGACACACATATACAGTAAACTCCCCATTATCCGGCACCCACGGGGACTCCCTATTGCCAGATAAGTGTAGTTGTTGGTTAATCGGGACACCCCCAAAAAAAGGTCTAAATGACCCTTAAACCCCCCAAAATACATTAGCAACTAAATTGGTCCATTTAGGCCCCCAAAAAAATAATAAAAAAACACATTTTTTTTTTTGTTTTTTTTTGCAGTTTTGAACCGATGAAAAGTGCCGGATAGTGCCGGTTATGCTGGTTTACCGGGAGTTTTTTGAAAATTGGGAATTGATGCCGGTGCCGGTTGCTTCAGAGTCCGGTTAGTTGAGGGCCGGATAATCGGGAGTTTACTGTATATAGAAGCAAGTTTTTGTGAGGATATATATATGGTCCCAAGACTCACTAAGGTTTCTCCAATCAAAAGAAGTCCCATCTGTCTATAAATGTTACAATGTTATCATCACAAAATGTATCCACCACATATAGTACCTGGAGTTACAGTTCCACTCAAGTTTTCTTAAGAACTATACATGTTCATGAGCAAAATGATTTTACAGCATAAAGGACACAATGTTTAATTTCTAGGTTTGTAAGTTTGCATTAGTGCAAGGCTTTCATCACATATATAGTTCTCAGCAATATGGGTTGTTGCTAGCGCTTGTGGGCTCACGTAGCGAGCCTGCCGCAACTGCGACCCTTGCTTTGCGAGAACCACAGTTGCTGGCAAGGGGCAACAAAGGCGCTCCTTGCGCTGGTAGAGGTTATCCCTACAACCCTGTATGACTTAGGCAGGGGGCGCCAAAGGCGCTCACTGCACTGGTCGAGATGAGTACCAAAGGCGCTTATCCCTACAACCCGCTGGACTACAGTTCAACATAAATATGTGAGTCGCGGGACTACAGTTCAACAGAAACCTTCATTATCCAATTCACACTGCAAGACCCAAAGCAGTTTTGAAAAAAAAATCAGTTTAAAAATTATGACCCGTAACACTTTACAAAGGGAAGCCCCAGGAAAGCGAAACTTAGAAGAAAAATATGACTCGCGGGACTTAGACAAAAAAATGCGATTTACATAAAAAAAATAAGAAGTGCGACCGCGGGAATACGAACTTAACGGCCGAACCTCGCACATTGAAAAACACTAAATAACTCAAGTACAGTGGCAGGCACCACCAAACTACAAACTCATAACAAAAGATCTATGCTTGTTTATGCCAGAAGCTTGCCAGGAAAAATGGGAGAGTTAGAATTATTAGCAGTTAATAAGAAATGGGATTTAATAGGCATTACAGAAACATGGTGGGATGAATCTCATGACTGGACTGTTAATCTGGATGGTTATAACCTATTTAGGAAGGATAGGGGCAATGGTAAAAAGGGAGGAGGGATTTGTCTGTACGTTAAGCCTGAATTTAAGCCTATAGTCAGAGAAGATATTTATGGTGGACCCAGTGATAAAGTTGAATGCTTGTGGGTAGAGTTAAATAGCGGAGCAGCAAATTCCAAAATAATATTAGTAGGAGTATGCTATAATCCCCCAAATATAAATGAAAGTGAGGAAATACAATGATTGTTACAGATTGGAGATGCAGCTAAGCACGGGCAAGTTCTAATAATGTGAGATTTGAATTACCCTGAAATAAACTGGATAAATGAGACCAGCAGCTCAGCTAAAGGGAGCAGGTTCTTGTGTACACTCAGGGATCATTATCTGGCCCAAGTAATACAAGAACCTACTAGAAATGAAGCGATCTTGGATTTAGTCATCACAAATAATATTGATATAGTATCAAATGATGAAATAGGGCAACCTTTGGGAAAAAGTCATCACAACACAGTCTCATTTGAGATTGAATTAAAAAAAAAACTGTAAGGGGACAACAAAAACTCTTAATTTTAAAAGGGCAGATTTTAACGGACAGCGATACAAAGTATAGATTGGGACAGAGAACTGATAGGTAAAAACACTGAACATAAATGGACAACATTCAGATCCTTACTAAATATACATAAACATCGGCATAAAACCGTGTGGGAATAAAAGTAAAAGGAGTAAATCACATCTAACGTGGCTTAATAATGATTTAAAGATCAAGATACAGAGTAAAAAACAGGCATTTATATTATACAAACAAGAGGGGACAGAGACTGCTTTTTGGGAATACAAGGAAATCACCAAGGAAGGAAAAGCGCTATTAGACTGGCTAACATAGAAAATGACAAGTTATATTTAAAGGAGAGTAAGACTAACCCTAAACATGAGTATAAATATATTACTGGGAAGAAGGCGAGGAAGGAAGCTATATAAGCATTACAATGTGACACAGTCTGATAATTAGCGTCCAGGAAAAGGCAGATGAGCTAAATGGGTTATTTTCTTCGGTATACACAAGGGAGGTACCAGTGGTTGGGACACTGCAACATAATGGGGCTACACTACCATTACCAAATAATCGGTTAACACAGGAAGTAACCCAAAAGAGGTTGAAAAAAATAAATGTTAATAAAGCCCCGGGTCCTGATGGAATACATCCAAGGGTACTGACGGAGCTGGGGTCTGTAATAGCCAAACCATTATATCTGATCTATCAAGATTCACTCAACACAGGGTCTCTACCAGATGACTGGAGAGTGAGATTTATGGCAGAGTGGCCAGAAGAAAGCCATTACTTTCAGCAAGAAAACAAAATGGCACGTTTTGAGTTTGCGAAAAGGCATGTGGGAGACTCCCAAAATGTATGGAGGAACGTGCTCTGGTCTGATGAGACTGGGTGGTTTAAGGGGAAACATGTAAATGTGTTGGAATGGCCAAGTCACAGCCCAGACCTCAATCCAATAGAAAATCTGTGGTCAGACTTAAAGATTGCTCTTCACAAGTGCAAACCATCCAACCTAAAGGAGCTGGAGCAGTTTCTGCAAGGAGGAATGGGCAAAAATCCCAGTGGTAAGATGTGGCAGGCTCATAGAGACTTATCCAAAGTAACTTGGAGCTGTGATTGCCGCAAAAGGTGGCTCTACAAAGTATTGACTATAGGGGGGGGAATAAATAAAATTAAAAAAAATCTAGGTATTGTCCCTCAAAATGAATAAAGATGACGTGTTGTTACATTTTAATAATTATTTACATGTTTTAAATATCACATAACGATAGTACAAAGGAAAATGTATTTAAATATCACTTCTTGGTAACTATGCTCAACATTGGAAATCATGTCCAGCTATAACTATTACTTATTGTTGAGGAGTTGATCCAAAATAGTTAAATTCATGGACTGGTTGGTCTGTTGGGTTTCTGGCCTCCATGGACTTGCTTCCAATGAACTAATTTCATCTCTTGGTTTTTGTACCAGCTGGGACATGTCTTAGACTGAAAAATATAATGACACCTATGGGCTTTAGACCCTCTAGATTATTCCAGGTGATTAAACCTCCAGTCTTACCATAGATAGAGAGCTATAAAATGTATATACCTGTGGATCAGCATCTTCTTTTCTACTATTCAAGCTGCCACACAATACCAACACCACCTGTAATACTCTGTGAGTTTCCAAAGACATTTTTTTTATAGATTAATTATTAAACCATATTCAAGGAATTTGTCGATAACATGTGTCTGATGGAAATATTATTTGTGTATTATTGGTCCTGTGGAAAAGCCAGGAATTTGTTGATAAGATGTTTCCAATGAATATATTCTTCACAGATGTTTTTTAGTCTTTTGAGAACATCAACTGTTTCTTCTTCAAGGTTCGTCTAACACATTGGCAATCTAGAAGATTTCTATTTGTGAAATATGTACTTCACCATTAAAAGTCTTTTAGTACAACTAAAAGGATATACTCCTCCCTACGATACTAATGAAAAAAAAGAGTTTCTACAGCTCAGTTGACCCTCAAAAAGTATCATCTACAACAACCTGGTAAAACAATATAATATACAATGTACCATCCTGGAGATGCAAGAACTGGTACACATTTGTAAACCATTAAACTTCCTTACAGATCATTGCCAAACCAGGTAATGCCAGGGTGTAACCAGAAACAATCAAGCTCCGATACACATTTCATTATAAATATGTTTTGTAGACCATAATAATATTTTGATTATTTTTCTAAACATTTAGAAAGATATGGAGAAAGAAAACCAGACGGAGGTCCTAAACTTCATACTGATAGGAATTACAGACAATGCAGATCTTCAGACTCCGATATGCCTTCTTATTCTTCTCATTTATCTCTTCACACTTGGTGGTAACATGACCATTCTTCTACTGGTTTCCCTGGATCCTCATCTGCACAATCCCATGTACATCTTCTTGGGGAACTTGTCAGTCATAGACATGTCCACCACCACCATCAGTCTACATAAGATCTTCTCTTCCTTCATGTCAAGAGATAACACCATTTTGTTGTGTTCTTGTTTGACTCAGGTGTTCCTGTTTTTATCGTTGACTGCTGATGAGTTTTTTATCCTTACGGCGATGAGTTATGACCGATATGTGGCCATTTGTAACCCTTTGCATTACTCAATGATCATGAGCACTCCAGTCTGCGTTGCCTTGGCCGCCCTATGTTGGTCACTTAGTTTTGGATGCATCACACCATATCTTGTTGTATTGTCCAGTTACACCTGTTATAGATCCAATATAATCAACCACTTCTACTGTGACATTGTCCCTCTTATGAAGCTCACATGCAATGATACAACTACACTGGAGATTATAATTGCTATTGAAGCACTGCTTTTTGGTTCATTTCCATTTTTTCTAACTATGTGCTCCTATATTTTCATAATTAACACCATCCTGAAGATCCATTCCAGCACCGGGAGACAGAAAGCCTTCCACACATGTTCCTCACACCTCACTGTCGTTGTTCTTCTCTACGTAACTATTTTCTGTTTATACCTGAGACCAACCTCAATGGGAGATATGACATTTACAAAAATATTCTCTCTAATTAACACAGTTGCCGTCCCTGTACTAAATCCTCTAATTTACAGTCTAAAAAATAAAGATGTGAAGTCAGCACTTAGACGGCAACTAAGATGTTGTAGACACCAGATTTAAATTCACAAAAAGAGAGACAGGGAAAAAGGATATGGAAAAGGTGTTTTCCTTCTGTAAATTGCTGAATAATGTATAGAGCTAAAAGAGTTACAGGTTTTAGACGTCTCCCTAATACATAATGAGGGGCACTGGCCAGTGGCCATACTTACACCCAGATGGACACTCTGGAAGTCTTATATTTTTTACATTATAATTATTAAATATCCCTTGTTTCCATCCATGGTAAGGCATGTGGGGCAAAGTGTAAGAGTTAATAAACTTTCTATGGAAAATAACTTTTTAAAATAATAATTTTAACTTGAAAACAGGATAAAACGTATAACATGAGGTAAAAGTAAGTTTTATAACGACTTTTAAAAAATTATCCAAATTAAAAATAAAATGAAAAAAAATTATAATGTAACTATTTTTATTTTATAATAAATGATAATTACTCTTCATACTAAGCCGTCTTTCTGTATGATAAAGGTCAAATGTTGAAATCACAAAATCTGAAATATAATCATAGACCAGTTCTCATTGTCTATACAATTTCAGTGATTAAAGTGGGAAATATCTTAGTTAATTCTTGACCCTCTCGAAGGGCCATGAGCTGCCAGGCTGGCTGGAGGAACTAGTATGGACAGAGATTGCCCTGGAGGATAAATATGGCAAGTGGGCAAAGTATTTTGGTGCCCCCAGTTGGAGCTGATGGAAGGGCTCTGGGAAATAGTGTACGGGATTCCATGATGTGGCCTGGTGAATGTAAAGAGGCATATTATTTTCTTTTTAAATGCTGTCAATGGATGGGTCTATAGCCATGGTCCCAGGAGACTAATTTGCTGGCACCCCTGATTCAGCAAGTTGGAGGCTTAATACGAGGATATGCTGGATGAGGAGTCTCTGTAGGGGTATTGGCCACCAAGATGGAAGGAGACCTGTCAGTCAGACAAGGATGCAGATGACCCACCAGGGTCCCAGGATGCATTGGTAGTCTAGGATTGGGTGGACGATTGATTGCTTGGTAAGTGTGGCTCCGGAGGGGGACCTAGAGGGTTGGATGCAGGACCCCAGTCCAGTAAGATGTGTGGGCTCTTGTAATTATGCTCAAGGGGTCTGGGAGAAGGATGGTACAGACTGAATTGATAACCCTGGTACAGTGGATGTAAAAATGGGCAAGGTCGAGTTAAACTTTGCTATGACTGGGACAGATGAGTTTGGAACCCTATATTATGGTTACATACCAGAATAAGTAGAGTCTGGGTCTCAGACAGTAATAGCAGGCAAGGTGGAGGGCCGGGGAGAAAGCAACCATGCTCCCTGGCTCATAAAAGAACCAGTAATAGAAACCCTCTCCACCTGGTCATGCCATGCCTTTACATGACCATTGCCCTCCAGTATATCCTGTGTGGTCTCTAACTTTGATATCTCACTTCTCTTCCTGTCTCCATGCCTTGTTTAAAGTTAATCCCCTCCTCCAGACCATGCCATGCCTTTACATGATCATCTCTCTCCAGCATATCCTGTGTGGTCTCTAACTGTGATGTCTCACTTCTCTTCCTGTCCCCATTCTTTGTCTAAGGCTTCCCCCTCCTCCTGGCCATGCCATGCCTTTACATGACCATCCACCTCCCGCATATCCTGGGTGAACTCTAACTGTGATGTCTCACTTCTCATTTTGTTCCCATGATTTGTATAACACTAACCCCCCTCCTCCTGGCCATGCCATGCCTTTACATGACTATCCTCCTTCAGCATATCCTGTGTGGTCTCCAACTGTGAGGTTTCACTTCTCATCCTGTCCCCATGCTTTGTCTAATGCTAACCCCCCTCCTCCTGGCCATGCCATGCCTTTACATAACCCTCCACCTCCAGCATATCCTGTGTGGTCTCTAACTGTGATGTCTCACTTCTCTTCCTGTCTCCAGGATTTGAATAAAGCTAACCCCCCTCCTCACAGCCATGCCATGCCTTTCCATGACCATTCCTTTCCAGCACATTTTTATGTGGTCTCTAACTGTGATGTCTCACATCTCTTCCTGTCCCCATGCTTTGTCTAACACTAACCCCCTAACCCCCCTCCTCCAGGCCATGCCATGCCTTTACATGACCATCCTCCTCCAGCATATCCTTTGTGGTCTCTAACTGTAATGTCTCACTACTCTTCCTGTCTCCATGCTTTGTCTAACACTAACCCCACTCCTCCTGGCCATGCCATGCCTTTACATGACCATCCTCCTACAGCATATCCTTTGTGGTCTCTAACTCTAATGTCTCACTACTCTTCCTGTAACCATGCTTTATCTAAAACTAACCCCACTCCTCCTGGCCATGCCATGCCTTTACATGACCACCCCCCTCCAGTATATCATGTGTGGTCTCTAACTGTGATGTCTCACTTCTCTTCCTGTCCCCATTCTTTGTCTAAGGCTTCCCCCTCCTCCTGGCCATGCCATGCCTTTACATGACCATCCACCTCCCGCATATCCTGGGTGAACTCTAACTGTGATGTCTCACTTCTCATTTTGTTCCCATGATTTGTATAACACTAACCCCCCTCCTCCTGGCAATGCCATGCCTTTACATGACCATCCTCCTTCAGCATATCCTGTGTGGTCTCCAACTGTGATGTTTCACTTCTCATCCTGTCCCCATGCTTTGTCTAATGCTAACCCCCCTCCTCCCGGACATGCAGTGTCTTTACATGACCATCTTCCTCCAGCATATCCTGGGTGGACTCTAACTGTGATGTCTCACTTCTCTTCCTGTCTCCATGCTTTGTCTAACAATAACCCCCCTCCTCCTGGCCATGCCATGCCTTTACATGACCATCCTCCTTCAGCATATCCTGTGTGGTCTCCAACTGTGATGTTTCACTTCTCATCCTGTCCCCATGCTTTGTCTAATGCTAACCCCCCTCCTCACAGCCATGCCATGCCTTTCCATGACCATTCCTTTCCAGCACATTTTTATGTGGTCTCTAACTGTGATGTCTCACATCTCTTCCTGTCCCCATGCTTTGTCTAACACTAACCCCCTAACCCCCCTCCTCCAGGCCATGCCATGCCTTTACATGACCATCCTCCTCCAGCATATCCTTTGTGGTCTCTAACTGTAATGTCTCACTACTCTTCCTGTCTCCATGCTTTGTCTAACACTAACCCCACTCCTCCTGGCCATGCCATGCCTTTACATGACCATCCTCCTACAGCATATCCTTTGTGGTCTCTAACTCTAATGTCTCACTACTCTTCCTGTAACCATGCTTTATCTAAAACTAACCCCACTCCTCCTGGCCATGCCATGCCTTTACATGACCACCCCCCTCCAGTATATCATGTGTGGTCTCTAACTGTGATGTCTCACTTCTCTTCCTGTCCCCATTCTTTGTCTAAGGCTTCCCCCTCCTCCTGGCCATGCCATGCCTTTACATGACCATCCACCTCCCGCATATCCTGGGTGAACTCTAACTGTGATGTCTCACTTCTCATTTTGTTCCCATGATTTGTATAACACTAACCCCCCTCCTCCTGGCAATGCCATGCCTTTACATGACCATCCTCCTTCAGCATATCCTGTGTGGTCTCCAACTGTGATGTTTCACTTCTCATCCTGTCCCCATGCTTTGTCTAATGCTAACCCCCCTCCTCCTGGCCATGCCATGCCTTTACATAACCCTCCACCTCCAGCCTATCCTGTGTGGTCTCTAACTGTGATGTCTCACTTTTCTTCCTGTCTCCAGGCTTTGAATAAAGCTAATCCCCCTCCTCACAGCCATGCCATGCCTTTACATGACCATCCTCCTACAGCATATCCTTTGTGGTCTCTAACTGTAATGTCTCACTACTCTTCCTGTCCCCATGCTTTGTCTAACACCAATTCCCCTCCTCCTGGCCATGCAATGCCTTTACATGACCATCCCCCTCCAGTATATCATGTGTGGTCTCTAACTGTGATGTCTCACTTTTCTTCCTGTCCCCATTCTTTGTCTAAGGCTTCCCCCCTCCTCCTGGCCATGCCATGCCTTTACATGACCATCCTCCTCCCGCATATCCTGGGTGGACTCTAACTGTGATGTCTTACTTCTCTTCCTGTCTCCATGCTTTGTCTAACAATAACCCCCCTCCTCCTGACCATGCCATGTCTTTACATGGCCATCCTCCTCCAGCATATCCTGTGTGGTCTCTAACTGTGATGTCTCACATCTCTTCCTGTCCCCATGCTTTGTCTAATGCTAACCCCCCACCTCCCGGACATGCAGTGTCTTTACATGACCATCTTCCTCCAGCATATCCTGGGTGGACTCTAACTGTGATGTCTCACTTCTCTTCCTGTCTCCATGCTTTGTCTAACAATAACCCCCCTCCTCCTGGCCATGCCATGCCTTTACATGACCATCCTCCTTCAGCATATCCTGTGTGGTCTCCAACTGTGATGTTTCACTTCTCATCCTGTCCCCATGCTTTGTCTAATGCTAACCCCCCTCCTCCTGGCCATGCCATGCCTTTACATAACCCTCCACCTCCAGCATATCCTGTGTGGTCTCTAACTGTGATGTCTCACTTCTCTTCCTGTCTCCAGGCTTTGAATAAAGCTAATCCCCCTCCTTACAGCCATGCCATGCCTTTACATGACCATCCCTTTCCAGCATATCCAATGTGGTCTCTAACTGTCATGTCTCACATCTCTTCCTTTCCCTATGATTTGTCTAACACTAACCCCCTAACCCCACTCCTCCTGGCCATGCCATGCCTTTACATGATCATCCTCCTACAGCATATCCTTTGTGGTCTCTAACTGTAATGTCTCACTACTCTTCCTGTCCCCGTGCTTTGTCTAACACTAAACCCCCTCCTCCTGGCCATGCAATGCCTTTACATGACCATCCCCCTCCAGTATATCATGTGTGGTCTCTAACTGTGATGTCTCACTTGTCTTCCTGTCCCCATTCTTTGTCTAAGGCTTCCCCCCCCCACCTGGCCAAGACATGCCTTTACATGACCATCCTCCTCCCGCATATCCTGGGTGGACTCTAACTGTGATGTCTCACATCTCTTCCTGTCCCCATGCTTTGTCTAACACTAACCCCACTCCTCCTGGCCATGACATTTCTTTACATGACCATGCTCCTCCAGCATATTCTTTGTGGTCTCTAACTTTAATGTCTCACTACACTTCCTGTCTCCATGCTTTGTCTAACACTAACACCACTCCTCCTGGCCATGCCATGCCTTTACATGACCATCCTCCTACAGCATATCCTGTTTGGTCTCTAACTGTGATGTCTCACCTCTCTTCCTGTCCCCATGCTTTGTCTAATGCTAACCCCCCACCTCCCAGACATGCAATGCCTTTACATGACCATCTTCCTCCAGCATATCCTGTGTGGTCTCTAACTGGGATGTCTCACTTCTCTTCCTGTCTCCATGCTTTGTCTATAGCTAACCCCCCTCCTCCTGGCCATGCGATGCCTTAAGATGATGCTCCTGAAGCATATCCTATGTGGTATATTACTGTGATGTCTCAGTTCTCTTCCTGTCTCCACAGCTTGATTCTCTCTGCTCATGGATCACCCCCAATTGTTGCAGCTTTATAACAGTATCACCACCTGACTTTCCTTTTACAGGTTATATGATCTGATCTCTAGCGGCAGACAACATTTTACATACTAGAGCCAGCCACCTCAAACCGACTTTCCATCAGATCCCTTCACTCTCCTATTATTTGAATTTTTTTTTGACTTATTACACCTTCCTACCTAATACACTCTCACTTCTTCCTGACCCTTGCTATTCATTATCTGTAACTGTTATCCAGGTTTCTGCCTCTTCTACTCCCTTTAGACTGTAAGTAGTGACTTTCCAATCTTTTCGGGTGGTTTGGGATAAAGCACTTTCTACATAAGATTCTAAGCTCAAAACAGGGCCCTCCATTTTGTTTTCTTTTTAGCTTGCTAATATTGTAATTTTCCTTCCCTTCTTATTTTCCCCTGTATAGCACTGTGGAATATGCTGGTGCTTAACAAATAAGAGTTAATAATAATAAAAACTAAAATAAAAATATTAATAATATTGTGTCCCAAGTTGAGTTTTTTCCCTAAGACATGGGGAAGAGGAGGGTACTGGTTCTGACATTTGGGGGTGGGCTAGCCAGGGCACCTTGGGAACTGTCACCTGGACTGGGTACCCCTATGGGACTTTTTGTACTGGTAAACCAGAAGGCCCAACGGAAACACCTGTACTCAAACAGTGGTCAGGGGAAGGAGCAAATCAGGGGACGGGGAATTAATGCCCACTGTTGGTCCCATAGGCTCATGGACAGTCATAGATGAAGCAAGTCAGAAGTTTTTTATTGGCTTGGTCCGGGACGGTGGTGTTGGCCCAGGAATATCCCAGGTTGTTACACACATGGGGGTGACAGTTATCATGTATTGGAAAATGGGGTTCCCCAGGGTGTGGCGTATCATCTACCCCCACTGCATTGTCTCCCCTGCAGCTGCCCAGGGATATTGGGAGAGGGGGAGTGGGCTTTTGCCATTCGTAGTGGAAGGTGTGTGGCAAGTGAGCCATGGAGGCTACTCCCAATATTGTGTGCCCGCTGGCATTTGGACTATGTGGAATGTAGAGCAAACACAACCCTATCACTCACATAAGCGAGAACAGTGTGGCTAGGATCCATGAGTTTTGGTGGGCGGACATCTCTTGGCAGGTTTGCTGTTGTGCCATGTTCTTTCCATTTGGTTATGATGGATTTGATGGTGCTCCTGGGGATCATCACAGATTTGGATATTTTTTTATAACCTAACCCTGACTTGTACTTCTCACCCACATTGTCCCTTACTTGTTTGGAGAGTTCCTTGGTCTTCACGGCAGTGTTTGGTTAGTGGTGCCTCTTGCTTAGGTGTTGCAACCTCTGGGGCCTTTCAAAAAAGGTGTGTATATGTAATGACAGATCATGTGACACTTAGATTGCACACAGGTGGACATCATTTCACTAATTATGTGACTTCTGAAGGTAATTGGTTGCACCAGAGCTTTTTATGGTCTTCATAACAAAGGTGGTGAATACATACGCACATGCTAATTTTCTGTTTTCTATTTCTAAAAAATAGTTTTATGTATATATTTTTCTCATTTCACTTCACCAACTTAGACTATTGTGTTCTGATCCACCACATAAAATTTAGATTAACAAAGCTTTGAACTTAAGGCTGTAATGTAACAAAATAGGTGAAAAGTCAAGGGGGTGAATACTTTTGCAATACTCTTTCCACGTCTCCAAATATTCCCAGAATGCCCCTTTGTTCTCTATCTGACCAATGTATTTCCTCGTCTCTTGTTGCTGCCTTCAGTACTTTCCTTGAGCTAGATGTACAGTTTCGAACTTCTTACCTTGTACTAAGAGATGTAATGGCTTACTAAAATGTATTAGTTTAAAAATGTATCACTTACATCCTTCATGTGGAAATTGTCAAATGTGGTCAAATGGCTCAAAAATATGGCATTAATTCTAAAAACATAACCATAAGTGATATTGGGTGAAACTCGGTTGATGAGCCAAGGTTGGAAATTAAGGATGTATTAAATTGTAATGAAGGACATTTATTAAAATGTTGATATCATTTACGTGATTTGATAGGAGTGTAGGGAAATTGAAGATTGGCTTAACCAGTTGGGAGTCAAGAAATGGGGAAATCTTGAAACCGATGATCTGTGTTTTGAAGATTAGATTAAGTTGGATAGGGGTGTATGGGATAAGGTTGATATGATGGTAGGGGAAGAAGACATATAATGTGGGAAATTTAATGAGATGGGTGTGTAATGTTGGTGTTTTGATTACATGGGATGAGGTGGCATCTCAGGGACGTGTTCAGCCTAAAATATTTAAATATGCAATGTTCACTGGGAAATCCAGTACGGAAAAGCAAAAGCAAGGATCAAACTAAAGAAGAAGATGTCCACTTCAGTGCATTTTATATAAGATTGTTATGCTTATACATGCATGATTTAATTTACATCTAGTGATAGTTTTATCACATATCACAGATTATAATTGTCAAACTATGAGACGTTGTCACGCTTTACGTGGTGCGTACAACTTGAGCAATGTTGAGGAATAATCACATTGACACCTAGGATGGTAAGACAAATTAGAAAATCCATCATTAAGAATGGAATCTGTAGCTTTAAAACATCTGAAATGGCCTTGATAATGAAATTTGTCACATGGTCTGGTTAGTTTCTTACATATTTTATGCAAATCTAGAACTTAAATCTGAAAAATTGTATCTACACAATACTGCATTATCTCTTACCACTAAACATACTTAGACAATAGTAAAGCTCTCAAACATTAGAAAAAGAAAAATCTCATATATATAAAGGTAAGTGGACTTGTAGCCCGTAAGTGCAATGAAACTGCAACGTGAAACCCACAATGGCTGCGGGCTTGAAATTTGGTTAAGTTACAGAGCTATTAAATTAGACCATGCCCCGAGTTACGGGCTTTAGACGCAAACTCGTAAACCCTTTATCGAACGTTGTATGCGTGACTATGAATGTGATCAATTAGTCAAACCCGTAATTATGAGTTTAGATGGAGCCAATGGAAACAGACATAGTCATCATTACCTCAAGGAAACATGGAGGTTGGATTTCAAACACTTAAGGGTTTTAATTCATGAGTTATGATCGGACCCACATTCCAGAAATAATGCAATATTGATAACGTCGTAATTATAATATTCTAGTCCATGCGAGTTCCATTATATGTATTAACACATTAAATGCCGGGATCGATACAACTGGGAAATTACACATGAAATAACATTTTTTATATTGAGGATTTGCAAGCTTGAGAATGTTGTGCTACTAATTATATTACCCAGCATCACTTTCCCTTTACCTATAAATACAGTACAGTGTGTGTATATTTACATTTACAGTGCTACGGATTGGACTTTACCCCCTAGCGGGTCCTCTCTAGTCTTCTTGGCTCCATTTGCGAGTTACGGGTTATTGTGTTCTCATTACACAATGTATAGATTTATTGTCACACACTGTATCATCTCGTCTGTAGTCAGTTATGGGCACAAAGCTTGATCTGATCTTCACCTTGTGAGGATAATAAAGGGGGAACAAAACAAATCTACAATTGGCAGAAAAAGCTGTGGTGTGGAGGTGAAACGTACAGTTATAACCCTAGTGATGCATATATAATTACACATAATACATGTACAGAGGCATGGGCGTAGAAACTGAAAAAAATCTATGGGGGGGACGGGGGTAAAGTGCCCGATCCAAATAGTACACAAATGAACAAGAGCAATATCTCTACTGATCTACAGTACCAGTGTGCGTGTGTATATATGTTTATATATATATATATATATATATATATATATATATATATATATATATATATATATATATACACACACATATATCTATCTCTATCTTTATATATATTCACATTTGAATGGCTAAAAATAAGGTAAAAACAAATTTCCTGCTCAGAATTCTCAGAAATACAGTGATTGAAATACACTCTGGGAAACTGGCCAGGGACATGCAAATGAGCCCACAATGCATTTTTTTACTCTTTAATCTAAATACCACAATAAAGTGTATATATATATATATATATATATATATATATAAATATATATATATATATATATATATAAATATATAGACAGAGAGAGAGAGAGTGGTATAGATAGATACACACACACATACATATATATAAAATTACGCCAATTTAGAGTGAAGCCTGGTAATGCTGTTTGCCACACAATCACGGCACTCATTGTGAGCCTCCCCCCATCTCTCCCTCCCTCTACTTTACTGCTCTTGTGATGAGCACCTTCTCCCCCTGTCTACTTCCTCCCTTGTGTCTCATTTCCCTTCTCCTCTCCCTCCCATCTCCTTTCCCCCTCCTCTCCCTCCATTGTGTCTCCCTACCCCTGTGTTTTTACCCCCCTCTCCCTCTCATGTTTCTAATCCCTCCCCTGTGTCTCTTCCTCCCTCCCCTGTGTCTCTTCCCCCCTCTCCCTCCCTTGTGTCTTTTCCCCCTCCCTTGTGTCTCTTCCCCCCATTTCACTCCCCTGTTTATCTTACCCCTCCTCTCCCTCCCCTGTGTCTCTTCCCCCTCCTATCACTCCCCTGTCTACTCCCCCTCCTCTCACTCCTCTGTGTCTCTTCCCCCTTTCTCTCCCTTCCCTATGTCTCTTTCCCTCCTGTGTCTCTTCCCCACCTCTCCCTCCCCTGTGTCTCTTTCCCCCTCCCCTGTGTCTCTTTCCAACTTCCCTGTGTCTCTTTCCCCCTCTCCCTCCCTTGTGTCTCCCATTTGCCCTCCCATGCATCTCTTTGCGCCTCCCCTGTGTCTCTTTCCCCCTCCTCTCTCTCCTTTGTGTCTCCTTTCCCCCTCCTATCCCTCCCTTGTATCCCCCCCGTGTTTTTACCCCCCTCTCCCTCCCATGTTTCTAACCCCCTCCCCTGTGTCTCTTTCTCTCTTGTGTCTCTTTCCCCCTGCTCCCTCCCATGCATTTCTTTCCCCCTCCTGTGTCTCTTTCCCCCTCCCATGTGTCTCTTTCCCCTCTCTCCATCCCCTTTGTCTGTCCCCCCTCCCCTGTGTCTCTTTCCCCACTGTCCCCTCTCCCCCTGGGTCGGTTCCCTCTCTCCCTAATGCCTATTCCCCTCCATTTCCCTCCCTATGTATCTTCCCCCTCCTCTCCCTCCCCTGTGTCTCTTTCCCCTGCTCTCCTTCCCCTGTCTCTTCCCCCTTCTCTCCCTCCCCTGTGTCTCTTTCTCTCCTGTGTCTCTGCCCCACCTCCCCCTCCCCTGTGTCTCTTTCCACCTGTGTCTCTTTCCACATCCACAGCTAAAGCAGCACAATGCGCCTGCGCAGCTGACGCAGCACAATTCGCATATGCGGCTGATGCAGCGAAATGTACAGGCATGGCTAAAAGAGTGCATTGCGCATGTGCGCCTGATACTTCCCCCTCCTTAACACCATGCATTGCATGTGCACGTTATGATCGGCTTTGCGATCGATCGTTGTCAAACTGCGATTTGTCGCAAAGCGTTACAACGAATCACAGTTTGACAATTATAATATGTAACTAACGACTTGCCCGTCAAAAATGACGAGGCAATAACAATTTGAAGCCATGGCCTTGCTGTTTGACACCCAATGTAAACCTTTTTGTACTCTGAGGACCTTCGGCGCTCTCATCTACTTTTGCTCCTCTGAGCACCCTTGTCACTCAATATAAAGAGAGATATATATTTATCTATAATTACTTAATCAATAATACATTAATTATTTCTTGAATAAATTAATATATTTAAGTCTTTGTAATTAATATATCCAGCAATCAATAGCCTGAAGAGCTAACAATCTGTTTGTATTTTCTATGATGATAAAGTGTAATGAATGTCCCAACTGTGCATTAGAAATAGGCTGCGTGTGAAAGGTAAAGCCATTGGTTTAGTTGTGTAAAGCGCCATTGTAGATTGGTAATGTTATTAATGTGTTACGCATCTCTCAAGTATTTTCTGTAATTTTTAATAGAGTATTTTGTTCGTTCCTGTGTGATAGCGCTACGCGTTTGGCAGTGTTTTGCAAGGTCCGGGGTTGTGTAGCCTTGTTTTAATTTATTTTGGCCGCTATTCTTTTCCCGCTTAGACGATTGTTGTGTGGGGAAAGTCATTGAAATCGCCTTAAATTCACGTTGCACCTCACTCCCAGACGTCCTGGTTGTTCCCCCGTGCAGTGGGTGATATTTTTGTTGTATTTATTTTTATTTTCTTTGTGCTTTTTGAGTTTTTTGTATGTTCGCAGTTCGGCCGTTAACTTCGTATTTTTGCTATCTTGTATTTTTGTTTCTAAGGGCTGGGTTTGTCAAGTGCTTGAAGGCTAATGCGAGTGCGTTTTTACTAAGTGTTTTGTGGCTAAGTCCCGCATGTTTAATTGCCTTCACTGCTCGCCTCGTTTTGTGAGATGAGCAGATAATGAGCGCCTTTGGCGCTCTCTGCCTTTGTGCTGCGAGTTTAATTGCCTTAACAGCGCTTGCCTCACTACGTGAAGGCGCTCATCGCCTAAGTGCTACTCATTAACGTCTCACCTCGCTTTGCAAGGCTCGCAGCAAAGCGTGGCGACTTTTCGCAGTTTGACAACTATTATATTTGATATGTAACAAATAATTCTAATATATATATGCAATGAGCACCGAAGGTAAAGCATTCCCAGCCTTAAAATTGTATTCCCGTCATTTTTAACAGACAAATAGCTAGTATATATATTTGATACAGTGCCACATGGAAGACTATTGTGCAAACTCAGGGATACAGGAATTGCAGTAAATATCTGCTCATGGATCGAGAGCTGGCTTAAAGACAGGAAGAAAAGGATTGTGGTAAATGGAACATACCCCGATTGGACTAATGTGGTAAGTGGGGTACCTCAGGGTTCAGTATTGGGACTTCTCCTTGTTAACATATTTATTAATGACTTAGAGGTGGGATTGGAAAGAATTGTCTGCAAGTTTGCTGATGACACAAAGTTGTGCAAGGTAATTAAATCAGAAAATTATGTACTTTCATTTGCATACATTTTTTTTTCCTTACTTGCATACATGATTTAATGTGAATAAATGTAAAGGTATGCATTTAGGAAGGAAACATAACAATGCAATGTATAATCTTAATGGAGCAAATATAGGGGGTATCAGATATTGAGGAATATATATTAGGAAACAAATCTCCATGACTGGAAGGGCAGCCTAATGCTGATACACAAGTATTATGACTTTATATAGAAAGAGAAAGAAAGAAAAGACTAATAATAATAAGTCACATGAGCACATACAGTTTCTTCCTTTTGAGGGTCCTGTTCTTTTTAGGGGGAGCGGGCAACACTATTTGGATGGCATGCTGCTCCAGAGGACTGGGGAGGATGGAAGAAGAGACAAATGCAGGTTTATGAGGCAAGGGCCACCATGGGATACTGAAATAAAAGATGTCTCAGATACTCAATGTAGTCTTGTATTTCTCACCACCTGGCAAGGTCAGGGTTGGGGGTTGGGTTCCTCCTCCAGGACAGGGTCACATTACATGGATATAATGCAGGGTCTCACAAGATGTCTTTCATAGACAAAAATATATTCTTCTATGACTTATAACAACACAAACCCTCTGATACCGAGTAGTTGAAGGACCTGCTCTGGAGATAACCATCTATAGAGATTGTGTGACAATGTATAGAGCGTATACGTTCATTTCGTGTAATTAGCTATATACAAAGGATAAAGATTTCATGGTTACTAAAAAATATATACATAGAACGTACAGTGTAAAGGAGATGGGGAAGTGACACAAGAAGGTGAGAGTGTGGTGGACAATGGCCCCGTCACCAGGCAATAACACTGAGAGCGGTGGCTAGGTGTCCAACACTGTCTTTCAATAATCAATATTGTTTTGCCTTTGCCACGTGTTACAGGTGAATTTGACTCGTAAATAATGACACAGATCTGATCAAATCACGCAGGAGGTATCTTTATTTCTTGTACAAGGGGGTATGCAGAGAGTCTCACGGGAGGGCTGTGAAGAGTCCCTTTTCCATGGTGAAACCATGCGACATGAGCTTCCATAAAACCATTCTGACTTTCCTTCAGCTTTGACAGAAGTTTAATTAGTGAGGAGCACACAGTGAGATGTCCAGTCCACCTAGGAGATAAAGAAACCTTATTAAGAGACTTCCCAGGGACATATTATTGCATTAGTTTATCAGACATTTAATGAACTGTCTGCTACCTGCTTATGATGCTTAAGGAGGCCATTTAAGTTTGTGTCGGCTACACAGGTGAATTGCCACTGTTCCCACACTTCAAATCTGATGACCAAGGGGATAACCACAATGGCAGACAGAGCGAGTATGCACAGAGAGTCTCATGAGAGGGCTGCGAGGAAGTACTTTTTCATGGTGAGGGGCTTGAAACCTTGACACATGACCTTCCATGAAACCATTCTAACTTTCCTTCAACCATGACAGCAGTTCCATTGGTGAGGAGCACGAGGTAAGTAATGTCCAGTCCACCTAGGAGATAAAGACACTTTATTTATTGCCTTTGCAAGAACATACTTTCCCAGTTCAGTATCATGCATTGTTTTATCAGACATGTGAGAAAGTATGCACAGAGAGTTTCATGAGAGGGTTGTGAAAATGCACTTATTCATGACACTTCCTTAAAACCATTCGGACGTTCCTTCAACCTTGACAGCAGTTCCATTGGTGAGGAGCACAAGGTGAGTTCCAAGTCCACCTAGGAGATAAATAAACTTTATTAAGAGACTTTGCAAGGTCATACTCTCCCAGTTCAGTATCATGCATTGGTTTATCAGACCATTTGAGGCAATCTCTCTGCTACCTGCTCATGATGCTTAGGTCTCCTCAGCTTCAACCTTGACAGGAGCTCCATTGGTGAGGAGCACAAGATGAGTTCTAGTCCACTTAGGAGATAAAGAAAGAGACTTCACAAGGACATAATCTCCTGGTTTAATATCATGCTTTGGTTTTTCAGACCATCTGGGGCAGTCTCTCTGATACCTGCTTATGATAGTGAACAGAAGGGGGAGTCTGTGATGGGTCATGGAAACACCTGAGAACTAGTAGTCTTATATTTTTGTGTCCAGCTTATTTCCCTTTTATAGTAAAACTAGCGACTTGCCCGTCAAAAAATGACGGTCAATAAAAAAAAGTGTTGAAATGCTGTTTGTCACACAATGTGAGTGTACTGTGTGCCTCAAGTAACTAAATTCCTCAAAAAGCAGAAATATACATTACATAAAATAAGAAAAACTAAAATCACCAAAAATAAAAAATGTACATTACAGAACAAAACAAAAACCTAAATCACAAAAAATAAAGAAGGAACATTACAGAAAATAACAAAATACATTTCAACCCCCCCTCACTACAACATTTTTAAAAAAATTACACACCTGAAAATGAAATACATATAATACATACATATAATACAATACAACACAATTAAATAAAATACAATACAATTCAATTCAATTAAATACAATACACCCCTATCTAATATACATGCCACTATGTAATATACATGCCACTATGTAATATACATGCCACTATCTAATATACATGCCACTATGTAATATCCATGCCACTATATAATGTAATATACATCCCACTATCTAATATACAATACTATCTAATAATACACTCCCCTATCTATCTAATATACAATACATGCTATGCCAACTTTATAATTGTCGAACTCCGATTCGTCGTCACGCTGTGTTGCGTGGTGCGTACGACTTAGCAATGAGTGCCGCAGGCGCTCATCGCCCGGAGAGCCTTCCGCAGCGAGGCGAGCCGTTAAATCGTACTCACCTTTAACTCATAGCACTTAGCCAATGAGGCAATGAGCTCCGCAGGCGCTCATTGCTGTCGAGCCTCGCGCAGCGAGGCGAGTCGTTAAACACTTCACACGCACGACTTAGAAAAAAATCCCACCTTGGAACCAACCTTAATGTAACAAACACCAACACGCACTAAGAATTCGACTATAACGGCCGACCCGCGCGCAACTAAGAACAGTGAAAACACACCAAATACTCACACAAACTACATAAAAAGCTTACCCATAGCAAGGGGCGGGGGGGCACCCAGGACCTCTGAAAGTGAAGTTACATCTCAATTTAAGTCCAAATTCCCGAGTTCAGACACACAAAAATCCGCTAAGCGAGAGAAAAAATGGCCGCCCAAAAAAACGAAAAGGAGGCTTACAACCCAGCCACGTACAAATTAGACAAGAAGGGATCCGCGATAAGCTCGGAAACCTCCATTAACCCCAGGGGATCTGAGATAAGCTCGGAGCCCTACATTAACCCCACATTAACCATCACAGTGGGGGTCCCGATTGCACACGATTGGGGTCCCACGCTGCAATGAAAATTAAAAATTACTGCGTTACAGGTCCTTAAAGGACCTGTTGTAAAAGAAAAAAAATATACACTGTCACCCTGTCAATCATGGGGGTCAATACAGACCCCCAGAAAACCCTCATTATCCCTGTCACTCATGGGGGTCAATATAGACCCCCATAAGCCCTTCATTAACCCTGTTACTCATGGGGGTCAATACAGACCCCCATAAGCCCTTCATTAACCCTGTCACTCATGGAGGTCAATACAGACCCCCATAAGCCTCTATTTAACCCCATCATTCCCATAAGGGTATATTAACACCATTTTGGGCCTGTTACAACACTACATTAACCACATAAGTGCCATGATGGTCCTCAAGGACCATCATGACACTAAGTATAAACACTATACTGCACTATACTGCACTATACCACCCCCAAAAACGCATTAAATATCAACTAAACACCCTCTACACTAACCTATTAACATCTACACTACCTACCCCCTATTAACCCCCACCACTCTAATTACAGAAAATAAAAAAGCCTAAAGTCACACAAAAAAATCTATCTCACAAAAAAATACATTAGACAAAATAATAAAACCTAAGTTACAAAAAATAAAAAAAGGAACATTACAGAAAAAAAAAAAAAATTACAACCCCCCCACCTCACTACAGAATAAAAAAAATACACACCTGAAAAGGAAATACATAATACAAATACATACAATATAAATACATACAATTACAATTCAATTACATAAAATTACAATACAATTATAATACTATCTAATATACATCCCCCAATCTATCTAAATAAATCTAATATACATCCTATCTATATAATATTACATACCCAATCTATCTAAATAAATAACACAATTTAATATACAATACATCCTATGCTATCTATATAAAACCCCTAGCTAACATACAATAAATGCTATCTATATATTAACTAATCTAAGTCTAAGCTAAAATAAAATAATTAAGACCACTTACCTTTGCAGATGTTCATTGCGATCAGCCACCTACGAAAAAAAATTACAAAAAATTAGTGCGACACGTTTACACTAATAAAATAAACATTCTATACATTACAGACATTCTATACATTATATACATCACATATTATAATTGTCTAACTACGAATCGTCG
This sequence comes from Discoglossus pictus, assembly GCA_027410445.1. Classification (NCBI taxonomy): domain Eukaryota; kingdom Metazoa; phylum Chordata; class Amphibia; order Anura; family Alytidae; genus Discoglossus; species Discoglossus pictus. The sequence continues at coordinate 8,741,360 of CM050170.1, forward strand.
TCACGCTGCGTTGCGTAGTGCGTACGACTTAGCGATGAGCGCCACAGGCGCTCCTCGCCCGACGAGCCTCGCGTAGCGAGGCGAGCCGTTAAACCGTAGGGTTGCTTAGTGCGTACGACTTAGCGATGAGCGCCGCAGAAACTACACCGTACCACTTTGTCGATCGTACCGACTTTGCTATCGATTGGCAAGCCTCGCGTAGCGAGCCATTAAATCGTACCACTTTGGCAATGAGCGCCGCAGGCGCTCATTGCAGGCGAGCCTCGCGTAGCGAGGCGATCCGTTACATCGTACCACTTTGGCAATGAGCGCGTTACATCGTAGGACTTTGGCAATGAGCGCCGCAGGCGCTCATTGCAGACGAGCCTCGCGTAGCGAGGCGAGCCGTTAAACCGTATCACTTAGAAAAAAAATAGGCGGTGAATAGGTGAAAAAAATTAAGCGGCGGAACAAAAACAGTAAAAAAAACACTAAATACACACTAAAAAATAAAACAAAGGTCACTTACAGCATGGGGAACCAGGCAGGACGTCTGGATGTGAGTTGGAACTGAAATTTAGATCGATTTAGCCGAGTTACAAAGATCGAAAAAAATGAAAACGAGTCTATACTACTACGAACTGCGTAAAACACAGCCACAGACGTATGTGTTTGAAAAACAACGAGATAAAGGATGCGGATTAACCGCGCAATGAGTAAAAAGACAGTAGCGAGTACATTTTACAAAACTATATTACCGATTTACGCATTAACACAGATTTCCCGCCTTTGGCTCGCGCCACATAGGATTTCCCGCCGAAAACAACGCATTTGGCTCGCGCAACTGCGGATTTCCCGCCTAAAACTATGAATTTGTCTCGCGCACAAACCCTATATATAGGGCACACTTGACACATAAGTAACACTTTCTCCTCAGGTTAATGACAGTCTGACTGGATGTTTTTTGATGCCGGCAAATCGCAAGAGATTGTTAGCTCTTCAGTATACTGCTTCAGCATTATTACATTAAAAAAGGTAAATATATTATTTATAATTATTAAATAATAAATTGGCACTTAATTAATAAATAATAGATAAGAAATTTAATTAATAGAACATTAATATTGTTCTTATTATTTATAATTATTAATTAATAAATTGGTACTTAATAAATAATAGATAAGACATTTAATTAATAGAAAATTAATATTGTGCTTATTATTTATAATTATTAATTAATAAATTGGTACTTACTTAATAAATAATAGATAAGAAATGTAATTAATAGAAAAGTAATATTGTGCTTATTATTTATAATTATTAATTAATAAATTGGTACTTAATTAATAAATAATAAATAAGAAATGTAATTAATATAAAAATAATATTGTGCTTACCTGTGTGAAACAATTGTGAATAACATTCATAATGTACATTAATTAATTAATTAATTATTAATATCAAAATTAAAAATGTCAATAAAAAACATATTTTTTAATTAATTATTAATGTACATTAATTTAACAATTATTTTGTTATATGTCGTGATTACCTGTGTGAAACTATTGTTAATAACATTTATAATGTACATTAAGTAATTAGGAATACATTGATTCATTAATTATTAATGTACATTAATTTAAGAACTATTTTGGGATATGTTGTGATTACCTGTGGGTAAGAATTGTAAATAACATTCATTACTAATCATTAATATTAAAAAAGGTTAACGTTTAAGAATGTGCATAAAAAATGGAACACGTTGATTAATTAATTATTTATGTATGTACATTATTTAAATAATTCAGTTCTTATATATTTTGTATACCACTCTAAAAAAAAAAAAGGGAACATGGTTATGTGTTGATGTTATATTTAGTCAGACATTAATTTAATATTAATACACATTCATTGATTCTTATTTAAAGACTAACAGTAATATTGAGTGTATGTTTATAATCTATGCTTTCATATGTGTGTTCATGCTGATTGATTGATATATTTAGTTCATGTTTTTAATCTAAGCAAAAATAGGTATGTTAAGCCTCATTGATTAATACAGATGAAGTAACATATTATACATTAATTTTACTATTTTGTATAATTGCAGTGAATTCTACGTGAATGACCAGAGATAGTGACGTTTGCACAAATTGAACACCATAAAGATAATTTGGACAGGTATAGAATTTTAATTATATTACTATGGGAAAATATTTAAAAAGATGATGTTTTTAATGTAGCCAAATATATGTCTGTTGATGTTCATTTAATGATATTGATGAAGCAAAAGTTTAAAAATATTATCTATTTCATTTTACAGTTTATTCGGATCTGCAAGGGAATAAACAGACAGTGTGACGTTTGCAGCCTTTGAATAAATTCAACATCATCTTCACAGGTATAAAATGTTATTTTGTAGTGACGCATAGAAAAAGGCTATGGGCCTCATTCAATTGCGATTTGGCCAATTGAATAAGGCTCTATATAAGCACATAGCATATTTGTATACACAATTTTTTAGTTAGTAAACTTCTATCCAAAAGCAAGGTCTTCACTAACTAAAAATTTATGTAAAAAAAATATGCTCTGTTCTTATATAGAGCCCTATTCAATTGGCAAAATCGCAATTTAATGAGGCCCTATGTATTATATTTTTGGTGAAAATTTACATTGATTGAAATTGGATAGTACTTATTGAGTCATTAATTTATGATATTTAGTGAAAACTTTAAAAAAGTCGAAAAGACAAGACTAAGTAATAATAATATTTAAAGAAAAGAAGAAGCTTATAACACTTGCAAAAAAATAAAAGGATGGTATGCTGTGAATTCAATCAAGAAGGAATGTCATTGAAAGATTAGTAATATAAAGATGGATATGTGCAGCTATTTCCTATTTCATATATGTGAATAAAATACTTTGAAAAATAGTTTCATTTCTTTCAGACTAAAGTGCAACAATTGAAAATGTTTGATTAGTTTATTCATCTACTTTAATCTAAAAGTACAAATCGGCAAAAAAATGTATATAAAACAAAGAACAAACAATAATTACATCTCTATTTAAAATTACAGATTAAAATGGCGGACAATGGAGAAGACAAAATTGAACGCAAAAGAAGATTGGCAAGGGAAAGGAAGCAAAGGTGGAGAAATGCTCAGACACCGGAAACTTCACAACGCTTGCGAGAAGAAGATCGACAGAGACTTTTAAATAAAAGAAAGATGAGTAAGAAAGCCGCAAGTGAGTGTGTTGGGGCTTCAAAGAAACGTAAAAGTAAACAAAAACATCTCTGTGAACCATTGTCCAATGACTCTATTTTGCAGAATGACTTAAATGTAGACACACAAGAAAAAAATGAACATATAGAATGTGGGTCTGATATTTATGTTGAAGAAATGCATGATAATGTGTTTACTACTGCAGTAGAAGTAGACACTCATTATTGTGGGTTACTTAATGTGGTTTGTCAGTTTTGTGGGGCCTATCATTTTATAAAGGAAAGACCTACTGACCGTGATTACTGATGATTTCGATAGTTGCTGTCAGAAAGGAAAGGTAAGACTTCCACTAAGACACCCATTTCCAAATTATTTAGAAAGTATCATGAGCGATCCAACAATTCCAAATTATACTAATTTAAAAAAATATATAATTTGCACAGTTATATGTATTAGATACAATGGAAGCTGTGGAACAAAGAATGATGCTTCCAGAAAATAAACAGTGTTTGCGCATAGTCTTTGAACAGTTGGATTAAATTATGGCGAAAAACCCATACAGTCAAGCATACAAACAATTAGCACAGCTTGAAAAAGAACAACAGGAACATGCTCAAAGACATCAATTGCCTAAGCCAAGAGTAAATATGGTGTTAAAAAGATATCGCAACACCGATCAAAGACGATATAATTTACCAACAGTAAATGAGGTTGCAATGGTGTTTAAAAATGAAGATGGTGAACCACCTTTTCAGCGGAATATTAGAATATATCCACGCAATGAAGAACAACCATTTATCAACATAAATATATTAAGTTTTAATTTAGATCCAATGACATTTCCCATTTTCTTTCCAAATGGGGAACCTGGATGGGAAGCAAAATTACAATTGCAAAGTTATCCCAATAGTAAAGTTCATGTAAGATCCAATATTTCCATGATGGAATATAAAGTGGCACAAACTGCTATTCGGATTCTTTTAATCCAATTTTACATGGAGGAAAACTCACTCAACAATGGATTATTGATTCATATTTACAAGTTGAATCCAATAATCTAAATTTTATTAAATATCAACAAAATAAATTACGAGTAGAACAGTATTGTGGATTAACGGATTATGTGGCAGATTTAGCTTCCAACAGAGACATTCCAGCTGGAATAGCAATTATTTTGCCATCCTCTTTCCAAGGATCTCCTCGCAATATGCGAGAAAGGTATAATGACGCCATGGCTATTGTTACAAAATTTGGAAAACCAGATTTATTTATTACATTCACGTGTAATCCACAATGGACAGAGATCAAGGAAAATTTGAATCTGGGACAAAGTACTTCTGACCGACCAGATTTAGTGGCAAGAGTATTTAAAATCAAACTCAATTCATTAATTCATGATATCACTAAAGCACACTTATTTGGACAATGTGTGGCTTATGTTTACACCACTGAATTTCAAAAAAGGGGATTGCCACATGCTCACATACTTTTAATACTGCAGGAAAAAGACAAGTTGAACACTGCAGAGAGAGTGGATTCAGTAATTTGTGCACAATTGCCAGACCAAGAAAAATATAAAAAAATTTGGGAGATTGTTACACATAGAATGATTCATGGCCCATGTGGAGAAATGAATCCAAATTCACCATGTATGGAAAATAAAAAATTTACTAAAGAATTTCCAAAACAATTTCAACTGGAAACTTATGCAAATTGTGATGGATATCCTTTGTATAAAAGAACACAAGGACAAACAGCTATTATCTGTGGCTAAAAGGTTGATAATAGATTTGTCGTTCCATACAATCCACATTTGCTCATTAAGTACAATGCACACATCAATGTGGAAGCTTGCACTTCAATTAAATCAATTAAGTATGTGTATAAATATATATACAAGGGATATGATGCAGCTATTGTTGTTGTACAAGGTGTTGGAAATGAAAACAAAAATCCAATTTTACATGATGAACTATCAAATTATTTAGATGCTCGGTATGTGAGTGCTCCTGAAGCAATGTGGCGCCTTTTGAAATTTGAGATGCATGATCGGTCACATGCTATCTATCATTTAGCTGTACATTTGCCTCAAAGTCAGATGGTTTGCTTTACTCAAGGAAATGAAAGATCTGCATTATATCAAAGTGAAGACAGAGATACTACGCTTACTGCGTGGTTTAAATTAAACTGTCAGGATACGGAGGCCAGACAATTTTTATACATAGAGATACCATATCACTATGTATTTGTAAATGGTCTATGGCGAGAACGAAGAAGACATACTCATAAAATCATACCACGCATTTATACGGTCAGTCCAAGGGATATTGAACGTTTCAGCTTAAGATTACTTCTGCTACATGTTCCCGGTGCACAGAGTTTTGAGCATTTACGTACAGTGAATGACATAGTTATGATACATTCCTATTAGCTGCAAGACATCAAAATTTCATAGCTGATGATACAGAATGGGAGAGGTGTCTGGAAGAAGCAGCACTATGTCAAATGCCTAAGCAAATGAGACAACAATTTGCATTCATTTGTATATTTTGCAATGTACCTGATGCTTTCACTTTGTGGGAAACATTTAAATTAAACATGTCAGAAGATTTCTTGAAACGTTACAGAGAACCAATAGCTCTGTTAAAAACATTGATGGAAATCCAAGAAATATTGTTGGCTCATGGATTAAATTAAAAGTTTTCATTTACCTGATCCAGGACTTATAGATGACATGAATTTTGATGATTATGACACTGAGCTTCAAAAACAAAAAACCCAAGAAAAACTGGCAACTTTAACTACTTTACAGTTGGAAGCATTTCATGCCATCACAAATGCTACAGATGATGAAATGGTCAAAGACCGGTATTTCTATCTAGACGGACCAGGTGGATCAGGAAAAACTTATCTGTGCTATTGTTTGATGAGTTATATTCAATCACAGGGTCAGATAGCTATGCCATTTGCAACAACTGGAATTGCTGCACTTTTGTTAGATGGTGGTAGAACTGTGCATAGTGGATTTAAGCTGCCAGTTCCCATTTTGGAAACATCAGTGTCAGATATTCGACTCAATTCCATACAAGCAAAAAATTCAAACTAACTAAACTAATTATCATAGATGAGGCAACAATGATGTCATGTCATGCACTGCAATGTATTGACAGATTCTTAAAAGAAGTAATGGATAATAATTTGCCTTTTGGTGGAAAGATGATGCTGTTAGGAGGCGATTTTAGGCAAACATTGCCTGTTGTGCCACAGGGAAATAGAACAGAGATCATTGAAATATGTATCAAGACCAGTAAACTGTGGCAAATATTTACACATCTCAAATTAGAATTATATATGAGATCTGAAGGCCAAAATGAATTCAATGACTGGCTCATTAAAATCGGAGATGGAAAACATCCAGAAATACAGCATTTACCAAATGATACCATTGAAATTCCATCAGAAATGGTTTGCAATGAATCACTCATATCAGCCATATTTCTAAACACTCTTAATAATGAGGATTACACAGACATTGCAAACAAAGTAATATTTACATCAAAAAATATCGATGCCTTGAATGTAAATAACAAAATTTTAAAATACATCAATGCAGCACAAAATAATTATTACAGTGCAGATTCTATTCTGTCAGATGATAAAGACAGTGAATTGAATTTTAGTATCGAATTTATTAATTCGTTAACACCATCTGGAATGCCCCCACATATTTTACAATTGAAAAAAGGCGCAATTGTTATGTTATTGCGAAATATGAATCCAAAAAAAGGACTTTGTAATGGGACCCGATTAATTGTGCATGAGTTAAAAGATCATTTTATACATGCAGAAATTATAACTGGTACCCATAAAGGTGAACGAGTTTTTATACCAAGAATTGATTTACCTCCAAGTGAGAGTGGTTTGCGCTTTGTCCTTCAACGGAGACAATTTCCAGTTATCATGGCATTTGCTATGACCATCAATAAATCCCAAAGACCAACTTTTAGGCAGTTGGGATTTTTTTAAAGGAACCAGTTTTTGCACATGGACAACTCTATGTGGCTTTTTCAAGGTGCACTAATCGAAAAGAAATTAAAGTGAATGTTGAAGAAAACGAAACTCAAGGTCATTTATTGGACAATGGATGTGTTTACACCAAAAACATTGTCTACTATGAGGTGTTGAAAAGATAGAGGACAATGGTTTCATTTTAATACCAACATTTTATGGGACTCAATATGATTGCACAAAAACAATATTTCAACAAAAACATCTAAAGAATGGACAAAAAAACAGAGAAAACAGTGGTTTGACTTCCAGTACTAAATTAAAGTACTCTGGGACTCTTTAAATAGGGGACCACTATTTCACTTATGAAAATATATCTGATATTTGGAGAATGAACTAAATGAAAACAAAAAAAATAAAATATATAAAATATCCTGAAACAGATTGGAATGGGTTCAAAGTTTTATATTTACATGATTGGCCCCACAAAACAATTCACTGATTTTTTCATAATTTACAAGAGTTAAATGTTATTGTTTGAAGTTACAATTTCAGATGTTAAATATGTGTTTTTGAAATGTTTAAAAAAGTTTGGTAAATATATATGTGGTATAGTCAAATATGTATTGTTAGTATAAAGTTGAAGTATTTAATAATAATTGGAAATGTATTATTTAAAGACAAAGTATTGATTCAGGGAGAAATCCGATCGCCAGTTAATGGGGTCAGGAAGGAATTAATTTTTTCCCCTCTTTGATACAATTGGACAAGTTTCAATAGGGTTTTTTTATTGTTTGCCTTCCTCTGGATTCAATGCTAATTTAGTTTAACAAGAGTTTAACAAATATGTTACAAATGATAAAAAGCATGTTATTGTTAAAAAATGTTACTTACTATAAGTTAATATAATCCGCAGTTACTCAGTGATAAATATGTATTGAAAAGTGTTAGTATTGTTAACAAAATGTTGAACAAATGTTTCATATACAAGTTGCATGTTACAAAGTTTAATGTTTGGGAAATATAAGTTGAAAGTTAAAAAAATAAAAAGTTAAAAATAATTATGTGTTTTTATTTTTAGAAAAAAAAAGGGACAAATGTAGGTGACTCATTTTGTGATGCAAATAAATTTCACAACAATTAAATTTTATTGACCGTCATTTTTTGACGGGCAAGTCGCTAGTTCTATATATATTAAATATTGTACTCACCTTTCCGCCATGTCCCATCCAGCATTCTTTAAATCCTTCTGCGGCACGGCACCTGTCAAAAAAAACACAACATTAATACACATACATCAAAATAAAATACACATAATCTACATTATACTTACCTACCCGCGATGTCTCCGGATCCTCTTCTGCCACGCCCTGTAAAAAATAATAATATAATATATAATAATATATATACTTACATCCGCACTCCCGGACATCCCAGACACTAATGAGGCTCCAGGAGAATTTTCCGGAAGAAAATAAGCAATGGCGCCTTCTGATTGGTTGAAAATGCTGTCTATCAAATTCACCCAATCAGGAGGCGCCAATGTGTGAGTCAATCAGAAAGGGATACACCCTAAAATCCCACTCTGATTGGATAATGCACCTGTCAATCTTTATTTCAACCAATCACAAGGCGCAGATGCCTTCAGCCAATCACAATGGAATACACCCCCACAGGGTGATTGGTTGGAGCCTCTGCACATTCTGATTGGTTGCACTGACAATAGCCAATCACAATGGAATACACCCTCACGTACTGATTGGTGAAGGATTTGCGCATTCTCATTGGCTACTGTTAAAATCAATCAATCTTACAGCCAATGGGAAGGCGCAGATGTCTTCACCAATATTCAGTATATTTCATTGTGATTGGCTGATGTCAATAAAGCCTTAGGATTGGTTCAAATAAAGATTGACAGGTGTGTTATCCAATCAGCGTTGTATTTTGTGGTGTATACTTTTTTCATTGGTTCACAAATGGGGTCTTCTCATTGGCTGAATTTGATAGACAGCCTTTTCAGCCAATCAGAAGCCGCCATTGCCAATTTTACTCTGGAACACTCCATAGGAAGGTCATTAGCTTCGGAGACATCTGCAAGGGCGAATGTGTGTCGTTTTTTATTTATTTTATTTTTTTAAAGGCGTGGATGCTTCCATAGAAGACGAGGAGGCCGGAGACATCGCGGAAAGGTAAGTATAATGTAGATTGTGTTTATTTTACTTTGCTTTATGTTTACTAATGTAATGTTTTTTTTTTGACAGGAGTAAAGATGGCCGACGGAACATGGCGGACGGAACATGGAAGACGTGACATGCTGGAACGGGACATGCTGGAAAGGTGAGTATAATATTTACAATATATAGAATATTTAGAATGTTTACAATGTTTAGAATGTTTAGGTATTTCATGTAAATGTGTTGTATTCATTTTTGGAATCTTTTTTACCGTAGGTTGCTGATCTGAAGAAACATCTCAAAGGTAAGTGGCCTTAATTATTTTATTGTAGCTTACAATTAGGTTACCTATATATATAGTTAGCATGGATTGTATATTACATAGATAGGTGGATGTATTATTAGATAGTATTGTATATTACATAGTGGGATGTATATTACATTATATAGTGGCATGTATATTAAATAGTGGCATGTATAGTAGATAGTAGCATTTATATTAGATAGTGGCATGTATATTACAAAGGGTTGTATTGTCGTTTATTTAATTGTATTGTATTTTATTTTATTTAATTGTGTTGTATTTTAGTTTATTTAATTGTGTTGTATTGTATTATATGTATGTATTATATGTATTTCATGTTCAGGTGTGTAATTCAAAAAATGTAGTGATGGGGGTTGTAATGTATTTTGTTATTTTCTGTAATGGTCCTTTTTTTTGTGACTTAGTTTTTTTTTTTGTTCTGTAATGTACATTTTTTATTTTTGGTGATTTTAGTTTTTCTTATTTTATGTTATGTAGATTTCTGCTTTTTGAGGAATTTAGTTACTTGAGGCACACAGTACACTCACATTGTGTGACAAACAGCATTTCAACACTTTCTTTTATTGACCGTCATTTTTTGATGGGCAAGTCGCTAGTCTCTATATATATAGTAACCCTAATTCTAAGCTACAATAAAATAATTAAGACCACTTACCTTTGAGATGTTTCTTCAGATCAGCAACCTACGGTAAAAAAGATTAAAAAAAGGAATACAACACGTTTACATGAAATAACTAAACATTCTAAACATTCTAAACATTCTAAATATTCTAAATATTTTACTCACCTTTCCAGCATGTCCCGTTCCAGCATGTCACGTCCTAGCATGTCACGTCCTCCATGTTCCGTCGTCCATCTTTGCGTCTTGTCCGGCGCTACTCTATAAAAAAAAAACTTTCATTAGTAAACATAAACCAAAGTTAAATAAACTCAATCTACATTATACTTACCTTTCCACGATGTCTCCGGCATCCTCGTCTTCTCCGGAAGCATCCGTGCATTAAAAAAAAATAGAAAAAAGTGACACACATCCGCCCTGGCGGATGTCTCCGATGCTAATGACCTTCCTATGGAGTGGCGGCTTCTGATTGGCTGAAAAGGCTCAAATTCAACCAATGAGAAGACCCCATTTGTGAACCAATGAAAAAAGTATACACCTTAAAAATACAACGCTGATTGGATAACACACCTGTCAATCTTTATTTGAACCAATCCTAAGGCTTTATTGACATCAGCCAATCACAATGGAATATACCCCCACGTACTGATTGGTGAAGACATCTGAGCCTTCCCATTGGCTGTAATATTGAATGATATTAACAATAGCCAATGAGAATGCGCAAATCCTTCACCAATCAGTACGTGAGGGTGTATTCCTTTGTGATTGGCTATTGTCAGTGCAACCAATCAGAATGCGCAGAGGCTCCAACCAATCACCCTGTGGGGGTGTATTCCATTGTGATTGGCTGAAGGCATCTGCGCCTTGTGATTTGTTTAAATAAAGATTGGCAGGTGCATTATCCAATCAGAGTGGGATTTTAGGGTGTATCCCTTTGTGATTGGTTCCCACATTGGTGCCTCCTGATTGGGTGAATTTGATAGACAGCGTTTTCAACCAATCAGAAGGCGCCATTGCTTATTTTCTTCCGGAAAAGTCTCCTGGAGCCTCATTAGCGTCGGGGATGTCCGGGAGTGCGGATGTAAGTATATATATATATATATATATATATTTTTTTTTTTTTATACAGGGCGGGGCAGAAGAGGATCCGGAGGAGGCCGGAGACATTGCAGCGAAGTAAGTAGAATGTAGATTATGTTTATTTTATTTTGATGTATGTGTATTAATGTTGTGTTTTTTTTAACAGGTGCCGCGCCGGAGAAGGATTAAAAGAATAAGGACGGGACATGCTGGAAAGGTGAGTATAATATTTAGAATGTATAGAATGTATAGAATGTGTATTTTAGAACTGTTAACGTGTTGCACTATTTTTTTTTTTTTTCTAAGTTGGCTGATCTCAATGGACATCTGCAAAGGTAAGTGGTCTTAATTATTTTATTTTAGCTTAGACTTAGATTAGTTAATATATAGATAGCATTTATTGTATTTTAGCTAAGGGTATGCGTTTTATATAGATAGCATAGGATGTATTGTATATAGATTGTGGTATTTATTTAGATAGATTGGGGATGTATTATTATATAGATAGCATGTATATTATATTATGCTAATTATTTAGATAGATTGTGTGATGTATATTAGATAGGGGTGTATGGTATTGTAATTGTATGTATTTGTATTGTATGTATTTGTATTATATGTATTTCCTTTTCAGGTGTGTATTTTTTATTTTTTTCTGTAGTGGGGGGGGGTTGTAATGTTTTTTTGTTTTTTTTCTGTAATGTTCCTTTTTTTTATTTATTTTTTTACTTAGGTTTTTTTTATTTTCTGTAATGTAGTTTATTTTTTTGTGAGTTAGGTTTTTTATTTCATGTAATGTAGATTTTTTTGTTGTGACTTTAGGCTTTTTTTTTCTGTAATTAGAGTGGTGGGGGTTAATAGGGGGTATGTAGTGTAGATGTTAATAGGCTAGTGTAGAGGGTGTTTAGTTGATATTTAATGCTTTATTGGGGGTGATATAGTGCAGTATAGTGTTTATACTTAGTGTCATAATGGTCCTTCAGGACCATCATGGCACTTATGTGGTTAATGTAGTGTTGTAACAGGCCCATAATGGTGTTAATATACCCTTATGGGACGGATGGGGTTAAATAGAGGCTTATGGGGGTCTGTATTGATCCCCATGAGTGACAGGGTTAATGAAGGGCTTATGGGGGTCTGTATTGACTCCCATGAGTGACAGGCTTAATGAAGGGCTTATGGGGGTCTCTATTGACCAGCATGAGTGACAGGGTTAACGATGGGTTTATGGGGGTCTGTATTGACCCCCATGAGTGACAAAGTTAATGAAGGGCTTATGGGGGTCTATATTGACCCCCATGAGTTACAGGGTTAGTGAAGGGCTTATGGGGGTCTGTATTAACCCCCATGAGTGAGGGGGTTAATGAAGTGCTTATGGGGATCTGTATTGACCCTCATGAGTGACACAGTTAATGAAGGGCTTATGGAGGTCTGTATTGAACCCCATGAGTGACAGGGTAATAGTGTATATTTGTTTTCTTTTACAACGGGTCATTTAAAAACCTTTACGGTCCTTTAAGGACCTATAATGCGGGAATTTTGATTGCAGTGGGGGTCCCCGATCGTGTGCAATCAGGACCCCCACTGCGATGGTTAATGTGGGTTTAATGCAGGGCTCCGAGCTTATCTCGGATCCCCTGGGGTTAATGTGGGTTTCCGAGCTTATCTCGGATCCCTTCTTGGGTAAGTTGTAGGTGGCTGGGTCTTTGAGCCTCATTTTCATTTTTTTCGGCTGCCATTTTTTCTCTCGCTTAGGGGATTTTCGTGTGTCTGAACTCGGGAATTTGGACTTAAATGGAGGTGTAACTTCACTTTCATAGGTCCTGGGTGCCCCCCCCCCCCTTGCTATGGGTAAGCTTTTTATGTAGTTTGTGTGAGTATTTGGTGTGTTTTCACTGTTTTTAGTTGGCGCAGGTCAGCCGTTTTAGTCGGATTCTTAGTGCGTGTGGTTGTTTGTTACGTAAAGGTTGGTTCCGAGGTGAGTTTAACGGCTCGCCTCGCCAACGATGAGCGCCTGCGGCACTCATTGCCTCATTGCCTAAGTGCTTTGCGAGGACCCGCTTTTGCGGAGACGTTGGGATGCTCCACCACGGCAAATGCAAGCATAAGCAATGGCTCGTATGCTCACAACTATATATGTGATGTTTTTGTACATCTGACAATAACTTTCAGGTCTTCAGACCATATATCTATATAATAATTAGGCTTTGTGATGGTGTCCGGTGTAATATATGATGCTTTCATATCCATAGACCAAGGTACGTAATACACTGTAGTTAAATGTTTGGGGTTGGTGTATTTTTTCTTGGAGTAGATGGTAACATAATGCTCTGTGGTACTCACTAAGGCCGCTCTCCACATATAATTACTCACAAGGGATAACGTACAGAGACAAAATGGCAGAACTCAGACATACATTTTATATGAAGGTCATAAAACGTTCACTTTAATGAGAAGAAATACACATTGCAGAGCTGATTTAATATAACATAGTGAGGTCTGGCCAGCGTGTAGTCTATATAATCTAGATACTTCTTTAGTCACCTCTCAGACGGATCTCATCACATATGTAACTGTATCTTATATTTATAGCGTGCCACCATTTTCTGCAGAAAGATACAAGGGATACACTAAATATACGAGACTTGTGACTATACAATCCTAAAAAATCTTAAAAAATTAGTGTTATCCCAATTGATATACTGGACTTTTTTGTCTATACAATTCACCTAATTACCAATTATCACGCCTTACCTTTATCTATGCGATCTATCAGTCTTCATATGTGCAAGGTAGAGTTGGCTCCTTTAAGGCTTCCTATACCCATCTATATAAGGCCATGGCACTTGGTTGTCCAGTTGCTCATCTTTTGGCAATCCTGATGTGAATGGCTTTGCCTCCCAAACCAGCTCCTTACATCGGGCTCTGGGCTCTGTGACATCTTCTATTATGACACGTGTAACGGAACCCATCACTGTTTTACCCTGTTTTATGGTTATGGTTAAAATATGATCACATTGCTGTACTGTAGATATGTTGTTTTATGTTCTACAGAACATATTGGCTCAGAATATTACAGCTACTAGGCTAATAGATAATCCTATTACAGAGACTCCTCATAAGATAAGGAAGTCTATTGTATAAAGTGTTTTCATTATGAGACATAGAACAAAGAACTATAATCTGATCAATGTCTGATTGTATCAAAGTAGACAGGTAGCCTCAGGGAGGTGTGACCCACCTATTGTCTCTCTATGTGTATTGTGTGGCCAAAGATGGGGGATGTGTATTGCCTGTGGAAAGAGGTGTTTATATATTTCTGCATATAACAAAATAAAGACAGTATTCTTTGACTCCCAATTGAGTATCGTCCAATATGGGAGGTTGGGGATGGTGAGACTGAAGTGCTTCTTGGATATTTTACCGTACACCAGCGGAGATATTGGACTTCGTGTTCCAACTCCGTTACAACACGTCTCTGATGTAAGAAGTGATTGTTACCTGGAGGGCCCAGCTCAGCCTTGTGGTGTCAGCCATTAGACAACTCATCATATTGTGCTTTAGAGATATATCCGTGTTTTATCCAAAATATAATGTCTAACAGAGGTTCCTTTGTACACAATGACACATAAGGGTGGACAAAAAAACATCAAATGCAGAAAAATGTATGGATCACATAAAAGGTTTAGTTCCTGTCTTGTGTTGGACAGGGATGTATGGACAACCAATAATAGGGTCAAATGTTTCTACCCGGGACAAAGAGTTTTATTAGTGACATTGCGTTATATGGTCCAGTATTATAGGGAGTGGGTGATATAAAAGATTGCTGCCCTCTTGTATAAAAGGGGAAATTATGTGGGGACCTTGTGCTCACTGACATCAAACCTCAGCTGTCTGTATGTCACGACACACACATATATATATATATATATATATATATATAGAGCCTCATTCAATTGAGCTATTGTTAGTTACTAGAGCCCGTAAGTTAATTTGGTATTTAATTTGCGTTTTGTTGCCGGCTCTGAACGGGTTACGGCCTTGAAAATTTTGCGGTGGTTAAACCTGTAACTTACAACCTCCCGAAGCCTTTAATCTGTCAAGGCCATAAGACTTACGATGCTAAAATCGCAAATCGCTATTCAATAACAGGACATACATTGTAACTAAGAAACCATGGCAGTAACTATATGCACACATTCATGCTTTACACATGACACATAAGTAAAAAGTCCTTACAAGTCCTTACAACAAGTCTCATGTCCATTTTGATAGCCTTCCTGGGCTAGGGTCTAGTCTGTTAATTCTAGGCTCTGTGACAATACATGCCTTTGCTGGTGTGGTCTAGGGGTCTCACATCCTGAGCCCCCCAAAATCAGTCATGACAGCTACATACAGGGCCTTGCTGGTGGGTTTCAGGGGTCTCCCATTCTGGCCCCCGATAAGTCAGCCATAACACCAAGGATATAATGGGTCACTGTAAGAGCACATGACACTGCTTAACTTAAGCCTATTGCAACAAGTGTTTCTATTGCTGTTTTGACACCCTTGCTAATTATACTTATTGGCTTAATCATGTTCTTGAATCTCCAATAGAAGTTTCTAGAGCCTTGACATGATTTTGAACCTTGCTAGGAACAAACCTAGCCCTGGAACTGGGAGAGAACTGGGTATCGAGGATGACTATTGGAAGTGCCTACTGGCTGCCCTTAAAATGGTACTAACCACAAAATATTTTTATTAGCCCAAACGCCCCAAAACAAACATTCTGTACATGGAATATACATTCAAAATTTACAAAAGTGACCCAATGACTTGGTGAAAAGGGCTCTTGGAGGCTCAGGGCACACAACCAGGGACTGGGACCCAGCATTACACAACAACATTACTGTAAATGTGTCATAGTCCATCTAAGCAGCTCTTATAGCCATGAGAATAGCCCTTGAGTTTGGTAGTCACATGGGCGGGTGTCAATTTATAACCGGTCATCAACCCAAAAGAGTCTGTGTGTCCAGGGGGTCATGACTCTTTTCTTACTGCTCCATGGAATATTGTACAGAGAGACACTAACCCTACAAGTGGGGGACACCAGGAACTAAGTTGATAAATTCAATATTGATTACAGATACAGAAAGATGAAGCGTCATCTTAATCCCATCATTATTTATATGTTTTTATCATCACATAACAATAGTACCAAGGAAAAGTATTTAGATATCAATACTTGATAATTGTACTCAGCATTGGAAATCATGTCCAACTATTACTCATTGTTTAGGAGTTGAACAAAAAAAGTTAAAATCATGGACTGGTTGGTCTGTTGGGTTTCTGGCCTCCATGGACTTGCTTCCTGTTGTACAAGAAATAATATCATCTCTTGGTTTTTGTACCAACTGGGACATGTCTCTGTCTGAAAAATTTAATGAAACCTATGGGCTTTAGCCCCTCTAGAGATATGATTCCAAATGATTAAACCTCCAGTCTTACCATAGATAGAGAGCTATAAAATGTATGTACCTGTGGATCAGACTCTCTTCTTCTTTTCTACTATTAAAGCTGCCACACAATACCAACATCACCTGTAATACTAAATTTTTCATAGATGAATTCTTGAACCTGGGCAAAATCAAGGAATTTGTTGATAAGATGTTTCCAATGGATATATTCTTCATATATGCTTTTTAGACTCTTGAGAACATCAACTGTTTCTTCTACAAGGTTCTTCTAACACATTGTCAATCTAGAAGATTTGTATTTCTGAAATATATACTCCTGTCATTACAAGACCCTTGGTACAACTAGAAGACTATACCCCTATCTACGATGCTGATGGAAAAAAAGGAAAAGCAATCAGAGTTTCAAAAGCTCAGTTGATCCTCAAGAAAGTATCACCTACTACATCCTGGTAAAAAATATAATATTGAACTTAAAAAATGTCCATCCTTTAAACTTCCTTACTGATCATTACCAAACAATACAATGGCGCAGTGTAACTGGCACCAATCTAGATCAGATACACATATGGATAGGCTAAAGCTTACTCTCCATGGGTTTTCTTATTCAGGATATAAAGGGACCTGAGATCCATCAATGCTGTTCTATATCATCAAGTAGAGCCCAAAAATTGTGGGATTTTATTAAACTTTAAAATATTGTGATTGTATGTTGTATTGTTTTATCTTTAGTGGTCCTTTAATGTAATGGCAATGTCATTGACTTCAATGAAAATAATCCGGTATTAATTTACCTAACTCAATGCAATGATTGGGATTAAGTTTTAACTTATCATTTTACTCCTTTTGGTTATAATGTACTTAAATCTATGAGTATTAGAAACATTTTCCATGTAATTTATTAGATTTTGGGTGAAAATATCAACTTAATATAGAAATAAAATGTAAAATAGATAAGACCTAAAAGTCTGCCTATTTTATCTTCCTAAAATACTAGTCCTCAGTAATAATCAGGTGTGTTGAATGTTCTCTCTTCGGTTTATCCGTACCACTTTTACTGATAGCATATTATACTTATCTACTTCCTTTCCTGTAACAGTGTAGTTTCCATGTTGCCCTTAAATCCTTCAACTTATAACATCAAATCATGTCCTCTTTTTCTGGAAGACACTTCCCACCCTCCTGAACATTATTAAATCCTCTGATATATTTACAGGATTCTCTCACATCTTCCCACTCACTTCTGTACCATAAGCTATACATATACTGATCATGAAGTCGTTTAACATTTAGACACATAGAGATATGGAGAAAGAAAACCAGACGGAGGTCCTAAACTTCATACTAAAAGGAATTACAGACAATTCAGATCTTCAGACTCCGATATTCCTTGTAATCCTTCTCATTTATCTTCTCACTCTTAGTGGTAACATGACCATTCTTCTACTTGTGTCCCTGGATCCTCATCTGCACACTCCTATGTACTTCTTCTTGGGGAACCTGTCAGTCATAGACATGTCCTCCACCACCGTCAGTCTACATAAGATCTTCTCTTCCTACATATCAGGGGATAACACCATTTCCTTATTTGCTTGCATGAGTCAGGTGTTTATTTTTTCATTATTGACTGTTGATGAGTTGTTTATTCTTACGGGCATGAGTTATGACCGGTATGTGGCCATTTTTTAAACCATTACACTATACGATGATCATGAGCACTCCAGTCTGCGTTGCTTTGGCCATTGTCTGTTGGTTGTTTGGTTTTGTAGCCGTCACACCTTATCTTGTCGTATTGTCCAGTTACACCTGCTATAGATCCAATATCATCAACCACTTCTACTGTGACCTTGTCCCTCTTATTAAACTCACATGCAATGATACAACTACACTGGAGATATTAATTGCTATGGAAGGACTTTTTTTTGCCTCCTTTTCCATTTTCTCTAACTATTCTCTCCTATATTTTCATTATTACCACCATCCTGAAGATCCGTTCCAGTACTGGGAGACAGAAAGCCTTCCACACATGTTCCTCACACCTCACTGTCATTGTTCTTCTCTACCTAACTCTGTTCTGTTTATACTTGAGTTCACCCTCATTGGGAGATATGACAATTGCAAAAATGTTCTCTCTAATCAACACAGTTGCCGTCCCTGTACTAAATCCTCTAATTTACAGCCTGAAAAATAAAGACGTGAAGTCAGCACTTAGACGGCAACTAAGATGTTGTGAAGACACCAGATTTATCTTAAAAAAAGAAAAGGGGTGGAAAAGCGTATGGAAAAGGTGTTTTCCTTCTTGAAATTGCTGAATAATGTATAGAGCTATAAACTTTATATTTAGGGATATTAGACTTCTCTCTAATACATAATGAGGGGCACTATCCAGTGGCCATACTTACATCCAGATGGACACTATGAGAAATGGGGTCTTATATTTTGTACAATATATTTTTTAATCCCTTTTTTCCATCCATGGTAAAGCATGTAGGGGCAAAGTGTAAGTGTTAATAAACTTTCTATGGAAAATTACTTTGTCAGTTTGTATCCCATCATTTTTGCCAATAATAATGTTATATTGATATCAGGATAACACACAAGACATATAACATGAGATTATAGTGGATAGTTTTGCCTTTAAAATATTTATCCAATTTAAAAAAATGTAAAAAACAAATGTAAACATGTCTATACAATTTAACGTAATAAAATGGACAACATATTAGTTAATGCTTTAATTATTATCCTGTATTTGTAATTCCTGATTCAGTTTGATTCATTTAAAAAAAAACACATGGTTTCCAATACTCTACCTGATGGTGCACAACAACCCTGGTGGCTTCCATGTCCTTTTAGGAGGGTGATTAATGGTTAATTTTTGGTGCCACTTTTCTTACATTATGAACATGATATATCTAGTGACCTCTGAAGATGCGCAGAAGTTCAGCTGTGACCCTATCTTATAGACGTAGGGTCATCAAGTCCCATCTTTACCTAGTCAAGTAGCTCTGTTTGGTTGGTTGATGCCATAAATCAAATTGGGGATTTTTATTGTTGAGATTGGCCATAATATTGACAATAACATAAAACATCTCTATATAATAAGATATATTTCTTAACATGACTTCCATGTAATTTGTTATGCATTACAACTGAGCAGTAAACATTGGGGTCTCCTTGTTCTTCTCATCTTTCTTCACTACAGATCATAATGAATGTTTTTCCTCACTTAATGCTCAGTATCTACAGCACCTTCTGTCACTTATTCTACTGGCATCATCTGGCCTTCAGAATAAGGTTTAATATCTTGACTCTACTATATAAAGCTCTTCACAATGACAATGTACCCCTGTATTTCTCTGTCACCATCTTCAAATACTCCCAGAACCCCCCCCCCCCACACTTTTGTTCTCCATATGATGTAGGACTTTCCACCCCTCTTGTTACTGACGTCCGAACTTGACTCAACCTACACCTAAACATCTTACCTTGTTCTAAAAGCTTTAAATGCCCACCTGTCTTGTTTCTGACTTCAGGACTTTCCTTGGGCTACACCTACATTTTAGATCTACCTTGTACTAAAAGCTTTCCAGGCCCACAAAATTGTATCAGTTTAAAAAAAAATTATCACTTACGACCTTAAGGTGCACATCAAATGTCAAATATGTCAACTGCCAATCTATAAGAGATGGACAACTCCAGTTCCTACAGTCTACTGACTCAATCACTGTCCATCATGGATTTGTCACCCTCTTGTCCCTCACTTCTAATCATATCCTCTAGATCAAGGTCAGCAAGTCATATATATACCTCAGAATCAAGAATATTATTACTTCATAGTATTAAAAAATAAACTTTATTGAAATATTTAAAAAACAATGTAAAAAGATTCCACCTTAAAGAAAGAAAATGTAAAGCAGGAGGTATCTTTATTTTCTTGTACAAGGGGGTATGTAGAGAGTCTCACGAGAGGGCTGTGATGAGTCCTTTTTCATGGTGTAACCATGCGACATGAGCTTCCATTAAACCATTCTGACTTTCCTTTGGCGTTAATAGAAGTTGGTGAGGAGCACAAGGTGAGATGTCCAGTCCACCTAGGAGATAAAGAAACCTTATTGAGAGACTTCACAAGGACATATCCATGCATTGGTTTATCAGACATTGGATGCAGCCTATCCACTACCTGCTTATGATGCGTAAGGACATGAGGAGAATGGTTAAATTGGTGTCAGCTACACGGGTGAATTGCCACTGTTCCCAAGTCCACCTAGGAGATAAATAAACTTTATTAAAAGACTTTGCAAGGTCATACTCTCCCAGTTCAGTATCATGCATTGGTTTATCAGACCATTTGAGGCAGTCTCTCTGCTACCTGCTCATGATGCTTAGGTCTCCTCAGCTTCATCGTTGACAGCAGTTCCATTGGTGAGGAGCACAAGGTGAGTTCCAAGACCACCTAGGAGATAAAGAAACTTTATTAAAAGACTTTGCAAGGTCATACTCTCCCAGTTCAGTATGATGCATTGGTTTATCAGACATGTGAGGCAGTCTCTTTGCTACCTGCTCATGATGCTTAGGTCTCCTCAGCTTCAACCTTGACAGCAGCTCCATTGGTGAGGAGCACAAGATGAGTTCTAGTCCACCTAGGAAATAAAGAAAGAGACTTCTCAAGGACATAATCTCCCGGTTTAATATCATGCATTGTTTTTTCAGACCATCTGAGGCAGTCTCTCTGCTACATGCTTATGATAGTGACCCGAAGGGGGTGTCTGTGATGGGTCATGGAAACACCTGAGAACTAGTAGTCTTATATTTTGGTGTCCAGCTTATTTCTTGTTTATAGTAAAATGTTTTTGTACATCAGACAATAATTTTCAGGTCTTCAGACCATATATCTATATAATAATTAGGCTTTGTGATGGTAACCAGTGTAATATATGATGCTTTCATATTCATAGACCAAGGTACATAATATACTGTAGCTAAATGTTTGGGGTTGGTGTATTTTTTTTTGGAGAAGATGGTAACATAATGCTCTGTGGTACTCACTAAGGCAGCTCTCCTCCTATAATTACTCACAAGGGATAACGTACAGAGACAAAATGGCAGAACATGTGAGGGTGATAAAACGTTCACTTTAATGAGAAGAAATACGCATTGCAGAGCTGCTTTAATATAACATAGAGATGTCTGGCCAGCGTGCAGTCTATATAGTCTAGATACTTCTTTACTCACCTCTCAGACGGATCTCATCACATATGTAACTGTATCTTATATTTATAGCGTGCCACCATTTTCTGCAGAAAGATACACGGCATACAGTAAATATATGAGACTTGTGACTATACAACCTAACAAAAATCTTAAAAAATGAGTGTTATTCCAATTGATATACTGGACTTTTTTGTCTATACAATTCACCTAATTACCAATTATCACGCCTTACCTTTATCTATGCGATCTGTCAGTCTTCATATGTGCAAGGTAGAGTTGGCTCCTTTAAGGCTGCCTATACCCATCTATATAAGGCCATGGGCACTTGGTTGTCCAATTGCTCATCTGTTGGCAATCCTGATGTGAATGGCTTTGCCTCCCAAACCAGCTTTTTATATAGGGCTCTGGGCTCTGTGACATCATCTATTATGATACGTCTCTGATGTAAGAAGTGATTGTTACCTGAAGGGGCCAGTTCAGCCTTGTGGTGTCAGCCAATATACAACTCATCATATGGTGCTTTAGAGAGATATCCGTGTTTTATCCAAAATATAATGTCCAACAGAGGTTCCTTTGTACACAATGACACATAAGGGTGGACAAAAAACATCAAATGCTGAAAAATGTATGGATCACATAAAGGAAGTCATGAGGCGCGAGTGTATCTGTAGTGTTGGATATATCTATGGTGTGTAAGTCTGGAGCTGGACATGTTATATTATAGTGTGGGGGGTTCAGTGATTATATTGTGAGGGAATTAGTATATGTCAAATAAAAATTGACAGGTGCATTATCCAATCAGAGTGGGGTTTTGGGGTGTATCCCTTTCTGATTGGCTCACAAATTGGCACCTTCTGATTGGCTAAATTTGATAGACAGCATTTTCAGCCAATCAGAAGGCGCCATTGCCTATTCTCTTCCGGAAAAGTATAAAAAAAATGAGAGCACGGATTGTTCCAGGGCCCAGCCGGAGCAGAAGAGGAGGCGGCCGCGGACATCATGGGGAGGTAAGTACAATGACAATTTTGTTGATATTTTTTTTATGTTTATGTATGTTGTCCTAATGTAATGTTTTTTTTTTAACAGTGGACAAGAAAAGAAGAAGGACGGGGACATGCTGGAAAGGTGTGTAGAATATTTCGAATATTTAGAGTGTTTATTTATTTTATGTAAATGTGTTGTACTATTTTTTTTTCTTTTCCGCCATGTTGGTGATCTGAAAGGACATCTGCAAAGGTAAGTGGTCTTAATTATTTTATTTTAGCTTAGAATTAGGGTTTGTGTATATAGATAGGATGTATTGTATGTTAGATAGGGGTATGTATTTTAGATAGGATTTATTGTATGTTAGGTGTATGTATTTTAGATAGTTATGATTTATTGTATGTTAGGGGTATGTATTTTAGATAGTTAGGATTTATTGTATATTAGATTGGGGGATGTATTTTATATACTTAGGATTTATTGTATATTAGATAGATTGGGGGATGTATTTTAGATAGATAGTATTGATTGAATGTTAGATAGGGGGTATTGTATTGTATTGTATGTATTCTATGTGTATTTCCTTTTAAGGTGTATAATTTTTTTCTTCTGTAGTGTGGGGGGTTGTAATGTATTTTTTTATTTTCTGTAATGTTCCTTTTTTATTTTTTGTGACTTAGGTTTTTTATTTTCTGTAGTTAGAGTGGTGGGGGGTTATTAGGGGGTAGTTAGGTAGTTTAGGTAGGTAGTGTAGGTGTTAATAGGTTAGTGTAGAGGGTGGTTAGTTTAGATTTAATTATTTATTGGGGGGTATAGTGCAGTGTAGTGTTTGTACTTAGTGTCATGATGGTTCTTGAGGACCGTCATGGCAGTTATTTGGTGAAAGTTAGGGTTGTAACAGCCCCGTAAGGGTCATAATTTACCCTTATGGGACTGATGGGATTAAAAAGAGTCTGTATTGACCCCCATGAGTGACAGGGTTATTTATTGGCTTATGGATGTCTGTATTGACCCTCATGAGTGACGGGTTAATTAAGTGCTTATGAGGGTCTGTATTGACCCCCATGAGTGACAGGGTTAATTATAGGTTTATGGGTGTCTCTACTGACCCTCATAAGTGACTGGGTTAATTAAGTCTGTATTGACCCCCATGAGTGACCTGGATAAATAAGGATTTATGGGGGTCTGTAATGACGCCCATGAGTGACAAGGTTAATTATGGGTTTATGGGGATCTGTATTGACCCCCATGAGTGACTGGGTTAATTAAGTGCTTATGGGGTCTGTATTGACCCCCATGAGTGACAGGGTTAATAATAGGTTTATGGGTGTCTGTATTGACTCTCATGAGTAACAGGGTTATTTATTGGCTTATTGGTGTCTGTATTGACACTCATGAGTGACGGGGTTAATTAAGTGCTTATGGGGGTCTGTATTGACCCCTATGAGTAACTGGGTTAATTATAGGTTTATGAGGGTCTGTATTGACCCCTATGAGTGAGGGGGTTAATTAAGTGGTTATGGGGGTCTGTATTGACCCCTATGAGTAAAAGAGTAAATTAATGTATTATGGGGGTCTGTATTGACCCCCATGAGTGCCAGGGTTATTTAAGGTTTTATGGGGTCTGTATTGACCCCCATGAGTGGCAGAGTTAATTAATGTATTATGGGGGTCTGTATTGACCCCCATGAGTGACAGGTTTAATTATGGTTTTCTATTGGTCTGTATTGACCCCCATGAGTGACCGGGTTAATTATGTGCTTATGGGGGTATGTATTGACCGCATGAGTGACTGGGTTAATTATAGGTTTACAGGGGTCTGTATTGACCCCCTTGAGTGACAGGGTTAATAAGGGGTTTATGGGTGTCTGTATTGACCCCCATGAGTGATGGGGTTAATTAAGTCCTTATGGGGGTCAATACAGTGTGCCCCATGAGTGCCGCGGTTATTTAAGGTTTTATGGGGTCTGTATTGACCCCCATGAGTGGCAGAGTTATTAATGTATTATGGGGGTCTGTATTGACCCCCATGAGTGACAGGGTTAATTATGGGTTTCTATTCGTCTGTATTGACCCCCATGAGTGACCGGGTTAATTATGTGCTTATGGGGGTCTGTATTGACCGCATGAGTGACTGGGTTAATTATAGGTTTACAGGGGTCTGCATTGACCCCCATAAATGACAGGGTTATTTAAGTGCTTATGGGGGTCTGTATTGGCCCCCATGCATGACAGGGTTAATGAAGGGTTTATGGGCGTCTTTATTAACCCCCATGCGTGACAGAGTTAATTAATGTATTATGTGGGTCTGTATTGACCCCCATGAGTAACAGGGTAAATTATGGGTTTATATTGGTCTGTATTGACCCCCATGAGTGACCGGGTTAATTAAGTGCTTATTGGGGTCTGTATTGACCCCCATTAGTGATAGGGTTAATTATAGGTTTATGGGGGTCTGTATTAACCCCCATGAGTGACAGGGTTATTTATTGGCTTATGGGTCTCTGTATTGATCCCCATTAGTGATAGGGTTAATTATAGGTTTATGGGAGTCTGTATTGACCCCCATGAGTGACAGGGTTATTTATTGGCTTATGGGGGTCTGTTTTGACCCCCATGAGTGACAGGGTTAATGAATGGCTTATGGGTCTCTGTATTAACCCCCACGAGTGACAGGTTTAATTAAGGGCTTATGGGGGTCTGTATTGATCCCCATGAGTGAAAGGGTTGATTAAGGGTTTATGGGGGTCTGGATTAATTCAATGAGTGATAGGGTTTTTTAGGGGTTGATGGGGCTATTTGTAGATCCCCATAATTGATAGGGTTCCTTTTTTTATTACGGGTCCTTTAAGGACCTTTAAGGCGGGAAATGTGAATTTTCAGTGCAGTGGGGGGCCCCGATCGCGTGGGGTTAATGCGGGTTTCCGAGCTAATCTCGGATCCCTGCAAGGGTAAATTGTACGTGGCTGGGCGGTCCGGGGTCGTGGAGCCTCGTTTTCGTTTTTGTCGGCACCCATTTTTTCTCTCGCTTAGGTGATTTACGTGTGTCTAAACTCAGGAATTTTTACTTAAATTGAGGTGTAACTTCACTTACAGAGGTCCTGGGTGCCCCCCGCCCTTGCTGTGGGTAAGCTTTTTATGTATTTTTTGTGTGTATTTATTGTGTTTTTAATGTTTTCAGGTGTGCGAGGTTCGTCTGTTAAGGTCGTATTTTTGCGAGGTTGTAAGTCCTGTGTCTCGTATTTTTTTGTGTAAGTCCGTATATAGTGTTTGCGAGTTAGATTTATTTTGGTAAAGTGCCGCTTGTGTGGGTGTTTGTAACAGCGTGTGAGGCGACGTAGAGCCTCCACCTCCACAAATGCTGCCCCATGCTTTGCGAGGGTCCGCATTTGCGGCCTGCAATGAGCCTTTGGCTCATTGCAGCCGACGTTGGAGACTCCACCTTCCGCAAATGCGGCCCATCGCACAAGAATGTGCATTAATATCATGGGTGTGGTGTGGGCGGATCCCAGGAGAGCAAGAAGCTTGTGGGAAAAAGGGGGTTTCTACAGGGGGTAATGTGATAGTCTAGAAAAAGCATGATGCATAGCACCTACCAGGGTCACATGTGGTCACTAAACCACTGCAACCATAATTTGATGAAAAAAAGAATCATCACAAATCACTCTATTTAATAGAAGAAACCATTAATGTGCATAGCACTTACACCTTTTCTAGAACTGGTCAATGACACAGATGATTCAACCTCTGGACTGTGTAAAGGTGGAGGAGGTTAAACAAACTAATCCTAATTCATGTACAGTACAGTGCTAAATACTGTACCAATATGACAACTCACCTGATTCCCATCTACAAGCATTACTAACTATTATCTAGGCCTCTGGATTATCAGTAATATGGGAAAATAGGCATTAATACGGAGAGGACACAAAGGTCAGCAGCCAGATTTACTGTTACGTACATCAGACCCAAGGATCTGTTCTCAGACTGATATTGAGGTCAGGATCACATGCATCATTGTCATTAACATGCTATTGTGAGACTTTGAAAGTCCACCACCATAGCGCTATCAGTCTACATTTAAGTCAACAACAATCATGTCTGAGATTTCTGGCTATATGTTAGCATTAAGATTGTGGGGGCCACATGTTAAGGGGGGGCTGTCATTGAAGGAATGTCTACCTGAGAGGCACTTGGAAATCCTTACACCTCATACATTTCGGACACAATGCTTGCAGATGCAGAAGATGCCTTCATGGACCTGAATTATACCTAAAATAAAACAAAACAAAACCTAACACCTACAATATAAGGCATCTCTTCTCAACAGCATTCCTAAGTGACCATCAATTGGTGACATGTTAAAAAGAACCCTACGTGTCCACAGAGAAGAGGGTCGTGGACCATGTGATGGGAGGAAGCCATCTGCATACAAAATATCACCAATACATAGGCCAAGATCTAAGACTCTGTAGCCAGGCTAGATTAGGTTAACATTGTGACCAATAGATGGTCACTGAGGAGTGCTGTTGAGAAGGCACAAATACCTGCGCAGCCCTATGCCCCGTGGCCATCCGCCATCTCCCTGGTAATGGTGGTGGGATGGTACATGGGGAAGGCATCCCCTCAGGAGGCAGAAAATCCTGCAGTGACAATGGTGGCATGGTGGGAGGAGAAAAGGGGCCAGGCTGCAGGTAGCCAGTGGATGCCATCGGGGTGGAGAAGGTGGGGCTGGGTCCCAGAGCGCCCCACATAGCATCTGCTGTCACCCCCTGGAATGTGCTCTGGCCCTCTCCAATCCTCGGAACCCCTGCCAGGTTTTATTCTGTCACTGAGGATGCCTCCTCTCCTCCCTATTGTGCCTTACCAGGCCTAGATCCCCCGGAGACACTTCATCTACTACTGTATGAGGGCCAGCATATCTACCTGCAAAGCCTGGCTTGGTGTTAGGGATTGAGTTCCTAGTGGCTTGGCCTGGTGAGCGAGTAAGAGTAAGGGTCTGTTGTTCGGCTGGAGCCTAATGCAGTAAGGAGGGTGGTGGCAGACAGTCCAATGCACTGCTGTGGGGGGAAGAGGTGGTGGCTGGTGTAGATGTTCCCTCCAGTGGGAGAGCCCTGGTGATATGCTCAGTTTCTTGAGGAGGGGGATAGTGGGATCAAATCCTGGCAGTGTGGCCGGTGGTCCTGATGGCGACCTCACTAGCCATATGACATCCTCCTCTTCCAAACCAGGGTTCTTGGGTCATATTCTTTCCTGCTCCTCCTGAGCTAGTTCCTGCTGTGCAACTTGACCCAGACCTCCTTGATGCTGAAAGGAAAATGTATAGGTCATTAGTATGATGCCTAATATATTGTTTTGAGTTAATTCCTAACTGTCTGACATCTAGGCTTGAACCTGGATGATTCTCCTAATTGCAACTCCAATTAGTTATCAAATGCTAGATATAATCTATTATTTGGTTTCGGGTCTTCATCGTTCTATATAATGTAATATACATCCCACTATCTAATATACAATACTATATACATCCCCCTATGTATCTAATATACAATACATGCTACTTCTATATATATAGCAACCCTATTTCTAAGCTACAATAAAATAATTAAGACCACTTACCTTTGAGATGTTTCTTCAGATCACCAACCTAGGGTAAAAAAGATAAAAAAAAATAATACAACACGTTTACATAAAATATCTAAACATTCTAAATATTCTAATATTTCTACTTACCTTTCCAGCATGTCACATCCTCCATCTTTGCTTCTGTGGCGCGGCCCCTGTTAAGAAAAAACATTATATTAGTTCACATACATAAACATGAAACCAAGTAAAATAAACACAATCTACATTGTAAATACCTCCCCGCGATATCTCCGGCCTCCTCGTGTTCTGCCCAGGAAGCATCTGCGCTCTTTAAAAAAAACAACAAAAAAAAACAACACACATCCGCCCTGGCGGATTTCTCCGACACAAATGAGCTTCCTATGGAGTGTTCCAGAAGAAAATTGCCAATGGCCGCCTCTGATTGGCTGAAAATGCTGTCTATCAAATTCAGCCAATGAGAAGACGCCAATTGTGAACCAATAAGAAAGGGATACACCCCAAAATACCACGCTGATTGGATAACGCACCTGTCAATCTTTATTTGAACCAATCCGAAGGCTTTATTGCCATCAGCGAATCACAATGGGATACACCTCCACGTACTGATTGGTGAAGACATCTGCGCCTTCCCATTAGCTTTAATACTGATTGGCATTGACAATAGCCAATGAAAAGGCGCAAATGCCTTCTCCAATTAGTACGTGGGGGTGTATTCCATTGTTATATGCAATTGTCAGTTCAACCAATCAGAATGTGCAGATGTCTCCAGTCAATTACCCTGTGGGGGTGTATTCCATTGTATTTGGCTGAAGGCATCTGCGCCTTGTGATTGGTTTAAATAAAAATTGACAGGTGTATTATCTAATCAGAGAGGGATTTTGGGGTGTATCCCTTTCTGATTGGCTCACACATTGGCGCCTCCTGATTGGGTGAATTTGATAGACAGCGTTTTCAACCAATCAGAAGGCGCCATTGACTATTTTCTTCCGGAAAAGTTATTTATTTTTTTACAGGGCATGGCAGAAGAGGAGGAGGAGGAGGCCGGAGACATCGCGGGGAGGTAAGTACAATGTAGATTATGATTATTTTATTTTGTTTTTATGTTTATGCATGTGTATTAATGTTATTTATTTTTTTTACAGGTGCCGCGCCCGAGAAGGGTAAAAGAATAAGGACGGGACATGCCGGAAAGGTGAGTAGAATTTTTAGAATTTTTAGAATGTATATTTATGTACTGTAAATGTGTTGCACTATTTTTTTTTTTTTCCTAGGTGCCTGATCTGAATGGACATCTGCAAAGGTAAGTGGTCTTAATTATTTTATTTTAGCTTAGAATTAGATTATTTTATATATAGATAGCATGTATTGTATGTTAGCTAGGGGTAAGCGAGGGTCAGCATTTGCGTACAAACAAATCCGACGTTGGAGCCTCCACCTTCCGCAAATGCAGGCCCTTGCTTTGTGAGGGTCCGCATTTGCGGCCTGCAATGAGCCTTCGGTTCATTGCAGCAAACGTTGGAGACTCCACCTTTCGCAAATGCGGCTGCTCGCACAAGACTGTGCATTATTATCATGGGTGTGGTGTGGGCGGATCCCGGGAGAGCAAGAGACTTATGGGAAAAAGGGGGTTCCTACGGGGTGTAATGTGATAGTCTAGAAAAAGCATGATGCATAGTACCTAACAGGGTCACATGTGGTCACTACACCAGTGCAACCGCAATCTGATGAAAAAAAGGATCATCACAGATCACTCTATTTAATAGAAGGAACCAGTTTCTTGAGGAGGGGGATAGTTGGATCAAATCCTGGCAGTGTGGCCGGTGGTCCTGATGGCGGCCTCACTAGCCATATGACATCCTCCTCTTCCAAACCAGGGTTCTTGGGTCCTATTCTTTCCTCCTCCCCTTGAGCTAGTTCCTGGTGTGCAACTTGACCCAGACCTCCTTGATGCTGAAAGGAAATTGTATAGGTCATTAGTATGATGACGAAAAGTTTTGAGTTTATTCCTAACTGTCTGACATCTAGGCTTGAACCTGGATGATTCTCCTAATTGCAACTCCAATTAGTTATCAAATGTTAGATATAATCTGTTCTTTGGTTTCGGGTCTTGATCATTCTTGGTTCCTAACCCTATCTTGATTCCGGCTGTGGGCTGTAATTGCATAAGCTGCAGTGGGGACACCAACACATGGACTCTCTATTGGTTGATTACACTTGTAATTCCCACAAATGACAGTAATTTGTCAGCTTCATGGATTTAATGATGCATCCATCTATCTCTTGTTAATTCCATGAAGCTGATGTGTCAGTGTCCTTTTTAGTGATGATGTGTAGTTTGTGTGATGTACATGTGGTGGCAGGTTGATGTTTGTGATATTCACTTGAAATGAAGGCACGGTCCTACTGGGCCATCAGGCCTTTAGCTCCAGTGGCGGGCACCTGGCTGAGAAGGTCCTTGGCGACCCCTCCCACTCACTATGTTGCTCAGTCATGTTCTTATCCTCCTAGGCCGTTATCCTCCTCACCTTAGCCCTGATGTATTCAAAACAGTGCTTCATGGAAAGCACATCCCTTTGTGCTGAGCCCACTGCTGTAACCTCAGCCGCTACCTCCTTCCATGCCTGGACCCTAGGCCCTGGCTTAACTTCCCTCCCCCTGCAAGGATCACAGGGTGGACACGGATGGCACCAAGGAGGACCACATTCTCCTGGTGCTTGTAATTGTGGGCCCTGTGCTTGCCCTTAGTGTTTTGCCCTCCCCATTGTGGACGGGGATCGTTTCCCTGACCTGTCCCTGAGGCATGTGCCTCCCTCAAACTTCCACCCCCGAGATCAGGCACCTTCCCCTCTGTCCCTCGTCTGTGTTCCTAGTGCTAGGGCCACCCTTATACCAATCACTTCTTCCTCTCCACTCTCCTCCTCCACTTCTACCACCACCTCCTCCCGCTCTTGCTCCTCCTCCACTTCCACCACATCCTCCTACTGCTCCTCCTCCTGCTCCTCCGCCACCTCCTCTTCTCCTCCACTCCACCACTCCTCTCCTCCACTCGTCAGGGCCACCTCTCTATCCTCTCTCCTCCTCATGTCTCCTTATCTCCTCATCCCTCCCTTTCCACTCCTCTTCCCTCCTCCCTCCATTATAATCCCCAAAATAATTTAAAAAAAAATCAATAAAAATGTGGCTGTATAATAATGGGAAAAAAAATGTGTGTATTATGTGTATTTAATAACTTTTGGGGGATGGGGTGTGGGGGATGGGACGGGGGGTGTATTAAGTGTCCTGGCTCAATGTGTCTCTATGTGTATTGCTATTACTGTAAATTACTGCTCTCAAAATACTCCTACTCTCTCTCTGAAAAACCTCCAGGACCTGCTTGCTACTTCGTCAGAAAATACAACACAGTAAACGCATGGGCCGGTGGAACGCAACTTTATAATCTCCCTCTGTCAATCATCTGCGGCTCTTAGACCGCTTTCTGTTGGCGTAACAGCCGATCACATCTCGGCCAGCCCCTTAACAGTTTGCAGCCACGGGAAGGCTTTACGGGCTAGAGGCTTTGGCCCGTATCTCGTGCCCTTGATGAATTGATTAGCATCGTAATCTGAGATAAATGGGAGTCGGCAGCACGCTTGCAGACATACGGCATAGATCACACAAGTTGCGGGCTTGGAATTGAATGGGGCCCATAGTGTGTACACATACGGGACAGCTATGGCGCGTGTTCCATAACATCCACATTTATATAAACATTTAAAATGTATAGCAGGCATGGTTTAAGGAGATTCTTGGTCCACCAATTGAAATAAATCCAAGGGCAACACTCTTCTTTCTCAGGTCAGTGAGCAAACAAGTACTTTAAACATTCCTCATATAAATAACCCAAGTGGTATAAATTAAACCGCCATCTTCTAGGTAGGGTGGATCCTGTACCTGCAATTACTTTCAAGTGTTTAGCACAAACAGTAGAGAGAAAAGCTCCATCTACATGCCAGGTACACATTTTAAAAAGTGTTAATAGATTTAAAACTTAGACTGTATGCATGATATGTTATTAGGGTTAGGGGTTAGGGTTAGGGTTAGGGTTAGGGTTTAGGGTTTAGGGGTTAGGGGTTAGGATTAGGGTTAGGGGTGAGGGTTTGGGTTAGGGGTTAGGTTTAGTGTTAGGGTTAGGGGTTAGGATTAGGGTTAGGATTAGAGTCATTCCATAGCGCTGTACAGGGGTTAAGTACAAATCAAAACATTTTTTATCACATTGCACAAGAATGGCGGGCCCTGTTATTGAGTTTAAAATGAAACATACACAAAGCTTTCCCCAGAGCACCAAAAGATAAAACTCACAAACTTACACTCTAAAGGGTGAGATAAAGTTGTGATAGATATGTTCTACATATCTAAGCTGAAAGTGATAGTCTTCATGAAAAATATTTTTAGTTAAGTTTTGAAGGTTTTGAGGCCGGAGGTTAGCCTAGTGGATCGAGGAAAGGAATTCCAAAGAATAGGGGAAGCTCAAAAAAAGTCCTGGAGGTGGGAGTGAGAGGAGGTGATAAGGATAGAGGATAGAGGACAAGAACAAGATATCAATCAGAACAATATTCAGATTAACTACAGCATCTCATCTCAACGCTTATCCACATTGAACATCAATTGGTGAAATGTTCAACATAACCACATATGCGCTTTTCGGTTCGCCCCCTGTTCTTTATCATTGAGGAAAGTTTGATCCTGCCTCACAGTCAGCAGACACATTCCAGCCAATCAGCAGCATACACTCCCTTCCAGAGCCTTCCATCTGAAGGACAGCAACCCCAAAAGCCCTTTTTAGGGCTAGAACATAATTTATTTTATTTTATAATTTTTTTCTGTGTAATCTAATTGCATATGCCTGCCTGCCAGCATGTGTGACAGGCTAACACCTAACAGCTTATATTGTGCTCAGTTAAATAAAACAACACTTTTTTTACTGTAATCGATTGAATATCAGTTGCCTGCCTACAGGCGTGTGTGTGAAGTCTATTGCATCTACTCTGCCAACTTTTGCCAGTGCACAGTGATACGTCATATCTGGTGCAACCGTAGTGTACAGTGACATAAAACAACAGTTTTTTGACTGAAATAAATTGAGTAGCAATTGCCTGCCTACAGGCGTGTGTGTGAAGCCTATTGCATCTACTCTGCCAACTTTTGCCAGTGCACAGTGAAAAGTCATATCTGGTGCAACCATAGTGTACAGTGACATAAAACAACACTTTTTTGACTGTAATAGATTGAATAGCAATTGCCTGCCTACAGGCGTGTGTGTGAAGCCTATTGCATCTACTCTGCCAACTATTGCCAGTGCACAGTGATACGTCATATCTGGTGCAACCATAGTGTACAGTGACATAAAACAACACTTTTTTGACTGTAATCGATTGAATATCAGTTGCCTGCCTACAGGCGTGTGTGTGAAGCCTATTGCATCTACTCCTGTGTATAATCTTCCATGCTGGGCAGTGGAAGCCCCCAGACTCTGACCTGTGTATAATCTTCCATGCTGGGCAGTGGAAGCCCCCAGACTCTGACCTGTGTATAATCTTCCATGCTGGGCAGTGGAAGCCAGCAGACTCTGACCTGTGTATAATCTTCCATGCTGGGCAGTGGAAGCCCCCAGACTCTGACCTGTGTATAATATTCCATGCTGGGCAGTGGAAGCCCCCAGACTCTGACCTGTGTATAATATTCCATGCTGGGCAGTGGAAGCCCCCAGACTCTGGGAGTCTGAAGAAGAGGAGTCAGAGGAGGAAGGTGGCTTTGAGGAGGTGGAAGACCAAACACAGCAGGCGTCCCAGGGGGCCTGTTGTCACCTTTCGGGGACCCTTGGTGGCTGGGTGGAGGAAGAGACCTTCAAGGACATCAGTGAGGACAAGGAACGGGACATGGCTAGCTTGGTATCCAACCTTGTGCAAATGGGGAGTTTGCGGTTGTGTGGTTGTTTGCGTGCATTAAACGGGGATATTGGTCTTTTACTGTGAAGCGGGTGTAACCCTTACACTACCTGATCGAAACAACATCATACCTGATGTTTTAAAGCATGTTATTCCAAACAATTTAGGAATGTTAGGTTATTTATACCCTTAAAACCAGACTCTGCATCAACTATGTTTTGCCATGGATCCCCCTCCGGCATGCCACAGTCCAGGTGTTAGTCCCCTTGAAACAACTTTCCCATCACTATTGTGGCCAGAAAGAGTCCCTGTGGGTTTTGAAATTTGCCTGCCCATTAAAGTCTATGGCGGTTCGCCTATGTTCGCCCGTTCGCGAACATTTAATGAAGTTCACGTCCGCTGTTCGCAAACCCAAAATTTGATGTTCGCGACATCACTACTTCTGAGTCCTTTGGGTGTTGTTATGTCTCCCATCATCCCTGTGAAACCGGACCATGATTTCCTTTAAAGTCAGGGGTGTTGGTATCGATGGCAGAGGGGCCGATGTTGATGGCAGTGGGACCGATGTTGATGAGAGAGGGTCCTGAGATGATGTCTGGAGGGCCTGAGGTGATGGCAGGAGGGCCTGAGGTGATGGCAGGAAGGCCTGAGGTGTCAGGAGGCCATGTTAGTGGACCCCATTGTGTGGGAGTGGTTGTGCCTACCATGGCTGTGATGGGTTTATAACAGATGGCAGTTCTGGTCGTGATGATGGCTGGGGCCAGGACAATGTCATCAGAGTAGGTGTTGTTGTTTGCTGGCTCTATGATATGACCAGTAGAGGGGGCTGAAACAGCTGTGCACGGCTAGATTATGCTTTTGAGGGCCCTGTCAGTGAATTCTTTCCTGAGATGAGGGTGAGCATCTGGATTGTTAAGGGCCAGTTTCTAATGATGGTCCCGGGCACTCTCAAATGTTCTGCCCTTCTTCATCCACCAGTTTGTTCCACCTCCAGTGGAGCCACCACTTGAGCCTCTTTGGTTGGCCTTGTACTCCTGGGTACTGAAATTAAAGAATAAAAGCATTTGAGTTGGTTTCTCTATACAATTGACAGCTATGTGTTTCCATATCCTTGACATCATGGTCACCTGTTTTTGACTGTGGTGCTTGTGATACACAGATGAACCCCAGCTTGCATCATGAGCATGGTGAATCATGGATCATATCAATACATGTAATGTTTGTGCAGTGTGCCATCTGCATGTGCATCAGTTACGTGCTCTGCTAGATCTTTTGGATCTGCTGGGTCTGCTGAGCAGTGTGTGAGACTGACCAATCTGCAACATGTTCCCAGCAATGGTTGTTAAAATGCAGATAAGAAGAGGTCAAGGCTAGGCCAGTATATGACACGAACATGCAGTCCTACAGAGTCTGCATTCACATATGCCGCAGTGTGCACACCCATACATGTACTCTCATTTGAATGTCAAATCAATCTTGATCTATTTGTGAATGCTATTTAGAATCAGTTTTTACTGCAAGTATTGGACAGACATTTAATTGATAACAATTATGATACCGATATGTTTGCTACCTGGATTTACATTGTTATTCATGTCCCATATATCTTCAGTCATAATCATAGGTCTTACAGTGCTATTGTATGTCAGTTATCCATGTGTGTGGGCAGGAGTGTAGGAGCCAGAATAATTCTAGGGTGATACAGCTCATTGTGTACATCAGTATGTGATGTTGGCAAGTGGTCCATCACAGGTTGCATGTGTTGCTCTGGCCGCCTCTGCCATCTTCCTCTTCACCATCAGCCAACTGTCATCAAACCTGTGTTTGCAATCATTTAAGCATCACTGTGTGCAATCATTTAAACAGCTGTAGCTAGGCCTCACATCCCTCCCACCATGTATGAAGCTATAGCTGACACAGATTTTCATGAGGAGGATGTCCATCTCCTCTAGGCTATAATTGTGGGTCATGGACTTTGCCACAGCCTCTTGCCCTCCCAACTGTGCCTGGGGTTCCTGGCCTCCCTGTTCTCACCCCGGGGCCAGTCCCTCATCCCCACTACCCCCCACCCCGCCGGAATCAGAACCCAGACCCTCGGCCCCTACTCCTTGTGTGCCTACATCTGATGGCACATCCCTAGCCCCTTCCTGCTCTCCTACACCTGTACCTCCCCTTCCCTGACCTGCCTCTCCCTTTCTCCGTAACTCTACCTCAAAACCTCTCCTCCTTCTGTGTTCACCTCACTCTCCTCCTCTCCTCTCTCACCTCACTCTCCTCATCTCCTCAATCCCCTCCTCTGTTGTCTCTCTCTATCACCTTATCTCCTCTCTCTCTCCAATGCTCACAAACCCACCAACTCCCAGACCTGTGTGTTCACTTGCTCAGCTAAAGCACAGTTAATGATTTATCATTTTTAGTGTCCTTGAAAACCTGTTTCTGCAGCGTTATTTGGTGTTCCCCACTTTCTATTGGCTCTAAGGCCATAATTATGTATTTGGATTGGAACTGCGGCCTGCATCTATTCCACCCACTAACACCTTAAAACCGCAGGAAGGGATTACGGGCTACAGCTTCGGCCGTTTGATTTTGACCATGTTCAATTCAATCGCTCTGTAACTACAGCAAATTTCAAGCCCGCAGACATACGGATGTATGAAGTTGATGGAATGTAATACGATTGAATTTGATAGTGCTTTATGTCTTCAGCATTTACACTACCTAACTACTCCTATTGGATCCTCCCAGAAGTAACTGATAACCAGGACCGTTGACTAGTTGGCACCTAGAAAGAAGAGGAGAAATGATGGCCTCAAGATGAAAGTCTGGATAGACTAGTAATCTGAAGGCAGGCTTTGCAACCAGTTGAAGAAGGTCTGTAACAAAAAGAAAATAAGTGAATAATACATCTTATCATCTTCTATAGGAATTCTTATACATACATATCGAGTTGAGGTTGCTCTGGAGTGTATACAATTTTGGGATCGAACAATTATGGCTACCTATTATATTGTCTGGGGTGTCAGGAATAATGGCTAAGGTCAAGTACTGTATTTACCAACGGATCAAAGGGATATCACTTACAAATAACTTGACATCACTTGACCCTTGAATATTGAAACAGAATTGAGAGTGTTTCAGTTGTTGACTGAAAACATAGTTAACTATACTTGATGGCTTAATCAGATTCGTGTATCTCAACATAGAGGTCTATAGAATCTACCCAGGAAACTAGCCTGGCCCAGGGACTGGGTGAAAACTGTGTATTGCGGTTGGATACTGGAAGTGACTACTGGTCGCCCTTAAAGTGATACAACTCTCAAAAATGGTTTATTGGCCCCATGCAATGTATACACCCGAAAACAAATGTAAAAAAAATTGTAAAATTGATGCAGACCAATCTCTACGCTTAAGGGTTCAGGACATACAACCAGGGCTTGGGGAAACATTGGAGAATATAAACATGAAAAAATTCACATATTGGTTCTATACCTGTAACAAAGTGTTATAGATCCTTATTTAATTGCAAGCCCGCATATTACGTCCTCCAGGTCGTGTGTCTGCAGACTTGAAATTTGCTACAATTACAGAGTGATACAAATAAACAATCCCGCAATTTAGGGGCCGAAATCCAAAACCATAAACTATCCAATCATATGTAGCATTTCAGAGCGTGATCATGATCAATTAAGCAAGGCCGTAACTACTAATTTAGAAACAGCCCATATTAAATGAGACCATCATCATTATGTCAGTAATACATGGAGGTTACACGTCAAGCAATTAGTATTTAGAGGTCCGATATGCGATCAGACTCGCAATTCGGCAATGCACAAAATATTAAAAATTAATGACGATACTGTTTTAGCCAATGTGGGTGGTCTGATAGGTATTAACTCATTGATTCCAAAGACTGATATGACACTGAAATAAAATATACAAAGAAAAAATTTTGATTGCAGATTTGCGAGCTTGAGACTGTTGTGCAATTAATTATAATGTCTTTCATCTCTTTCCCCGTTATTTACAGTGCAGTATTGTTTTATTATCTGCATTTACAGTGCTATGATCAGGTGTTAATTCCCCTTGCGGGTACTATCTGGAACCTGAAGGATTTTCTTCTGCACTTGCCATTTACGGGTGGGAAAACATTTGCGGGCTTGAGGAATTGTAGCAATTGAATAGCGATTTGTGATTGTAACTCTTGAGGGCTTGAGAGATCAAAGGCTTAGATGGGTTGTAAGTTATGATTTTGACAACCTCAGGGATTTTCAGCCTGTAACCCCTTAGATTGTTTGCGGCTCTCTAAAAGACTCCAAATGAATAGCAAATTAGTTTATTGGCTACATTACGTGCTCAAGTAAGCAACAATTGCTCAATTGAATAGGGGCCATAGTCCTCTATTAGGAAGGTAAACATGGCTAGAGTTCCTAGCGGTCCTTAGAGATGATCCTATCAGATGGTCCCTTAGCTTAACTTCTTACTTGTCCTCCTGCAATGAAAGTTCACTGGCATTCTGGTGAACCATTCCCAATGTTGGATTGTGAATGTAAAATATTGGAGTACTAGACACAAGTGAAGCAACCGTCCATTGTCCCCTGCTACTCGACACAATTAGCATAAAGAGTTGTGGTTGGTCCCTACAGTAGGGTTGGAGCTTCTTGAGGGCCCAAACATCTGCTAATCACTCTTTCTCTACACTCATAGGTTGGGGAAACGTTGGAGAATATAAACATTAGAAATGTCTTTGGGGCTATTAAAAAAGCCTCAGTCCATATTGCATCTTCTAATGTAAACACAGCACAGCTACCAGCTTCCTATTGGTCCACATAGTCATACGTGTAGCTTGAGCCAGTAACTCATGACCACATAGATCTTTGGGAAGTTGCTCCTTCTGCGAGTACATTTAATGGGAGTAATTAAATCTTACAGTGGGAGTGATAAGAAATGTCAATATGCCTTGTGGAATATTTAAGAACAAAGGCAAAGACTTAGATATTTTAATGTCTCTGTCATTATGCCATTTGTACAGATGAACACTCCATAAAATCCATAAAGATGAAGGGTTATTTCATTTATATAATTTATATAATGATTTACATGTTTTTAACATAACAATGGTACAAAGAAAATGTTTTGAAATATTACTATTTGATAATTTTATTCAAAGTTGGAAATCCTGTTCTGTTACAACTATTACTCATTGTTGAGGAGTTGAGACAAAATAGTTAAAATTATTATGTCTGTTGGGTTTCTGGCCTCCATGGACTGGCTTCCAATGAACTAATGTCATTTCTTAGTTTTTGTACCAACTGGGACATGTCTAAGTCTGAAAAAATATAATGAAACCTATGGGCTTTAGACCCTCTAGAGATGATCCCAAATGATGAAACCTCCAGTCTTACCATAGATAGAGAGCTATAAAATGCTGGTACCTGTGGATGAGACTATTTCTTTCGAATGAAATTATTCTACGTTGATACATTTTTGCACCTGGACTTTTTCATACTCCTTTGTTCTAAATCCTTACAAGACGCCTGATGTAGTAGAAGTAGAAGTTGATACCACTTTCTATGATAATGAAGAAAAAGAAATAGGAAACCATTAGTGTTTCAGAAGCTCTGTAACTCGGCGGACCCTCTAAAATGTATCACCTACTACAACCTAGGTAAGAGAATAATAAATACAGCAACAATCTGAAGAGGTGAGTACATTTTTCAACCATTACACTTCCTTACAGATCATTGCCAGACCATGTAATGCCGCAGTGTAACTGGTAACGATCTAGATCAGTACAAGTATGGATCGGCTAAAGCTTACTCTCCATGAGTCTTCTGAATCAGGATATAAAGGGACCTGAGACCCTTCAATGTTGTTCTATATCATCAAGTAGAGCACTTAAATAATGTAGTTGTATGTCTTGTTGTTTTATCTTCAGTGGTCCTCTAATGTAATGGGCAATGTCATTGACTTCAATGAAGATCAGCCTGTTTTAATTTACCTAACTCAATGCCATGACAAGGATTAAGCTTTAACCCATCATTATACCCCTCATTGGTCATAATGTACAGAAATGTATGAGTATTATAAATATTTTCCATTTAATTTATTAGATTTTGGGTGTAAATATCAACGTAATATAGAAATAAAATGTAAAATAGATAAGACCTAAAAGTCTGCCTATTTTATCTTCCTAAAATATTTGTCCTCAGTAATAATCATATATGTTGGATCTTCTCTCTTGGGTTTATCTGTGCCCCTTCTACTGAAATCATATTCCACTTATCTACTTCCTTTTCTGTAACGTAGATTTCATGCTACCCTTGAATACTCCAACGTATAACGTCATTCATGTCCTCTTTTTCTGGAAGACACTTTCCTCACTCCTGAACTCTAGTAAACCCTCTTATATATTTACAGGATTCTCTCACATCTTCCCACTTACATCTGTACCATAAGCTATACTGATTCAGGTCATGAAGTATTTTAATATAAATATTGTCTTTTAGATCCTAATAATGTTTTACATTTTTTCTTATTATTTAGATATGGAGAAAGAAAACCAGACGGAGGTCCTAAACTTTATACTGATAGGAATTACAGACAATTCCGACCTTCAGACTCCGATATTCCTTGTAATCCTTCTCATTTATCTCCTCACACTTGGTGGTAACACGACCATTCTTGAGCTTGTGTCCCTGGATCCTCATCTGCAAACTCCCATGTACTTTTTCTTGGCGAACTTATCAGTCATAGACATATCCTCCACCACTGTCACTCTACATAAGATCTTCTCTTCCTTCATATCAAGGGATACCAACATTTCATTTTTTGCCTGTATGACTCAGGTGTTTATGTTTTTATCATTTACTTCTAATGAATTATTTATCCTTACAGCCATGAGTTATGACCGATATGTGGCCATATGTAACCCTTTGCATTATTCAATGATCATGAGCACTCCAGTCTGTGTTGCCTTGTCCGCTCTCTGTTGGTCACTTAGTTTTGGATGCATCACACCTTATCTTGTTGTATTGTCCAGTTACACCTGCTATAGATCCAATATCATCAACCACTTTTTCTGTGACATTGTCCCTCTTATGAAGCTCACATGCAATGATACAACAACACTGGAGATAATAATTGCCATGGAGGGACTTCTTTTTGCCTCCTTTCCATTTTCTCTAACTATTCTCTCCTATATTTTTATTATTACCACCATCCTGAAGATCCGTTCCAGTACTGGGAGAAAGAAAGCCTTCCACACATGTTCCTCACACCTCACTGTCGTTGTTCTTCTCTACCTAACTCTGTTCTGTTTATACTTGAGACCGCCCTCAATGGGAGATATGACAGTTACAAAAATATTCTCCCTAATTAACACAGTTGCCGTCCCTGTACTAAATCCTCTAATTTACAGCCTGAAAAATAATGACGTGAAGTCAGCACTTAGACGGCAACTAAGATGTTGTAGACACCAGATTTAACTCCACATAAAGACAGACACTGAAAAGGGATATGGAAAATTTGTTTTCCTTCTTGAAATTGATGAATAATGTATAGAGCTGAAAAAAAAAAATCTAATTTAAACATAAACCTTTAATAATTAATATTAATTGCATGTAACACTAAGTCTTCTTTCTTTATGGTTATGGGTAAGTGTAGAAATCAGTAAACATTTACAACTAGATAAATAATAGAACTACTAGATGAACAGAAAAAGTCCTAGTTCCTATAAGTACTATGTGAAAGGAGCGCAGAAAAGGAGAGTGGTTGCGCCTTAGTGATAATACACTGTATGTACCGGTCAGGGATCCCAAGATTACACCAGAAACAGACAGGCCAATATACCATTTGTGCCTTAAATATATTGCATCTCTGTTCTGTTTCTGGTGTAATCTTGGGATCCCTGACCGGTACATACAATGTACTACTAACACTAGTATTGGTACATGGTGTATAGAGGACTCCATCAGCATTGTGTTTAGAGCATCACCATCAACTTTTCAACAACACCACGACTGTGAGAC
Organism: Discoglossus pictus; assembly: GCA_027410445.1. Taxonomy (NCBI): domain Eukaryota; kingdom Metazoa; phylum Chordata; class Amphibia; order Anura; family Alytidae; genus Discoglossus; species Discoglossus pictus. Next base: position 8,783,978 of record CM050170.1, read on the forward strand.
CACTTGACTCATCTGGACTTTTTGTCGCATGATGTGGACTGATGTGTATCTAAATACCTCATATCCTTGAGGTTGGAAAATGTGAGTGCATATTATTTCTTGTTTATTTTTATTCATTCAATTGCTTTTACTACACTATTATTTTTTATTTTCAAAGAAACTAATTTACCTTAAAAAAAACGAGATTGAAAAAAAAAGCATATGGAAAAGTTGTTTTCCTTCTTGTAATTGCTGGATAATGTATAGAGCTATAAAGTTATGGGTGTTAAACTGCTCCCTAAGACATAATGATGGACACTGGCCAATGGCCATACCTACATCCAGATCGACACTCTGAGAAATGACGTCTTATATTTTGTTCAATATATTTGTTTCCATCCAGGGTAAGGCACGTGGGGGCAAAGTGTAAGGGTTAATACACTTTCTATGGAAAATTACTTTGTCAATTTGTATCCCATCATTTTTGTCAATAATAATGTTATATTAACAATGTCTTTCCACCACTTCCGAGCTAGTGGAAGCTTTAAGGTTCCACTAAAATGTATCAGTTTAAAAAAATGTATCCCTTACAATCTTAAGATAGACATTGTCATATATGGTCAACTGGCTCAAAAATACAGTGTATAAGAAATGGACAACTCCAGTTCCTACAGCCTCCGGACTCAGTCACTGTCTATCATGGATTTTTCACCGTCTTGTCTCAGACTTCCAGCTCTGAAAAGCTCGAAAAGTTGCCTAACCCCACCTAGACTATAAGGTCTTTGTATCAGGATCCTCATCTGAATTGTCCTGTCTTTGCATTCTGTATATCTCTGTTTCATACACACAATCACAGGAGGTCTTCTAATATTTCCATATCTGAATCACAATCACTAGGCCAAAAATATATATATTGGAGAATAGAAAGTATAAAAAATAACATCAAGTTTTTCTTAATCTTGTACTTTCAAAGTGGGCGTCACATCTTTTTTTTTTTACTAGCGACTTGCCCGTCAGAAAATGACGGCAATGAGATGTGTATGTTTGGAAAGTTGTTTAGTTATTAATATACGTATTTGACACTTGTAAGATTTTAGTTATGATGAAATAAGTAGTATTGTGATATTAAACATGTTTATTTTTGTAAAATGTTCTCTTGGTGAACAGTAACTGTTAAAGCATTTTGTATTAAAAGTATTAACATTTGAATGTAAGAACAATTGAACTTTAAATTAATAAGTATTGTAAACTTGAGGTAATGTTTTTTTAACTCAAGAATTGTTAACTTAAATATACATTTAATCCAGAGGAAGGCAAACAGTAAAAACCCTCCTTGAAACGTAGCGAATTGTATCAGAGAGGGAAAAAAAATAATTTCTTCCTGACACCATTAACTGGAGATCAGATTACTCCCTGGATTAATGTTTAACATGAAAGACAATATTTACATTGTGACTTAAAACGTGGTTGAGCTCTTAACATGAACTTTGTAATATGTTGAAGTAAAAAACTTGAAAGTATATTTTTTGAAACTTGAACTTTCTTATCTGTCTAAGTAATGAACTTGAAAATATTGTTTTCAAACTTGTAACATTAGAAACAGTAACATAGTTAATTAACATTTTAACATAATTTGTAAAAATAATGCAAGGCAAGTGTTTTGTGAGGCTAATCATCCATAAACAGTATACTTCCATTAATTCTGACGGAATTGTTTATTGATTTGTATTTTTCAATGGTTTGTTTGTTGCTGAGATTTAAAACGTGGTTGACCTCTTAACATAAACTTTGTAAGTAGTGTAATTAAGAAACTTGAAAGTATATATTTTAAAACTTTAACTTTCTTATCTCTCTAAGTATCGAACTTGACAAAAAAAAATTCAAACTTGCAATATTAGAAACAGTGACATAGTTGATTAACATTTTAGCATAATGAAAAGTTATAGTACTTCATAGTAAACAATGTTTTTAGTAAAAATACGTCCATCGTCTAATAAATCACCTTGACTTTCATTCTTTTCAATGTAAACTTTAATAGCTTGTGGATTTTTACACCGTGATAACGCAACGTACAATTGGCCATGTGCAAATACTGGTTCTTGTAAGAAAATGCCCACAGATTTGAACGTTTGTCCTTGTGATTTATTAATGGTCATGGCAAATGCCATAATGATGGGAAATTGTCTTCTTTGAAATATAAAAGGGAGACTACTTTCACTTGGTGCTAAATCTATTCTTGGTATGAAAACTCTCTCTCCTTTATGGGTACCAGTTAAAATTTCAGCATCTATAAAATGGTCCTTTAATTGTTGAACAATTAATCTTGTCCCATTGCATACACCTTTTTTGGGGTTCATATTTTGCAGTAACATGACAATTGCACCTTTCTTTAGCTGCAAAATATGTGGTGGCATTCCAGAAGGAGTTAGTGAGTTTATGAATTCAGTGGAAAAGTTAGCCTGACTTTCATTGTCATCAGCAAGTACAGAATCAGCACTGTGATAAGTTCTTTGTGCATTAATTTTTGTGTCCCTGGATCCTCATCTGCAAACTCCCATGTACTTTTTCTTGGCGAACTTATCAGTCATAGACATATCCTCCACCACTGTCACTCTACATAAGATCTTCTCTTCCTTCATATCAAGGGATACCAACATTTCATTTTTTGCCTGTATGACTCAGGTGTTTATGTTTTTATCATTTACTTCTAATGAATTATTTATCCTTACAGCCATGAGTTATGACCGATATGTGGCCATATGTAACCCTTTGCATTATTCAATGATCATGAGCACTCCAGTCTGTGTTGCCTTGTCCGCTCTCTGTTGGTCACTTAGTTTTGGATGCATCACACCTTATCTTGTTGTATTGTCCAGTTACACCTGCTATAGATCCAATATCATCAACCACTTTTTCTGTGACATTGTCCCTCTTATGAAGCTCACATGCAATGATACAACAACACTGGAGATAATAATTGCCATGGAGGGACTTCTTTTTGCCTCCTTTCCATTTTCTCTAACTATTCTCTCCTATATTTTTATTATTACCACCATCCTGAAGATCCGTTCCAGTACTGGGAGAAAGAAAGCCTTCCACACATGTTCCTCACACCTCACTGTCGTTGTTCTTCTCTACCTAACTCTGTTCTGTTTATACTTGAGACCGCCCTCAATGGGAGATATGACAGTTACAAAAATATTCTCCCTAATTAACACAGTTGCCGTCCCTGTACTAAATCCTCTAATTTACAGCCTGAAAAATAATGACGTGAAGTCAGCACTTAGACGGCAACTAAGATGTTGTAGACACCAGATTTAACTCCACATAAAGACAGACACTGAAAAGGGATATGGAAAATTTGTTTTCCTTCTTGAAATTGATGAATAATGTATAGAGCTGAAAAAAAAAAATCTAATTTAAACATAAACCTTTAATAATTAATATTAATTGCATGTAACACTAAGTCTTCTTTCTTTATGGTTATGGGTAAGTGTAGAAATCAGTAAACATTTACAACTAGATAAATAATAGAACTACTAGATGAACAGAAAAAGTCCTAGTTCCTATAAGTACTATGTGAAAGGAGCGCAGAAAAGGAGAGTGGTTGCGCCTTAGTGATAATACACTGTATGTACCGGTCAGGGATCCCAAGATTACACCAGAAACAGACAGGCCAATATACCATTTGTGCCTTAAATATATTGCATCTCTGTTCTGTTTCTGGTGTAATCTTGGGATCCCTGACCGGTACATACAATGTACTACTAACACTAGTATTGGTACATGGTGTATAGAGGACTCCATCAGCATTGTGTTTAGAGCATCACCATCAACTTTTCAACAACACCACGACTGTGAGACCACTTGACTCATCTGGACTTTTTGTCGCATGATGTGGACTGATGTGTATCTAAATACCTCATATCCTTGAGGTTGGAAAATGTGAGTGCATATTATTTCTTGTTTATTTTTATTCATTCAATTGCTTTTACTACACTATTATTTTTTATTTTCAAAGAAACTAATTTACCTTAAAAAAAACGAGATTGAAAAAAAAAGCATATGGAAAAGTTGTTTTCCTTCTTGTAATTGCTGGATAATGTATAGAGCTATAAAGTTATGGGTGTTAAACTGCTCCCTAAGACATAATGATGGACACTGGCCAATGGCCATACCTACATCCAGATCGACACTCTGAGAAATGACGTCTTATATTTTGTTCAATATATTTGTTTCCATCCAGGGTAAGGCACGTGGGGGCAAAGTGTAAGGGTTAATACACTTTCTATGGAAAATTACTTTGTCAATTTGTATCCCATCATTTTTGTCAATAATAATGTTATATTAACAATGTCTTTCCACCACTTCCGAGCTAGTGGAAGCTTTAAGGTTCCACTAAAATGTATCAGTTTAAAAAAATGTATCCCTTACAATCTTAAGATAGACATTGTCATATATGGTCAACTGGCTCAAAAATACAGTGTATAAGAAATGGACAACTCCAGTTCCTACAGCCTCCGGACTCAGTCACTGTCTATCATGGATTTTTCACCGTCTTGTCTCAGACTTCCAGCTCTGAAAAGCTCGAAAAGTTGCCTAACCCCACCTAGACTATAAGGTCTTTGTATCAGGATCCTCATCTGAATTGTCCTGTCTTTGCATTCTGTATATCTCTGTTTCATACACACAATCACAGGAGGTCTTCTAATATTTCCATATCTGAATCACAATCACTAGGCCAAAAATATATATATTGGAGAATAGAAAGTATAAAAAATAACATCAAGTTTTTCTTAATCTTGTACTTTCAAAGTGGGCGTCACATCTTTTTTTTTTTACTAGCGACTTGCCCGTCAGAAAATGACGGCAATGAGATGTGTATGTTTGGAAAGTTGTTTAGTTATTAATATACGTATTTGACACTTGTAAGATTTTAGTTATGATGAAATAAGTAGTATTGTGATATTAAACATGTTTATTTTTGTAAAATGTTCTCTTGGTGAACAGTAACTGTTAAAGCATTTTGTATTAAAAGTATTAACATTTGAATGTAAGAACAATTGAACTTTAAATTAATAAGTATTGTAAACTTGAGGTAATGTTTTTTTAACTCAAGAATTGTTAACTTAAATATACATTTAATCCAGAGGAAGGCAAACAGTAAAAACCCTCCTTGAAACGTAGCGAATTGTATCAGAGAGGGAAAAAAAATAATTTCTTCCTGACACCATTAACTGGAGATCAGATTACTCCCTGGATTAATGTTTAACATGAAAGACAATATTTACATTGTGACTTAAAACGTGGTTGAGCTCTTAACATGAACTTTGTAATATGTTGAAGTAAAAAACTTGAAAGTATATTTTTTGAAACTTGAACTTTCTTATCTGTCTAAGTAATGAACTTGAAAATATTGTTTTCAAACTTGTAACATTAGAAACAGTAACATAGTTAATTAACATTTTAACATAATTTGTAAAAATAATGCAAGGCAAGTGTTTTGTGAGGCTAATCATCCATAAACAGTATACTTCCATTAATTCTGACGGAATTGTTTATTGATTTGTATTTTTCAATGGTTTGTTTGTTGCTGAGATTTAAAACGTGGTTGACCTCTTAACATAAACTTTGTAAGTAGTGTAATTAAGAAACTTGAAAGTATATATTTTAAAACTTTAACTTTCTTATCTCTCTAAGTATCGAACTTGACAAAAAAAAATTCAAACTTGCAATATTAGAAACAGTGACATAGTTGATTAACATTTTAGCATAATGAAAAGTTATAGTACTTCATAGTAAACAATGTTTTTAGTAAAAATACGTCCATCGTCTAATAAATCACCTTGACTTTCATTCTTTTCAATGTAAACTTTAATAGCTTGTGGATTTTTACACCGTGATAACGCAACGTACAATTGGCCATGTGCAAATACTGGTTCTTGTAAGAAAATGCCCACAGATTTGAACGTTTGTCCTTGTGATTTATTAATGGTCATGGCAAATGCCATAATGATGGGAAATTGTCTTCTTTGAAATATAAAAGGGAGACTACTTTCACTTGGTGCTAAATCTATTCTTGGTATGAAAACTCTCTCTCCTTTATGGGTACCAGTTAAAATTTCAGCATCTATAAAATGGTCCTTTAATTGTTGAACAATTAATCTTGTCCCATTGCATACACCTTTTTTGGGGTTCATATTTTGCAGTAACATGACAATTGCACCTTTCTTTAGCTGCAAAATATGTGGTGGCATTCCAGAAGGAGTTAGTGAGTTTATGAATTCAGTGGAAAAGTTAGCCTGACTTTCATTGTCATCAGCAAGTACAGAATCAGCACTGTGATAAGTTCTTTGTGCATTAATTTTTTTAAAGATTTCATTATTGAGGATTAATGCATTCTTATTTTTACACGTTAGTATGACTTGGTTGGCAAGGTCTGAATATTCCTGGTTATTTATGCTACCTTCAAATATAGCCGGTATAATATCTTGGTGACAAATCATATGAGGTGGGATCTGTGTCCTCAGGTAAATGGCGTATTTATTCTGTTCTGCCTTCTCCAATTTTAATAAGCCAATCATTAAAATCAGTTTGGCCTTCTGATCTGATGTTTTGATGCAGTTGAAGATGGGTAAAATGTTTCCATAGTGTGCTTGAATTTATACAGGTTTCGATAATGTCAGTTCGATTTCCATGTACAACGACAGGTAATGTTTGTCTAAATTCGCCACCTAACAACCACCAAATAGAAAAGTATTATCCAGGACTTCACGAAGCAAACGGTCAATACATTGGAGGGCATAGCATGACATCATTGTGGCCTCATCTATTATAATTAATTTACTTTTTTTCAATTTCTTTGCTTATAATGATGTCATGCGAATATCTGACACAGAGGTTTCTAAAATAGGCACTGGCAGTTTAAAGCCACTATGTACAGTTCTAAAGTTGCAAGTATTTCTTCTGTTCTTTCTACTTGTAGTTGAATGTCATAGTCTTCAAAGTTTATGTCATCTATAAAACCTGGATCAGGCAAATTAAATTTGCACAACTTAATCCATGAGTTAAAAATACTTCTTGGATTTCCATTAACGCTTTTAAGTGTGCAATCGGTTCATTGTATCGTCGCATAAAGTCTTCAGCCATATTACTTTTAAATGTGTCCCACAAAGCTAATGCATTTGGAGTATTTGAGAAGATTCAAATAAATGCAAATTGTTCTCTCATCTGCCATGGCATTTGACATTGTGCTGCTTCTTCTAAACATATTTCCCATTCTGTATCATCAGCTAGTAAGTTTCTATGTCTTGCAGCTAAATGGAAGGATTCATATATTATGTCATTAACAGTTCTTAAGTCTGACTGTGTAAATTCTTGGGAATATTTTATTTCCTCTGCCTTTTCTAGGTCTCCATAATCCATTCACAAAAACATAGTGATATGGAATTTCAATATATAAGATTTGTGTTTCTTCTGAATCTGTGGAATTTAATTCAAACCATGCAGTTAGTGTAGTGTGACGAAGTTCACTTTGGTCCAATGCATTACTTTCATTTCCAGCATGGAAATACCCTAAATGTCTTTGTGGCAAATGTACTGCTAATCTATATACTGTATGTTATCTATCATGCATTTCAAATTTTAAAAGCCGCCACATAGCTTCTGGCGCACTGACATAGCGAGCATCTACATGAGATGCAAGTTCATCATGTACTAACTCACTACATTCAGGGTTGTCTGCACTTTTGACGACTACAGTAGCTGCATCATAGCCTTTGTAAATATATTTGTACACATATTTAATGGATTTGATGGAAGTGCAGGCTTCTACATTAATGTGTGTGCTATACTTCATGAGTAAATGTGGATTATAGGGTACTACATATCTATTGTCAACTTTTTTGCCATGAATAATGGCACTATCTCCTTCTCTTCTTTTATAAAGTGGATAGCCATCACAATTGGCATAGGTTTTGTCTCTATAATCTTTTGGAAAATCTTTGGAGATTTATTATTTTCCATACATGGTGATTGTGGATTAAGCTCACCACAGGGTCCATGAATCATGCGATGAGTAACAATCTCATATAGTCTACCATATAGTTCTGGATCTGGTAGTTCAGCAACAATGACTGCATCCACTTTGTCACCAGTATCTAATTTATGTTTTTCTTGAAGTATTATGAGAAGATGTGCATGTGGAAGGCCTCTTTTTTTAAATTCAATAGTGATGTCCCGAACAGTTTTCCGGAGAACTATTCGCGGCGATTTTCGCATGTTCGCGTCAGCCGCGAACGGCGAACACATGCGTTTTTCAGTTCGCCTCCTATACTTTATCATTGAGGAAACTTTGAACATCATTTATATTATTTTATAATTTTGTGTGTGTAATCTATGCCTGTCTACCAGCGTGTGTGTGTGACAGGCTAACACCTAACAGCTTATATTGTGCTTATTTTCATTACTTATGCCTGGTGGTGTAACATACATTAAAAACAACAATTTTTTTTCCTGTAATCTAATTTCAGTTGCTTGCCTGTGTCAGGCTCACAGCTTATATTGTGCTCAGTGACATAACACAACACTTTTTTGACTGTAATAGATTGAATAGCAATTGCCTGCCTACAAGCGTGTGTGTAAAGCCTATTGCATCTACTCTGCCAACTTTTGCCAGTGCACAGTGACACTCATATCTGGTGGCACCTTAGATTGCACGTGCAGTGCCCCAAATTTGAAGTGGGAGGACCAACCAAGCATCTTTTTCCATCTCACGCTTCCAAAAATCCATGCCATATACACGTCCCCTGATAGTGGACGTAACAGGGATTAAACCGATAGGAATAGTACTACTTAACAGTACACACCTTATAATAACGCAGACAGAGGCAACGCGTATAATCTTCCATGCTGTGCAGTGATAGCCCCCAGACTCTGACCTGTGTATAATCTTCCATGCTGTGCAGTGGAAGCCCCCAGACTCTGACCTGTGTATAATCTTTCATGCTGGGCAGTGGAAGCCCCAAGACTCTGGGAGTCTGAAGAAGAGGAGTCAGAGGAGGAAGGTGGCTTTGAGGAGGTGGAAGACTAAACACAGCAGGCGTCCCAGGGGGCTTGTTGTCACCTTTCGGGGACCCTTGGTGGCTGGGTGGAGGAAGAGACCTTCAATGACATCAGTGAGGACAAGGAACGGGACATGGCTAGCTTGGTATCCAACCTTGTGCAAATGGGGAGTTTGCGGTTTGTGCAAAGGGACTGTTTGCGGTTGTTTGGTGATTTATGCCCTTTATGGCTTATAACCAGACTCTGCATCAACTATGTAATTTTCCGTGGGAGTTTTGCCATGGATCCCCCTCCGGCATGCCACAGTCCAAGTGTTAGTCCCCTTGAAACAACTTTCCCATCACTATTGTGGCCAGAAAGAGTCCCTGTGGGTTTTGAAATTCGCCTGCCTATTGAAGTCTATGGCGGTTTGCCGGGTTCGCCCGTTCGCGAACATTTGATGGAAGTTCGGGTCCTCTGTTCGCGGACCCGAACTTTCTTTTTTCTTGGGGTGTTAGTACTATTTGTTGTAGTATTCTATTTTATGTGTGTGTTTAGGTTTTATGCTTAATATTAACATTACGACTGGCTTATTAAAATTGGAGAAGGCAGAACAGAAAAAATACGCTATTTACCTGAGGACACAGATCCCACCTCATATGATTTGTCACCAAGATATTATACTGGCTATATTTGAAGGTAGCATAAATAACCAGGAATATTCAGAGCTTGCCAACCAAGTCATACTAACGTGTAAAAATAAGAATGCATTAATCCTCAATAATGAAATCTTTAAAAAAATTTATGCACAAAGAACTTATCACAGTGCTGATTCTGTACTAAAATTTGATGTTCGCGACATCACTAAAATTCAATGATATATACATAAGCAAGACATTTGCCAGATAAGTGACTTATAGTGATGTCACATATTAATTCATTTAATTTAATCTTAAAAACTCTGGCTACTAAATCTAGTCTATCGGAAGGACTTTGGCCAACCTGCCTCTCGGTGTGGGAAAAAAATGGCATATGTCATTGGATCTAAATTTGAACTTAAGATACTCATATTAATGAATGGTTGCTTCTCATTTCTGGGATATATTCTAATGTCTATTTGAAATGGTGGTTCTCCTTCATCATTTTGAAACACCATTGCAACCTCATTTGATGTTGGCAAGTTATAACAATGTTTATCAGTATGTCTGTCTCTTTTAAGCACCATATTGACCTTTGGCATTGGTAATTGATGTCTTTGTGCATGAAGTTGTTGTTCATTTTCTAATTCTGCCAATTTTATATAAGCTTTAGTGTAGGGATTATTGGCATAATGTTATCTAGCTCTATAAAAACACTGAAGAAGCATTTTTTATTTTCTTCCAGCTGCATGCGTTGGTCAACAGGTTCTTTTTATCTAGGACATATAGTTGAGCGAATTTTCTTTGCTCCCTTTCCTCTGGATGTAAATGAGAAGTACGATAATAAATTTGGCCTTGGACTTTAAAACAGCAAGGACCATGTCCTGGTACATTAGCAGCTAATGTTGCCCCCATAGATGCAAAGGATATGGCACTATTGTAGGATCTTATGTTTGTCTTAAAATATTTGTAGTTTTGAAAAGTAGGTTCAGTCATAATGTTTTGTAAATAGATTGGAAATTCTTTTCTTTCTGGAAGTTTGAACTTGCCTTTTTGACAGCAACTAATAAATTGGCCATCTCCTGTTTAAAATGATAAGCCTCACAAAACTGACATTGAGTATTCATGTCTCCACAATTAGGAACCTCTACTGCTAAAGACTTGAGTAAAGGACAATTTCCAAAGCATATATCAGTTTGATTTTTAAATTCATCAGGTGAAATGTCATGTGATGTTTCAAGAACAGGTTCTAAATGCTTTGTTTTTTTGGTGGCTTTTTTTGGTATATCTTTTATTGGTTTAGGTAAAATGTCATGTAATGTTTCAGGAAGAGGTTCTAAATGCTTAGTTTTTTTGGTGGCTTTTTTTGGTATCTCTTTTATTTTTTCAGGTAAAATTTAATCTGATGTTTGAGGAACAGGTTCTAAATCATTTGTTTGCTTCGTAGCTTTTTTTGGTGTATCTTTAATTTTTGCATCTGATAGTCTTTTGCTTGCAATTTTTTTGCGTTCTTTTTCTTGTCGAATTTTCTTCTCCTTTGGTGTCTGCTGATTGGCCCATCTCTCTTGTCTTTCTCTAGTTTGACATCTTTTCTTTTCTTGTTTGCTCTCGTTAGTAGCCATGTTAATCTGTAAAAGAAAATAATGTATAATTAGTTTAGTTTGAGATCTTAAGTTTGTTTTTTACATTTTTTATTATCAACAGTTTGTGTATATGTGTTTGTAGTTCATTGTAGCAGTACTTTCTTTGTATTGTTAAATAAGTGTTTTTTTTATTTTTTTGGTCTTACTTTCTGTCGTACGTTGTAATTTTTGCCTTACATGAATAGCACACTCAAGGAACTGACACTATACCTTCTTTTACATGTAGTATGTGTCTAGTGTTAATTTAAATTTATATTTTTGTTGTTTTGGCAATTTATTTTTTTGTTGTACTTTTAACTTACAGGCATAGTAGAGGGCAACAATTAGTCTTTGTAATTTTTACTACAGGGGATTGTCACAATAGTATTTTGATATTTTTTTTAAAGTCTTATATGTTTGGGCAATTATTTTTTTTTCTTTTTTCTTGGGGTGTTCGTACTATTTGTTGTAGTATTCTATTTTATGTGTGTGTTTAGGTTTTATGCTTAATATTAACATTACGACTGGTAATTTAGAATGACAAATTTTATTTAGTCTGTGTTTTGAGACTTTTGTGGACTATGCTGTTTTCTTTTTTTTGTGGCTAAATTGAAGTTTGGATTTACTGTTAAACATTATTGTCCATAAAAGACAAATAATAGGTAAATGAGAAATGTGTCAGTTATATTTTGGTAAAAGTTATAGTTAGTGGTTGTTATTTTTTTAAATTTTTTTTCTGTTGACATGGATGCAGAGCAAACATGTTTATTTAGTTTTCTCTTTTTTTACTTATTATACTGTACCTTGGTTGAAGTGTGATTTCAAGCAGAATCTTTGTTAGTCCTCTGTTGAAAGTCTTCGTCCGATGCTCTTCACGCAGTGTCTGTTGTAAAAGAAAAATTAAAATGTTATTTGATTTGAATGTATTTGTAATGAATAACATATTTCATTGTTTTGGTCTATTGTATCTTAGTTACATAGTTACATAGTAATTAAGGTTGAAAAAAGACTTTCAGTCCATCAAGTTCAACCTGTTAAGATCTCCTCTGATCTGCAATATGCGGATTAGTTATTAATTAAATTATTGATTAAATAATTATTAATAGTATAGTATTGGAGGATGAATAAAGAGTTAGTCCAACAAGTTCAACCTTTTTAGATATCTATTGATCTTTTTAATGTGGACTATTTATTATTATTTGTTAATTGATCCAGAGGAAGGCAAACAGAAAAAAAAAAAAACATTGAAACTTTGCCAATTGTCTCATAAGGGGAAAAAAAGCAAAATTCCTTCCTGACCCCAGAAACTGGCGATCAAATTTCTCCCTGGATCAATATTCCTTGCTAGTTATCTAGGATAGCCTTAAATGCCCTCTTTATTCAAAAATATATCTAACCCCTTTTTGAAGTTGTCTATCGAATTCGCTGTCACCACCTCCTTTGGTAGAGAATTCCACAGTTTAACCACCCTAACTGTGCAGAACCCTTTTCTTTGTTTAAGGTGAAATCTTTTGTCCTCTAACTTCAAAGGATGTCCTCTTGTCAGTTGAAAATCTCTTGCTACAAAAAGTTCACTTGACAAAGCCTTATATTGACCCTGGATTTATTTATAAAACGTAATCATATCTCCTCGTAGACGCCTTTTTTCTAGCGAAAATAAGTTTAATTTGGTTAGTCTTTCTTCATAACTTAGCCCCTTAATTCCCCTTATTAGTTTTGTAGCCCTTCTCTGTACTTTTTCCAGCTCTAAAATGTCTTTTTTATGAGGTGGTGCCCAAAATTGTACTCCATATTCCAGATGAGGACGTACTAGAGATTTGTATAGTGGCAGAATTATATCTTCTTCCCTGGCTTCTATACCCTTCCTAATACATGCTAATATTGTATTTGCCTTTGCAGCCGCTGCTTGGCTTTGAGCGCTGTTACCTAGGTGGTTGTCCACTAGTACTCCCAAATCCCTTTCAATATCTGATACCCCTAGATTTGCTCCATTAAGATTATAGATTGCTTGGCTATTGTTCCTTCCCAAATGCATAACCTTACATTTATTTGTATTAAATCTCATCTGCCATTTAGCCGCCCATTTCTCTAATTTATGCAAATCCTTTTGTAGGCAAAGTACATCATTATCTGATTTTATTACCTTGCACAACTTAGTGTCATCAGCAAAAATGGAGACACTACATTCGAGTCCTACTTCAATGTCATGAATAAATATGTTAAAAAGGAGAGGACCCAATACTGAACCTTGAGGAACCCCACGTATCACATTAGACCAATCGGAGTATGTTCTATTCACAACAACCCTTTGCTATCTGTTATGGTGAATTTTTCTGCTATGCTGTTTTTTGTGCAACCTTTTAAAAATACTTTAAATGTATTTGTATTTTCTAGTTATCCTTTTTTTATACTGTAATTATTAATGTTTTTACTATTTTGGATATGATCACAATGTTTTTAGCATTATCCTGTATTGTGTCCACCACTTTTGGTATGCTTATTTAGGCTTCTTTGTAAGGCTTATAGGTTCTTAAACAGTAAAGAAGAATATTAATTTACTTTTCTATGTGTTTGTGTGATTTTTGGTACAATCCTGTTTTCTGTCCACCATATGTTGCATACTTTATTTGCTTAAGTAGTCTTTTTTATGAGGATTAAATGTTGTTGTAAAGTGAAAATTTATGTTTTTAGTATTTTGGATATGATCGCAATGTTTTTAGCATTATCCTGTTTTGTGTCCACCACTTTTGGTATGCTTATTTAGGCTTTTTTGTAAGGCTTATAGGTTGTTAAAGAGTAAAGAAAAATATTAATTTACTTTTCTGTGTGTTTGTGTGATTTTTGGTACAATCCTGTTTTGTGTCCACCATATTTTGCATACTTTTTTGTTTAGTTAGTCTTCTTTATGAGTATTCAATCATGTTGGACAGTAAAAACGAACGTTAATTGCCTTTTCTATACCATGTTGTGCTTTTTATTTTTATCCTGTTTTGTGTTGACCACTTTTTGGTTGCTGCATTTTGCTTGTGGGTGATGGTTGGAGGTTATTTTACAGTAAAGAGGAGGAATAGTTTTCTTTTATGTATGTTGCTAATGTTTCGGATGCTATCCTGTTTTGTGGCCACCATTTTTTTGGGGGGGTTTCTGTAAAACTGTCTGTCTTCATAAATTGTATAGGTCTTTGTGAAGTTTGTTGAACTGTGTTGTTTTGTTCTTTATTCAATTTGTATGTATTTTTTTATTTTATTTTACTTGATATTTTTATATTGGCGGCCATTAAACATATATATTTCCTTTTTTTTTCTACTTCTTATACTATACCTTGATAGAAGTGTAGTTCTTGTCCGAATGACAGAGGGTCCCCTCCTGCCAATCTTAAACCGCCAGTCTTCTTGTAGTGTCTGTTTAAAAAATAAAGTGAAATAGTTTTTATTTTTTGATTTTGCAAAGCATGGTCTTTTTCAACATGTAATGTATTTTTCTATCTTACCTCTTCTTTCTTTCTGTTGTTTAAAAGTGATTCTCTTTCACAGTCCATGGTTCAAATTCTTGAGTGACGCTGTTGATGCAGAGTCTGTTTGAATAGTAAAAAAAGGGCAAAGATTCAGCTTCAGGTTCCATATGTATTATTGTCATATAACTTTTTTGCTATGAGTTGCAGTAAATTAGTGTCATTTAAATATACTTGTTTAATTAGTTTAAGTTAACATTAGTTTGTTGTAGGGCCTATACACATATATGTGAATGTCACATGTCACTATACATGAATCACATTTTCATAGTTAAAGTTGTTTTTTTTTTTGTTTTTTTTTTGCTGTCTTGGTAATAAAATGTAATATATTATAGCTTACCTCTCAGTTGTAATTTGCAGAGTGTAAAGTAGGAAATTAGGAAATAATTATCTTCTCAAGTAACAGCAGCATTTACTTATCCAGTCACACCATTCATCAACTGAGTAGAAATGTAGAATTTTCTGGAAAGTAGGCAGTATTTATAAACTATGAGGTGCCTCAGACCATTAGAACGCAATACGCATGCGCTATTTGCGTTCCAGCTTACAATTTGCGTTCCATCTGCAATTTTATCCATAGTGCACTGGTGGTTAATATCAGTGTGGTATGTGCCGCATAGTACGTGTTTCAGTTTTGCGAGTCACTGTAGTATTGTTGCGTCTGTAGCCTCGTTTTCTTCGGCGGCCATTTTTTCTCTCGCTTAGGTGATTTTCGACAGTTTAAACTCATTTTTTTGGACTTAAATGGACGTGTAAATTCACTTTTCGAGGTGCTGTATGCCCCCCCTTGCTGTAAGTAAGCTTTTTATGTGTTCGATGTGTTTATTTATTGTGTTTCTGATGTTTTTTGCGTGTTTAGAATGAGTCGTAGAGCGGCCGTATTTTTTTGCGATGGGCGCAGTTTTTTTTTTTTCTAAGTCGTGCATGTGGGACGCAGTTGTTTTTTTTTCTAAGTCGTGCGTGTGTGTGTTAACCACGTGTGAAGCGCCTTTGAGCCTCCACATCCGCAAATGCGGCCCCTGGCTTTGCGAGGGTCCGCATTTGCGAACAAACAACACAGCCGACGTTGGAGCCTCCACCCCCGCAAATGCGTCGCGAACGTGAGCAACGACTCGTATGCTCACAACTATATATGTGATATTCCATTCACTGTAATTATACATATCACAATTTCGAGTTGAGTGTATCGTTATTTGAGTGTCTTTATGATTTTTGGTACTTTTAGGATCTGAGTGTGAAGCTCCACACAGCCATTATGGAGAAGTGTTTGAGGATTTAATAGGGTTATTCAAAGCTTTTATAAAACAGTGGGATATGTATCGAGTTTTATTCTCTTGGTCTTGATCCCTATGTTTGACGATGTAGAGAGGTATTGATATATTACATGTCCATTTAAGATGGAACCTAGAGCCAATCCAGGCAACTACAGACCAATATGCTCTTTGAGTGCTCTCTAAATGAATATATTTGAGCATATATTATTATGAACAAGCTAATAAAAAGGAGAAAACACTGATTTATGAGGGCTAGGTCATGACAAACTAATATGATTGATTTCCATAAGGTTTTGAACCTAGAAAATCCAGTAGATGCAAACTTTTTGGAATCCACAATGCCTTTTGAAACAATGCCTCATGGGAAATTATTGTATAAAAAAAATAATTCAGTCATTTTCTGCACATGGATAGCAATCAAGGGCAGAGATAGGAAATGGGTAAAGCATAACAAATAAACAACTGTTTTAAACAGAACATTCTAAGATTGGACTAACGCAGTAAATGGATTACCTCAGGAATCAGCACTCAATCCCAAGGTCATCATTTAAAATATCAGTGTCTAGGACACATGTAACAGCCAAAAAACAAACACAAACCTAGATCTAACTGTTTAAATCTTTAATTTTTTTCTAATTATCCCTCCTCCCTCTGTGTTTCTTTTATTTTTATTTGTTTTTCTCTACACTTTAACCTCAATTATCCCTACTGAAAACACCTTTCATAAACATTGTTGAAGAGCTAATTTAAATTAGACAAAATAGAGAATTACGTTACTGGGGCATTTTTGTAGAAGGATGTTAAGGATATTGACATATTTGTTTTCTGAGTATTCGAAGTTATTGTAAAATATGGGTTATTTTAAGATGTTTTTATTTTATTACTTCTAACATTAGTTGTTATTAAAGTTGTTAAAGGTTATTAAAGTTGTTAAGTTGTTAAAACTTTTAAGGATTAAGGAGAGAGGAAATATGGATGAACTCTTTAAATATATCAAAGGATTTATTAAAGTTCCATAATTAAGTTTCTCCAAGAAGAAAGGGAATCCAAGAGCAAGAGGTCATGATTTGTTGAAATGTGGTGGATATGTAGAAGTAATGTAAGAAAGGACTACATTACCGAAAAGGCAGTAGATACGTGGAGCAGCCTTCCACTGTACATGGAGTCAAACACAGATAAGTGAGTTAAGTATGCTTAAGATAAACATAAAGATGTCCTGAGGATTAATTAATTAACATTTAGGTACATAAAATGAACAGACCAGATAACAACCCCTTTTGGTTCGCGTCTGCCATCAAAACTAGGGTTATAAGTTTTCACTTATCCCAAATTAGAAATGTTGGAGATATGAATGTTTTAGGTCCTCACATTATTACTAGTACTATTTTACCTCTGTAACTTTAGATCCATCAATATTTATAACTCATGAATATATCAACCAGGTGTAGTACCACTTTAGTAACATTTCAGAGTGCTCATCACAAACCCAATTACTTTAGAACATGGTACAGAACTTCCCACATTTTCAGTCAGATCTTCTCAGCCACTGGGAAAGATGTTCTCCCAATAAAATGATTATAATTGACATGTCTTTTGCCAAGATATGCTTTTTCAGTGTGCTTGAAAAGGGCTAACCATACCCACCCCTACCCACAGATCGACACGGTTCCTCCAATTCCCGTCTTCTCAGGACAAGTTGCAGGATTTCTCTTTACAATAAAACAATAAAAGACTTCCCTCTAAATGAAACACACCATTTCTATGTATTCCAGAAAGAGCATCATCTTTATTATCTCTATCTGTATAATTTTTATACACTTTTCTAATAGAATAAAACAATAATTAATTTACATAGGAAAACATATCATGGGCATCTTTTTGGGATTTCAAAATGCCCCGCTAACATGGATGGACCAATCAGTGACTGCTCCCCATCGGCCTGTCCTGTACCAAACAGTTTGCAGAGTGTGAAATGCTGATTGGTGGAAATCCCAAGTATAGAAGCGGGAAAGGGGATGAGAGGAAAATATAAGTCACCTATCTTCCAACTTCCCATGGGCTGATCAGGCTTTATTTAGTTGTAAAGATGACGGTTAGGGGAATCAAGTGCCCACAACCTAAAACACATTACCCAGCACCAACTAGATGAGGATCAAGGGGTCCCCATGGGCTTAGGGATTCCCCTAGTGAAGGATCCAGTTGTGAGGCTTTTCTATCCCGTTCTAAGGACCTAGAGGTTTTGCCTCGGGATTGCCCAATCAGGACAAGGTCTGTCCTAGGATCACAAATTGGTGATGATGAGGACAGTTAGCACAGAGGTCACTAGGGAGCTAAAAGATGTTGCTCTCAGAGTGAGTTATCATGTCCACAGAACTAACCTATTAAGGTTAGTTCAATCTCTGATTGAGCACCTCTATCTTTGTTTTTTGTTTATGTCAATTACTCTTACGGATTATTCTCCCTAAGGGTGATAGGGGAATCCAGACGTGGACCCCTTGCTCACTGTGCCTTTGGGAGTTATCCGCTATATCTCACTGACAAGGCCCAAAGAAGGCCAAAACGTACATCTGGGGTTTGCTATTTCTCCTGTTCAGGGTAGAATTGCCTGGTATTTTAGGGTTGGACCACTGTATTTAGCAAGACCAGACTGATATACTACAGGATATTTCTCCCTGTGCAGGGCAGAAATGAGCTAAAAGAGGTTACTCTCAGAGTGGGTTATCATGTCCACAGAACTAACCTATTAATGTAAGTTCATTCTCTGATTGAAGACCTCTAACTTTGTTTTTTGTCACCAGGGAGCAAACCAGACAGTCACCCTATCACAACAAAAGCTCTGTTATTTCTGAGACTATAGAGCCTTTTAGTGATTTGATGATGACAACTTTCTGGAGGACTTTTATCTGCAGTGCCTACTCCAACAGGTCAAGCATGAGACCTGGATCTGACCTCTGGTGGGCTTGCTTAGTGGGAGAACAAGCACAACCTATCAGACCATTCCTCACATCTCGAAGTAAGCAACCAAGAAGTGAAGAGGGGGTTGCTGGACCAATATTAGGTAACCTCTAAATATTAAAGGATGCAATTTTGTGGTCTGGCCCAGGGTGCCAGATGGAGAGCTGGTGTGTAAGCTCCTCCATGCTTGTTTTAGGTGCGGAAGGTGCATAAGGTCCAGCCATTGAGGAGGCTGTCCAGGTTATTGTGCTGGAGCAATTATTCTTCCCCTGGTGGACCAGTACAGGGTAACAAAGGGAGAAGGGAGAGTGCTTCCCCCATCTAATGGTCTTTAACTAGTTAGGCTACCTAGACCAATGCTCCCCAGCCCATTATCCCAGCCTGGATGACAGCTTTGAATAGAAGGGCAACCCCCGACCACAGTCCTTCTAAGCCACCATACTAAAGCCACCAGTACTGGACTGGCAACTGCTAGGAATGAATGAACCTGGTTAGAGGTGCCCTGCATTGGGTGCCAACAGCTAAGGCATCTGAAATGGGACTGCCGCCATGTAAACAACTTTTGTTTTATACCCCTAAAATTACCCAAATATCTGTTAAAAATATTTCATGGACTACTCAACAAATATATACAACTGGGCAAACCAGTCAGAGTCAAGAAAAGTACTATGTCTAGGCATTTTGAGAGAGAGAGATATCCAAATGCTTTACTATCTTGAAACAAATTATAGAAAAAGACAAAACAAAACAAGATTGTCTCTTGGGAAAAGGACCTTGACAGTACTTGGTTGATTGATACTTGGCATAAAGCTTTCAGATTCACTGGGAAACATATAAAAATGCCTCAAATAGAGAAGTATTCTAAAAAATTCTAAACAAATGGTATATAGTTCCACAATTAGTCATTTCACATGTGGTGAGAAATAATCCATATGTTGGAGAAACTGTGGCCTAGTTGGCACACATCTTCACATGTGGTGGCTCTGCCCTAAGATACATACCTTTTGGAGGTTCCATTAAATTGCCCAGACTCTTGAAGGTAAAGTTTTCCCTTAATGTAGAGAATGTTATTCTCCATATATTTCCTACTGAATATAGCCCTGAAACTCGAGCGTTCATTACAGAAATGTTGATAGTATACAAATGGTTATTAGTGAGATGCTGGAAGCAGAAGAGTTCCAACATGGTCAGAACTAATCAATATCATATCCCATAATCGTGAATATGATGAACACCTTATGTTAACTAATATGATAAAAAATAATAAGATTAAATGGAAAATGTGGGATTCCTGGGAAATCCAGGACAGTTTGTTGGAATAGACCTGCTTCACGCATAATAATTGTCCTCAGCCTTCCAACCTTCCTCTCGGTCCATGTACTCCGACAGCACTCGGATCATGCCACTCAAATGTATATTATTTTTGTATTTTTTTGTGTTATTGTATTAATTTTATATATTGTATTGTTAAAAATGTGTTTAAAAAAAAAAATATTTTCTCATTATTGCTTCCCTTTTTCTTCATATTTTTTCTAGCCTCCCATTCCCTTTTCCCCATACCACGACACCCATCCTTCATCTCCTTCTGCTGCTCCTTGTCCTTTTGCTCTAACATTCCTTCTGCTCGTTGTATTTTTACCCCACCTCCTTTCCTCCACTCTATCCGCTATGCATATGCTATTTCCTTCTATTAATATACTAGCGACTTGCCCGTCAAAAAATGACGGCAATGAGATGTGTATGTTAGGAAAGTTGTTTAGTTATTAATATATATATGTGACAGTTGTATTGTGATATTAAAAGATGTTTAGTTTTGTAAAATGTTCTCTTGGTGAACAATAATTTGTAAAGCATTTTGTATTAACATTTGAATGTAATAATAGTGGAACTTGAAATTAATTATTATTATAAACTTTAGGCAATGGTTTGTTAACATGCAATTTGTATGTGAAGAATTGTTAACTTCAATATACATGAAAATTCGGAGGAAAGCAAACAGTAAAAACCCTTGTTGAAACGTACACAATTTTAACCTGAACTTTGTAATATATGTGAGTAAGAAACTTAAAAGTATATTTTTTTAAACTTTAACTTTATTATTTGTGTAACTTTGGAACTTGACAAAACATTTGTATAACTTTGAACATTATAAACAGTAACATAGTGAATACATTTTTTAACATGATTTTGTATTAAAAGTATTAAGATTTGAATGTAAAAACAGTTTAACTTTAAAGTAATCAATATTTTAAACTTGAGGCAATGGTTTTTTAACATGCAATTTCTATCCGAATAATTGTTATCTTCAATATACATTGAATGCAGAGGAAGGCAAACAGTGAAAACTCTCTTTAAAATGTACCCAATGAAATAAATTCCTTCCTGACCACATGAACTGTCGATAAACAGTAATACAGGGAGTAATCTTAACATAACAGACAATATTTACATTGTGTCTTAAAACGTGGTTGAGCTGTTAACATCAACTTTGTAATATGTTGAAGTAAAGACCGTTAAAATATTGTTTTTCAACTTGTAACATTAGAAACAGTAACATAGTAAATTAACATTTTAACATAATTATCACATATATAGTTTCAAGGCAAGTGTTTTGTGAGGTGAATCATCCATAAAGAGTCTTTCCATAAATTATGACTGAAATTGTTTCTTGTTTATTATTTTTGAATGTTTTTTAATTTGTTTTCCTTGTGTTTTCTTTCTTTCCTGAAAAGTTATAGTACTTCATAGTAGACAATGTTTTTAGTAAAAATACGTCCATCTTCTAATAAATCACCATGACTTTCATTATTTTCAATATAAACTTTAATAGCCTGTGTATTTTTGCACCGTGACAACGCAATGTACAATTGACCATGTGCAAATACTGTTTCTTCCAGGAAAATACCCACAGATTTGAAAGTTTGACCTTGTGATTTATTGATGGTCATGGCAAATGCCATAATAATGGGAAATTGTCTTCTTTGAAGTATAAAAGGGAGACTACTTTCACTTGGTGCTAAATCTATTCTTGGTATGAATCTCTCTAGGTATCTCTCCTTTATGGGTCCCAGTTAAAATTTCAGCATCTATAAAATGGTCCTTTAATTGTTGAACAATTAATCTTGTCCCATTACATAGGCCTTTTTTGGGGTTCATATTTCGCAGTAACATAATAATTGCACCTTTCTTTAGCTGCAAAATATGTGGTGGCATTCCAGAAGGAGTTGATTTTATGAATTCAGTCAAAAAGTTGGCCTGACTTTCATTCTCATCAGCAAGTACAGAATCAGCACTGTGATAATTTATTTGTGGTGCATTAATTTTTTTAAAGATTTCATTATTGAGGATTAATGCATCCTTATTTTTACACGTTAGTATGACTTGGTTGGCAAGCTCGGAATATTCCTGGTTATTTATGCTCCCTTCAAATATAGCGGATATAATATCTTGTTGACAAATCATATGAGGTGGGATCTCTACAGTGTCGTCAGGTAAATGTGGTATTTTTTCTGTTCTGCCTTCTCCAATTTTAATAAGCC
Organism: Discoglossus pictus; assembly: GCA_027410445.1. Taxonomy (NCBI): domain Eukaryota; kingdom Metazoa; phylum Chordata; class Amphibia; order Anura; family Alytidae; genus Discoglossus; species Discoglossus pictus. The sequence goes on from CM050170.1 coordinate 8,806,538, forward strand.
AATCATTGAAATCAGTTTGGCCTTCTGATCTCATATTTTGTTTCAGTTGAAGATGGGTAAAATGTTTTCATAGTGTATTTGAATTTATACATGTTTCAATAATGTCAGTTCGATTTCCATGTACAACGACAGGTAATGTTTGTCTAAAATCGCCACCTAACAACATTACCTTTCCACCAAATGGAAAAGTATTATCCATGACTTCACGAAGCAAACAGTCAATACATTGGAGGGCATAGCATGACATCATTGTTGCCTCATCTATTATAATTAATTTACATTTGTTCAATTTATTTGCTTGTAATGATGTCATGCGAATATCTGACACAGAAGTTTCTAAAATAGGCACTGGCAGTTTAAATCCACTATGAACAGTTCTTCCACCTTCTAACAAAAGTGCAGCAATTCCAGTAGTGGCAAACGCCATTGCTATTTGACCTTGTGCTCGTACTGAACTCATTAATAAATTATACAGATAGGTTTTTCCTGATCCGCCAGGTCCATCAAGATAGAAATAACGCCCTGTCACCATGTCATCATCTATTGCATTTTTAATGGCATTAAATGCTTGCAATTGTAATGTATTTAAAGTTGCAAGTCTTTCTTGTGATCTTTCTGCTAGTAGTTGAATGTCATAGTCTTCAAAGTTTATGTCATCTATAAGACCTGGATCAGGCAAATTAAAACTTGCACAACTTAATCCATGAGTTAAAAATACTTCTTGGATTTCCATTAACGCTTTTAAGTGTGCAATGGGTTCATTGTATCGTCGCATAAAGTCTTCAGCCATATTACTTTTAAAAGTCTCCCACAAAGCTAATGCATTTGGAGCATTTGAGAAGATACAAATAAAAGCAAATTGTTCTCTCATCTGTCGTGGCATTTGACATTGTGCTGCTTCTTCTAAACATCTTTCCCATTCTGTATCATCCGATAGTAAGTTTCTATGTCTTGCAGCTAAATGGAAGGATTCATATACAATGTCATTAACAGTTCTTAAGTGTTCAAAACGTTGTGCTCCAGGAACATTTAAAAGTAATATCCGTAAGCAAAAACGTTCAACATCTCTTGGACTGACTGTGTAAATTCTTGGAATTATTTTATTGCCTCTGCTTTTTCTTGGTCTCCATAATCCATTCACAAAAACATAGTGATATGGAATTTCAATATATAAGTATTCTGTTGCTTCTGAATCAGTGGAATTTAATTCAAACCATGCAGTTAGTGTAGAGTGACGATCTTCACTTTGGGCCAATGCATTCATTTCATTTCCAGCATGGAAATAGTCTAAATGTCGTTGTGGCAAATGTACTGCTAACCTATATACTGCATGTGATCTATCATGCATTTCAAATTTTAAAAGCCGCCACATAGCTTCTGGCGCACTGACATAGCGAGCATCTACATGAGATGCAAGTTCATCATGTACTAACTCACTACATTCAGGGTTGTCTGCACTTTTGACGACTACAGTAGCTGCATCGTAGCCTTTGTAAATATATTTGTAGACATATTTAATGGATTTGATGGAGGTGCAGGCTTCTACGTTGATGTGGGCGTTGTACTTCATGAGTAAATGTGGATTGTAGGGTACTACATATCTATTGTCCACTTTTTTTCCACGAATAATGGCACTATCTCCTTCTCTTCTTTTTTAAAGTGGATATCCATCACAATTGGCATAGGTTTTGTCTCTATAATCTTTTGGAAATTCTTTGGAACATTTATTATTTTCCATACATGGTGATTGTGGATTAAGGTCACCACAGGGTCCATGAATCATGCAATGATTAACAATCTCATATAGTCTACCATATAGTTCTGGATCTGGTAGTTCATCAACAATGACTGCATCCACTTTGTCCGAAGTATCTAATTTATCTTTTTCTTGAAGTATTATTAGAAGATGTGCATGTGGAAGGCCTCTTTTTTGAAATTCAATGGTATATACATAAGCAAGACATTTGCCAAATAACTGATTTATAGTGAAGTCACGTATTAATTCATTTAATTTAATCTTTAAAACTCTGGCGACTAAATCTGGTCGATCTGAAGCACTTTGTCCAAGAAGTAGATTTTGTGTAATTTCTGGCCATTGTGGATTACATGTAAATGTCAGAAATAAATCGGGTTTCCCAAATTTGGTGACAATAGCCATAGCATCATTGTATCTTTCTCTCATATTTCGAGGAGATCCTTGAAAGGAAAATGGTAAAATGATGGCTTTGCCAGCTGTCATGTCTCTGCTTGTAGCCAAGTCAGCAACATAGTCCATGAGTCCAGAATATTGTTCTACACAGAGTTTATCTTGTTGATATTTGATAAAGTTTAAATTATTTGCCTCAACTTGCAAATAAGAATCACTAATCCATTGTTGGGTTAGTTTGCCACCACATAAAATTGGATTAAATACATTGCGAATGGCAATTTGAGCAACTTTAAATTCAAGCATAGAAACATTATTTCGGATTCTGGATTTAGCATTTGGGTAAGTGGGAAGTGTTAATTTTGGTTGCCAACCTGCTTCTCCGTGTGGGAAAAAGATGGGATATGTCATTGGATCTAAATTTGGACTTAAGATACTCATATTAATGAATGATTGCTCCTCATTTCTGGGATATATTCTAATGTCTCTTTGAAATGGTGGTTCTCCTTCATCATTTTGAAACACCATTGCAACCTCATTTGATGTTGGCAAGTTATAACGACTTTTATCAGTATGTCGGTCTCTTTTAAGCACCATATTAACCTTAGGCATTGGTAATTGATGTCTTTGTGCATGAAGTAGTTGTTCATATTCTACTTCTGCCAATTTTTTATAAGCTTTACTGTAGGGATTGTTGTCCATAATGTTATTTAGCTCTATAAAAACACTGTGTAAGCATTTTTTATTTTCTTCCATCTGCATATGTTGGTCAACAGCTTCCATTGTATCTAGGACATATAGTTGAGCAAATTTTCTTCGATCTTCTTCCTCTTGATGTAAATGGGAAGTGCGATGATAAATTTGTCCTTGAACTTTAAAACAGTAAGGACCATGTCCTGGTACATTAGCAGCTAATGTTGCCCCCATAGATGCAAAGGATATGGCACTATTGTAGGATCTTATGTTTGTTTTAAAATTTTTGTAGTTTGGAAAAGTAGGTTCAGTCATAATGTTTTGTAAAGAGATAGGAAATTCTTTCCTTTCTGGAAGTTTGAACTTGCCTTTTTGACAGCAACTAATAAATTGGCCATCTCTGGGTCTCTCCTGTTTAAAATAATAAGCCTCACAAAACTGACATTGAGTAGTCATGTCCCCACAACTATGAACCTCTACTGCTAAAGACTTGAGTAAAGGACAATTTGCAAAGCATATAGGATTTTGACTTTCATATTCATCAGGTAAAATGTCATATAATGTTTCAACAACAGGTTCTAAATGCTTAGTTTTTTTAGTGGCTTTTCTTGGTATATGTTGTATTGTTTGAGGTAAAATGTCATGTAATGTTTCATGAACCGGTTCTAAATGCTTTGTTTTTTTTGTTGCTTTTTTTTGTATCCCTTGTATTTTTTCAGGTAAAATGTCATCTGATGTTTCAGCAACAGGTTGTAAATGCTTTATTTGCTTGTTAGTTTTTTTTGTCATATCTTTAATTTCTGCAGGTGACAGTCTTTTGCTTGCAATTCTTTTGCGTTCTTTTTCTCGTCAAATTTCCTTCTTCTCCGTTGTCTGCTGGCTGTCTGCTCTCTGTCGTCGTTCTCTAGCTTGGCGTCTTCTTTTCTTGTTTATTCTCGTTATCAGCCATGTTAATCTGTAAAAATAAAATAATGTATCTTTAGTTTATTTTGAGATGTTAAGTTTGTTTTCATCAAAAATTGTTATCAACAGTGTGGTTACATTTTATACTTAATCAATTTCAATTTGGTCAATTGAATAGAGGTCTAAATAAGGTCATCATCTAATTTTTATAAGATTTTTTTATTTAGTAAACATGTATCCAAAAGCAAGTATTTCACTAACTAAAAAATGTGAAAAAAAATGTTATGGTCTTATTTACAGCACTATTCAATTTGTCAAATGGCAATTCAATGAGGGTCTAGGACTGGAAATGTTTAATGAGAAATTGTATAGAGTCTGTGTTTTGAGCCTTTTATGGAGTATGCATTTTTTTTTTCTGGCTACATTGAAGTTTGTATTTACTGTTAAAGATTATTGGCCCTAAAAGACAAATAAGAGATTGCTGAAAAATGTGTTAGTTATATTTTTTTCAACGTTATAGTTACTGGTGTTTTTTTAGAAATTTTATTTTCTGTTGACATCGATACAAAGCTAAGATATTTATTTATTTTTCTCTTTTTTTACTTGTTATACTGTACCTTGGTTGAAGTTTGATTTCAAGCAGAATCTTTGTTGGTCCTGTGTTAAAAGCCTTCATCCGATGGTCTGGTCCTGTGTTAAAAGTCCTCGTCCAATCATCTGGTCCTCTGTTGAAAGTCCTCGTCCGATGGTCTGGTCCTGTGTTGAAAGCTTTCGTCCGATGGTCTGGTCCTGTGTTGAAAGTCCTCGTCCAATCGTCTGGTCCTCTGTTGAAAATCCTCGTCTGATGGTGTAGTCCTCTGTTGAAAGTCCTTGTCCGATGGTGTAGTCCTGTGTTGAAAGTCCTCGTCCGATGGTGTAGTCCTCTGTTGAAAGTCCTCGCCCGCTGGTCTGGTCCTCAGTTGAAACTCCTGGTCCGATGGTCTTGACGCAGTATCTGTTGTCAAATAAAAATGAAAATGTTATTTGATTTGAATGTATTTGTATTAACTAAAAAATGACATTATTTCTGTGTATTGTATGTGTTATGGTGATTTTTTCTGCTATTTATTTGTTTGTGCAACCTTTTCAAAATACTTTAAATGTATTTTTATATTGCATAGATAATTTTTTTATACTGTAATTATTTTTTTGTGAATTATTTTGTATATGATTGCACTGGTTTTAGCATTATCCTATTTTCTGTTCAGCACTTTTGGTATACTTATTTAGGCTTCTTTGTAAGGCTTATAGGTTGTTAAAGATTCTTAAATATTAAAGAAGAATATTAATTTAGTTTGCTATGTGCTTGTGTGAGTTTTTCTAAAATCCTGTTTGGTGCGCACCAAAAGTGGTATGCTTATTGAGGCTTCTTTGTAAGGCTTATACGTTCTTAAACATTAAATAAGAATATTAATTTATTTGCTATGTGTTTGTGTGAGTTTTTGTACAATCCTGTTTGGTGCGCACCACTTTTGGTATGCTTCTTTAGGCTTTTTTCTAAGGCTTATAGGTTGTTAAAAATTAAATAAGAATATTAATTTACTTTGCTATGTGTTTGTGTGAGTTTTTGTACAATCCTTTTTGGTGAGCACCACTTTTGGTATGCTTATTTATGCTTTTTTTGAAGGCTTATAGGTTGTTAAACATTAAAGAAGAAGAAGAATTTAGTTTCCTATGTGTTTGTGTGAGTTTGCGTACAATCCTGTTTGGTGCGCACCAATTTAGTTATCCTTATTTAGGCTTTTTTCTAAGGCTTATAGTTGTTAAACATTGAATAAGAAAGTTAATTTAGTTTGCTATGTGTTTGCGTGAGTTTGTTACAATCCTGTTTTGTGTGTACCATTTTGTGTGTACCATATGTTGCATACTTTGGCCCTCATTCAATTGCAGTTTGGCCAATTCAATAGGGCTCTAAATGTGCTTATTTAGAGCCATATTCAATTGGCCAAAATAGCAATTGATATATACTCTGAAGTCATGCGTATGTGTGTTAAGAGCGTGTGAAGGGCCTTTTTTGCTGTTTTTTTGTAAAGTCTTGCTTGTGTGTGTCTGGGTGTAAGCGGGTGTGAGGGGCCTTTGAGTTTTTTTTTGTTAAAAAGTCGTGTATGTGTATGTGTGTGTTAACACAGCCGACGTTGGGATGCTCCCACTACGACGCAAATGCGGACCCTCGCTTCCCGGGTAGAAACGTTTGACCCTATCATTGGTTGTCCATACATCCCTGAGGGCAACAGAAAACATTATAAGGAATAACACAAGATAGGAACTGAACCTTTTATCTGATTCATACATTTTTCTGCATTTGGTGTTTTTTGTCCTCCCTTATGTGTCATTGTGTACAAAGGAACCTCTGTTGGACATTATATTTTGGATAAAACACGGATATCTCTCTAAAGTACCATATGATGAGATGTATAATGTCTGACACCACAAGGCTGGGCTGGGCCCTCCAGGTAACAATCACTTCTTACATCAGAGACGTGCCATAATAGATGATGTCGCAGAGCCCAGAACCCTATATAAGAAGCTGGTTTGGGAGGAAAAGCCATTCAAATCAGGATTGCCAACAGACGAGCAACTGGACAACCAAGTGCCCATGGGCTTATATAGATGGGTATAGGAAGCCTTAAAGGAGCCAACTCTACCTTGCACATATGAAGACTGATAGATCGTATAGATAAAGGTAAGGCTTGATCATTGGTAATTAGGTGAATTGTATAGACAAAAAAGCATATCGATTGGGATAACACTATTTTTTAAAGATTTTTGTAAGATTGTGTAGTCACAGGTCTCGTATATTTACTGTATCCCGTGTATCTTTCTGCAGAAAATGGTGGCACGCTATAAATATAAGATACACTTACATATGTGATGAGATCCGTCTGAGAGGTGAGTAAAGAAGTATCTAGACTATATAGACTACACGTTGGCCAGACCTCACTATGTTATATTAAATCAGCTCTGCAATGCGTATTTCTTCTCATTACAGTTTACGTTTTATCACCCTCATATAAAATGTATGTCTGAGTTCTGCCATTTTGTCTCTGTACGTTATCCCTTGTGAGTAATTATATGAGGAGAGCGGCCTTAGTGAGTACCACAGAGCATTACGTTACCATCTACTCCAAGTAAAAATACACCAACCCCAAACATTTATCTACAGTATATTACGTACCTTGGTCTATGGATATGAAAGCATCATATATTACACAGGACACCATCACAAAGCCTAATTATTATATAGTTACTAGCGACTTGCCCGTCACAAAATGACGGCAATGTGATGTATATGTTTGTCAAGTTGTTTAGTTATTAACATATATTTTTGACCCTTGTAAGTATTTTAATATGAACGTGTATTTTTGTAAAATGTTGATGTAATGGTTTTTTAAAATGTAATTAGTATCTGAAGAATTGTTAACTTTAATATACATTGAATGAATAGGAAAGCAAAAAGTAAAAACCCTTCTTTAAACGTCGCAAATTTTAACATGAAGTTTAAACTATATGTAAGCAATAACCATCAAAGTATATATTTTTAAACTTGAACTTTATTTTTTATGTAAGTTTAGAAGTTAACAAAACATTGGTATAATTTTGAACATTATAAACAGGAACATAGTGAATACATTTTGTAACCTAATTTTTTATTAAAAGTATTAACATTTGAATGTAAAAACAATTGACATTTAAATTAATCAGTATTAAAATTCAATTTCTATCAGAATAATTGTTAACTTGAATATACATTGAATGTAGAGTAAGGCATACAGTAAAACTCTTCTTAAAACGTACGTAATTAAAGTAATTTATTACTGAGCACATAAACTGGCGATAAACATTAATGTAGGTAGTAATCTTAAGATAACAGACAATATTTACATTGTGACTTAAAAGGTGCTTGACCTCTTAACATCCACTTTGTAATCTGTTGAATGAAATAACTTGAAAATATATTTTTTAAACTTGTAACATTAGAAACATTAACATAGTGACTTAACATTTTAACATAATTTTTACTAACAATGCAAGGCAAGTATTTTGTGAGGCAAATCATTCATAAACATGACTTCCATTAATTATGACTGAATTAAACAACCAATTGTTATGTATTTTGCAATGCTTTAAAAAAATCTTGGCATCGTTAATTTGTATCCTTCAAAGTTATAGTACTTCATAGTAGACAATGTTTTTAGTAAAAATACGTCCATCTTCTAATAAATCACCTTGACTTTCATTGTTTTCAATGTAAACTTTAATAGCCTGTGGATTTTTGCACCGTGACAACGCAACGTACAATTGACCATGTGCAAAAACTGGTTCTTCCAAGAAAATACCCACAGATTTGAAAGTTTGACCTTGTGATTTATTAATGGTCATGGCAAATGCCATAATAATGGGAAATTGTCTTCTTTGAAGTATAAAAGGGAGACTACTTTCACTTGGTGCTAAATCTATTCTTGGTATGAAAACTCTCTCTCCTTTATGGGTCCCAGTTAAAATTTCAGCATCTATAAAATGGTCCTTTAATTGTTGAACAATTAATCTTGTGCCATTGCATAGGCCTTTTTTGGGGTTCATATTTCGCAGTAACATGATAATTGCACCTTTCTTTAGCTGCAAAATATGTGGTGGCATTCCAGAAGGAGTTAAAGAGTTTATGAATTCAGTAGAAAAGTTAGCCTGACTTTCATTGTCATCAGCAAGTACAGAATCAGCACTGTGATAATTTCTTTGTGGTGCATAAATTTTTTTTAAGATTTCATTATTGAGGATTAATGCATCTTTATTTTTACACGTCAGTATGACTTGGTTGGCAAGCTCGGAATATTCTTCGTTATTTATGCTCCCTTCAAATATAGCCGATATAATATCTTGTTGACAAATCATATGAGGTGGGATCTCTACAGTGTCATCAGGTAAATGTAGTATTTTTTCTGTTCTGCCTTCTCCAATTTTAATAAGCCAATCATTGAAATCAGTTTGGCCTTCTGATCTCATATTTTGTTGCAGTTGAAGATGGGTAAAATGTTTCCATACTATACTTGACTTTATACATGTTTCGATAATGTCAGTTCGATTTCCATGTACAACGACAGGTAATGTTTGTCTGAAATCGCCACCCAACAACATTACCTTTCCACCAAATGGAAAAGTATTCTCCATGACTTCACGAAGCAAACGGTCAATACATTGGAGGACATAGCATGACATCATTGTGGCCTCATCTATTATAATTAATTTACATTTCTTCAATTTCTTTGCTTGTAAGGATGTCATGCGAATATCTGACACAGAATTTTCTAAAATAGGCACTGGCAGTTTAAATCCACTATGAACAGTTCTTCCACCTTCTAATAAAAGTGCAGCAATTCCAGTAGTGGCAAACGCCATTGCTATTTTTCCTTGGGCTCGTACTGAACTCATTAATAAATTGTACAAATATGTTTTTCCTGATCCGCCAGGTCCATCAAGATAGAAATAACGCTCTGTCACCATGTCATCATGTATAGCATTTTTAATGGCATGAAATGCTTGCAATTGTAGTGTATTTAAAGTTGCAAGTCTTTCTTCTGTTCTTTCTGCTTGTAGTTGAATGTCATAGTCTTCAAAGTTAATGTCATCTATAAGACCTGGATCAGGCAAATTAAAACTTGCACAACTTAATCCATGAGTTAAAAAGACTTCTTGGATTTCCATTAACGCTTTTAAGTGTGCAATGGGTTCATTGTATCGTCGCATAAAGTCTTCAGCCATATTACTTTTAAAAGTCTCCCACAAAGCTAATGCATTTGGAGCATTTGAGAAGATACAAATAAAAGCAAATTGTTCTCTCATCTGTCGTGTCATTTGACATTGTGCTGCTTCTTCTAAACATCTTTCCCACTCTGTATCATCAGCGAGTAAGTTTCTATGTCTTGCAGCTAAATGGAAGGATTCATATACAATGTCATTAACAGTTCTTAAGTGTTCAAAACTTTGTGCTCCAGGAACATTTAAAAGTAATATCCGTAAGCAAAAACGTTCCACATCTCTTGGACTGACTGTGTAAATTCTTGGAATAATTTTATTGCCTCTGGTTTTTCTTGGTCTCCATAATCCATTCACAAAAACATAGTGATATGGAATTTCAATATATAAGTATTGTGTTGCTTCAGCATCAGTGGAATTTAATGCAAACCATGCAGTTAGTGTAGTGTGACGATCTTCACTTTGGGCCAATGCATTCATTTCATTTCCAGCATGGAAATAGTCTAAATGTCGTTGTGGCAAATGTACTGCTAACCTATATACTGCATGTGATCTATCATGCATTTCAAATTTTAAAAGCCGCCACATAGCTTCTGGCGCACTGACATAGCGAGCATCTACATGAGATGCAAGTTCATCATGTACTAACTCACTACTTTCAGGGTTGTCTGCACTTTTGACGACTACAGTAGCTGCATCGTAACCTTTGTAAATATATTTGTAGACATATTTAATGGATTTGATGGAAGTGCAGGCTTCTACGTTGATGTGGGCGTTGTACTTCATGAGTAAATGTGGATTGTAGGGTACTACATATCTATTGTCCACTTTTTTTCCATGAATAATGGCACTATCTCCTTCTCTTCTTTTATAAAGTGGATATCCATCACAATTGGCATAGGTTTTGTCTCTATAATCTTTTGGAAATTCTTTGGAACATTTATTATTTTCCATACATGGTGATTGTGGATTAAGGTCACCACAGGGTCCATGAATCATGCAATGATTAACAATCTCATATAGTCTACCATATAGTTCTGGATCTGGTAGTTCATCAACAATGACTGCATCCACTTTGTCCGAAGTATCTAATTTATCTTTTTCTTGAAGTATTATTAGAAGATGTGCATGTGGAAGGCCTCTTTTTTGAAATTCAATGGTATATACATAAGCAAGACATTTGCCAAATAACTGATTTATAGTGAAGTCACATATTAATTCATTTAATTTAATCTTAAAAACTCTGGCTACTAAATCTGGTCGATCTGAAGCAGTTTGTCCAAGAAGTAGATTTAGTGTAATTTCTGGCCATTGTGGATTACATGTAAATGTCACAAATAGATCGGGTTTGCCAAATTTTGTCACAATAGCCATAGCATCATTGTATCTTTCTCTCATATTCCGAGGAGATCCTTGAAAGGAAGATGGTAAAATGATGGCTTTGCCAGCTGTCATGTCTCTGCTTGTAGCCACGTCAGCAACATAGTCCATGAGTCCAGAATATTGTTCTACACAGAGTTTATCTTGTTGATATTTGATAAAGTTTAAATTATTTGCCTCAACTTGCAAATATGAATCAATAATCCATTGTTGTGTTAGTTTCCCACCACATAAAATTGGATTAAATACATTGCGAATGGCAATTTGAGCTACTTTAAATTCAAGCATAGAAACATTATTTCGGATTCTGGCTTTAGCATTTGGGTAACTGGGAAGAGTTAATTTTGGTTGCCAACCTGCTTCTCCGTGTGGGAAAAAGATGGGATATGTCATTGGATCTAAATTTGGACTTAAGATACTCATATTAATAAACGGTTGGTCCTCATTTCTAGGATATATTCGAATGTCTCTTTGAAATGGTGGTTCTCCTTCATCATTCTGAAACACCATTGCAACCTCATTTGTTGTTGGCAAGTTATAACGACGTTTATCAGTATGTCTGTCTCTTTTAAGCACCATATTAACCTTCAGCATTGGTAATTGATGTGTTTGTGAATGAAGTAGTTGTTCATTTTCTACTTCTGCCAATTTTTTATAAGCTTTACTGTAGGGATTGTTGTCCATAATGTTATTTAGCTCTATGAAAACAGTGGGTAAGCATTTTTTATTTTCTTCCATCTGCATACGTTGGTCAACAGCTTCCATTGTATCTAGGACATATAGTTGAGCGAATTTTCTTTTATTTCCTTCCTCTGGATGTAAATGGGAAGTGCGATGATAAATTTGTCCTTGGACTTTAAAACAGTAAGGACCATGTCCTGGTACATTAGCAGCTAATGTTGCCCCCATGGATGCAAAGGATATGGCACTATTGTAGGATCTTATGTTTGTCTTAAAATTTTTGTAGTTTTGAAAAGTAGGTTCAGTCATAATATTTTGTAAATAAATTGGAAATTCTTTCCTTTCTGGAAGTTTGAACTTGCCTTTTTGACAACAACTAATAAATTGTCCATCTCTGGGTCTCTCCTGTTTAAAATAATAAGCCTCACAAAACTGACATTGAGTAGTCATGTCCCCACAACTATGAACCTCTACTGCTAAAGACTTGAGTAGAGGACAATTTGCAAAGCATATAGGATTTTGACTTTCATATTCATCAGGTGAAATGTCATATAATGTTTCAACAACAGGTTCTAAATGTTTTGTTTTTTTCGTTGCTTTTCTTGGTATATGTTGTATTGTTTGAGGTAAAATGTCATGTAATGTTTCATGAAACGGTTCTAAATGCTTTGTTTTCTTTGTTGCTTTTTTTGGTATCTCTTGTATTTTTTCTGGTAAAATGTCATCTGATGTTTGAGCAACAGGTTGTAAATGCTTTATTTTCTTTGTTGTTTTTTTTTACATATCTTTAATTTCTGCAAGTGACAGTCTATGGCTTGCAATTCTTTTGCGTTCTTTTTCTCGTCGAATTTCCTTCTTCTCTGGTGTCTGCTGGCTGTCTGCTCTCTGTCGTCGTTCTCTAGCTTGGCGTCTTTTCTTTTCTTGTTTACTCTCGTTATCAGCCATGTTAATCTGTAAAAATAAAATAATGTACCATTAGTTTATTTTGAGATGTTAAGTTGTTTTTCATGACAAATAGTTATCAATAGTGTGTTAACATTTTATACTTAATCAATTTCAATGCGGTCAATTGAATAAAAGTCTAAATAAGGCCATCAGATAATTATTTAAAGACATTTTTATTTATTAAACATGTATCCAAAAGCAAGTGTTTCAGTAACTAAAAAGGTATTTTCAAAAAGATGTTATGTCCTTATTTACAGCACTATTCAATTTGTCAAATGGCAATTAAATTAGGGTTTAGGACTGGAATGTTACAATGACAAATTGTATAGATTCTGTGTTTTTAGACTTTTTTGGACTATGCCAATTTATTTTTTAAGTTTACATTGAAGTTTGTATTTAGTGTTAAAGATTATTGGCCCTAAAAGACAAATAAGAGATAGATGATAGATATTACTTTTTATACTGTACCTTGGTTGAAGTTTGATTTGAAGCAGAATCTTTGTTGGTCCTGTGTTGAAAGCCTTCGTCTGATGGTCTGGTCCTGTGTTGAAAGTCCTCGTCCAATCGTCTGGTCCTCTGTTGAAAGTCCTCGTCCGATGGTGTAGTCCTCTGTTGAAAGTCCTCGTCCAATGGTCTGGTCCTCTGTTGAAAGTCCTCGTCCACTGGTGTGGTCCTCAGTTGAAACTCCTGTTCCGATGTTCTTGACGCAGTATCTGATATAAAATAAAAATGAAAATGTAATTTTATTTGAATGTATTTGTATGAACTAAAAAATGACATTATTTCTTTGTTTTTCTACAATCCCGTTTGGTGTCCACCACTTTTGGTATGCTTATTTAGGCCTTTTTCTAAGGCTTATAGATTGTTAAACATAAAATAAGTATCTAAATGTACTTTGGTATGTGTTTGTGTGAGTTTTAGCAGCAGTTATCTCAGAAGTCACTCTGTTCATCACCTGAGGAGAAATGTATTTTTCTCTGTCAAATAGGCAGTATTTATAAACTTGTAGAACATTCTGGAAAGTTAGACCGTTAGAACGCAATACGCATGCGCTATTTGCGTTCCAGCTTCCAATTTGCGTTCCATCCGCCATTTTGTGCGTAGTAGTGGTTAAAATGGTGTTTAATATGAGTGTGATCCGTTCCGCATAGTATGTGTTTCATTATTGCGAGTAAGTGTAGTGTAGTTTCGTCTGAAGCCTCGTTTTCGTTTTGTTCGGCGGCCATTTTTTCTCTCGCTTAGCCGATTTTCGGTCGTTTAAACTCTTTGTTTTGACTTAAATGGACGTGTAAATGAACTTTTGGAGGTGCCGGATGCCCCCCCGTGCTGTAAGTAACCTTTTTATGTGTTTGTTGTGTTTATTTCTTGTGTTTGTGATGTTTTGATGCGCGGCGGTTGGAATGGGTCTTTCGCGGCCGTATTTTTTTCCGATGCGGCCGTATTTTGTTGCGATGTTGCCGTATTTTTTTGCGATATACGCAGTTAGCTTTTACGTGTACGACGCAGTGTATTTGTTTCTAAGTCGTGCGTATGTGTGTTAAGAGCGTGTGAGGGGCCTTTTTTACTGTTTTTTTGTTAAGTCTTGCGTCTGTGTGTCTGGGTGTAAGCGGGTGTGAGGCGACTTTGAGTTTTTTTTTGTTATGAAGTTGTGTGTGTGTGTATGTGTGTGTTAACACAGCCGATGTTGGGATGCTCCCACCACCGCAAATGCGGACCCTCGCTTCGCGAGGATCCGCATTTGCGGGACGTTGTTGGGTTTTTGTTGGCTGGGCGGTTGGGTTTATTCTGTTAAAAAGTCGTGTGTGTGTATGTGTGTGTTAACACAGCCGACGTTGAGCCTCCACCACCGCAAATGCGGGCCCTCGCTTCGCGAGGACCCGCATTTGCGGGGAACTGCGTCCCTCGCTTCGCGAGGGATGCAGTTCTTGCGGGGTCGCTACGCGAGCCCGCAAGCGTGAGCAACGACTCGTACGCTCACAACTATATATGTGATATGGTCTGAAGACCTGAAAGTTATTGTCAGATGTACAAAAACATTTTACTATAAAAGAGAAATAAGCTGGACACAAAAATATAAGACTACTAGTTCTCAGGTGTTTCCATGACCCATCACAGACACCCCCTTCTGTACACTATCATAAGCAGGTAGCAGAAAGACTGCCTCAGATGGTCTGAAAAACCAATGCATGATATTAAAGCAGGAGATTATGTCCTTGTGAAGTCGCTTTCTTTATCTCCTAGGTGGACTTGGAACTCACCTTGTGCTCCTCACCAATGGAGCTGCTGTCAAGGTTGAAGCTGAGGAGACCTAAGCATCATGAGCAGGTAGCAGAGAGACTGTCTCACACGTCTGATAAACCAATGCATCGTACTGAACTGGGAGAGTATGACCTTGCAAAATCTTTTAATAAAGTTTATTTATGTCCTAGGTGGACTTGGAATTCACCTTGTGCTCCTCACCAATGGAACTGCTGTCAAGGGTAAAGGAACGTCCAAATGGTTTCATGGAAAGTCAAGTGTCATGAAAAAGGGCATCTTCACAGCCCTCTCATGAGACTCTCTGTGTATACTCGCTCTGTCGGCCATTGTGGTTATGCCCTTGGTCATCAGATTTGAAGTGTGGGAACAGTGGCAATTCACCCGTGTTGCCGACACCAACTTAAATGGCCTCCCCATCTTCATAAGCATAATTTACGCATCATAAGTAGGTAGCAGAGAGACTCAAATGTCTCAACTCTTTAACTCTTAGGTTGACTTGGAACTCACCTTGTCCTTCTCACCAATGGAACTGCTTTAAAGGTTGAAGCTGAGGAGCCCTAAGCATCATAAGCAGGTAGCAGAGAGACTCTCTCAAAGTTTTTTGAAACCAATGCATGATACTGAACTGGAAGAGTATGACCTTGCAAAGGCAATAAATAAAGTGTCTTTATCTCCTAGGTGGACTGGACTTAACTTACCTCATGCTCCTCAACAATGGAACTGCTGTCAAGGTTGAAGGAAGGTTAGAATGGTTTCATGGAAGGTCATGTGTCAAGGTTTCAAGCCCCTAACCATGAATAAGTACCTCTTCACGGCCCTCTCTTGAGACTGTCTGTGCATACTCACTCTGTCTGCCATGGTGGTTATCCCCTTGGTCATCAGATTTGAAGTGTGGGAACAGTGGCAATTCACCTGTGAAGCCGACACGAACTTAAATGGCCTCCTCATCTCCTTCAAGCATCATAAGCAGGTAGCAGAGATTGCATCAAATGTCTGATAAACCAATGCATGGATATGTCCTTGTGAAGTTTCTTAATAAGGTTTCTTTATCTCCTAAGTGGACTGGACATCTCACTGTGTGCTCCTCACCAATTAAACTTCTGAAGGAAAGTCAGAATGGTTTCATGGAAGCTCATGTCGCAAGGTTTCACCATGAAAAAGGACTCATCACAGCCCTCTCGTGAGACTCTCTGCATACCCCTTGTACAAGAAAATAAAGATATCTCCTGCTTGATTTGACCAGATCTGTGTCATTATTTAATGAGTCAAACTAACCTGTAACACGTGGCAAAGGCAAAATAATATTGATTATTGGAAGACAGTGTTGGACACCCAGCCACCACTCTCAGTGTTATTGCCTGGTGACGGGGCCATTGTCCACCACATTCTTATTTACACTGTACGTTCTCAGGAGCCAGGGTTGTCATGTCGTCATGTCTCAGAAAGTTTCTCTTATGGTCGTATAAAATATATTTTTTAGTAACCTTGAAATCTTTATCCTTTGCATATAGCTATCAATCTCATGGGTTTACCCCTATTATTTTGCAATAATTACACAAAATGAACATATCCGCTCTATACATTGTCACACAATCTCTATAGATGGTTATCTCCAGAGCAGGTCCTTCAACTACTCGGTATCAGAGGGTTTGTGTTGTTATAAGTCATAGAAGAATTTCACATCTTGTGAGACCCTGAATATATCCATGTAATGTGACCCTGTCCTGGGGGAGAGACCCAACCCCCAACCCTGACCTTGCCAGGTTGAAAGAAATGGAAAACAACACTGATTATCTGAGACGTCTTCTCCTCCATCTACTCTCCCCAAACTGGGCCATTGTTTTAGTATCATCCTCCAGATTGCTTTGTGTGGCTCCTATAACCCAACCTGCTTCTTCCTTCATGTGTCTTTTCCATGCTGTTTGTCCCTCCTTCCCCACACCCTGTGTCTTTTGCTTCTTCCTTCATAACCACCATTCACCTTCATCTTCAAGCCCCATGTGTCTTTTCTTGCTGTTTGTTCCTCCTTCCCCACACGCTGTGCCTTTTGCATCTTCCATCATAACCACCATTCACCTTCATCCACAAACCCCCATGTGTCTTATCCCTGCTGTTTGTTCCTCCTGCCCCACACCCTGTGCCTTTTGCTTCTTCCTTCATAACCACCATTCACCTTCATCCACAAGCCCCAATGTGTCTTTTCCCTGCTGTTTGTTCCTTCTTCCCTACACCCTGTGCCTTTTTCTTCTTCCTTCATAACCATCATTCACCCACAAGCCCCCATGTGTCTTTTCCATGCTGTTTGTCTCTCCTTCCCCACACCCTGTGTCTTTTGCTTCTTCCTTCATAACCACCATTCACCTTCATCTACAAGCCCCATGTGTCTTTTCCATCCTGTTTGTTCCTCCTTCCCCACACCCTGTGTCTTATGCTTCTTCCTTCATAACCCCCATTCATCCACAAGCCCCCATGAGTCTTTTTCCTGCTGTTTGTTCCTCCTTCCCCACACCCTGCTCCTTTTGCTTCTTCCTTCATAACCACCATTCACCTTCATCCACAAGCCCCATGTGTCTTTTCCCTGCTGTTTGTTCCTCCCTCCCCAGACCCTGCTCCTTTTGCTTCTTACTTCATAACCACCATTCACCTTCATCCACAAACCCCCATGTGTCTTATCCCTGCTGTTTGTTCCTCCTTCCCCACACCCTGTGCCTTTTGCTTCTTCCTTCATAACCACCATTCACCTTCATCCACAAACCCCAATGTGTCTTTTCCCTGCTGTTTGTTCCTTCTTCCCTACACCCTGTGCCTTTTTCTTCTTCCTTCATAACCATCATTCACCCACAAGCCCCCATGTGTCTTTTCCATGCTGTTTGTCTCTCCTTCCCCACACCCTGTGTCTTTTGCTTCTTCCTTCATAACCACCATTCACCTTCATCTACAAGCCCCATGTGTCTTTTCCATCCTGTTTGTTCCTCCTTCCCCACACCCTGTGTCTTATGCTTCTTCCTTCATAACCCCCATTCATCCACAAGCCCCCATGAGTCTTTTTCCTGCTGTTTGTTCCTCCTTCCCCACACCCTGCTCCTTTTGCTTCTTCCTTCATAACCACCATTCACCTTCATCCACAAGCCCCATGTGTCTTTTCCCTGCTGTTTGTTCCTCCCTCCCCAGACCCTGCTCCTTTTGCTTCTTACTTCATAACCACCATTCACCTTCATCCACAAGCCCCATGTGTCTTTTCCCTGCTGTTTGTTCCTCCCTCCCCACACCCTGTGCCTTTTGCTTCTTCCTTCATAACCAAGATTCACCTTCATCCACAACCCCCATGTGTCTTTTCCCTGCTGTTTGTTCCTCCCTCCCCACACCCTGCTCCTTTTGCTTCTTCCTTCATAATCACCATTCACCTTCATCCACAAACCCCATTTGTCTTTTCCCTGCTGTTTGTTCCTCCCTCCCCGCATCCTGTGTCTTTTGCTTCATCCTTCATAACCACAATTCACCTTCATCCACAAGCCCCCATGAGTCTTTTTCCTGCTATTTGTTCCTCCTTCCCCACACCCTGCTCCTTTTGCTTCTTCCTTCATAACCACCATTCACCTTCATCCACAAGCCCCATGTGTCTTTTCCCTGCTGTTTGTTCCTCCCTCCCCACACCCTGCTCCTTTTGCTTCTTCCTTCATAATCACCATTCACCTTCATCCACAAGCCCCATTTGTCTTTTCCCTGCTGTTTGTTCCTCCCTCCCCGCATCCTGTGTCTTTTGCTTCATCCTTCATAACCACAATTCACCTTCATCCACAAGCCCCATGAGTCTTTTCCCTGCTGTTTGTTCCTCCTTCCCCACACCCGGTGCCTTTTTTCTTCTTTCTTCATAACCACATTCACCTTCATCCACAATCCCAATGTGTATTTTCCTTGCTGTAATAATATTCTTGATTCTGAGGCATATATTTGACTTGTAGCACCTTTGGAGGTATATGCTGGATGTATAGGAAGCATTTTCTTTCTTTCTCTTTCTATATAAATTGAAGCTTATTATACTTAAAAATACATAACTTATGGTTCCTTTTTTGGTACCAATGTCAAAGGTTGCTGACATTGATCAAGATGATATGATTAGAAGTGTGGGACAAGAGGGTGACAAATCCATGATGGACAGTGATTGAGTCAGTAGATTGTAGGAACTGGAGTTGTCTATCTTTTGTAGGTCGGTTATCCAGGTAGTTGACCATATTTGACATTTAAATGTGCAACTTAAGGTCGAAACTGCTAAAAAAAATTAAACTGATACATTTTCGTGTGAATGTAAAGCTTTAAGTACAAGGTAGATCTAAAATGTAGGGGTAGCCAAAAGGAAGTCCTGAAGTCAGAAACAAGAGAGGTGGGCCTTTAAAGCTTTTAGAACAAGGTAAGATGTTTAGCTGTAGCTTGAGTTCGGAAGTCAATAACAAGAGGGGTGGGAAGTCATAGGTCATATGGAGAACAAAAGGGGGGGTTCTGGGAGTATTTGGAGATGGTGAGTGGGGAAAAAGGGGTACATTGTCATTGTGTAGAGCTTTACATAGCAGAGTCAAGATATTAAACCTTATTCTGAAGGCCAGATGATGCCAGTAGAATAAGTGACAGAAGGTGCTGTAGATACTGAGCGTTGAGTGAGGAAAAACATTCATTATGATCTGTAGTGGAGAAAGATGAGAAGAACAAGGAGACCCCAATGTTTACTACTAAATTGTAATTCATAAGAAATGACATGGAAGTCATGTTACGAAAAATATCTTATTATATAGAGATCATTTATGTTATTGTCAATCTCAACAATAAAAATCCCCAAGTTTATTTATGGCATCAACCAACCAAACCGAGCTACTTGACTAGGTAAAGATGGGACTTGATGACCCTGCGTCTATGATATAGGGTCACAGCTGAACATCTGGTCATCTTCAGAGGTCACTAGTTATATCATGTTAATATCACATAATGTAAGAAAAGTGGCACCAAAAATTAACCATTAATCACCCTCCTAAAAGGACATGGAAGTCATCAAGGTTGTTGTGCACGATCAGGTAGAATATTAGAGACAACATGTGGGTTTGTTTAAATGAATCAAGAATTACAAATAAAGGATAATAATGAAAGCATTAACTAATATATTGTCCATTTTATTCAATAACATTGTATAGATATGTTTACATTTGTTTTTTAATTTTTTTTTAAATTTAAATAAATATTTTAAAGGCAAAAATATCTACTATAATCTCATGTTATTTGTCTTGTGTTTTATCCTCATATCAATATAACATTATTATTGGCAAAAATTATGGGATACAAACTTCCAAAGAAATTTTCCAAAGAAAGTTTATTAACCCTTACACTTTGCCCCTACATGCCTTACCATGGATGTAAAGCAGGGATATTTACCAAATATATTGTACAAAATATCTCATAGTGTCCATCTGGTTGTAAGTATGGCCACTGGACAGTGCCACTCATGATGTATTAGAGAGAAGTCTAATATCCCTAAATATAAAGTTTATAGCTCGATACATTATTCAGAAATTTCAAGAAGGAAAACATTTTTTCCATATGCTTTTCCACCCTTTATCTTTTTTTAAGGTAAATCTGGTGTCTTCACAACATCTTAGTTGCCGTCTAAGTGCTGACTTCACATCTTTATTCTTCAGGCTGTAAATTAGAGGATTTAGTACAGGGACGGCAACTGTGTTAATTAGGGAGAATATTTTTGTAAATGCCATATTTCCCGTTGAGGTTGGTCTCAGGTATAAACAGAACAGAGTTATGTAGAGAAGAACAACGACAGTGAGGTGTGAGGAACATGTGTGGAAGGCTTTCTGTCTCCCAGTACTGGAACGGATCTTCAGGATGGTGGTAATAATGAAAATATAAGAGAGAATAGTTAGAGAAAATGGAAAGGAGGCAAAAAAAAGTCCTTCCATAACAATTATTATCTCCACTGTAGTTGTATCGTTGCATGTGAGTTTCATAAGAGGGACAAGGTCACAGTAGAAGTGGTTGATGATATTGGATCTATAGCAGGTGTAACTGGACAATACAACAAGATATGGTGTGACGCATCCAAAACCAAACAACCAACAGACAGCGGCCAAAGCAACACAGATTGGAGTGCTCATTATCATCGTATAGTGTAATGGTTTACATATGGCCACATATCGGTCATAACTCATGGCCGTAAGGATAAGCAACTCATCAGCAGTCAATAATAAAAACATCAATATCTGAGTCATGCAAGCAAAGAATGAAATGGTGTTATCCCCTGATATGTAGGAAGAGAAGATCTTATGTAGACTGAAGGTGGTGGAGGATATGTCTATGACCGACAAGTTCCCCAAGAAGAAGTACATGGGAGTGTGCAGATGAGGATCCAGGGACACAAGTAGAAGAATGGTCATGTTACCACCAAGAGTAAGAAGATAAATGAGAAGGATTACAAGGAATATCGGAGTCTGAAGATCTGAATTGTCTGTAATCCCTATCAGTATGAAGTTTAGGACCTCCGTCTGGTTTTCTTTCTCCATATCTTTGTGAGTCTAAATAATGAGAAAAAAGTCAAAACATTATTATGGTCAACAAAACAATATCTATAATAAAATACTTCATGACCAGAATGTGTATAACTTATGGTACAGAAGTGAGTGGGGAGATGTGAGAGAATCCTGTAAATATATCAGAGGAGTTAATAAAGTTCAGGAGGTAGGGAAGTGTCTTCCAGAAAAAGAGGACATGATATGGAGGTATAATGTGGAGGATCCAAGTGCAACATAGAAACTACACTGTTGCAGGAAAGAAAGTAGATAAGTGGAATGAGATTTCAGTAGAAGTGGCACGGATAAACACCAGAGAGGAGATCAAACATACCTGATTATTACTGAGGACAAGATAAAATAGGCAGAATTTGAGGTCTTATCTATTTAACACTTTATGTCTATATTATTTTGATATTTTCCCCCAAAATCTAATAATTGCATGGAAAATGTTAATAATACTCACACATTTCTGTACATTATGACCAACGAGGAGTATAATTATTTGTTAGAGCTTAATCCTTGTCATGGCATTGAGTTATGAATAAAAATACTGGCTTATTTTCAATGAAGTCAATGAAATCGCCAATTAAATTAAAGGACCAGTAAAGATAAAACAATGAAACATACAACCACAGTATTAAGTGCTCTACTTGATGATACAGAACAGTATTGATGGATCTCAGGTCCCTTTATATCCTGATTCAGAAAACACATAAAGAGTAAGCTTTAGCCTATCCATACGTGTATCTGATCTAGATCGGTACCAGTTACACTGCGCCATTGTATTGTTTGGCAATGATCTGTAAGTTTAACAGTTGAAATTATGAGTCAGAAATTTGTACTTACATCTCCAGTTTGTTGCTGTATTTATTATACTATTACGTAAGTTGTAGTAGGTGAAACATTTTAGAGGGTCCGCCAAGTTACAGAGCGTCTGAAACACTAATGGTTTCCTCTTTCTTTTTCTAGCATCATAGAAAGTGGTATCGCCTTCTACTTACATCAAGGGTCTTATAATGATTTAGAACAATGGAGTATATTTATACTGTATATATATATATGTAGAACAGGTCCTCTAGATTGCCAATGTGTTAGAAGAACCTTCAAGAAGATCTAATTAATGTTCCCAAAAGTCTAAAAAGCATCGAGAAAAACTTCCATTGGCAACATCAACAAATTCTTTACTTTTAAACAGGATTGATAACTAACTAAACAACTATTTCTATCCGAAACATGTTATGTACAAAATATTTGATTGTCCATGTTCAAGAGGTCATCTATGAAGAATATTTTCTTTAGTCACTTATTATGTGCAGACGTCTTGCATTCTCCATCACCAAAAAAAAATGTGTCTGATCCACAGGTACATACATTTTATAGCTCTCTATCTATGGTAAGACTAGAGGTTTAATAATTTGGAATCATGTCTAGAGTGTCTAAAGCCCATAGGTTTCATTATATTTTTTCAGACTTAGACATGTCCCAGTTGGTACGAAAACCAAGAGATGACATTAGTTTATTGGAAGCAAGTCCATGGAGGCCAGAAACCCAACAGACCAACCAGTCCATGATTTTAACTATTTTTGCTCAACTTCTCAACAATGAGTAATAGTTATAACTGGACATGATTTCTGATTCTGAGTACAATTATGCTTTTCCTTCGTAATATTGTTATGTGATTATAAAAACATGTAAATAATGATGTAAATTAAATTATACTTCATCTTCATGGATTTGAGGGTCAATACATAGTGCTCAACTGTACAAATAACATGATGACAGAGCCATTACAATGTCTAAGCCTTTGTAATTGTTCTTAAATATACCACATACTTACCACTTACCACTGGTCCATGTGGTCCATGTGGTCATGAGTTCCAGGTTCCAGCTACAACTTTATGACTGTGTTGACCAATAGGAAGCTGGTGGCTGTGCTGTGTTTACATTAGAAGATACAATATGGAGGTGTGCACCTCATACAGTGACATGCCATGAAGATCGTTTAAAGCGAGAGAGTCCAAAATGGCGACCTCCTAAAGGCGAGCAGAGGGACAGCTTGAATAATTTTATCTCAACGGATAATCTGTATAAATCATTAATGACCACACATTATTCATGGGGCGGTCAGAAAAGATCTTGTGATATCCAACATTTGATGTCTACTTTTGTATATGTAGTGTCCTGACCCAAGGAGTTTACATAGTTATTAAAGGGTAAATCATTGTTTTGGAGTGTAAAGGAGAACATTTAATGGACAAACATGATAGACAGAGTATAAAGAGAGGTTTGGGTTCATTGGAATTCTGTATCAGGGAAAAATTCAGTGTCAATAGTTCAAGACAAAGATCAGGAGACATATGATGACATAGTCTAAGTTGTATCAGGGTTGCAATTAGAAAGCATATATTCAAGGAGGTTTAATAGGGCTAGTTAGTGGCCTTGGGGTACCTCCTGAGTGGAGGGGGAATAGTGGTAAGGACCGGTGCGTTCAGGGGAACTTAGCAGTTGGATCTATCTGCTCCCTAGCTGACCCGACCTTGAAGAGTGATACCTTTATTGAGTCAGAGGGGATTTGGCATAGATCAACTCTGGGGTGTATCCACTTTTTAGGAGTGGACTTTGGCATCCATAACAATCATAGCAAGTTGTAAACCCTATTAGATTCAATGGGGGGAGAAGATTAATCACTAAGGTCAAGTACTTCCTAATTTGTGGTTAACCACAAGACAAAGGATCTAAGGGATATCACTTGAAAAACACTTAGCACCACTTAACCCTGCTCTATTGAAACTACGTTTTACAATTGCTGTTTTAACAGCCTTGCTAAGAATACTTGATGCCTTAATCAGCCCCGTGGACCTCCCATTGAACTCTATGGAGCCTAATCTCCTGCTGCTATGAGTTTGAACCCAGACCAAACTCTAGCCCAGTCTTGGTACTGGTAACAAACTGCGTATAGATGTAAGGTACTTGAAGTGTCTACTGGTCACCCTTAAAGTGGTACTAACACTATTTTTATTAGCCCCATGTAATATTTATACTCCCAAACACTCTATAAGTTCAATAATTGTGCACACAAATAAAATAAATTGTCTAGAGGCCTAGGTTCAAAGGACCTGTTGTAAAGGGATCCTAGGGGCCCAGGGCAGACAATCAGGGCTTGGGGACGAATGTCACACAACCATACAAGTCAGCAAGTTACATAGTCCTTTCAAAAGTGTGCATGCCCATTAGAATAGCCATTGGGTTAGGTAGTCACATGGCTAGTGTCCATTATAGTCAAAAAAAGAAACATTTCATACATGGCATGTACATCTTTGGAAACACCAAAATCCATTGGTCTGAAAGAACGCAGTTGAAGAATAAACCTTTAGGGTTTGGAAAGTTTTGGAACTACTCTACAAAGAATAGTACCAGATATTTCCATATCTGATTCAGTCATTAGGCCTAAAAGATATGGATTGGATGCTGTAAAATATTAAACAAATGTTGTTTTCTAAATATCACATTTATCTTCATCTTCTCCTTTGTCTCAAAGTTAACTTCACATATTTATATTTTAAGCTATAAATAAAAGGATTTAGGATGAGATTAGAGAGAATAGTGTACCCAATGTATATACTGATGGTGGTCTTAGGTATTGGCAGTAAAGAGTCATGTAGAGAAGAACGACTACTGTGAGATGTGAAGAACACGCGTAGAAGGCTTTCCATCTTCTGGTGCTGGGATGAATCTACAGCTAATAAAATAAAAATCTAAAGTCAGCTCTTAGACGTAAAGTGTATCTGATGGTATCAACACCTTTGGATGTTCCCAATAACAGAATGGCCTAAAATTTGAATAATTCATAAATTTACTTTTTATTTTTATTGTAATGTAATTTACATGAATAAATATTTTTTTTTATTATTCTCTAATGGGGAATCATATGTCTTAAATGATGTACAACTCTATGTACTCATAAGTATTCATTTTGTTTCACTACAGAACACAATTATGTACAATATGAATCACACAAAATGGCGGCTGTAATCATCCAACTCTGTGGAATTTCAAGGAAATGATAATGCTCTACAATGTTTTTAGATATTGTTTGATTTTTCCGGTGGAATCGTCGCTTGACAAAGACACAGTTTATATACTATATTTAGGAACTGGAGGCCAACATGTTGTTAGATTTGGAAAATTGTAAAATTCAAATGTTCGTTGGAAGCAACCAATGATAGTCAACAAAAGAAGACAGGGGGATCGGGCACTACAGTACACCACCAGAGCTGCCATGATGATCAACTGAAAATCAGGGAGTGTAAATATCAACATAATGGGAACAACGTAATGGAAACATCACATGATAATGGAGTTTTACTTGGAAGTTACCAGATCAAAATGACAAATACAGCTGGAAAAGGTGAGTCATAATAGGATGAATGACAATTAGCGTTATGTGTCTGAGGTCTGACAATTAGTACTTTGATATGTGAGTTTTTAAAGCAACATGAGGCAACTAAAAGAGCTCCAAAAAATGGCAAAGACTTGGTGCCCAAATTGTAGTTGAATTGGTCACAAAAATGGCAAAATTATTCAACTTGTCAAGTGAGTTTTCCAAAATTATGTGGTAAACATGGACATACTGCATTGACAAAGAGAAGGGAAATGAAGAAAGGTGGATGTCATACTGGGGAAAGAAAGAGGAGGAAGGAAGGGAGAGGGGATAGGAGAAAGAGATAAGTGATTTTATGAAAGAAGAAGTATAGTGGAGGGAGATAGTGGAGAGGAGCGATGGAGAGGACAAAGTTCATGAAGGAGATAGAAAGTAGTGATGGAGCCTTTTCTTCTTAAATAAATATCCCAATGTACAGTTGAGGAATGACTGAAACTTTTCTAAAAGCAACGGGTGGCCCTACTCCTGTGCGTTCAAAGGCTCCTGACCAACTTCTCGCAAGAGTAAGAAGAGACTGACTGATTGAGAGTCTCGTCTGTCAGAACCGCTCCCTTGGCCACACAACACTTTAGCATGACATTAGTTTTTGTACAACTGGAAGCAAGTCCATGGAGGCCAGAAACCCAACAGACCAACCAGTCCATGATTTTACCTATTTTGGCTCAACTTCACAACAATGAGTAATAATTATAACTGGATATGATTTCCAACGTTGAGTAAAAATGTCAAGTAGTGATATATAAAGGCATTTTCTTTGTACTATTGTTATGTGATGTTAAAAATCACATATATAGTTGTGAGCGTACGGGCCGTTGCTCACGCTTGCGGGCTCGTGTAGCGAGGGCTGCGGGCAAGGGCCTCAGTTGCTGGGATGGAGCGCCCCATGCCAGCAACTGAGGTTCTCGCAAAGCGAGGGCCTCGATTGCGGGCATGGAGCGCGAGGCGTGGCCCTCACATAGCGAGGGCTGCGGCCAAGGGCCTCAGTTGCTGAGAAGGCGCCTCCTCCAGCTTCCACCCACGTGTAGGAGGAGAACTGATACCGCAATCCATCTAATATGCGGATAATAGTCAGGCCTGGACCATGTTATACACACACTGGCTGATTATCCCACCGTCCGTGTACTCGCAGTGATTCCCCAGTGTGACGTATTTGTAAGCCGGGCAGGAGAACAGCAGCTCCCCGACTCTGAAGCTGCGCTGCCCTTGCCTCTCAAATCGCTCGATGCCCTCTGGGGCTCCCATGCTGCAGGTATAAGGGGCTGGAGATAGGCCTGTACTGTCAGAGTGCCTATGGATCATGCACCAGCAGCCGGCTCCAAGCCACGCCCCTCTGGAATAACCACACCCACCTTTCCATTTAAGGTGGATTAGCAGAGTTACACTTAGAATTACCATTGATAAACTAATTGTTTTACTTATACACTGATCATTAACACCATTCTTATCCAGTGATATATAAAAACAATATTCAATATTACATTTATATATATATATAATGTGTGTGTGTGTGTGTATTGTGTGTGTGTACGTATAATGTGTGATGTGTGTGTATATTGTGTATGTGTATATTGTGTGTGTGTATATATATAATGTGTGTTTATATTGTGTGTGTGTGTGTATATATAATGTGTATGTATATTGTGTATGTGTGTATATGTGTGTGTGTGTGTGTATATTGTGTGTTTGTGTATATAATGTGTGTGTATATAATGTGTGTGTATATATATATATATATATATATATATATATATATATATATATAAAGTGTGTGTATATTGTGTGTGTGTGTATTCTGTATGTGTATATAATGTGTGTGTATATTGTGTGTGTGTGTGTGTTGAGTGTGTGTGTGTGTTGAGTGTGTGTGTATATTGTGTGTGTGTATATATATATAATGTGTGTGTATATTGTGTGTATATATAATGTGTGTGTATATTGTGTGTGTGTGTATATAATGTGTGTGTGTGTATATAATGTATGTGTGTATATATAATGTGTGTGTATATTGTGTGTGTGTATATATAATGTGTGTGTATATTGTGTGTGTGTATTTTGTGTGTGTGTATAATGTATGTGTGTATATATAATGTGTGTGTATATTGTGTGTGTGTATATAATGTGTGTGTGTATATAATGTGTGTGTATTTTGTGTGTGTGTGTGTGTATATTGTGTGTGTGTGTGTATATTGTGTGTGTGTGTGTATATTGTGTGTGTATATTGTGTGTGTGTATATATAATGTGTGTGTATATTGTGTGTGTGTGTGTATCACATATATAGTTGTGAGCATGCGAGCCCGCTCGAGCCGTTGCTCACTCCTTGCCAGCAACTGTGGCCCTCGCAAACTTTACGTCGCAACGCAAACAACAATACGAGACACGTTAACACACATTACGGACTCGCAAAATCGTCCGCAACCCTTGGACATGAAAAAATTCAAAACACAATACATACACACAACACATACATAAAAAGCTGACCTACAGCAAGAGGAAGCATCCAGGACCTCAAAAAATTAAGTTACACCTTCATTTAACTAAAAATAAAAGAGTTTAGACACTAAAAAATTCTCTAAGCGAGAGAAAAAATGGCTGCCGAACAAACGAAAAACGAGGCTACAGCACTCTAAACACGCAAAACACCACCAGAAACACACAAAACACCACAAAACACCTACGGATATTCCGCTACAGACGTATACCACACATTACTCGCCATTTTAGAACAATGCGGAATACACAGCTACGCTAACGGTTTGGTCTCGCGCACGCACACTATTACACTGCACACATTCACCACGCTTACACAGCACCTCCACACCACTAATGGTGCAGCAACATCAAAACAGATTGCCAGCTCTTCAACACAATGCTTCAAATTACGTAAAGTATATTAATTTATTAATCTATTAGTTATTTTATTATTATACACCAAACAGCATTAGCTATCTTACAATTTCATTGCCGTCATTTTTTCACAGGCAATTCGCTAGTATGTAAATAATGATGAAAATGTGATGACACTTCATCCTTCTATAACTGTAGGTCAATATCTAGTGCTCATAATCCTAGGGAGTGAATTCTCTTATAGTGTTTACCACTGAATTAAATAGAATTATGAACAGGGTTTATTTACAATTTGGCCAACAAGTTTATTAAATCATAATTGAATAGTAACAACGACGGAAAATAAAAAAGGAAGATTAAAAACACTCTAAAAACAATGGAAAAAAGAAGGCCTCCTCTGAGAAATAGTGATTAATTTTACTTTTGGACAAATATATAGAGATAAGACCTTTCTCTGAAATATTAGTGGAGAAATGATATGTTCCACTACAGGTAACTCTGTACCAATATATCACCCAGTCTATTGTATGTGGTTTACCCCAAAGGGCATTTAGTGCAGACTGGCTTTTGTGAAAAATATTGGAAATAGTATGGTAGATGGATGCAGACACTGCTTTTGATGTAGATAAGAAGCCAGATAATTGAGATATCTCTATATAAGAGCTATAGGAGACTTGTTTATTGAGATATCTCCAATATATAATTCATGGGATTGTGACATGCCAATCCTAATTTGCTATAACTTCTTCTATCCACATACTAGTCTATAACTAGTATTTGGTAAAATTGATACCTTCATTGAAGGGATGGACTATTGTTATGGGCTAGTATATCCTTTTTAATTCCCTTTTTTGGGAGGAAACGTATCTCTTGGTATCTAATATTGGCTTATTTCACATCAAGTGGTCTATACATAGGTCCTGGATACTTCTACGTACACCATACTGAATTGTGAACGAGTTACCTAGCTAGTGCCATGTTTCTTAATAGAGACGCTAATGCTGCATGTCTTCACTTCCTAGTATAGCGTGGACAGCGTCGTGCGTGATGACGCACGTATGCGTGTAAACGCCTACGCCTGACGCGTTTCAACGTGCTGTGACGTCTTTTTCAAAGGGGGAGGCGATAGTGTCGTCGCTGATCTTATATAGTAGCTTGGTTGCCTTGGAAACCAGTCCTGGAGTCGTGGTTACATAGAGGCCATGTTTGAATAGAGAAACAGGCCTCCTATAGATATATGTATAATATACATCAAATTAAGTAATAATAACTGTACAATCTGAGGCAATAATTGGATAATACAACGATCAAAGATAGTACAACAATCTAGGAATATAATGTCATAAACTAATTGGAAAAGAGACATAATAGTAATGACTCTAGTCATATATATTATACAGTATAAAGTTTAGACCTTATGGGTGAATTATGTAAGAAGGAGGATCAGAGTGCTAGGAGGAATAGCATGGCCATTATCTCTGTGACTGTCCATATTCGATGAATTTCTTGACATAATAAAATGAATTGGCTAGAAGTTCTAGAGATCTAAGATCTGGTGTGCTAGGGTTATATATAAAAAGATAATAAACAACTAAAAGAATATATAAATAGGTGATATAATATATGAGTGGGTAATATAATAAACAATTATATATCCCACTTCCACTCATTATTACCTCCTATTAATAGGAGGCTTATTTATATATTTATATTTTTTTAGTTGTATAATACTTTATTATATTACCCACTCATATATTATATCACCTATTTATATATTCTTTTAGTTGTTTATTATCTTTTTATATATAACCCTAGCACACCAGATCTTAGATCTCTAGAACTTCTAGCCAATTCATCTTATTATGTCAAGAAATTCATCGAATATGGACAGTCACAGAGATAATGGCCATGCTATTCCTCCTAGCACTCTGATCCTCCTTCTTACATAATTCACCCATAAGGTCTAAACTTTATACTGTATAATATATATGACTAGAGTCATTACTATTATGTCTATTTTCCAATTAGTATATGACATTATATTCCTAGATTGTTGTACTATCTTTGATCGTTGTATTATCCAATTATTGCCTCAGATTGTACAATTATTATTACTTAATTTGATGTATATTATACATATATCTATAGGAGGCCTGTTTCTCTATTCAAACATGGCCTCTATGTAACCACGACTCCAGGACTGGTTTCCAAGGCAACCAAGCTACTATATAAGATCAGCGACGACACTATCGCCTCCCCCTTTGAAAAAGACGTCACAGCACGTTGAAACGCGTCAGGCGTAGGCGTTTACACGCATACGTGCGTCATCACGCACGACGCTGTCCACGCTATACTAGGAAGTGAAGACATGCAGCATTAGCGTCTCTATTAAGAAACATGGCACTAGCTAGGTAACTCGTTCACAATTCAGTATGGTGTACGTAGAAGTATCCAGGACCTATGTATAGACCACTTGATGTGAAATAAGCCAATATTAGATACCAAGAGATACGTTTCCTCCCAAAAAAGGGAATTAAAAAGGATATACTAGCCCATAACAATAGTCCATCCCTTCAATGAAGGTATCAATTTTACCAAATACTAGTTATAGACTAGTATGTGGATAGAAGAAGTTATAGCAAATTAGGATTGGCATGTCACAATCCCATGAATTATATATTGGAGATATCTCAATAAACAAGTCTCCTATAGCTCTTATATAGAGATATCTCAATTATCTGGCTTCTTATCTACATCAAAAGCAGTGTCTGCATCCATCTACCATACTATTTCCAATATTTTTCACAAAAGCCAGTCTGCACTAAATGTCCTTTGGGGTAAACCACATACAATAGACTGGGTGATATATTGGTACAGAGTTACCTGTAGTGGAACATATCATTTCTCCTCTAATATTTCAGAGAAAGTTCTTATCTCTATATATTTGTCCAAAAGTGAAATTAATCACTATTTCTCAGAGGAGGCCTTCTTTTTTCCATTGTTTTTAGAGTGTTTTTAATCTTCCTTTTTTATTTTCCGTCGTTGTTACTATTCAATTATGATTTAATAAACTTGTTGGCCAAATTGTAAATAAACCCTGTTCATAATTCAATATCTAGTGCTCACCTTGTATATATAACATAATGACAGAGCCATTACACTATCTAAGCCAATGCCATTGTTCATAAATACATCATATAACAAACCAAAATTGCTAACCACCCCTGTTGTGAGAGTTAATTAATTATACTACATTTATTAGCAAAAAGGAGCTTCCTAATGATCTATGTGGTTGTGATTTATCGAGCTACACCATATGATGGTGTGGACCAATAGGAAGTTGGTGGCTGTGCTGTATTTACTTTAGAAGATGTAATATGGAAGTGGTAACCTCATACAGTGACATGCCATGAAGATCGTGAGCAAGATAGGAAGAGGGAAAGTTTACATAACTTCTATCGATGAATAATCTTTATGAATAATTATTCGCACACAGCATGGATTTAGTGTGTTTGTGTAGGGTGCCATGGTAGTGGATGAGAGTTATGGTGTTTGTCTGTTGTAATGGGGGCAAGTGTGCCAAGATTGGAGGATACAGTCAGATATTGTGAGGTAGTGTCAGGGCTGGTGAGGGGTCTGAGAAGGGGCTGTAGTAAAGTGGAAAGGTATTGTGTGTCGAGTGCTTGCTGGTTTATGTGGGGTTTGGAGGCAGGTAGTTAAAAAAGGCAGTGTGTAGGAGGTGTGGTGAGGTTGAGGGTGAACAAGTGGTGGTCAGATAGACGGAGAAGGGTGATCATAAGGTTGGAGGATGTGCAGAGATTAGTAGAAAAATGGTTGAGGGAGTGACCACCACAGTGAGTTGGGGCTTGTGTATATTGTGAAATGCTGACTGAAGAGTGAAAGTAGTTTCGCGGCGCTAGGGAGGTGGGTTTGTCAGTGGCAATGATGAAATCACCAAGAACAAGTGAAGGCACGTTAGAGAAAAAAAGTGAGGGAGCCAGGTGGCAAAATGAACTAGAAATTGAGGGGGTGGTCAAGACTCATGAAAGATCACAGCTACTCGGAGAGAGATGGGTGAGAAGAGTCGGAATGTGTGAACGTCAAAAGAAGAGAATTAGAGGGAAGGGACCGGTGGTATGCAGTGGAAAGCACAGTGAGAGAAAAGTAATATGCCCACGCCCCCACCTTGCTTCTTCTCAGTTCTAGGTGTGTCACTAAAGTGTAGGCAACCATATGAGAGTGCAGCAGGCGAGACAGAGTTAGATGGAGTGAGCCAGGTTTCAGCCAGTAGGTTAAGGGAGTTGGAAATTAATAGGTCATAAATAAAAGTAAGTTTATTGCAAATATACCTTCCAGAGGGCACAGGAGAAGGGCAAAGTAGATGGTTTGTGTCAGGTAATGGGTATTAAGCGATGGGCATTGTGGGTGTTCTCAAAACACATATAACTTAATGTGCGTGGCTGGAAGCAGGTGGACTTGAGTGAGTTCCAAAAAAGGTCAAAGAGTTGATGCCCAAAACGCACATGAATTGGTCACAAAAATGGCAAAGATGATTCAATGTGTCCAGGGGAAGTCTCCAAACTAATAACAGTACATGGTTAACATGGACAAACAGAACCAATGTAATGGTAGTGATGGGAATGAGAGAGAGGGGATATGGGATTGGAGAAATAGAGAGGAGTTAGGAGACAGAGAAAGATGATTTTGATAAAGTGAAAGCATGATAGAGGAGATAGTGGATGAGAGAGAGGAAGTGGGGGTTAAAGTAGAAAGAAAGTAGGGATGGTGGCTTTTCTTCTTGAAGAATGGTGCTATATCCTACTACACAGTTCAAGAATGACGGAAGCTGTTACGAAACCAATGGGAGGCCCTACTCCTTATTAGGTACTTAATATGAATACAATCAAGCTGTTTCCATTATTTTGGCCACCATCTATACCTACACATAATATAAAGTAAAGTAGCTAATGTTCATGTAAAAGGAAACTCCTGATATGTATTTTGAGTGAAGACCACCACTAATTATCAGTAATCACACCCCAAAACTCTAAAGATTGATCCAAACTGGATCCCACAAGGGGAGGCATTGATAAAGGTGCATTCAGAGGCTCTTTTATTTGTTTTTTTTACATAAAATATACAATTTACAAACAAATATAAAATATACTTTTTACAGACAACAAATACAAAAACATACCAATATATTCATGCATAAACATTCAAAAAGCTGCCGTTGCTTTACATATTGCACTTATATGATCTAATACAACAATATACCTTGACCAATGTTTTCCTTTCCCCTTCTCTTGTCTCTTTCCCTACCCCTTTCTTTTTTATTTCTTTTCTTTCCTACCTACCTTCCCTTTTTAGTTATGATCTATTCTTGTTCTCTAAGAGTTAGCATTATATATTGATCCCATAATTCCCAATTTGCACATAACCGCTTATTTATGGAATTCATTTCAAAATTCCTCTTCATAATCTCCCGATTGATTTTATTGTATTTACTACTTCATTCCAAGATGGAATTGTCGATTGCTTCCAATATTTTGATAAAATATTTTTTACAATTAGGAGAATATGAGAAATTAGAAATCTTTCACGTGGCACAAGTGTATCTATATCTAAGTGAAATAAGGCCATCTGAGGAGTACCTATTAGATTTTTTTTTACAGATCTTTGATATTTCTGAGAAGCATTTTACCCATAATGCATTGATCTTATCGCATTCCCACCATACGTGTAATGTCGTGCCTTTCTTGCCACATTCTTTCCAGCATAAATCATCTGGTTGGAAATTTAATTTTCCCATAAACTGGGGAGTACAATACCACCTCTGTGTAATTTTGAAAACGAGCTCCAAATATGAGGTGTTAATCGCTGATTTTTTTACTAATTGAAATTAATTAGCCCTCAAAGAGGGCTCAAAAGACATGTTTAATTCTGCTTCCCAAGCTAATATAGCACTCAATTTTATAAAAATAGGTTCATTGGACATTGCCCTACTACACTTTGATATAATTTTAGAGTCATCCTCTTTGGTCGCCATAATCTCCAACTTGTATAAACTATCTTCATTCACTGGTTATAAACTCCAGACCAACTTTTTTATTGATTCAAAAGCAAGCCATGAGATCTTACTATTATTAAGTTTAGTTTGTAGAGTAATTAAATCTATTAATTTACCTTTTGAGTACATATCCCCTATATATCTAATACCTTTATTTTTCCAATATATAAGGGTTTGATAATTCTCTTTAGTTCTTATGATTTCAATGGGCAAAACCAAAGAGGGAAAATGAATTAGATTTTTTTTAATCTAATTTTGAACCAAAATTTTAACAAGGCTCTAAGTCCTCCCGGTAAGTTATTAAGGGGAATAACTTCAATATTTTGCTGCCACATAACCGTATGGATTGGTATTTCTCCCAAAAGATTATCCTCTATATTTTTCCAGATAGCTCTGTTACTCTGGATATTCAAAATCATTAGTTTTGAAATCAGGATTTTATCATGAACATCCTTTATTGACAGTAGGCCCATGCCTCCTTTTTAATTTTTTTACATGTTATTGCTCTCTTAATTCTTGCTTTTTTCCCAAATAAATAAACTTATCTATATACGATTGAATCAAACTTATTAACTTTTACGAACTTTCTCTGGTAAACATCTAAATACATAGCTTAACTTCGGAATGATGCACATGTTAATTTCTGCTATTCTGGCCGACCAAGTCAGATATAAAGTTTTCCATTCATTTAACAACATTTTTATATCATTTTGAAGATTACTCAGATTTTCACTCATAAAGTTTTTCATAGAGAAAGAAAATGTCAGGCCCAAATGTGTTATTGATCTAGAATTCCAATTATACATAAATTGTTGTTTTAAAAATTGTTTTGTTTCGCCCGTTATTTTTCTATCTATTATATCAGATTTTTAAGGATTTGTTTTAAAATATGAAACACTACCAAATTCATAAAGAGTTTGCAGCAGCTTGACACATGAACTCTGAGGATTCGTGAGTGTTAGCAGAATATCATCCGCAAAGAGCATGATCTTATACTCCTCTTCTCCTATCTCCACTCCCTCGATCAAAAAAATATTTCTTATGGATTCTGCTATAAATAATAATAAAACAGGAGGGGGGATAGGGGGCATCCTTGGCGTGTACCGTTGCTAATGTTAAAACTCTCTAACTCGTATCCCGGTTGTGAAATATACGCTGAAGTGTTTGTATATAGAGCCTTGATAGCTTTAGCTCCAAAATCGTCCATACCATGTTGTTTCAAAACTGCATCTAGAAAGTCCCAGCTGACCCTGTTGAACGCTTTTTCAGCGTCAAGCGACAGGCCCAGTAAGGATAAGTCTTTGCTCCTAGCAATTGACATGATATCTACCAAGCGTCTAATATTGTCAGAGGCTTGACTTCCTTTGACAAAGCCTGATTGATCTAGATGTATTAATTTAGGTATAATAATATTTAGTCTAGTTGCCAATATTTTAGCATATATTTTTATATCTACGTTTATCAGAGAGATTGGACAGTAACTTGTACTAAGTTCTGGATTTTTACCCTGCTTTAGAATATTTATTATTTTAGCTTTAGATAGTTCTGCTCTTAATTTACCAGTTGTTTTGATCTCATTGTACATATTGCCTATGTGATCTCTTTTGAGAATATTTGACAGTATAGTTGATCAAAACCATCTCGTCCTGGTGCCTTGTTTTTTTTAACCATTTTTTATAACAACAAAGAACGGAAATTTCCTCACTACTAATATTTTTATTAAGATTTTCAAGTTCTTCTATAGTAATTGAGGGCAATTTAATTTGACATAGAAATCTTTTTAATATCCTCTAAGTCTGGTTTTCTAAAAAGTGGGTCCTGTTCCAGATTATATAAAGATTTATAAAAGTTCATAAAAATATTAGCTATTTTATCTGAATGAGAATATATTTTATTATCTAGGCCCTTCTATTTATGTTTTGTTGTATTTTTTTACTTATTCGCCAAAAATTCTCCTGTTTTGATCCCAAAGACAAAATGTGATATCTGATATTTCCACAGGAGATTATCAACCTGATTTTGTAATATTTTTTTAATCTGCAGATTTAATGAATTGATTAATTTTTTACTCTTTATTTGGCTTTATCATATTTTGAACTAACGCGTCTAAAGGCTCTTGACTAACTTTTTTTAAGAGGAAGAAGACACTGATGGACTGGGAGATTGAAGTAGGATCCTCACCACCAGATCTCACTTTTGTAGGTAACACAACACTTTGGTAAACATTGCATGATAATACATAGCTATAAGGTTATATAGTTACATAGTTACATAGTAATTGAGTTGAAAAAATATGTTTAGTCCATCAAGTTCCAATATTTTAGGTGTTCTCTGATCCTTGTAATATGTGGATTAATTGTTAATTGATCCAGAAGAAGGCAAACAGAAGAAAAAAACATTGACTTTGAATTTCTAACTGTCTCATAAGAGGAAAAAAATCCTTCCTTCCTAACCCCATACACTGGCAATCGGATTCTTCCCTGGATCAATATTCCTCCTTCTTTAGTTATCCAGGATAACCCTCAAGGCATTCTTTCTTGAAACCGTTGTCTCAACTTCCTTTTGTAGAGAGTTCCACGGTCTGACTGCCCTTACGGTGAAGAACCCTTTTCTTTCTTTATGGTGGAATCTTTTTTTCTTCTAACCTCAACAGATGTTCTCCTGTCAGTTGAAAACTTCTTGACACCAAAAAGTTCCACTGACAAAGCCTCATATTGTCCCTGGATATATTTATATAAGGTAATAATATCAACCAAACTGATTAATGTCCAATGTATGCTGGGTAGTATGCATGTCTACAGCTAAACGTACAATAGTGACAATAACAATCTGTTGGGAAGAATATTGCTATGTATATATAGCCCACGATCATTTAGCTTATGGTGAGCAAAAGAGTAATAGAAGACTCCGCCATACACAGTACTGTAAATAAATATTACATTGGTGTTCACATTGGATGTCTAAATATAAGTAAAAAAAAAAAATTCTGCTCAGAATTCCCAGAAATAGAGTTATTGCACTACACTCTGGGAAACGTGGCAGGGCCATGCAAATAAGCCCACACTGCATTATCAATCTGTAATCCAATACCACTATATACATGGCTCCTTTTAGGCATTTGCTGTATTACACTCCATAGAATAGGAAGGATACCAACAGAGAGTGACTGTGTTTTTATCTCTTGTATCTCATCTGTTTGGGGCTGTTTCAATCTATTGGATCTCATCAGTGTGGCACTGTTTCGATCTGTTAGATCCCATCAGTGTGGCGTTGTTTAGATCTGTTGGCTCTCATCAGTGTGGCTCTGTTTTGATCTGTTAGATCTCATCAGTGTGGCTATTTTTCAATCTATTGGATCTCATCAGTGTGGCATTGTTTTGATCTATTGGATCTCATCAGTTTGGCGCTGTTTAGATCTATTGGATCTCATCAGTGTGGCACTGTTTCGATCTGCTAGATCTCATCAGTGTGGCGCTGTTTTGATCTATTGGCTCTCATCAGTGTGGCACTGTTTACATTTTTTAGATCTCATCAGTGTGACACTGTTTCGATCTATAGGCTCTCATCTGTGTAGCACGGTTTCAATCTATTGGCTCTCATCAGTGTGGCATGGTTTTGATCTATTGGATCTCATCGGTGTGGCACTGTTTCGATCTATCGACTCTCATCAATGTGGCATTGTTTCGATCTATTGGCTTTCATCAATGTGGCATTGTTTTGATCTATTGGCTCTCATGAGTGTGGCATTGTTTTGATCTATCGGCTCTCATCAGTGTGGCACTGTTTTGATCTATTGGATTGATTTATTGGACCTCATCTGTTTCTGCACTGTTTCCATCTATTGGACCTCATCAGTGTGGCGCTTGTTCCTAACTTGTGCTTTAGATTTTGTGGGGAAGACTATTAACCACAACATTATTTAGCTTATGGTGGGTCTAGCACAGTAAATAAATAGTGTGTGTATGTCCATTAACTCCATTCTATTCTATAAAGTTAGAATATGACTAAACGGAGCCATGTACAAAGTGGTATTTGGACGAAAGAGCGAAAATGGATTGTGTGCTCATTTGCATATTCCCACCCAGTTTCCCAGAGTGCACTTATT
The DNA here is from genome assembly GCA_027410445.1 of Discoglossus pictus. Taxonomy (NCBI): domain Eukaryota; kingdom Metazoa; phylum Chordata; class Amphibia; order Anura; family Alytidae; genus Discoglossus; species Discoglossus pictus. The sequence goes on from CM050170.1 coordinate 8,845,359, forward strand.
TTTAGAATTTGTACTATGCACATAAATATATATTTAATCACTTATTTGGATTCTTATTTGTAATGAATCTAATTATCACGGCTTCTGACATGTATCAGATGAGGAAATATATTAAGCAATACAACCATTCAGAGGAAGTCACTGAAAGAGGAAGCGTCTTTGAGAATTTATGTTTAACGAATTATATTTAAATTTTACTCATAGATTGCAAAAAATAGAATGGGAAAGAGAAGTGTATAAAATTGTGCAAAAACAAATAAAGCTGTAAAAGTATTTTGTTTATAGGAATTTAACAAGCCCGTCCATGATTTTGGGCATGTGAGTGTATATATCCTGTGAATGTCCTTGTTTTAAAACTTTGATCATTTTTGAAAGAAGAGGATTATTAACATCAGTTAAGTCCTGCTTATGTCCATACATAAACATGTAGTAGATCTCTATGCAGTAAAGTAGAAGAGTCAGTGGGATATTTAATGCATCTATCATGGAGAAGTGGTTAAAGAAAACACAATTGTCGGTTGATTGTGCCCTCAAGATAAGCAAAGATTGTAAAAACCACTTAAGTGGACCCATCTTATGAGCAAATAATTTTATTTAAATAAAAATAAAAAAGTATTATTAAAATACTTACCTATTAGAATAAACTGTAAACACAGGGGTTAAAAAAGGTATGTTTCTAAAGAAAAATCATCATAAGGATCCTTTAAAAACACACTCAGTGGTAACTTATCTTTCCCTTGATATATACTTTTGTATGCGGGGAAATGCGCATCAGGTTTTTCTTTGCCCAACACAACACGGACAATTATCTGTTTATTTCACAATGCCGACCCGAGCAGTGATTATTATAGCCAGTGTGCATGGACGCCCATCAAACGGCAAATCTGATGGGCTTTAATATGTGGTCTATCTAGTATAGTGTTCTCCTAGTATAAGGTTTTATAGTGTCACCCTATTTCTTTAACTTATATGTGTAATACTTCATGTGAAGGCTTTACTTTAAGAATCCAAAGCCGGAATTAAAATTGCTGGGAGAAATATCAACAATCTCAGATACAAGGCTGATAATATTCTGATGGTTGATGAAGATGAAGAACTAAAAGGCCTAATGATGAAGATCATGTCGAACCGCAATTTTATTTCCTGGCAAATTGGAGAAGAAGTTGATTTAGTGACAGAATCTATTTTCCAGGGATGCAAAATCTCTTCAGATGGTGAGTATAGCCATGAAATTAAAATACATTTGCTTCTGGGGAGGAAAGCTACGGCAAGTCTGGATAAGCTATTAAAAAGTAAAGCTGAGATTCAACAAACGTCTTAATAGGGTTTCCAGTAGTAACATGTGAGAGCTGGACCATAATGAAGTTGAGCACCATACAGTTGATGCCTTTTAACTGCTCAGAGTTCCTTGGACTGCAAGAAGATCTAAGCAATAAACACTACAGGAAATAAAGACAAACTGTTCCTGGAAGGTTTGATCATGAGGCTAAAACTCAAATATTCTGGCCATATCATGAGAAGACAGGATTCCCTAGACAAGACGATGATGGAAAAGATGGAAGTCACACGAAGAAAGGGACCACAGAAGCAGGGATGGATTGTGGATATCATTGAAGCATTTGCTAAATACAAACTGGGAAAATTATAACACAAATCTTTAATATAAATATATCACAACGGCGAGAGTAAAAACTGGTTAAAAAATCCAGGATTGAACACACAAGTTAAAAGAGGACAGGATAATATGGGAAAAGTGATAACCTTTCACAAGTCGGCACTTTTTACCATTAAAAAGAGGGATCCCTAGAGGTCAGTACCTTAGGAACTGCAGTACTGACAATGAATTTAAGATTGAGGCGGATAAACTCAGAAAAAGATTCCGTGAAAGGGGTTACCCCAAGAAATGCTTGAAGAAGGCATTCAAATATGCCTTGGGTTGTAATAGAACTGAACTCCTTAATGGCCTACATACCCAAAGGATGAAAGAAGGAAAGAATTTGCAAGAGAATCAACCCAGATGTATCTTGACCTTCGGTTATGACTCAGACACAATTCATAGCATCTTATCCAGAAATTGTCATCTGCTAAAAAATGATGAGGACTTAGAGGACTGCCTACCATCTAAACCATCAGTCACTTATCGGAGGGGAAAAAACTTAAAGGACATGTTGGTCCATGGATACTTTAAAAAGCAAGGACCAAAAACCACATGGCTTAAACCGTTATCTGGCTGCTTTAGGTGTGGTAAATGTAAATTTTGCAAATACATCAAACCATCTAAGTCCTTTCAACATCCAATAAGTGGCGAGGAATTTAAACTTAAAGAGTTCACCAATTGCTGTTCCACAAGCGTTATTTATGTGGCGACTTGCCTTTGTTCTAAGATCTATGTAGGCAAAACGAGGCGCCAGGTACGCAGAAGAATAGGGGAACATGTTTATTCGATTAAAAATAATCTTGACACACCTCTGGCACGCCATGTGAGGTGCTATCATAGAGGCAATAGTGATGTCCTTACATTTACCATACTTGAAAGGGTACATATGGGCCCTAGAAAAGGAGACTTGGATAGAAAATTGCTCCAGTGTGAGGCACGCTGGATTTACAGACTTAAAGCGTTATCACCACAAGGACTGAATGAAGGATTTACTTTCACTCCCTTCATCTAGAGGGGCTCCTCCTTTTAGCTATAAGTCCAGACTACATTTTAGAGTAAATTCTATACTCTCATGTTTACTCTTCTTCAGAGTAGGCCGCAACTTAGAGTGGACTGTTATTTAGAGATGATCAGTTTCACCTATTATATAAATGCATTATTTATTCACATTTTATATATGTTTATATTCTCTCATATATATCTTTCATGTTGGACAGTATTGATATGTACTTTCTTTTACATGTCCTCTTATATTTTAGCAATTTCACATTGACACTTCACTTCAATTTCCTTATTAATAGAGTAGCTTCCCTCAGCAGGAGTCTTTTGTTTGTAGACACTATGATCCTGCTTAGGATTTATATGTGATTTATTATTGCCACAATAGCCACTTAGCATTTGTTTGCAGGAGCATCCTGTTTAATCTACACATATATATATATATATATATATATAGTATTTTATGTAAATTTATATTTTCACACTTCACTTCACTTCAGTAGGATGTTCACTTTTTCCAAGGGTATTTCTCTCCCCTATTTCCTTCTCTCAGTAGCGTATCCTTCTTGTTTTTTATGAGTATTCTTTTGACTTTCTATTAGTATATTTTATAATTACTTGTGTTATCCCACACAAGCTATTTTTTATAGTAGGAATTATTCTCCTTTTCCTCTCATCCCAGGTATAGCCTTCTTTTATTATGGTTATTATTCTACTTTTGATACAGCACATATATAAATATTACATATGTACCTTATCTGTATTGCTTGCCTGTATTACACTACATTCCTGTATATTATATTCATTTTTGGACTCTATTTGAGTCATCTTTCTAGATGACCAGTGTGTTGTTTATCTTTTGCATATCCTTTTAGTATAAGCAGCTCCGTTTTCACTTCTCTGACCCACGTGTCATTATACCAGGTCTCCTTGGTTACGTAAACCAGTTAAATAGACGGGCGCCTTAGCAACCCGTGTTTGCCTTTGAGGAAGACGTCCAGTGACGTCGAAACGCGTCAGGCGTGCGACGCTGCGTGCGTCCGTCCGTTGGAGCGCGCAGTGGTCGCGTAGCAGCAGTGTATGAGAGTGTCTGTGTGCCCTTACCTGTCCTAACCCAATATTTATGCATGTGATTGGCGATTGTTGATCTGTAGGATTCATTACCTTAGACATACTCTGTTTTTGATATACCAGCCTACAGTCTTCCACTTGCATCCTTATTTATATTCTAGACTTGAAATCCATCAGTCCTATTAGCTTACCAGCTCTTGGTAGCTGACAGTGAATAATTATTACTTAACCCCAACTTGCAATCCTATTGTGACTCTCTACATACTTGTGAGGGGGATTTACTATGCAATAAATATATCTGCTTTTCTGGTTGGATATGTAAATCTTTCCATTAGTAATAAAGCTCCATCTTTATTACTTATAAACAAGTAACACAATTGTGACTTGTTTTAGGACTATAATAAGGTTTGGGACACACGTGCAATGGAGTAATTTTACCCACATACCAAAAAAGACACAACACTGCTAAGTGGGAAAAAGATTACCCCCTTATTAAAGGGTTTATTATAATAACATTAGTTTCACTGACAAGTGAAAGGTTATCACTTTTCCCATATTATCCTGTCCTCTTTAAACTTGTGTGTTCAATCCTGGATTTTTTAACCAGTTTTTACTCTCGCCGTTGTGATATATTTATATTAAAGATTTGTGTTATAATTTTCCCAGTTTGTATTTAGCAAATGATTTCATTATAGGTGGTAGACACCTTGGGAGCTTAGCAATCCTATGTTCGAATTTCTATATCATTGAAGCATTAAACATGACTTTAAGGAAGTTCAGAGGCTCACTTTCCCACAGACGTGCCTGGCGTGGAGAGTTGGCAACAATAGAATGACTAAACAACAGCAAACTTCCTAGTTTATATGTATGACTATAAAGAAAAACCTTCTGGAATCTACCTTGGCGTGGTAAAGGCTTGTGAGATATACCAGATAGGGTCACCCAAGATGGGCAGGTCAAAGCAGAGAGGTCAGACAAATGTTGGTCTGTAGGAGAAGGAACTAGCAACCCACTACAATATCTTTGCCAAGAAAACCTTATGGATAAGCCTGATCAGAGACATAACGCTTGTGCCGGGCATGCTGAGATCCATAGGGTCACGTAGAGTCGGACACAACTCCGCGTTTAATAGGTGCTTTGAGCACAGTCAAGTTTTTTATTATATCTTAAACATAACAATTACCAAATGGAGTGGTTCCTGAAGCCAGTGAGAATGGGAAGTAGATATTTACACAATCCCATGCAGTGAGACCTATAAGTATCATATGCTATATCACCTCAGTATATTATACAATACAAATATCATCAAGAAAAGATTTGGATAAACGTAAATACACAAAGGAGATCCGTATGAAGACATTGAGATATATTATTATTGTATTATTGCACAAAACTGACCCAACAAAAGCTTCTAATATGGAAATGTATCTGTAATGTAAAATATCCTTCAGAACCAAAATAAGTTTAGATGGAAAGTGCCCAGTATGGTAAGTGCCAGCGGCGGCATTGAGTTGGGTCACCGGTGCAGCTCACTGTAGGTGTCCTGGGATTGGAACCTCAGATCCTATTGGAGATAAACATAGCTGGGTAAGTGACTGTCCCTTTATTACCCTTCTATGTTCCTCTAGGTAACTATTTCAGTTCTTAACCAATATGGTGGTCAGTGGTCAGGGACATCTTAATATATTTAGGTGACCATGTCGCATGCTATATGTTATTGGTTTGGTTAGCTGCGTTCATGGAGATGGAGAACTCACCATATAGGAGGATTCATCTGTTACAGCATTACCCTGGATGAGGGGGGAGAGGAAGGAAATTACCGGTCATTAAACAAGTATGGACTACAGATAAAGAATTAAACTGACATACAAATGTATTTATAAGTCAAACTCTTAGTTTATACATTTTATTCACATTTTATAGAGCTTTTATAGACAGAGCTTTCACCTGATAATGGCTTTATGGTAATACAGGTGTTACAGTATTGGGTGGTGGGTTACTGACTATAGAGGTTTATACATACAGGTACAAGAGGGACCCCCTTCCAGATTGCTACCATGTTGTTGTGAGGTTTTGGGACCTCAATGAAGTTGTAAGCTATATCATGTAGGGTCACCCAAGATGGCAGGTCATGGCTATGACAAATCATGGTCTGCTTAGGAGGAACTGGTATCCAATCCCAGTATCTTTGCCAAGATAATGGTATGGATAAGCACAACCAGAAACATAACAATCATGGTGTGCTGTGGTCCATAGGGTCACAGAGAGTCGAACAAGTCTGAACAACAAGAAGAACAAGAGCAACACTGCCCATGAGCACACAGTTTATGGTAGGGTACTCAATAGGTAGACCTAAATATGAATCAGTACCTCTGGTCCATTTGTACCAAAGCTAAATATCATTATTACACATTCTATACATCCATAGCTTCTTTATCCTTAAAGGACCAATTCATTGGCCTTCTAAAGGACTCTCTAATGAACGTTTAGGTAGGGTTTGATAAAAAAAACAGCCTTATTAAGGTTTTACTGTACATTTAAACAATTACTTTTTGGATCATGCCCCAGGTTGTATAAGCTTAAGATCTCTCCACTCTATGAGTCATGTATGGTGTAATGAGTGGGACCTACCCATGGTGAACACAACTGAGACCATTCTCTAAAACACCCATTAGTAGCAGACAGTGGTGTAACATGAGCTGCTAGCAATGTACACAAATACACTTTCTAGCCACCTCCCACTTCAATTGCAATATGCCTTTTTGGAGGGCTTTCCCTACTAGGTGGCTCTCGCTCCAGGAACAATATATTATTTTATTATGGGTGGGGGTATGATTAAAACATTATAATGACATGTTTATATGCACATTAAAGGGTATCAGGCCCCAACCTAAAAAAAAATAAAGTGTGAGAGTCAATGTCAATATCTAACTCTTAAAAATGAGGGTAAGAAGCAGTAAATCAGATATAACTATTCATCTTGAGATATCAGTAAACTGTAACTAAAAAGGGTAGTTAATTTGAAATATTCTATTTTCAAGAACTGCACTTGATATTTGAGTGTAAAACATAAATTATTGCTGCTTATTTATCACTTTTAAATGCACTTTTATGTGTTTAGTGTCACCCAATACACTCAAGGTAGTGTTATAGTGCTTAGTGTAATCCAAGACACTTAAGAAAGACATATGGTGCTTAGTGTCACCCAAGACAATCAAGGTAGACATATGGTTCTTAGTTTAATCCAAAGCACTCAAGGTAGACATATGGTGCTTAGTGTCAACCAAGACACTTAAGGTAGAGTTATAGTGCTTAGTGTTACTCATGACACCCAAGGTAGAGTTATAGTGCTTAGTGTTACTCATGACACTCAAGGTAGAGATATAATGCTTAGTGTAACCCAAGACACGCAAGATAGAATTATGGTACTTAGTGTCATCCAAGATACTCAAGGTAAAAATATGGTGCTTAGTTTCACCCAAGACACTTAAGGTTGATTTATAGTGCTCAGTGTTACTCATGACACTCATGGTAGTTATGGTGATTTGTGTCACCCAATACACACAAGGTAGAGTTATAGTGCTTAGTGTCACCCAAGACACTTAATGTAGTTATGGTGCTTTGTGTCATCCAAGACACTCAGGGTAGAAATATTGTGCTTAGTGTCACCTAAGACACTCAAGGTAGAGTTATGGTGCTTAGTGTCATCCAAGACACTCAGGGTAGAAATATTGTGCTTAGTGTCACCTAAGACACTCAAGGTAGAGTTATGGTGGTTAGTGTCATCCAAGGCACTCAAGGTAGAGTTATAATGTTTATTGTTACTCATGACACTCAAGGTAGTTATGGTGCTTAGTGTCACCCAACACACTCAAGGTAGAGCGTGTCTTGGTTAGTGTCATCCAAGGCACTCAAGGTAAAAATATGGTGATTAGTTTCACCCAAGACACTTAAGGTAGAGTTATAGTGCTTAGTGTTACCCATGACAATCAAGGTAGAAATATGGTGCTTAGCGTCATCCAAGACACTAGGTTGAGTAATATATCACATATTATAATTGTCTAACTCCAATTCGTCGTCACGCTGCGTTGCGTAGTGCGTACGACTTAGCGATGAGCGCTGCAGGCGCTCATTGCAGGTGAAACATTATGTTAACCCATAGCACCTTGGCAATGAGCGCCGCAGGAGCTCATTGCAGGCGAGCCTCGCGTTGCGAGGCGAGCCGTTAAACCGTAGCACTTAGAAAAAAAATACGAGGTGAAAATAATTACGAGATAAGCGGCGGAACAAAAACAGTAAAAAAAACACTAAATACACACTAAAAAATAAAACAAAGGTGACTTACAGCATGGGGAACCAGGCAGGACGTCTGGAAGTGAGTTGGAACTGCAATTTAGATCGATTTAGCCGAGTTACAAAGATCGAAAATCGGCTAAGCAAGAAAAAAATGGCCGCCGAAAAAAATGAAAACGAGGCTATACTACTACGAACTGCGTAAAACACAGCCACATACGTATGTGTTTGAAAAACAACGAGATAAAGGATGCGGATTATACGCTCAATGAGTAAAAAGACAGTAGCGAGTACATTTTACGAAACACAATTACAGATTTACGCATTAACACAGATTTAACGACTTTGTCTTGCGCAACATCGGATTTCCCGCCTAAACCAACGCATTTGATGTAAAATATAAGTTGCAAGTAAAAAAAAAAAAAAAATTTGTATTTATTTTAAGAAAAGAAAAAAAGGAATAAATGTAGCGTCATGTTGTGTGGCAAACAAATTTCACTACATTTAATTTTTATTGACCGTTTTACCATATTTACTGTTTAACCGTAGTACTTTAGCGGGCTGAGCGATGAGCGCTGCAGGCGATCATTGCCCTGCGAGGCGAGCCGTTAAACCGTAGTACTTTGGCAATGAGCGCCGCAGAAAAAATGCAGCACGAACAAAAAGAAAACCAGGCGACAGCACTATAACCACGGAAAACACGTACCGATAATCCGCTAAGACGCATACCACACATTATTCGCCATTTTAGGATAATGCGGAAGTACACAGCTATGTTAACGGTTTCGGATCGCGCACGCACACTATTACACTGCACACTTTCATCACGCTTACACAGCACCTCCACACCAGTAATGCTGCTGCAACATCAACACAGATTGCCAGCTCTTCAACACAATGCATAAAAATACGTAAATTCATTTATTAATTTGATTTCTATTTTTCAGTAGTACACACAAAACAACATTAGCTACCTTACAATTCCATATGTATATTAATAACTAAACAACTTTTAAAACATACACACCTGATTGCTGTCATATTTTGACGGGCAATACGCTAGTACTTTCATAATACCAACCATTGTATTATCCAGGACATTGTCATACATTGTGACTGGTGTCTGTCCATCAGTGGGTGGTCCTAAGAGTTTAACACAAACATTAAACAACAAACAATATTAAAACAAATACTAATAGAAGGACAAGAAATCCATATTCATCAAATGTACCTAAATCTAATTACTCTATCTTAAAAGCAGAGCAGCAGCCATTGGAATGAGTCATGGAGAGAGGAGCAGCTATCGGCAGGGATCTTGGGGGTAGGGTAACAGCCATGGGCAGGGGTCTTGTAGAGGGGAGCACCTATTGGAAGGATCTTGAGGAGAGGGGAGCAGCCATTGCAAGTGTGTTGGGGAGCGGAGTAGGCAAAGGAAGGGATCTTGTATAGAGCAACAGACATAGGAAGCAGTCTTGGGGACGGGAGTAACTATGAATGGGTCTTTGGAGTGGGGAGCAGTTATGGAAAAGGGTCTTGGTGAGAGGAGCAGTAATGGGAAGGGGTCTCAGGGATGGAAGAGTAGAAGTATGAAAAGGGGTCGGGAGGGGAGTAGTCATTGGAGGAGGTCTTGGGGAGAGGAGTATCCATGGGAAGGCGTCTTATAGATGGGAGGAGAGCAGCCATGAAAAGGGGCCTTGTGGTTTCTTTTCGACACCATCTAATAATCATACTTTTTAGATGTTTATATACAATTATAGACATAAAAATGTAATACATAATCATACAAGTATGTAAATACACACAAAGCCCCAATCTATTTTCAGTATGTCTATCTCTTGTGTATTTATTCCGGCATTCAGCAGCCTCCCCTACTCTCCATCATCCCAACTCTTATATTATACTCACCTTTATGTCCTCGTCTCACAGGCAGAATGTATCTCTTGTACAAGAGGAAACCGCTTATCAGGAAAATTACCAATATGGTCCCGCAGATAATGGCGGCTGTAGCTGCCGCACATGGATCAGAGACATCTGTGATAGACGGGACATCTGTGATAGAAGAAGATTATACACAGGTCAGAGTCTGGGGGCTTCCACTGCACAGCATGGAAGATTATACACAGGTCTGAGTCTGGGGGATTCCACTGCACAGCATGGAAGATTATACGCGTTGCCTCTGTCTGAGTTATTATAAGGTGTGTACTGTAAAGTAGTACTATTCCTATCGGTTTAATCCCTGTTACGTCCACTATCAGGTAACGTGTATATGGCATGGATTTTTGCAAGCGGGAGATGGAAAAAGATGCTTGGTCGGTCCTCCCACTTCAAATTTGGGGCACTGCACGTGCAATCTAAGGTGCCACCAGATGTGAGTGTCACTGTGCACTGGCAAAAGTTGGCAGAGTAGCCGCTGTAGGCCTCACACACACGCCTGTAGGCAGGCAACTGATATTCAATCGATTACAGTCAAAAAAGTGTTGTTTTATGTCACTGTACACTACGGTTGCACCAGATATGAGTGCCACTGTGCACTGGCAAAAGTTGGCAGAGTAGATGCAATAGGCCTCACACACACGCCTGTAGGCAGGCAATTGCTATTCAATCTATTACAGTCAAAAAAGTGTTGTTTTATGTCACTGTACACTACGGTTGCACCAGATATGAGTGTCACTGTGCACTGGCAAAAGTTGGCAGAGTAGATGCAATAGGCCTCACACACACGCTTGTAGGCAGGCAATTGCTATTCAATCGATTACAGTAAAAAAAGTGTTGTTTTATTTCACTGCACACTACGGTTGCACTAGATATGACGTTTCACTGTGCACTGGCAAAAGTTGGCAGACTAGATGTAATAGGCCTCACACACACGCTAACAGGCAGGCATATGCAATTAGATTACACAGAAAAAAATAATGAAATAAAATAAAAAGGGCTTTTTGGGTTGCTGTCCTTGCAGTAGATATCAAAGGAGTCATTCAGGTGTGTAGTGAAAGCTAAATACACAGCCTGGCTATCTATTTCCCTATTAAATCAGCAGAAAAAAATAGTAAAATAAAATAAATGATGATCTAACCCTAAAAAAAGCTTTTTGGGTTGCTGTCCTTGCAGCAGATATCAGATGAGTCCTTCAGGTCTGTAGTGGAAGCTAAATACACAGCCTGGCTATCTATTTCCCTATTAAATCAGCAGCAGGTAGAATAATATGTCCTCTCTCAATGAATATAGCTTCAGAATGATTCTAAAATGGATGCTGTCATTCAGATGGAAGGCTCTGGAAGGGAGTGTATGCTGCTGATTGGCTGGAATGTGTCTGCTGACTGTAAGGTGCAGGGTCAAAGTTTCCTCAATGATAAAGAAAAGGAGGCGGAACGAAAAGCGCATATGTTCGCCGTTCGTTGCGAACATGCTAAAATCGCCGCAAATAGTTCTCCGGCGAACTGTTCGGGACATCACTATTTGGTACTAATCACTCATCCCAGTCTTTTTGAATTGGCTAATAGCCTTATTAAATTCCAGCCTCGTAGATAAGAGGCTTCTACTTAAACCGTACATGCTGCAAATTTATAAAAGTTACAACGCTATTAAATTAGCCCTGCAGCGATCAAAGTGTGAGCTATGCATCACGGTCGTCAGTATTAACGCGGAGAAAACGTACATGAGGAGTGACAGTGGCGCCTTAATGGCTTCAGTCTGATTGACAGTGACAACAGCCAATCAGAAGGCTTACATGCCTTCAGCCAGTCACCCAATCTGATTGGTTTAAAAAAGACTGACAATTACTTCAGCCAATCAGAATGGGATATAGGGGTGTATCCCATCCTGATTGGCTCACACCTTGGCACCTTCTTATTGGCTGAAGTGTTTTTAACCAATCAGTAGGCGCCATTGCCTATTTCCTTCCGGAAAAGGCTCTCTGAGGCTCATTAGCATCAGGGAGGTCTGCGAGAGCAGACCTTTGTTAGTTTTTTTATTTTATTTTTTTAGGATGCAGATTCAGCAAGGACCCAGCTGGGGCAGAAGAAAAGAAGGCCGGGGACAATGGAGACAGGTACTTTTTCAATGTCTAATGGTATGTATCTTTTTTTCCAGGGGCCGAGCCGGAGAACAGATGAAGATGGGTGGGGACATGCTGGAAAGGTAAGTTTAATATTGTATTTTTAATATTTATTTATTATATGTAAAGTTTATTGTTTGAATAATCTAATGTTTCTTTTTTTTCCTAGGGGGTGCAATCAGAAGGGACATCTGCAAAGGTAAGTGGTTTTATTTATTCTATTTTCGCTTATATTTAGGGGGTTAGGCATAGATAGGGGGTGCTTAGATTGGGGGTTGGGTTTAGATAGGGGGTGTTTAAATTAGGGGTTAGGTATAGATGGTGTGTTTAGATTGGGTGCTAGGTATAGATAGGGGGTGTTTAGATTGGGGGTTAGGTATAGATAGGAAGGGAGTTTAGATTGGTTGTTAGGTATAGACATGGGGTGTTTAGATTGGGGGTTAGGTATAGATAGGAAGGGTGTTTAGATTGGGGGTTAGGTATAGATAGGGGGTGTTTAGATTGGGGGTATTGTATAGATGGGGGTTATTTAGATTGTGGGTTAGGTATAGATAGGTGGTTGTTTAGGTTGGGGGTTAGGTATAGATATGGGGAAATGTATTGTAGTTATGTGTATATTTATAATGTATTCATGACTGTAATGTTATGTGTATTTGTGCATGTCTTTTTCTTTGCAGGTGTATAATAAATGTTTTTATTTTATGTAGTGTGGTGGGGGGGGGTGTTGTGATATTTTTGTTTATTTTATGTAGCATAGGTTTTTTATTTTATGTAGTGGCGGGGGGGTTTGTGATGCATTTTTTTTTATGTACCTTAGGTTTTTTATTTTATCTAGTGGTGGGGGGAGTTTGTTATTTTTTTTTTTTTTTATGTAGTGGCGGCGGGGGGGGGGGGGGGGGGGGGGGGTTTGTGAGGTTTTTTTAGGGCTAGATTGTTAAATAGGCCCAGTTAGGGTTAGTAGGGCCAGATAGGTTTATTTAGGCATCTTTAAGTGTTAGATTGGCCCAGTTAGGGTTAGATATGGTTTAGTATAGGTTAATGGGTAATAGTTAGGGTTAATAGAGTAGTGTAGTGCTTAGACTTTGTCATGAGGGTCCTCTCCCTGCCCTGTGTCTCTCCCCACTCCTCTCCCTGCCCTGTGCCTCTCCCCCTCTCCTCTGTGTCTTCCCCTCCTTCCCTGTGTGTCTCCCCTCCTCCTCCTCTCTGTTTCCGGCGCGCAATGCACCTGTGGGGGCAGCTACCTGCAGTGCTCATGTGCTATGCGCATGCACAGCCTGTTGTGCAATGCGCATGTGCAGCTTACGCCATACTATGCGCATGCGCGGCCCGTTGTGCAATGCGCATGCACGGCTTATGCATTCGGGGAGCTGTAGTAGGCCTTAATTAGGTTTATAATTTGTTCTTTGAATCCAAATTTGGATAAAAATGAGTATAGCTAGGGCCATCCTACTGAATTGAATGCCATTTCAAACATAAAGGAGTTTGGGTTTTTCGGGCTATTTATATAATATTTAAGTTTGTCTAATAATTAACCATTGCCACGGAGTCCTTAACAGACACACATGGCACAATAATTAACTGTATGCCTCACAGGTCCTGTAAAGGCCCCCTGTGTCATCTAAACATTAACCTAGTCAAGGAAGTCCTGCAGTATCACTAAGCCCTGATGCCATCAAGGTTTTTACAGGACATAACATCAACCAATATGCCATGGGGGTCCTGAAAGATACTGGTATGACATTAAATGGAGGATACACTATCGGTATGTATATTTTATGTCTTCTGACACTATAGGGCAGATTCACTAAGATATCACAATGACAGCAATCGGATACAACAGTCTGCAGTTTTTGACATAAGATATATATGTTGCAGCCTTCAGAACCCTGAGAAAGCTTAGTGAGTCTTGAGACCATATATATATACATCTGTGTATGTGGTAATCCAGGAATGGGGTTGTACAAGGAAAAGAAGAAGTACTCACAGTAATATGTAAAAAATAAGGACAATAATTCACAATAAATAAAAATAAAATACATGAAATAAATAAATACAAATAAATACAAAAAAAAAAGAAAAATGAAAAAAGCTGGTTAAAAAGATTTCACAAATAAAATTGAGATAACAATAGATATATCTTATAAACTTTAAACATTGAATTGTTCTGTTCAAAAGATACCTAAAAAGGACCACAAAAGTCACCTTCAGTTAGAGGGGGGGGGAAATAAAGTGGATTTTGTTTTACATTTTTACAATTATGGAAGAATTTTAAAGCCCCTCCCACAATAATCTACATAGATAATAAGGCTGGATCTTTCACTGTTACATGTTTTATTTTAGATGCATTAATATTTGTGTTTATACATTTGTTAATTTAAAAAATAAATAAAACAATGGGAAGACATTGGATTAGAACCAATGAAAATAAATGGAAGAGAACAGTACACTTACCACTACACCACCACACGTTGCTATAAAAGTCTGTGTACAAGTTGTTGTTTCTAGAGTAGAATATATAACAGTTACAGACTCCACCTTATTATTCACATGTTCTATGTAGGTATTTGTAGGCCAGTCACCAAACATTACTAATAGTTATTCAAATAGCTGTAGCTTTTGGAGCAAGAGGTTCTTAGTTCAAGTCCCCATCTTACCATATGTTATTTTATTTTTTGTTTAAAAATAAGAAATATGTGATTTTGGTTAAATAATAAATAAACAAATTACATTATTCAGACCATAAGGTTGTCTCGTTAAGCTCAATATATATATATATATATATATATATATATATATATATATATATATATATATATATGTATTTCTTGACTTGCTTTAACATTATAGTAAATACTGTGACAGAATTATAAATACATTTGGTCATCATCATCTGCCCAATCTTGTTGGTTAATCAACAGCCACATTAAATTCACCCAACGTGTAAACCGTAGCCCGTAACGTAGCCCGCAAGACTTACAGCTATTAAATTGGCCCCATTAAGCAACCAGCTAACGACTTGCGGGTTACATGTGGAAAAACCCTACGGGATGTCGAAATCTGACCTACGTTGCCGCAAATCCTTTGATCTGTCAAGCCCGTAATGGTTACAGTTCAAAATCGCTATTAAATGGCTACGAATTCACTGGCGTTCAAAAAGCCAACGGGTACTAGAGAGGACCCGCAAGGGGATTAAGTCCTATCCGTAGCACTGTAAATATACACACAATACTGTACTTATAATAAAAAGGAAAGTGATGTTAGGTATTAGAATCATTCTCAAGTTCGTAAATCTGCAATATAAAATACTTTTTATAATGTTTAATTTCTGCGTTATATCAATCCCGGCAATCAATGTGTTAATACATATAATGGAACTCGCATGGACTAGAATATCATATTTACTGATTTATTATTATTGCATTATTTATGGAAGTTGTGTCCAATCGTAACCCGTAATTGAAATCTAGCCTCCATTTTTAGTGATATAATGATGCCGATCTCTTTTGCCATCGGCTCCGTCTGAACCAGTAACTACGGGTTTGACTAATTGATCATGTTCACGGCCATGCAACGCGCATAATAATAATTTACGGGCTTGCGTCTCCGGCCCGTTGGTTGAATGTAATAGTTCTGTAACGCAGCAGAATTTCAAGCCCGCAGGCTTCAAATTTTATGTGGCTAAATGTCCTTCTGGAAAAATTGTGTTTATGTTATGTTAATTAGCTATATCTTAATTACTTAATTATCTTCATTACTTAATTATCTTCATTAATTTTTATAATGTAGTACACACTCCAATTATGACATCACTTTTGTATAATTGTACTGCTCAGTCATTAATTAACACATTAAGTAGGTGATACCTAGAGCTGATCCTTAGGATAGTCATTTTACTACTTTATTCCAAAATATTCCTATAAAAGTATCATTGTATATATATATATATATATATATATATATATATATATATATATGTGTGTGTATATACCTGTCAGGATACAGCCCCTCAGGCTAGAGGCTCTTCTGTGTGTCTCTGTCCTGGCCATCATCTCAGCTTGTCTCCTACAGAGCATTGAATGATGAAAAGTGGAAATCTCTAGACATTTAAATCTGTGAAGGAAGTTGATAAGTAAATGACTTATGTGCGACTAAGTGTGTTAAAGTGACATGCGCCCATTCTGTATAAGCGTATAAGTATAATATAATACTAGTAAACTAAAAAAAAAGAAATAGCATTTCAGATAAGAAATGTATAGGAATTTAACAAGTCTTTCCATGGTCTATGGTATGTGTCAGTACATAATATATATATATGAAGGCACACAAAGAAGGGGACACTAGAAATGTAGATGTATAGATGAGGTCATAAAAGGAACATGAGCTTTAGGGAGCTTAGAGGGGCCATAGGTGACAGATGTGCTTGGTGTCCTACAATCCAAAGGGTTGACTCTCCACAAACTCTATTAATTTACTAATGGACTTTTATAATACATATACCATGTTCCTACGTTTAAACCATAGTGGAGTAAGACAGCAAAGCACATCAACAAGTTTTTTATATATGATAGGATGGTGTGCAGGGGCATAGGAACTGGGGGGGGGGGATCCCTATCAGATTAAATGAGTAGGGGACACATAAAATAATTAAATTAAAGTGTAATCAAGTATTACCAGAGCTTGGAGCGCTATGGAGCGCTATGGAGTGCTATGGAGCAGTATATCTCTCCCAGGAAAACTTTTGACTCCCACCCTTTTTAACAACCCTGGGAGGATGCAATGGAAAGCCAGGCTACCAGGCAAAAGCAGCAGAAAGATTATTTGCACAAAGGTATATACAATATTGGCTGATATACTTTTTCAGGCATGTATTTTTGCCCCAAACACTGTTGTATGTAGTTATTTATTTTTGTTCTTCCAATATATTCAGTGGATTATATTTTCCAGTCACTTCTACTCTTTGTTCTTTATTCTGTTATTTCTAGTCTTCACTTTTCTTGATATCACTTTATTCCTCCTCTATTTGTCTTCTGCTTCTTACTCTTCACTAATTACATTTCCCTTACCCTTTGAAGACTGTGTGAATAAGTGATATGATAGTAAGGTGGAAGAAAGCCTGTGTTATAAAGTGATATAATAGGGAGAAGGGAGGAAGCTCGTTTTATACGGTGATATAATAGGACAGACGAAGCCTGTGTGATGAAGTGATGTGATAGAGAGTTGGGAGGAAGCCTGTTTTATACAGTGATATAATAGTGAGGAAGCCATTGATATTATAGTGAGGTTGGAGGAAGCCTGTGTTATACAGTGATTTAATAGTTAGGTGGGAGGAAGCCTGGTCATGCAGTGAGATGAAAGTGAAGTGGGAGAAAGCCTGTGTTATACAGTGAATGATTAGTGAGGATTAAGGAAGCCTGATCATGCAGTGATTGTGAAGTGGGAGAAAGCCTGTATTATACAGTGATTTTTTTAGTGAGGAGTGAGGAAGACTGTGTTATACAGTGATATGACATTGAGGTAGGTTGAAGCCTGTGTTATACAGTGATATAATAGCGAGCAGGGAGGATGCCTGTGTTATACAGTGGTATGACATTGAGGTAGGTGGAAGCCTGTGTTATACAGTGATATAATAGGAGGGATGAAGTCTGTGTGAAGAAGTGATATGATAGTGAGGTGGGAGAAAGCCTGTGTTATACAGTGATATAATAGTGAGAAGAGAGGAAGCCTGTGTTATACAGTGATATAATAGGAGGAAAGAAGCCTGTGTGATGAAGTGATGTGATAGAGAGTTGGGAGGAAGCCTGTGTTATACAGTGATTTAATAGTGAGGTTGGATGAAGCCTGTGTTATACAGTGATATAATAGTGAGGTGGGAGGAATCCTGCATTATACAGTGATATAATAGTGAGGAAGCCTGGTTATACAGTGATATGATAGTGAGGTGGGAGGAGCCTGTTGTATACAGTGATTTAATAGTGAGGAGTAAGGAAGCCTGGTTATGCAGTGATGTGATAGTAAATTGGGAGAAAGCCTGTGTTACACAGTGATTTATTAGTGAGGAGTGAGAAAGCCTGTGTTATGGGAAGAGGAGGGGGCCTATGACTGAACCTATGGGTAAGGCAAAGTGAGTAAGGAACATCGCCACAATCTCTTACAGTACACACAAAAGTATTTATTAAGATAAATAGATCTTATAGTCATAGTAGTAGGAGTATGAGATTATTTAAAGGTTATTTACGTAATGCTAAAAAAGTCAATTATCTGCAATAGTACATACATTAAAAAAGAGGTTCTACTTATGTTTTATTCCAAATAATTGACTGATTTGATAATTAAGAAGACAATAGTTCTTTTTTTTTTTTTTATCCAAACTTACTTGGACTGATACCATTAGAATTGAGGGAGGATCTGTATTGCCTCAGATCTTCCATTGGTGGTGGATAAGTACCAGTCCTTTGATATTTCTAGTACATTTTGTTTATATTGAATAGTGCAAAACTATTTTTGTTGTCTCTTTAAAATGTACCTCCCTCCCCAAGATATTTTTGGGCTCCTATGCCCACGGTGGTGTGTAACAAAGATTTTGGTCATCCATTGTTGGAATATGTTCATATACATCCCTCTGCCACATCGCCAAGACGCTGAATTATCACATGAAATACACTTTGTAACCAAATAGTGGCTCATACACTTTTACAGAATGGGCATGTGTCACTTTAATACACTTAGTTACACAAGAGTATTGTAATTAATCAACTTCCTTCACAGATGTTTGGACATTTCCTTTTTTCCTCATACAATGCTTTGTTGCAGACGCGAGATGATGTCGAGGACAGAGACACCCGGCAGAGCCTCTAGCATGAGGGGCTGTATCCTGACAGGTAATGGAGGACTACGCTGTATACACAATGATACAAACTAATATATACACACACACACAATGATACTTTTATAAGGATAGATTGGAAAAAAGTAATAAGATCAGTTCTAGGTAACACCTAGTTAATTAGAATTAATTATTGAGCAGTACAATTACAGAATAGGGATTTCTTAATTGGCGTTTGTACTATATTATGAAAAGTATTTAAATAATTAAGATATAGCTAATTACACATTTTGTCCAGAAGGACTCGAACCACCAACAAGCTTGGGCAGATGATGATGGTAACAAAATGAAATCTATAATTCTGTCACAGCATCTAATGTAATGACGGTGATCTAATCAGACTGATGGTACAGAGCACACAAGGTGACTTTTGTGGTCCTTTAGGAATCCTTTACACATAACAATACCTTACTATATTTTTATAATATATATATATATATATATATATATATATATATATATATATATATATTGTTACATCAATGCCTCTAATTATTGTTTCAGGTATTTTTAACTGGTTTAACTTTTTTGTCATTTTTTTATTTATTTATTTTGTGGTTTTTTTTTATTATTATTTATTTTATTCATTTATTTTTGTTATTATTTTTATAGTTTTTTTATTTGTCTCTTGTCTCATTATTTATATATTTAGTTATTTTTATGTTAATATTCTTGGTTTATTGTTTTTGCTTTTTATTGCTATTATGATTATTATTATTTTTTGTCTTTTTAATGTATTTTTTATTTATTTACTTTGTATTAATTATTATTATTTATTTTATTTATTTTGATTATTTTTATTATTTCTGGTATTTTCATCTCCTTGTTTGCATTTCTTCCAGCTATATATTTAGTGGCCACTGTTTCGATCTTAAATGGAGTTAATAAATGTGGGCCTGGTTTCTAACTCCAGTTATATATTTTGTGGGCACTGTTTCCGCCTTAAATATATCTCATTATTGTGGGGCTGGTACCTAGCTCATGCTATACATTTTTTTGTCAACACTATTTCAATAACTGTTACAAAGTTACAATAACATATATAGATTTTGTGGGCACTGTTTCAATCTTAAATGAATCTTATAAGTGTGGGGCTGGTTCCTAACTCATGCTATAGATTTTGTGGACACTGTTTCAATCTTAAATTGATCTTGTCAGTGTGGGGATGGTTCCTAACTCATGCTATAGATTGTGTGGGCACTATTTAGATCGTAAATTGATCTCGTCAGTGTGGGGCTGGTTCCTAACTTGTGCTTTAGATTTGATGGGAAGGTTATTCAGCTAGGTCTCTTCTCTATGCACTTCTGTTAGTACTTCTCCTTTATCCTTGACACTATCTCATTCCTGGATTACCACACACACAAACATAGAAGCAAGTGTGTGAAGATGTATATAAATAGTCCCCAGACTCACTAAAGCTTCTCAGGGTGCTTAAGACTGCAATAGATGTTTCTTATGGTGAAAATTGCAGACTATATTCATTTGCTGTTACACAGACAGAAATCCCTGGCATTCCCCCATTTAATGCACTACCAGGATCTCAATGGCATATATCCTTATTATAGGTGCCATGGAGGTCCTTATAAGACCTCCTTGGAATATATATTAGATTTATATGCCATGGAGGGCCTTCCAGGACCTTTCTGGCATATTGATTTATGTTATATGCAATGGAAGTCTTGTAAAGACCTCCATATCACTGGGGCTCAGTGTTAGTTGCAGGACATCCTTGACAAGGATACTATATAGATGCTATAGGGGTCCTC
This sequence comes from Discoglossus pictus, assembly GCA_027410445.1. NCBI lineage: Eukaryota > Metazoa > Chordata > Amphibia > Anura > Alytidae > Discoglossus > Discoglossus pictus. The sequence goes on from CM050170.1 coordinate 8,866,082, forward strand.
TGTGGCATATGGTTAATATTGTGTGCCTTGGGGGTCTGTTAGGGGGTTACATTTTAGGTGCAATGGAGGTCTGTTAAGGTCAGAGTTTATACTGTCAAACTTAAAATTATCTCATCAGCTATATATTTTGTGGGCACTGTTTCAATCTTAAATGTATCTCATTAAATTGATGTTATATGCAATGGAGGTCCTGTAAAGAGCTCCATGGCTTACAAAACTATCTATCTCTGTTGCACCTAAAACTCTGTCATGCAGTGCCATGGAGGTCCTTGACTAGGACCTCTTTGACTTGGTTAATATTTAGATGCCACAGGGGTCCTCAGTGGCATACGGTTACTATTGTGCCATGGCGGTCTGTTAGGGGATTAAGTTTTAGGTGCAATGGAGGTAATAAGGACAGATTTAACAGTTAGGTGCCATGGGCATCATGATAGACTTTTATGGTTTGAGTTTTAATTAGGGTTTCTGGATTAGCTGGGGAGGGTATAGATAGTTTTGCAAGTTATATACTAAATTGCTCCATAAATGACTGAATGAAAGATTGGAATGGGGCCCAAACTACTCTATGTGATGCATTGTGACCAGTAGGCAAAATGACACCCCTTATTGTTATTTTTGTTTATAATTGCTTATAGTAATATAAAGTAACTTGAAACTAAAGTCCAAACTGTAATACGTGAGAAAATATAACCCCCCCATGAAATGGAGAGGAAAAACTATGGCAATTCTGGACAAGTTATTACAAAGTAACAATATAAACTGACAAAACAACAAACTATGTCATTGAGGTATATATGTCAGAGTTAGCTGTGTTTGTATTAGAGAGACAGCTGTCTAGTGTTTATTAGATATATGACTCTAATGTTCCTCTCTCTCAGTGATCCTCAGTGTGTGGATGGATCTGACCAGTGGGATTGATATTCAGCTGATCCCTCAGCATCCAAAAGTTGGACAGACGGTCACCCTGAGTGTTAATGGAGTTACTGAATCTCTACGCACTGTCACATGGTATAAAGGTGGAACTAGAGCTCTCAGCACTATAATCTTCAACTATATCATTACTAATACCCCTATACAGACTAATGGACAACAATACTTCTCTCGGGCCAAGGCACTCACCAACGGGTCATTACAGATCTCAGAGCTCAGTAAAGAAGATGAAGGGAATTACACAGTGCAGACAGAGACTGCACAACAAGCCACGGTGTACCTACCTGTATATGGTGAGTACATAGATGTGACAGACACTGGCTGCATGTGTGAGAGGGAGAAAGAGAGAGACTCTGGCTGCTCACTCGCAAGACATTGAAAATAGACACTGGCTGCATGCAAGATAGAGAGAAAGAGAGAGACAATTGCTGTCCATGAGAGAGAGAGAGAGAGAGAGAAACTGGCTGCACATGTAAGCATGAGATAGAGACGGACACTGGCTGTGCATGAAATAAAGTCACTGAATGTGCAAGAGCAAGAGAGAGAGGCACACTGGCTGCAGCCATATGCAAGAGAGAGACAACCACAGTGCACATGCTCACAAGAGAGTGAGAGTCACTGGCTGATGTTGAGAAAGATTGCTATTGTTATATTGTTTACAAATTTCTGGTCCCCTAGCTTGAACAAACCTAAATGAAATAAGATGTTTGAACAATCCCTGCCCCTCTCCCACCCTCCCCTGGTTATTCTCAATTTATTGAGTCACACTAATTACCTGCACCTGATCAATCAGCTAAATCTTCTTACCTTATATTGTAAGTTTGTGAGTTTTCAATATTGCAAGGTGCTTAGAGAAAGCTTTTTGGACACCGGATTCTATGCTTAAAGACAGGGCCCTCCATCCTTTACAATGTGTTAATATTGCTAATGTTTTTGCCTCGATTGTAACCCATGTATATTGATACGGCTTAAATTGGCGCGTCACAAATAAATGATAATAATAAAACAATAATAATACTATTCCCAATTATTCCTCCAAGATTAAACACTATGTCACACCCAAACTTCCTTTTTTCTTTTAACCTTTTGTCTGTTTCTCAGAATCTCCTCCTCAATTTCCACACATTATGTCTCCAACAATATAATCATCACCTTCACTGCTCTCCTCACCTCTTCTTTGCTCAAACAAGTTCCTCTCCTTCCTTCAGTCACTTAGATTTCCATCTTCTAGAGCTCATAAGCAGAATCGCTGCTGTAAGTCCCACTCCCATCTTTTCTCACTCTCACTCCTTCTTCTGCTACCTACTGGAGATATATCTCCTAACCCAGGTTCCTCATTCATTTGCCCCTTTTTTCAGTCACGCACACCCCCTGGGAAGCAAACATTCAAATACCCATAACTTTAATACTCATCACTTGTGGCTAACCTCCCACTTTGTTGTTCTCATTCGCCCTCTGGAATGCCAGGTCTATTTGCAATAAACTCAAGTGACCTGTTTATTTCCAACTGTCTTAATCTAATGGCTGAATGACTGAATCGTTGATCGCTCCATCCAATACTGCCTTCCCTGTAGCACTCTCACATGGTGATGTTCACTTCAGTCATACCCCTAGGCCTTGGAATAAACAAGTTGGAGGTGTAGGCATATTACTTTCTTCTTCACTTTTGACTGCTTTATCCATTTCCCTTTCATCAATTTCTCCTATTGAAGTCCACACTATCCACTTTTTCTCATCCATCTCTCAGTGGGTTGCTGTGATCACCCGATAGGACCACCCTCTCAATTTCTGGATAACTTTGCAGCCTTTATCCCTCACTTTCCTCCATCATATCTTCACTCATTCTTTGTGATTTTAACATTGCCATTGGCATTCTTTCCTCCCCTACAGCAGCAGAATGACTTGCACACCTCTTCCATTGGACTCTCACAATGGACAGAGTTCCCAACTCACCACAATGTACACTCCTGTGACCACATTTTTATCAATCAATCCACTATTTCCAATTTCAACATCTCCCCACTCCCTCTTTCTGACCACCATCTCCTAACACACAGCTTTATCTCACCACCCACTCTCTGCCCTTCTTCATCCTAAGCCCCCAGAACCCACAGAAATCTGCTAGCACTTGACCCACAACATCTTTCTGATGTTCTACAATCCCTTCTCAGTCCTCTCACAACCCACACTTGCCTGATATTGCCAAAAAACAATACTACCTGACTAACTTCCACCTTTGACATTCTTGTCCCCATAACCACAGGCAAATGCACTTGCACCCATCTACAACCATGGCACACTCACTGCACAAACATCCAGAGGTGCTCTCGTACTGCTGAACAACAATGGAGGAAGTCTTGCACTCCAGCAGACCCCACTACAAGTTTATTCCACGCTCCTATTACTCTTGCCTCAATTTTTCCGAACATCGCTACTTCTTATCATTAATACTGAATTTGGCCTCTAACCTAAATGTTTGTTCATGACATTCAACACTCTCCTCTGTCCTCCACCACTTCATGCCCCTTCCTGTCTCTCGGCTGAAGACTTTGTAAGCCACTTTAAAAATAAAAGTGAAACTATGGGTTGCATACTCTCCTCTCAGTGTGGCCCTATCTCATCCTCTCCTCGACAAAATTATCGCACCCTACATTCATCTTTCTCCATTCCATATGCATTATGAACTCCTTGAGGATGAAGACTATTGTCTTCTTTTAACCTCTCATCTTACAATTTATCAACATGATCCTATTTCATTACATCTGATCCTTCCCATCTCTACCACACTTATCCCAGCTGTCACGCATCTGTTCAAAGTTTCCCTAAACACTAGCAAGTTTCCATCATCTCTAAAACATGCCATAATTACGCCCATTTTTAACAAACCTTAATTTGATCCAGTTTCTGCATCTAACTATCATCCTGATTCACTTCTTCCTCTGGTTTCTAAACTACTTGAGTGTATTGTTTATAATCACCTTACCCAATTTATTGTCTTCAACTCCCTTCTTGACTTTTTTTAAAACTAGACTCCAGTCCCATCACTCCACAGAGACAGCTCTCACAACAGTCACTAATGACCTGCTCAATGCCAAGTCAAAGGGTCACGTCTCTATTTTACTTCTCCTGGATCTCTCTGCTGCCTTTGACACTCTATTTTTATTTACATTTTCTGTTCTCTTGACGTCCATGACACAACACTTGCATGGTTCATATCATTTCTAGAAAAAACTTACATTTAGTGCCCCCTATCTCTGGCTCCTCTTCTACATCCCACCCTACGCCCAGACTCAGTCCAAGGCTTCCTCATTTTCTCTAGCTATACATGCTCCCTTGGTACCATAGTTACATCTTTTGGATTTCAGTATCATGTATATGTAGATGACACTCAAATCTAACCATCAGAACTAGAACTATCTGCCACTCTTCTTGCTCAAGTTGCCAGCTGCCTCTCTAGCATATCCTCCTGGATGTCCACCCATCGACTCAAACACAACATGTCTAAGACTGAGCTCCTAATCTTCCCTCCCTCTACGACAGCTCCCATTCCTCGCACAGGCCCATTGTCTTCAGGTTTTACTCGATCCTGCTCTCTCTTTCATTCCTCATATACAATCAATCCCTGAATCTTGTAATTTTCACCTAAAATCATCTTAAAAATATGTCACTATCTTACATCAGACAGAACTAAAACTCTAACACATTCTCTCCTTATATCTCACCTTGACTACTGCAACTCACTCCATGCTGCCCTCCCCATCATCCATCTGTCTCCATTCCAATCAATAATGAACACCTCCACTAGACTCATCTACCATACTCAACACTAAGTGTCTGCAGTCCCTCTCTTTCAGTACCCCAACGGGCTTCCTATAGCTTCATGAACCAAATGTTTAAAGCCCTAAGCAATGATGAACCCTCTTATATATATATGTTCTTGTCTCAAGTTATTTTCCCAACTGTCCTCTTTGCTTGACTAATGACCTTCTTCTATCCACCTCATCTCAATCCAAACTTCAGGACTTTTCTTGTGATGACCCTATTCTTTGTAACACCTCTATATAGATCCCCATTGTAATAGGGTGTTCATTTTAGGGATACCATGGTGGTCCTTTAGGAACTACCATGGCAGTAAGGATTATCTTTTTAGAACCATAGGGGTCTTTTGAGGAGATCATGGAATGGTCTTATCTTTTAAATGACATTGAGGTCCTTTAAGGATATTTTAAATTGTTCAATGGTCTCTTAAGTATCACAATTAAGGAAAAGCATCTCCAATCCTATTGTGATACAAGGTACAATGTTTTAGCAGAGCAGAAAGACCCCAAACCAGGGACAGCTTGGTTTCTTGCTGATAGGTTGTTCCTATGGACCTTTCTGAAAATACAACCTTATTCCTTGAGAAGATTAGTCCAGGGAAAAGAGACAATGGCATAGGGTACCTTACCCCACATTAACTAATCATTAAATACCACTTATTAGCATAGAGTTTCACATAATAACATATTATACCAGCAATATAATTAAAAGTCTATATCAGGATATGTAACAAACTAGTAAACATACAACATGTGTCTTCTATTACAGATGACTCGTCTAGCATAGATGTCCCACCTGAAACAAATGCCCCATCTACCACAGATTTCCCGTGTTCTGCAGCTACAGCCGCCATTGTCTGTGGGACCATATTGGCAGTTTTACTGATAATCAGTTTCCTCTTGTACAAGAGATACATTCTGCCTGTGAGACGAGGACATAGAGGTGAGGTGACAATATGGAGGATCAGGAAAAATACATATAATAAAGAGTAGGTTTGGCTGGTTAAGGACGGAATGAATATGTACGAGAGAAACATACTTGGGGGTTTGCGATTATTTATATACTTGTATGTTTATGTATTACATTTATATGAAGATAATTGTGTAAAAAACTATCAGTTTGATTGTTAGATATAGTAGAAAAGAACCCCCCAACACCCCTTTCCATGGCTGTGCTCTCAGCAAGACCCCTTCGCATGGCTAATACTCTACCCAAGATTCTTCCCATGGCTGATCCCCTCTCAAAGACCCCTTCCCATGGTTGCTCCCTTTCCAAAGACCTTTTCCATGGCTGCTCCCCTTCTTTCCTTGAGACCCCTTTCCACATTTTCTCCCCACCTCAACACCCCTTCTGATGTCTGCTCCTCTCCCCAAGACCCCTTTCGATGGCTGCTCCCCTCCCCAAGAACTTTACCAATTCCTTCTCCCCAAGACCCCTTCCTAAAGCTACCCTTCCCTCTCCGAAAGCTCATTCCCATAGCTTCTCACCTCACAATTACCCCTTCCCATGGCTGCTCCCCTCCCAAGGCCCATTCCTATAGCTGCTCTCCTCTTCATAACTCAATCCCATGGTTGCTCGGCTCTGTTAGGACCCCCTTGGCATATCTGCTCCTTTTTCCAGTATTCATTCCCATGGCTTCTCCTTTTCTTTTGAGAAATGTGAATAATTTATAAAATATGTATAAATACATTAATTTGATTATACCCATCCATCTTTAGTGTGTCAGCAGATATAATGATGAGATATAAGTACATTTGATATAAAACAGACAATGAATATAGATATTCCATCCTCTACATAGTATTTATTTTAATTTTGTTTATTGTCTAATTTTTGTGCTAAACTCCTAGGACCCCCCACTGAGGGACAGACATCAGACGCCGTGTATGACAATGCCCTGGGTAATACAATGGTGAGTATTATAAAAGTATATATTACTTAAAAAGTGTATCTCTTCATATCTCTTCATAAAATAATATAAGGATCTTCTTCTCAATGAAGACTCTTGGGAAAAGTCCAGTTTATGTAGGTGTAAAATAATTGTGGTGTATACAGTGCCATTGTACAGTGATATTCAGTATCAGTCGTCACCTTTTATGAGGTATCTTCTGCTTTGGTCAAGTCGGATGCCATAATGATGCATTTGATACAATTTACTAATTAAACATTAGGAATCAGTGGTTGTCTTATCTTTACCCATTGAAGGGGCTTGTATACTTCAATGAAGGATCTATACCAAGCATGGTCACCTAAGATGGGCAGGTCATAGCAGAGAATCAGAGAAAGAACTAGCGTCCCACTCTAGTTTTTTTGCCAATAAATTGCTTCGTATAAGCATGGACAGAGATGGCGTCCTGTGGTCCACATGGTCATGGAGAGTTGGACAATACTCGATGACTTAACACACACAATAGTGGTTTAATTATACAAACCAAAGCTAAGCAGTGAAGAAGGAACAGGTCGGTCGAGTAGTCACTGAGATGTCTCTAAGAAAATGATGAAGAAGTTAGGTATATAAATAATATAAATAACAGACTAAGGGGCATGGGGTGGCATAGATAAGATTAAAAGTTATATATATAGAATATATACATAAATATATACAAAGAAAACATCTCAATAAAGACCTATACACTAAACAAAGGAAAAGTGAGTTGGTAGGTTCTTCTGCTATTATAATAAAACTATATCTACTATAATAGTTATCAATCATAATTTATTTGCCCTGAATCTAATTTAATGTGATTAAATAGCATAAACTTAAAGTTTGATTTATAAATACATTTGTATGTCAGTTTAATTCTATATCTGTAGTCCATACTTGTTTAATGACCGGTAATTTCCTTCCTTTCCCCCCTCATTCAGGGTAATGCTGTAACAGATGAATCCTCCTATATGGTGAGTTCTCCATCTCCATGTAAGCAGATAACCAAACCAATAACATATAGCATGCGACATGGTCACCTAAATATTATTATTATTAAACTTTATTTGTATTGCACCAACATATTCCGTAGCGCTCTACATGGGGATAAGAACAGGGAAGAATACAATGTTAACAAACAGCAGTAGATGAAGGACCTTGTTTTGAGCTTAAAATCTTTGTAGAAAGTGCTTTGTTCCAAAGCACCCTACAAGACTGGAAACTTGCTACTTACAATCTAAAGGGAATGGAAAAAGCAGAAACCTGGGGAAGGAATAGCAAGGATGAGGTGGAAAATTAATGTTTACTTAGGAAGGAAGGTATGTGACATTGTGAGGCGAATGGCTCTACTGTGTAATTTGTTATGTTTCCCTAGTATTCAGAAAATGTAATCTGCTAGTGGAAATGTCAGGTCAGACCATGGGTTATGAGATATATTTCCAAAGGTTAGAAGGAGAGAGAGAGAAGGGAGATGGGAATGGGACTTACAGAAGTGTTTCTGCTTATGAGCTTTAGAAGAGGGAGGAAATAGTGAGTGGAGGTATGCTCATGGGAGCATAAAAGAGAGAGCAGAGCATGGGAGGTGAGATGGTTATTTTGGAGACATGATGTGTAAATGTTGAGAGCAAGAGTCTGGGGAAAAGGCAGGAGGTTAAGAGGAAGGTTATGGCAGGAGGAAACGTTATGTAAGGGTTTAATTAGGAAAAGTTAGTAGGTGTCTAATTGATCAGCTGAAAGAGATTTTTGTGATCAATAAATTAATAGCAAATAGGGGTGGGTGGGTGAGGGGCAGGCAGGAAGGGGTTTATTTTGCAGTTCAGGTAGATCAGAACAGGGCAGGGAAGGAGTGAGGTCTGCTTAGAGAGGGAAGCAATTTAGTAAACAGATTATTTAAAGAGAAACAGGATGTTATTAGAGTATGGGAGGGGTAGATGGTAGATTTGAACAAAGAGAGGAAGGGGAGAGTTAACAGAGAAAACTATAGAATGAAATTGGCTTAAAAAGTAACAATGTCCCCTTCAAGTGTCTTCAATATACCTTAGAAATGGAGTTTGTTTTGCAGTTCAGGTAGATCCGAGCAGGGCAGGAAAGAAGTTTGGTCTTAGAATATATTAAGATATCCCTGACCACTGACCACCATACTTGTTAAGAACTGAAATAGTTACCTAGAGGAACATAGAAGTGTATTAAAGGGACAGTCACTTACCTAGCTATGTTTATCTCCTATAGGGTCTTAAGTTCCAATCCCAGGACACCTACAGTGAGCTGCACTGGTGACCAAAATCAATGCCTGCACTTACCATACTGGACACTTTCCATCTAAACTCATTTTGGTTCTGAAGGATATATTACATTTTGTTACAGATACATTTCCATATTAGAAGCTTTTTTTGCGTCCGTTTTGTGCAATAATATAATAATAATATATCTCAATGTCTTCATACAGGTCTCTTTTGTGTATTTACTTTTATCCAAATCTTTTCTTGCTTGTTGCTGATATTTGTATTGTATAACATAATAAAGTGATATAACATATGATACTTATATGTTATTGGCTTCAAGAATCACTCCATTTGGTGTTAGATATAATAAAAAGCCTGACTGTGCTTAAAGCACCCATAAATCGGTAAGACCTGCCATACTTTATGTTGCCGTTCTTGTTCAGTCATTCAGTTGTGTCTGACTCTACCTGGATCACAGCATGCCAGGCACAATCGCTTTGTCGTACTTATCCATAATGTTTTCTTGGCAGAGATACTGTAGTTAGTTGCCAGTTCCTTCTCCAACAAACCAATATTTCTCAGATCTCTGTGCCCATGTTGGGGGGCCCTTTCACCCCGATAAGGTAGCGATACAGAAGTGGATTTTACTTTATAGTCATAAATATAAAGTAGGAACTTTGTTGTTGTTTAGTCACTCTTTTGTTTCCTACTCTTCATCACCGTAAGGACCACAGAAAGCAGGCACATCTGTCAGCCACTGAGCGTCTGAACACCCTCAAACTCATGTTCATTGCTTCAATGATTTCATCAAGCCATCCCTGTCTCTGTCATTCCCTTCTTCTTGTGCCTTCCATCTTTTCCAGCACCAGTCTTGTCTAGTGAATCCTGTCTTCTCATGATATTGCCAAAATATCTGAGCTTTAGCATCACCATCAAACTTTTTTAGTGAACAGTTGGGCGTCATTCCCTGTAGTATTGATTGACTGGATCATCTTGCAGTTCAAGGGACTCTAAGGAGTTTCTCCAACACCACAATTCAAAGATGTCAACTTTACGTCGCTCAACCTTTGTTATGGTCCAGCTCTTAACTATGCAGACCTTTGTTGATTGTGATATATTTTTACAATTTAATAACTTATCCAGACTTGCCATAGCTTTCCTTCTCAGAAGCAAACATATTTCATTTCCATGTCACATTCTGAAGAGATCTTAGGAACACAAAATCTGTCACTATCTCCACTTCTTCCCCATCTATTTTCCAGGTACTAAGAAGGTGGTTTGCCATGATCTTCATCTTTCTAAAGATGAGGCCCTTTAGCTCCTCCTCACTTTCAACCATCAGAATATTATCAGCCTTGTATCTGAGGTTGTTGATATTTCTCCCAGCAGTTATAATTCTGGCTTTGGATTCTTCAAGTAAAACCTTCGCAAGATGTATTCAACAAATAAGATGAAGAAACAACCTTATACTAGGAGAGCACTATGACCCCAATTCAATTGCAAGCCCGCATCTCGCGGGAAACAAGATGTATGTCTTTGGGCGTGCTGCATGCTCCCGTTCGTCTCTATTCAATTAAAGGAGCCCGCAAGTTACGGGTGGAAAGCAGACTCCGTAAACTATTCACTCGTTCGTAGCAGTTCAGGGCGGGAATAGAATCAATTAAGCAAGACCATAACCTCCCATTTCAAAACAGCCAATAGGAAATTAGACTGCTATCATTCCGTCAGTAAAACATGGAGGTTACATGTCAATCATTTAGGTTCGGGGGGATCAGACTTGCAAACACTCAAAATAAAGAATTATGAAAATGAATGTCAATACTGTTCTAGTCCATGTGGGTGGCCTGATATGTATTAACCCATTGATACCCAAGATCGATTTAACCCCAAAATGAAACATAAAAATACATCTTATTTACTGCCGATTTCCGAGCTTGAGACTGTTGCGCAATTAATTCTAATGTCTATCATCGCTATCCATGTTATTTACAGTGCAGGATTGATTTTATATTTGCATTTACAGCGCTACGCATAGGTGTTTAACCCCCTTGCGGGTCCTCTCTAGTACTCGTAAGATTTTCTTTTTCGATCTTAAATGGATCTCACCAGTGTGGGGCTGGTTCCTAACTCCAGATATTGATTTTGTGGGCACTGTTTCGATCTTAAATGGATCTCACCAGTGTAGGGCTGGTCCTTAACTCAATATACAGATTTTGTGGGCTCTGGTTTGATCTTAAATGGATCTCATCCGAGTGGGGCTGTTTTCTAACTCATGATATAGATTTTGTGGGCACCATTTCGATCTTAAATGGATCTCATCAGGGTGGTGCTGGTTCCTAACTCCAGATATCAATTTTGTGAGCACCATTTTGATCTTAAATGAATTTCACCAGTGTGGGGTTGGATCCTCACTAGTGCTTTAGATATTATGGGCACTATTTAGATCTTAAATGGATCTCACCAGTGTAGGGCTGGTCCTTTACTCAAGATACAGATTTTGTGGGCACTGTTTCAATCTTAAATGGATCTCATCCGGGTAGGGCTGTTTTCTAACTCATGATATAGATTTTGTGGGCACCATTTCGATCTTAAATGGATCTCACCAGTGTAGGGCTGGTCCTTTACTCAAGATACAGATTTTGTGGGCACTGTTTCAATCTTAAATGGATCTCATCCATGTGGGGCTGTTTTCTAACTCATGATATATATTTTGTGGGCACCATTTTGATCTTAAATGGATCTCATCAGGGTGTTGCTGGTTCCTAACTCCAGATATCAATTTTGTGAGCACTGTTTTGATCTTAAATGGATCTCACCACTGTGGGCCTGGCTCTTCACTTCTGTTATGTTTTGTGAGCACTATTTTGATCTTTAATGGATCTCACCAGTATGGTCCTGATCCTTTACTCATGCCACAGATTTTGTGAAAAACCACAACATCATTTAGCTTATGTTGTGGTATATTATATGATACATACGTGTTGTAATATACATAATACATTTAAATAGTTTCTGCGCTTCTACTGTTCATCCATGGTTCTAGGTGACATGTCCTTCCTCTACCACTACTCTGCATGAGTATATAAGTGTGAGTTTATGTTTATATATCTTTGTATAGAATTAATATAATTAATTAATGATTTTAAAATATTATGTAAAATGCAGTTTTGCAATGCTGTCAGAATCCTATTCAGCTTGTATATTTCATGGGCCCATTAGGCTAGGTCTCTTCTATATTTCCTTGTGTTAGTACTTCTCCTTTACCTTTACTACTTCCTCATTCCTGGATTACCAGACACACATACACAGTAAACTCCCCGTTATCCGGCACTCCCTATTGCCGGATAAGTGTAGTTGCCGGTAAATCGGGACACCCCGAAAAATGGGTCTAAATATTTGTTAACCCCCCCAAAACCCTTAAAATGCCATTAAAAAGGCATTAGCCCCCCCAAAAAAATAATTAGTAAAAAAGTTAGTATTTTCTTTTTGCAGTCTAGAACCGCCGAATAGTGCCGGATAGTGCCGGTTATGCCGGTTTGGTGGGAGTTTTTTGAAAATGGGGAATTGATGCCGTTGCCGGTTGCTTTAGAGACCCGGTTTGTTGAGTGCCGGATAATCGGGAGTTTACTGTATATAGAAGCAAGTTTTTGTGAGGATATATATATGGTCCCAAGACTCACTAAGGTTTCTCCAATCAAAAGACATCAGATCTGTCTATAAATGTTACAATGTTATCATCACAAAATGTATCCACCACATATAGTACCTGGAGTTACAGTTCCACTCAAGTCTTCTGAAGAACTATACATGATCATAAGCAAAATGATTTTACAGAATAAGGGACACAATGTTTAATTTATAGGTTTGTAAGTTTGCACTAGTGCAAGGCTTTCATCACATATATAGTTCTCAGCAATACGGGTTATTGCTAGCGCTTTGGGGCTTACGTAGCCAAAGGCGCTCACTGCACTAATGGAGAGGAGCACCATAGGTGCTCATCCCTACGACCGGCAGGACTACAGTTCAACATAAATCTGTGAGCCGCGGGACTACAGTTCAACAGAAACCTTCATTATCCAATTCACACTGTAAGACCCGAAGCAGTTTGAAAAAAAATAGTTTAAAAATCACGACCCGTAACACTTTACAAAGGAACCCCCAGGAAAGCGGGATTCAGAAAAAAAATATGACCCACGGGACTTAGGAAAAAAAAATACAAGGTCGATAGGCGCTCATCCCTACGACCCCGTACGACTAAGGTAGGGAGCGCTGAATGTGCTCACTGTGCTGGTGGAGATGAGCGCCATAGCCGTACGACTACAGTTCAACAATAACCTTCATTATCCAATTCACAAGGTGAGACCCGTAGCAGTTTGAAAAAAAATAGAGTTAAAAAATTATGATTTGTAACACTTTATAAAGGGAAGCCCCAGGAAAGTGGAATTTTAGAAAAAAAGATACAACCCGCGGGACTTATAAAAAAAAAATATGACTTAGATTAAAAAAAAAAAAAACACTTAATGGCCGAACCTCGCACATCGAAAAACACTAAATAATCCAAGTATAGTGGCAGACACCACCAAACTACAGACTCATAACATAAGGTGTATGCTTGCTTATGCCAGAAGCTTGTCAGGAAAAATGGGAGAGTTAGAATTATTAGCAGTTAATGAGAAATGGGATTTAATAGGCATTACCGAAACATGGTGGGGTGATCTCATGACTGGACTGTTAATCTGGATGGTATAACCTATTTAGAAAAGATTGGGGCAATGGTAAAAAGGGAGGAGGGATTTGTCTATATGTTAAGCCTGAATTTAAGCCTATAGTCAGAGAAGATATTTATGGTGGACCTAGTGATAAAGTTGAATGTTTGTGGGTAGAGTTAAATAGCGGAGCAGCAAATTCCAAAAGAATATTAGTAGGCATATGCTATAATCCCCCAAATATAAGTGAGGAAATACAATTATTGTTACAGCTCGGAAATGCAGCTAAGCATGGGCAAGTTCTAATAATGGGAGATTATAATTACCCTGAAATAAACTGGATAAATGAGACCCGCAGTTCAGGGAAGGGGAACAGGTTCTTGAGTACACTCAGGGATCATTTTCTGGCCCATGTTATACAAGAACCTACTAGAAATTACACCATCTTGGATTTAGTCATCACAAATAATATTGATATAATATCAGATGGTGAAATAGGGCAACCTTTGGGAAACAGTGATCACAACACAGTCTCATTTGAGATTGAATTAAAAAAACAAAACTGTAAGGGGCCAACAAAAACTCTGAATTTTAAAAGGGCAGATTTTAACGGTCTAAGGGCAGCGATACAAAGTATAGACTGGACAGAGAACTGATAGGTAAAAATACTGACCATAAATGGACAACATTCAGATCCTTACTAAACATACATACACATCGGCATATACCGTGTGGGAATAAAAATAAAAGGAGTAAATCCCATCCAATGTGGCTTAACAATGATTTAAAGATCAAGATACGGAGTAAAAAACAGGCATTTGTATTATACAAACAAGAGGGGACAGAGACTGCTTTCTAAGAATACAAGGAAATCACCAAGGAAGGAAAAGGGCTATTAGACTGGCTAACATAGAAAATGACAAGTTATATTTAAAGGAGAGTAAGACGAACCCTAAACATGTGTATAAATATACGAGGACGGAAGCTATAGGAACATTACAACGTGACACAGTCTGATAATTAGGGACCAGGAAAAGGTAGATGAGCTAAATAGGTTATTTTCTCTGGTATACACAAGGGAGGAACCAGTGGTTGGGACACTGCAACATAATGGGGCTACACTACCTTTAACAAATAATTGGTTAACTCAGGAAGAAATCCAAAAGAGGTTGAAAAAAGTAAGACTAACCCTAAACATGTGTATACATATATTAATAGGAAGAAGGCGAGGAAGGAAGCTATAGGAACATTACAATGTGACACAGTCTGATAATTAGTGACCAGGAAAAGTCAGATGAGCTAAATGGATTCTTTTCTGTATACACAAGGGAGGTACCAGTGGTTGGGACACTGCAACATAATGAGGCTACACTACCATCACCAAATGATTGGGTACCTGTACCACTCTGTGCGTGGTTTGAGGCTAGGAAGGAGGTGCTCTTTCCAGCATGACAATGACCCCAAACACACTGCTAAAGCAACACTTGGGGGGTTTAAGGGGAAACATGTAAATATGTTGGAATGGCCTAGTCACAGCCCAGACCTCAATCCAATAGGAAATCTGTGGTCAGACTTAAAGATTGCTGTTCACAAGCCCAAACCATCCAAATTGAAGGAGCTGGAGCAGTTTTGCAAGGAAGAATGGGCAAAAATCCCAGTGGTAAGATGTGGCAAGCTCATAGAGACTTATCCAAAGTGACTTGGAGCTGTGATTGCCACAAAAGGAGACTCTACAAAGTAATGACTTTAGGGGGGTGAATAAAATAAAAAATAAAAACATCTATGTATTGTCCCTCAAAATGAATAAAAATGACGTGTGGTTACATTTTAATAATTATTTACATGTTTTTAATATCACATAACGATAGTACAAAGGAAAATATATTTAAATATCACTTCTTGGTAACTATGCTCAACATTGGAAATCATGTCCAGCTATAACTATTACTCATTGTTTAGGAGTTGAGCCAAAATAGTTAAATTCATGGACTGGTTGGTCTGTTGAGTTTCTGGCCTCCATGGACTTGCTTCCAATGAACTTATTTCATCTCTTGGTTTTTGTACCAACTGGGACATGTCTCTGTCTGAAAAATATAATGAAACCTATGGGCTTTAGCCCCTCTAGAGATATGATTCCAAATGATTAAACCTCCAGTCTTACCATAGATAGAGAGCTATAAAATGTATGTACCTGTGGATCAGACTCTTTTCTACTATTCAAGCCGCCACACAATACCAACATCACCTGTAATACTCTGTGAGTTTCCAAAGAAAATATTTTTCAAAGATGACTTCTTGTACCTGGGCAAAATCAAGGAATTTGTAGATAAGATGTTTCTGATGGAAATATTATTTGTGTATTATTGTTCCAGTGGAAACGCAAGGGATTTGTTGATAAGATATTTCCAATGGATACTCAGATGCTTTTTAGGGGTTTGAGAACATCAACTGTTTCTTCTTCAAGGTTCTTCTAACACATTAAGAATCTAGGAGATTTGTATCTCTGAAATATATACTCCTGACTTTATAAGACCCTTGGTACAACTAGAAGACTATACCCCTGTCTACGATACTGAGGAAAAAGAGAAAGCTCAGTTGACCCTCAAAACAATATCACCTAATACAATCTGGTAAAAAATATCATATACTATCTAAGAACATGGCGATTGCTGTCTCAAATTTTTCAACCATTAAACTTCCTTACAGATCATGGCCAAACAATACAATGGCGCAGTGTAACTGGTACCAATTTAGGTCAGATACACGTATGGATAGTCTAAAGCTTACTCTCCATGTGTTTTCTGAATCAGGATATAAAGGGACCTGAGATCCATCAATACCGTTCTATAACATCAAGTAGAACACTAAAGTTGAGTGAATGTTGTATTTTTTTTTTTTAAATACTATGGTTGTATGTATCATTGTTTTATCTTCAGTGGTGCTTTAATGTAATGGGAAATGTCATTGACTTCAATGAAAATAAGACAGTATTTGTTTTCCTAATTTAATGCAATGACAAAGAATTGAGCTTTAACCCATTATTATACTCCTCGTTGGTCATAACGTACAGATATGTATGAGGATTATAAACATTTTCCATGTAATTCATTAGATTTTGGCTGAAAATATCAACTTAATATAGAACAATTTTTTTAAAAATAGATAAGACGAAATGAGTGCCTAATTTATCTTCCTAAAAATTGTGACCTCAGTAATAATAAGGTATGTTGGATGTTCTCTCTTGTGTTTATCCGTACCACTTTTACTGATAGCATATTATACTCATCTACTACCCTTCCTGTAACAGTGTAGTTTCCATGTTGTCCTTGATTCCTCCACCTTATACATTCATATCATGTCCTCTTCTTCTGGAAGACACTTTCCACCCTCCTGAACATTAGTAAATCCTCTGATATATTTACATCTCCCCCATCTCCGCACTCACTTCTGTACCATAAGCTATACATATTCTGGTCATAAAGTATTTTATTATAAATATTGTTTTGTAGACCATATTAATATTTTGACTTTTTT
The DNA here is from genome assembly GCA_027410445.1 of Discoglossus pictus. Lineage (NCBI taxonomy): Eukaryota > Metazoa > Chordata > Amphibia > Anura > Alytidae > Discoglossus > Discoglossus pictus. The sequence goes on from CM050170.1 coordinate 8,883,217, forward strand.
CTCAACATTTAGACTCATAAAGATATGGAGAAAGAAAACCAGACGAAAGTCCTAATCTTCATGCTGAAAGGTTTTACAGACATTTCAGATCTTCAGACTCTGATATTCCTAGTAATCCTTCTCATTTATCTCCTCACTCTTGGTGGTAACATGACCATTCTTCTACTGGTTTCCCTGGATCCTCATCTGCACACTCCCATGTACTTCTTCTTGGGGAACTTGTCAGTCATAGACATGTCCACCACCACCATCAGTCTACATAAGATCTTCTCTTCTTACATATCAGGGGATAACACCATTTCTGTCTTTGCCTGCATGACTCAGGTGTTTATGTTTTTATCGTTCACTATTGATGAGTTGCTCATCCTTACGGCCATGAGTTATGACCGGTATGTGGCCATTTGTAAACCATTAAACTATTCAGTGATCATGAGTAATCCGGTCTGTGTTGCTTTGGCCGTTGTCTGTTGGTTGCTTGGTTTTTTAGCCGTCACATTCCAACTCGTCATATTGTCCAGTTACACCTGCTATAGATCCAATATCATCAACCACTTCTACTGTGACACTGTCCCTCTTATGAAGCTCACGTGCAATGATACAACTACACTGGAGATAATAATTCTCATGGAAGCACTTCTTTTAGGTTGCGCTCCATTTTCTCTAACTATGTGCTCCTATATTTTCATCATTACCACCATCCTGAAGATTCGTTCCAGTACTGGGAGACAGAAAGCCTTCTACACATGTTCCTCACACCTCACTGTCGTTGTTCTTCTCTACATAACTCTGTTCTGTTTATATTTGAGACCACCCTCAATGGGAGATATGACATTTACAAAAACATTCTCTCTAATTAACACAGTTGCCGTCCCTGTACTAAATCCTCTAATTTACAGCCTGAAAAATAAAGATGTGAAGTCAGCTCTTAGACGGCAACTAAGATGTTGTAAAGACACCAAATTTACCTTAGAAAAAGATAAAGAGTGAAAAAGTTGTATGGAAAATGTGTTTTCCTTCCTGAAATTGCTGAATAATGTATAGAGCTATAACCTTTTCTAGTTAGGGGTTTTAGACTACCCCCTAATACATAATGAGGGGCACTGGCCAGTGGCCATACTTACACCCAGGTGGACACAATGAGAAAGAACGTCTTATATTTTGTACAATATATTTATATATTAAATATCCCTTGTTTCCATCCATGGTAAGGCATGTGGGGGCAAAGTGTAAGGGTTAATAAAAAAAATTACTTTTCCCCTTGTATCCTATCATTTTTGGTCAATAATAATGGACAACTCCAGTTCCTACAACCTACTGACTCAATCACTGTCCATCATGGACTTTTTAACCCTCTTGTCTAAGACTTCCTATCAATTTTAGGAAGGTTTTAAACCCAAGTTCTACTAGTGGGTGTATTACCATTGCAAAGATCAAAGGGGATTAAGGGCATCCCTGCCTAGTTCCATTGTACATTTTGAATGATTCGGAGCTATACCCAATACCAGAGATAAAGGCATATATAATGCTTTTACTGTGTAACTTCCAAATCTGCCCAAACCAAATTTGTCTAAAACAGCATCTATAAAATCCAAGTTGACCCTACTGAACGCTTTTTCAGCATCTTTAGAAAGGGTGACAACTGGAATCCCGTTTATGATTGGCATGCGCGAATAAATCAACACATTTTCAGATATTATCTGGGGCTTGCGTTTTTTTTATAAATCTTGTTTGATCATTGTTTATCAATTTTTCAATCAGCAAATTTAATCTTGCAGCTAAAAAAGAAGCGTAGATATTAATATCAGAATGTAATAGTGATATTTGGTGGTAATTCAAAACATTTGTTGGATCTTTGTCCGGCTTAGGGGTTGTTACTGTTGCAGCATATAGTATCTCTGCTGGTGCTTTCCCTATATCTTTTATTTCAATATGCAAAAACTTTAAATATTTAATAACCTAGTTTTCAAAAATCTTATAATAACAGTTGGGAAATGCAATCATGAATTTCTTTCTCTGTTATTTCTTTCTCAAGTGTTGTTAACTGTTCTTCTGTGATTTTGGGGAGGTTTATTTTATTCAAAAACTCTTTTATCTGTGATTTAGTTGGTTTAATGAAACTAGATTTTCCCTCCAGTGCAATGAACTATAATATTCTGAAAAAATACCCCAAAATTCTGTAGGTTTTAGATGTGTATTCCCATTTTTATCTAATAATTTATCTATTCTTTTATTGGAAATGTTTTAATTTATTTGATTTGCCAACATTTTAAATTTTAATATCAACCAATTTTTGAGGGATTTTCTTTAATCTGTGCATGTAACTGGGAATTTTTAAAAGCATATTCCATTTTAGTAGAATTTGTATTTAATTGCTGAAATTTGTTCAAATCAATATAGAAGTTTTTCGATGATTTGCTGCTTGTTTTTTATTTTATGCGCTGACCATGCATTTAAAATACCTTTAATAACAGCTTTATGTGAGTTCCATAATATTACTTTGGATGAGACTGACTTCTCATTTAACTCAAAGAATTGTGACATTTCTAACTTCAGTTTCTCTTCATCCTTCCTTGATTTAAAGAGAATTGGGTTTAATCTATGTCTAGTTTTCTGAAACTTCTCTGGATTATTTAGGATCAATGATATGCAAGCATGATCCTATATAGTAATTGGATAGATTTCAGTAGAAAACATTTTTTGCACCATTTCTTGATCCGTTAGAATATGATCAATTCTTGAGTAACTCTGGTGTCTCGGCGAGAAAAATGTGAAGTCAGACTCATCAGGATGGAATATTCTTCAATAATCATACAACTGATGTTTCAACAAACTGATGTTAACATTTTTTGCTATTTTCCCAAGCTGTCTGTCTAATATACATTTTTTAACAGATTGTCTATCTTTCACAGGGTCTCTTATCATGTTAAAGTCCCCACACATGACCAGTAATCTTTTCTTAATTTTTGTAACATGATTCTGATTTTTGTTAAGAAATCTATTTTATCCATAATTTGGAACATAAATAATTGATCTTCCTTCTTTGTTAATTTCACTATATTCTTTATTTATTACATTTCTTTTTTTAAAGAGAATTGCTACCACTTTAGTCTTATATTTACCACTAGAAAAAATTCTATAATCAAAGACTTTCTGGGATAATCATGGTTTCTTTTTATCTACAAAATGGGTTTCTTGTAGATATTCTTTTGAACTGGGTATTTAGGCCATTAACATTATATGAAATACATTTTAGCCCCATATAAAATATTCAAACTTTAAGCAATAGACTCTTAAAAATTCCATACAGATTCCACATATATCTTTTACACGCTGAATCCCATGGTGGCTCTCAACATCTACCTCCTCGTTCCCTCGAAGCACCCCTCGCATGATGACTCATTCAGTATGTAAACCAATTCTCAGTGCTTTTATAATTAGGAAAAGAGATTTAAAGGCATTGCTAAACTTCTTCCATCGTTTCTTCAATTTAGTTGACGATCCAGACAGACAAGCAGAAATAGTCACGTTGCCAACTAGGATGGTCAGAAGAATTAGAAGACCCAACATTAAGAATGGAACCTGTAACTCTAAAACATCTGAAATGTCCTTGATTATGAAATATGTCAACATGGTCTGGTTAGTTTCTTTCATTTTTTATGCAAATCTAAAAATGAAATATGAAATATTGTATTTACACAATACTGCATTATCTCATCACTTAGACAACATTAAAGAAAATCTCATATATAGCAATCTAAGTGGACTCAGTTTCTTATACAATGGATATAATTTTGGAAAAGTGTGGGATCTTATGCACTAAGGAACCATTTAGACATCAGTATTAAGCTCTCATAAGATTGTGAGCTCATTAAACAATGTATAGATTTATTGTCACACAATTTATCATCTCATCTGTAGTCAGTTATGGGCAGAAAGCTTGATCTGATCTTCACCTTATGAGGACAATAAATGGGGATCATAAAAGGTCTACAATTGGCAGAAAAAGCTGTGGTGTGGAGGTGAAACATACAATTATAACCCTAGTGATGCATATATAATTACACATATTACATGTACAGAGGAAATAACACAATGTGATATCTCTTTACTGTTTACTAAAGTGTTGTGAGGCCTAGGGAGCGGATCTGACAGACGAGAATCAGTATATTCTTAATCTTGGACCAGTTGGTCAAGAGCCTTTGAATGCACATTTATTAATGTTTCCATTGGTAGAATTAAGTTTTATCTACCATTAGAGATTTGGGTTGCCATTACTGATAATTAGTGGTGGTCTTCACTTCAAATACATTTCAAGAATTTCCTTACGCATACTCACTACCTACTTTGCCGTGTATTATATCAAGGTACAGGTGGTGGCCAAAATAATGGAAACCCCATACAATGTATTCATATTAAGTACCTAATAAGGATTAGGGTCACCCATTGCTTTTAAAACAACTTAAACCCTTTGTGTGCTGTATATTGGGATATTGCACCATTCTCCAAGAAGAAAAATCTCCATTTATACTTTCTCCTTCATGAACTACATCATCTCCCCATCTCTCCTCCACCTTTCTTTTTCTTTCATAAAATCACATCTCTCTGTCTCCTATCCCCCCTCTCTCTCTCACCCCTCTTTCTTTTCCCAGTCTTTCAGTTGCCTCATGTTGCTTTCACATCTCATAAGTACTAATTGTCAAACCTCCTTTATAGATGACACATGCCATTAATTGGCAATAAATAAAAGTTAAATTTTACATTAATTTTACATGCATCATAACTTTTTTAACAAGTTAAAAAAAGTGGGTTTTAATCTATATTTGTATTATTTTATATTTAACTCTGTCCATTGCAGAACCCCATTTGTTCTCTTGCAAATCTTCTGTTATCACTTCCTTTTTCTGTTTCTGAAAATCTAGAACATTTTATATCTGAGAAGATACTGCAGAAAGATGGAAAATAAGATGTGACCCAACTGTACATGTATGTTGTAACAGTTCAGATTCTATAAAAGTTACGTTTTATTGTAAGACCATTTTGTTTTACCATTGGTTCATAAAGATATATGATACATTAATGAATGAACATTACCACTAGAGGTACTGATTCAGTCCCAGATTATCCCATTAGCTTCCCATTTCATAGACATTGTTTCAGAAAAATATTTTTCAATAACCTTCTTATGACCACATAGAAACAGGAAAGGGCCCAAAACTAAATGACCCAGACTCATGCGATCCTATAAGTTCAATAAACCAATCCTTGGAGAGCAACTGACTGGTAATTAGACTATAGGTCTAGTAGAATCAAGAACTGGGACCAAAGACAAGAGGTACTGATTCAGTCCCAGATTATCCTGTTAGCTTCCCATTTTATAGAAATCGTTTCAGAACAATATTTTTCAATAACCTTCTTATGACCACATAGAAACAGGAAAGGGCCCAAAACTAAATGACCCAGACTCATGCCATCCTATAAGTTCAATAAACCAATCCTTGGAGAGCAACTGACTGGTAATTAGACTATAGGTCTAGTAGAATCAAGAACTGGGACCAAAGACAAGAGAGTAGTGATCAAGGACTCAGCACCAATCTTAGAACCAGAAGAATGAGACAAGACCAGGGTGGTCAACCACAACTGTGGACTCACTTTATTTTCAAAATTCATATTTTTGGAGAGAAATGAATAATTACATCCAAAATAATGTATTACAGATGGCCAAGCAGGAATTAATTAATTAAATCTGTCATTAGCCCCTGGACTCGTGGACTTTTTAAAAAATGGAAACCAGCAGTCTCTTCCAGTAGCCAAGTGCAATGCCAGTTCACTGCAAGGGCTGGGCTATGGTCCTGGCCATATTCAAACTTATGTTAAGTGGTAGATTAGGACTCATAGACGTCTGTGGGATACGCACAAACCTTATTAAGCCATCAAGTATAACTAACAAGGCTGTCAAAACAGCAATTGGAAAACTTGCTTCAATAGACAAAGGCCAAGTGGTGTCAAGTGCTCGGCAAGTGATAGCTTTTTGATATTTTATCTTGTGGTAAACCACATATTAGAGGATGCTTGACCTTAGTAATTGTTGTGACCCCCATTGTTCATAACCCCCATTCAATCTAATAAGAAACCTGCATTTCTAAAATTATTATGGAAGTCCTTGTCAGCCACAAAAAGTGAATACACCTAGGAGCCACCCATATTGGCCTAGCCTACTCCCTACAGACTTTATAAAGGTTTCTCTATATCAGTGAGGTTGGCTATGGAGTGGGTAGACCAGACTGCATAGTCCACTGAACTCACCGGACCTTACCACTATTTAGCACTGCTCAAAAGTTCATCAAGGCCCACTAACTAGCTCCACTACCTCTTACTAGGTCACCCAAATAGTGCCCAATATTTTAAAACTGACACACTTTTGGTTAAATGATTCCCCAGGTAGGTTAGACTCAGGCATCCTAATCCAGACACTCTATCTCCAGCAGTTACACTAACTAATCAACCCCTGCTGTGCCCAGATCCTGCCTGGAGGTAGCTAATAACTGAGGTCGGAGACAGGAGATAGGCTGTCACCAAGTCGTTGGAGATAGAATAATCATACAGTCACTCATTTTTTATATAAAATTATGCTATACAATCTAACACTCTGGATTTAGGTTTTGGTTACCTGCTCAATGGGAATTTGGGAACTAAAACTGCCAATATGTTTAACATAATTAATATAAGGATCTTATGTTTACAAGGACATACCCTCCTGAGAATGCAAAATCCAACTAAAGAAACTGAACCAAACAGTAAAGAGTCATTGCTGCTCTTTTCATCTTCTCTTATTGTACATTAATAAATATTCCTTTTTACACCATCCAAACTTAAATTGTGGCCTCTTGTTCTAGACCCGGACCATAAAAATGGAAATACCTCAGAATATGTCTGGTCATGAGAATGAACATTGTCCATTAATGAGACCAAACTGTTCTTAACCAATTGTCTATAGCTCACCTGGTACCACAGTCTTGAAGATACTCAATGGGAAGACAAATGTAAATCATTATTGATTCTAAAAAGTTTTAAAGTCAGTATTTTGTTTATATAAACCAGTGAGATATTGGCCAAATATGGCTCCCTCATAAACATAAAACATGGACATAAAATAATAATTATTATACATACATTCGATATGATGCTTCTATTGAAGATATACTTCCCAATAAAAAAAAGAGAATTAAGAAGAAGGTAATGTGTACAAAAAATATACGTATAAACATAAAAAATAAAGTATTTTTGTATAACATATTAGTCGTTGTAAGTCATTTAGTTATTTCTTGTATTGCTTTGGTGTAAATCCTAGTTTAACTGGAGAATTATTGATCTTACAAGAACGATGAAGTTTTGGAGAAACCAACGACATTGGTTGACCATTATTAGTATCCCAGCATTCATTTCTCAATACTGTTTATTTTAATGTTGTATAATTACTAAACCTGGAGATAAGTCCAACTAAACTGTTAGATAGTCATGTGAACTACATTATATTTTATTTATTACTAGAGACATGCCCGTCAAAAATGACGGCAATACAATTTACAGCCTGGCAGTGCTGTTTGACACACAAAGCGAGGTTCTCCCCCCTCTAACTTGGGGCCCTCATGATGACCACCCTCTACTTTACGGGCACCGCGATGAGTGCCTTCATCGCAAGCCCCGCAATGAGCGGCTTTGCCACTCATTGCAGTCGTCGACCAACCCATAACATTTGTTCCTTGCGATGAGCTCCACTCTCTCCCTCCTGTGTCTCTTTGCCCCCTCTCCCTCCGCTGTTTTTTCCACTTATCTCCCTCCTCTGTGTCTTTTTCTCCCCTCTCTCACCCCTTTGTCTCTTTCCAACCTACTCCCTCTCCTGTGTAACATACTATATTATGTAAGTATAATTATATACATTGTTCTCACGGCTATTGACACAACAATTTCTTGTATGAGTATTTCTGTATTTGGCCCTCAAGGCTATCGATATCCCCAAGTCCTAGCATGACACCAAAGCTCATTGGTCTAAATTGACCTGACTACATCTAAAAGCCATCTTTACATCTTTATTTATCAAGCTGTAGATACATTCAAGCACAGGAAGATGGAAAGCCTTCTACGCGTGTTCCTCACATCTCACAGTAGTCGTTCTTCTCTACATGACTCTTTTCTGCCAACACCTAAGACCACCATCAGTATACACATTGGGTTCCAGTACACAACGCTCTCTAATTAACACAGCTGCTGTACCCATACTTAATCCTTTCATTTATAGCTTAGAAAATAAAGAAGTCAGCTTTGAGACTAAGGAGAAGATGATGATAAATGTGATGTTTAGAAAACATCAACATTTGTTTAATGTTTTACAGTATTCAATCTATATCTTTTAGGCCTAATGGCTGATTTTTTTCAAAACCCTCATGGTTTTATCTTAATCCATCTTTTTTCACTCCAGTGGATCTTGAAGAAGTAACATTTGGTATTTCCAAAGATCTACCTACCATCTTTTAAAAGTCTACTTTGCCAAATATATCTTCAACAGATTCAACTCCAGGAACCGAGTATGTTTTGGTATTGTTACAGTAGTACTTCGGTATGTGTTCATTAATGGGTTAAGTAAATAATCTCTTATCAGCTCTACATTCAAGTCACTGGAGATGGTTATGCGTTTGACAACATGGTGTATGATCATGATTACCTCCTGGATTGTGCCTAGTAGATGAAATGTTTATAGTTACTCCTGACATGGTCAATCAGTTTGTAGAAAATGTACATCTAGAAAGTGAGATACAAAATGGTGGTCATCTGTAAATGGTCCTTATACAGCTTCTAATAATGGTATATTGATAGTGAGAATGATCTACACTATAAGTCTTCTTATAGAGACCACCCCTCAGCTAAAATGTCTAATTACCTTGTTGTTTTAGGTGCTAAGGCTTATGGGGCTTTTAGCCTTATAAACAGCAGACCTCCTTTAGTTTGAGCCCTAAGTTTGTTTATCCTTGCTGGAAATACCAGAATACATTGCATATCTGAATGCTTTAGACTGGACAAGTTCCTGAGATGCCACCTCCTCCCATGTAAACAAAACACCAACATTACATCCCAACTCATTACATTCCCCACAATTTATTTATTCTTCCCCTCCCACTATAACAACTGTATTCCATATACCATTATCCAACTTAATCTAATCCTTAAAATACATATCATCGGTTTCAAGATTTCACTAATTTCTTGACCCTCATTTCTTTAAGTCACATTTCAGTTTTCCTACATTCCTATCAAATCAAAAAAAATTATATCCAAATTTTACTAAATATAATTAATTAAAATGTATCACTTTAAGGGTAACCAGTAGACACTCCCAGTAGCCTACATCAATACCCAGTTGTTACCAGTCCCAGGGCTGGGCTAGAGTTTGGACTGGGTTAAAACTCACAGTAGCAGGAGATGAGGCTCCATAAAGTTCAATGGGAGGTCCACGGGGCTGATGAAGTCATCAAGTATTCTTAATAAAGCTGTTAAACAGCAATAGAAATACTTTGTTTTAATAGAGGAGAGTTAAGTGGTGTTAAGTGTTTTGCAAGTGATACCCCTTAAATCCTTTGTCTTGTGGTTAACCAAAAATTAGGAAGTACTTGACCTTTGTCATTAATTTTGACCCCCCATTCAATCTATTAGGGATTACTAATTGCTATAAGTGGAGTTGCTCCCAACCCCCTAGCTGAATCCCCTCCAACTCAATAAAGGTATCATTATCTAAGGTGCAGTCACCTAGGGAGCAGATAGACCCAACTGCTAAGTTCCCCTGAACTCACTGGTCCTTACCACTATTCTCTCTCCGCTCAGGAGGTACCCCAAGGCCACTATCTAGTCCCATGGCACCTCCTTGAATATATGCTTTTTTTCAACCCTGATACAATGTAGATGGTTTTATCAAATGTCTCCTGAACCTTTGTCTTGAACTATTGCATCCATGACACTGAATTATGGTCCGATACAGATTTCCAATAAACCCAAACCTCTCTTTATACTCTGTCTATCATGTTTGTCCAGTAAATGTTCTCCTTGACACTCCAAATGATTTACCTTTTAATGTCTAATGTTCTAAATCCTTACAAGACCCTTGATGTAAGTAGAAGGCGATACCACTTTCTATGACAATAAAGTTTCTCAAATACTGTAGTTATATGTCATTGTTTTATCTTCTATACATGATGGTACAGAGCAGGTTTAATGACTTCCGTGGTCCTTTAATGTAATGGGCAATTTCATTGACTTGATTGAAGGTAAGCCAGTATTTGTTTGCCTAACTCAATGCAATGACAAGGATTGAGCATTAATCCATCATTATACTCCTCGTTGGTCATAATGTACAGAAATGTGTGAGTATTATAAACATTTTCCGCATAATTCATTCGATTTTGGAAGAAAAAATATACTTAATATGGGGAAAAATAAATAAATAGAATTGACCTACAATTCTGCTTATTTTATCTTCCTAAAAAATGACCTCACCAATAATCAGGTATGTTGGATCTTCTCTCTTGTGTTTATCCGTATCACTTCTACTCATAGCATATTCCACTTATCTACTTCCCTTCCTGTAACTGTGTAGTTTCCATGTTACCCTTGTATCCTCAACTTATAACTTCAAATAATGTCCTCTTTTTCTGGAAGACACTTCCATCTGTCCTTCCCACTCACGTCTATACCATAAGCTATAAATATTCTGGTCATGAAGTATTTTATTATAAATATTGTTTTGTAGACCATAATAATGTTTTGACCTTTTTCTCATTATTTAGTCATAAAGATATGGAGAAAGTAAACCAGACGGAGGTCCTAAACTTCATCCTGATAGGGATTACAGACAATTCAGATCTTCAGACTCCGACTGTTCTTGTAATCCTTCTCATTTATCTCCTCACTCTTGGTGGTAACATGACCATTCTTCAGCTTGTTTCCCTGGATCGTAATCTTCAAACTCCCATGTACTTCTTCTTGGGGAACTTGTCGGTCATAGACATGTCCTCCATCACTGTCACTCTACATAAGATCTTCTCATCCTTCATAACAAGGAATAACACCATTTCATTCTTTGCCTGCATGACCCATGTGTTTATATTTTTATCATTGACTGGCAGTGAGTTGCTTATCCTTACGGCAATGAGTTATGACCGATATGTGGCCATATGTAAACCATTGCATTACTCGATGATCATGAGCTATCCAGTCTGCGTTGCTTTGGCCGCTCTCTGTTGGTCACTTAGTTTTGGATGCGTCACACCTTATCTTGTCGTATCGTCCAGTTACACCTGCTATAGATCCAATATCATTAACCACTTCTACTGTGACATTGTCCCTCTTATGAAACTCACTTGCAATGATACAACTACAATGGAGATAATAATTTTTATAGAAGCAGGACTTTTTATTTCCTTTCCATTTTCTCTAACCATCTGCTCCTATATTTTCATTATTACCACCATCCTGAAGATCCGTTCCAGTACCGGGAGACAGAAAGCCTTCCACACATGTTCCTCACACCTCACTGTCGTTGTCCTTCTCTACCTAACTCTTTTCTGTTTATACTTAAGACCACCCTCAATGGTAAATATGGCGTTTATAAAAATATTCTCTATATTTAATACAGTTGCCGTCCCTGTACTAAATCCTCTAATTTACAGCCTGAAAAACAAAGATGTGAAGTCAGCACTTAGACGGCAACTAAGATGTTGTGAAGACACCAGATTTACCTTAAAAAAAGAAAAAGGGTGGAAAAGTACATGGAAAAGGTGTTTTCCTTCCTTAACTTGCTGAATAATGTATAGAGCTATAAAGTTAGGGAATTTAGACTGCTCCCTAATACATATTGGGGGACACTGGCCAATGGCCCTACTTACACCCAGAAGGACACTATGAGAACGGACGTCTTATATTTTAAACAATATATTTAGTAAATATCCCTTGTTTCTACCCATGGTAACCAAACTTAAAGGGTTAATAAACTTTCTTTGGAAAATTAGTTTGTCAGTTTGCATCCCATCATTTTGTTGTCAGTAGTAATGTTATATTGATATCCAGATAAAACCCATAATCAGGTCTACACAAAATGACCTGATAGTAGTTGTTTTAATGGCTATGTATAATAATTTAAATGAATTAATAAATGTAAAAAAAAAGATTTTTTTTAATTTGAGCCTAAACCTTTTATAATTAACATTAATTGCACGTAACTAAGTCTTCTTTCTTTATGATAATAGGTAAGTGTAGAAATCAGTAAACAAATCCATATTCCCCACCTTAGGCGTATGTACTAATGTTGTAGCGCTGGCAAGTCTATGTTATAATAAATCAGTCATAAATTATTAATGGTAAGAAAGGCGAGGGTTCCTCATGGGGATGGAAGATGGTAATATGTGTCAGATCTCACCTTCATATGGTAATATATCAAAAGGGTATCAGTCTCATACTAGATCCTAATGATGAAGAATGGGAATCATTTCTGGTCTAGTGGGGTCATTATGGATTCCGTCCACTTTTGCAGAGTGGATCGAGAAACAATGGAATGGAGGTTTGCCGCCTTCTCACATAACACTGTCCTTGTTGTGCTCCTTAAAGTATGGCAGAAGAAAACAGAATGGTGGGTGGGGCGTACCACCTTCTAGTGCTGATAGACTATAATTTCCAAATAAAAAATGAGTATAATATCAGAACACTCACATTTAAAGACCCACAACATCACCGTTAATGACCACACCAGTTATAAAGGATAAGGGAATGAACTCAATATTGAAACCAATGGCTTTCAATGTTACTTATATGAACTAAGATATATTTCTTGTATGTCAGTAACATGTAATATGTTATACATCATAACTGTGCACCCAAGTTAGCAGTTAACATTGGGGGCTCCATTTTGTCCTCATCTTTCTCCACTACAGATCACATTGAAGGCTTTTCGTCACTCCGTGTTCAGTATCAACAGCACCTTCTGTCACTTATTCTTCTGGCTTCACTTGGTCTCCAGAATAAAGTTTAATATCTTGGCTGCCATCATCTCCAAATACTCCCAGAATCGTCCTTTGTATGATCAATGCCTTTCCACCTTTCTTGTTACTGCATTCAGGACTTTCCTCGAGCTACACCAACGCTTTAGAGCTTCTTATCAGTTTAAAAAATGTATCACTTACAACTTATCAAATGTGGTCAACGGACTCATAATTACAGCCTATAAGAGATGGACACCTCCAATGCCTCCATCCTACTGACAAGTCAATCACTGGCCATCATGGATGTGTCACCCTCTTGTCTCAAATCATCTAGATCAAGGTCAGCAACCTACGACATTGGTACTAAAAAGTAACCATACGTGATGTTGATTTGAAATTGGTTGATGAACATAGGTTGGATATTAAGGATGTAGTCAAATTGTAATGAAGGACATTTAATAAAATGTGAATATGATTTGGGCGATTAAATAGGAATCTAGGAAAAACTGAAGTGCGACTTAATCAGATGGGGCCAGGGAATGGGGGGATCTTGATACTGATGATCGGCATTGAAGATTAGATTAAGTTGGATAGTGGTATATGGGTAAAATGTAGTAATGCATATAGAAAAACAAGGCATCGCTTGTTGTCAAAGCGAATATGCAAGATTATATAACAGTGAGAATAGATTCATGGGCAGAGACAAGAAGATGAGCTGGAGTATAGTGAGGGATGAGAAGAGAGACTTAAGGAGGTGCTGAGGAGTGAATAGCCCTGAATCAGAGAAGGAGAGATTTATGGGATGTGCCAGACTTCTTTGGAAGCCAGTTGAGGGATTTAGACTTGGGAGAATAAAGAAGAAATATAGTAGAGAGTGAGATGGTATGAGCCCTAAGGACAGTCAGATTGTGGAACTCACTACCAATAGGAGGTCAGAAAGCAGATTCAATATAAAAAGCGATTGGATATTTTTTTAGTAAAAAAAGTGCATAATGTCTTGAATTGGATAACTAGAGAAGGAGATATTGTTTGGGGAAGTAATCTGTCAGAATTTGGGATAATGCTACATAGTTACATAATAACTGAGCTTGAAAACAGACTTTTAGTCCATCAAGTTCAACCTTCTAGGATCTCCTCTGATCCTTATATGTGGATTAATTGTTGATTAATTGTGAACTGTTAAATGATCCAGAGAAAGGCAAACAGAAAAACACGCAGAAATATTGTCAAAAACACTAAAATTCCTTCCTGAACCCAGATACTGGATCGGATTCCTCCATGGATCAATACTCTTTTTCTAGTTATCCGGGATAACCCTGAAGGATTTCTTTATTCATAAATATATCCAATGCCTTTTTCAAGTTATCTGTCGAATCTGATAATACTCAAAAAAATGATCTTAGTTTATTTTTTGGGGCCTAGGTGTCATTATTTTTTCCCATTGTTGTGTGAATTCACTATCTTGTATATAATTAGGTGGGTTTAGCCTTACTCTCAATCCTCTTGGTACTATTGCATTTTTTATGTAGTTACTTAAACTTGTAATTTCCCACCACTTTTGTAACTGTATTTTTTGTTTATGTAATAATTGGCTTTGTATTTCTTTAAATGTTAAATCTTTTATTCTATATTCTCGTGTTAAGTTCATTTGAAATACCTCTTCTGCCTCTGCAGTTAGTAGGCCAAAGTCAAACATTCCTTCTGAATTCATTGTATATCTTATAGATCAAGAATGGGATTTTCTCCCTGCAGTTACTTATAATACTCAAAAAAATGATCTTAGTTTATTTTTTGGGGCCTAGGTGTTATTACTTAAATGCGTACCAAAATATTGTCCTGTGGATCCTATTTAGGAATCCTTGAACAACCAACCAAGGTTGTACAGAAACACCTTTTATGCAGCCTTTATTTTAATTATTATTGCCACATACTAATTTTAAAAAATTCAATCTTTATTTGTACATTTAAAATGTTGTTAAAAATGCAACGATTAAAAAAATCATGTTAAACCGAAGGTGTTTAATCCTTTGGGTTTTTTGACGTCCAGCAAATTATTAGAGGTTTATTTAAGTTTTATTTTTGTTGTTATTATATTCTTTGCTTTGATCACAGCTTTTTTATTTAATTACTTTATTATGCTCAAGTCAATAAAAGATTTGTTTTTTCAATTCAATTGTATTTGTGTATTTTTGGGTATGTTTCCTTAGTCAAATCCTTATCAGGTACCCTGGATTTTAATTTACATAAGATTACATTTTTTTTACATAAGATTAAGATAAGGTTTTATAATCCTTTTGTATGTTGTATAGTTTTGTTTATTCATACAGCACTTCACTAGAGTATATGTTTTAAGTGCCTTTGCATTTCTTTTGTGTTAATCTTTTGTCCTGTTTATTTATGTTAATTCGGAATTCTATTTCTTAAAGTGCATTATAATTCAATTTGTGTTATTCAAAAATTCTTATCTTAAAGTGCTTGTGCTATTTGACTTAGTGCTTATTTCTTCTTATATTACCCTTTTACCTCGTGACTGTTAGTCTGTCACAGTCACTACTTTACCTTATTCATTTATAGTGCTAATACTGTGCTATTTTTAAACAATGTATACACTCCTGATTATGCTGTTTATTAAACTATATATTTCCTAAATGCTTCTGTCTATTGTTTTTTAGAAGGAGGTTGTGTCCTCCTTTTTCTTCAGTTTTTTTGCTTTAATTATGCTTTTACTCCTTTTTCCTTTTTCTTGCTTTTCTATTTCCTTATTCTTGTATATTACTCTATTGTTACTATATTGAGACTTTATGGTGAAGGAATTGGCTTTCTATCTTTCTTTTTAGTTAGTAGTGGACCTGGAGCTTTTGAGCTGTATCTATCATGCTCCACGCTATATTGGCGTGGTCTGCGCTGTGATCGCGCTTACTGATGACGTCACAATCTCCCGACGCACGTTTCGTGAGGCTCTATCAGTCTCTCACTCATCAGGGGCACAGTGCTGCCTTCTCTGTGGAGCTATTTATAGTTTCTATGGCAATTAGTTAACTCTTTGTGTTCCATAGTTTCTATGGCAGTTAGTTAACTCTTTGTGTTCCTGAATGTTTTTGTGCATGCTTTATTTTCATATGTTGCTTTTGACTTTCTTTTTTACTATATTATCTTTATATTATTTAAATAAGTATAATGATTTTGAATAAGGAAATTACTTTCAAAGTAATACTTTTAACTTGCTAGCATTAGTATGCCTTTGTATTATTTTATTAAAACTTTGTTTGCTAAACATATTATTTGATTTTAAATTATAATTATTTTGCATACCATGTTAATTCATTTTTTATCTAATCCGGATACTTATTTTTATTTTTTATTTTGCTATATTCTTTATTGTTTATTTATATTTCATTATTTGTTTGTTTATGTTATTTATTTATTTATTTATATGCATTTATTTTATTTATATTTTATATTTATTATTATTATATTAATGACTTTTATAGATAATGATGGTTTTCTAATTACTTCTTTTAATTTTTCTTATCTTTTATCAAAAGTTGTTTCTTTTCATTTATTTTTTAATTTTGTATTTTGCTTTATTAGTAATTCTTTCAAATGAATACTATATATATACATTCTTCTGTTAAACTTTTGTATCCTATTCATATGTTAAATCTAGGTATTTTTCATAAGAGGTTTTTTTCAAATGAATGCTGTATATGTAAATTCTTCATTTAAACCCTGTGGTTTTTTTGTATCCAATTGAAATATCCATTTTGCCTCTTGACACAGTAGGTGTTTATCCCAATCTCCTCTTCTTGCTGTTTTTGGTATGTGGTCAATACCTATGAATTTCAAACAGTATGGATTATTGTTGTGATGATGACGTACATGTTTTGCTATTGGGGTATCTTTTAAATTTAAAACATCATTGACATGTTCTAATACACGGCGTCTTAACTGTCTTTTGGTTTTGCCTGTGTATTTTTTATTACATGAGCAAATTATTTGGTAGATAATACCTTCAGTTAGACAATTTATATTGTGTCTTATCTTATAATTCTTTAATCCTGTTGCATCTTGAAATTCTGTGGTTTTTAATAAAAATGGACATGCTTTACATTTGCCGCATGCTTTACATCCTTTTTGGCCTTCTATTAGCCAGTTCCTCTTATTTTTATTTTCTTCATAGTGGCTATGTACCAGGAGATCTTTTAGGTTTTTTGCTCTTCTGTATGTAATTGTACTTTGTTCTGTAAGTACTTCATCCAGATCTCTGTCTAATTTCAAGATGTTCCAGTGTTTTTGCAATATAGATCTTATTTGTTGGGATTGACTGGAGAAGTTTGTGATGAATCGTATAGGTTGTTGTTTTTTGTCTCTTTTATTTTCAACCAATAGTTGATTTCTATCCTGTGTTAAGGCCCTATGGTATGCTTTCTTCAACACTTTTTTTTGTGTATCCTCTTTGAATGAATCTTTCCTGTAGTTCTTTAGCTTGTATTTTGAATTCTTGTTGACTGCTACAGTTTCTTTTTATACGTAAATACTGTCCTGTTGGTATGGCTTTCTTTGTTGAAATTGGATGGTGACTCTTCCAATGTAACAACGAGTTTGTTGCTGTTGTTTTTCTATAAGTTCTTGTTGCTAGTTCTTTTTTGGAATTTACATAGATGCTTAAATCAAGGAATGTCACTATTTCTTTATTGAACTCATATGTTAATTTTAAATTTTGTTCATTATTATTCAATTTTTTTATGAACTCTTTGAGTTCTTCTTCAGAGCCTGACCATATGACCAATATATCGTCAATGAATCTTATCCATAGTTCTATTTTTTGTGTATAAGATTCATTGTTTTCTGAGAATACTATATTATTTTCCCAGTGGCCTAAATATAAATTTGCGTAGTTAGGGGCACACAGCGTCCCCATTGCCGTGCCCCTAATCTGTTTATACCATTGTTTGTTGAAGATAAAATAATTGTTATCCAAAACAAATTCCAATAATTTTATGGTAAATATATTTTGATTTTCATAATCCACTCCTTTAGAATCTAGGTATGCTTTCACCGCTTGTAATCCATGTTCATGTTTAATGCTTGTGTAGAGTGATTCTACATCCATTGTTACCAATAGCTAATTGTTTTGTATTGTTATTCCATCTATTCTCCTCAATGTGTCTTTTGTGTCTTTGACAAATGATGGCAGAGTTATTACATATTGCTTAAGAATTTCAACTATATATACACTTGGATTTTGGGTTATGCTGTTTATCCCTGACACAATGGGTCTTCCGGGGGGATTTGTTAGGCTTTTATGTATTTTTGGTATAGAATAGAATGTGGGTATAGTTGGTCTTCTGTTTATAAGGAATTTCTTTTCTATTGTTGTTATTAATTCCATTTCTTTTGCTTCTTCCACTATTCTTTCTAACCTTTTTATACATTCATCTGTTGGATCCTCCTTAAGTTTCAGATAACATTCTTTATCATCTAGTAATTTTTGAGTTATTGCTATATAGTCTGTGGTATTTAATACCACTATATTGCCTCCTTTATCTGAAGGCTTTATAATGATATTTTCATTTTTCTGTAATTCTTTTAATGCTTGTTGTTCTTTTCTACTCAAATTATTACTTGATGTATATTTAGGAGTATTTTTATCCAATTCTTTAAGTTCTTTTGTTACTAGTTCCACAAAGATTTCTAGAGGTGGACAGAGTGAGAAGTTTGGTGTAAACTTACTAGGTATATACACTCTCCCTTTTTTCTCTTCGTTTTCTCTTTGTTGTTTTTCAAAGTCTTTTAGGCATTCTTGTTCTCTGTTTGTTAAACCTATTTGACTTAGGTATTTCTGTCTTGTTGAATTGTGATATTTGTGAATTGCCAACTTTCGGGCAAATAAATTAAGATCTTTTACTTGTTCAAACAGTTGAAATCTCGCTGTTGGAGAGAATGTTAGGCCTAGACTTAATACTCTTGTTTGTTCTTTATTTAAGGGAGATTTGGATAAATTATATACTTGTAAGTTATCATATTGATTAGTCTTTATTGTGGTTGTTGATGATTCCAAACTCTCTTGTCTTTTGGTTCTCTGAGTGGCATTTGATTGTTCTTTCTTTTGGTTCCTATGGATAAAAAACTTCTCTCATTTCTATTGGCATTAGTTCTTTTTTTAGAGAAGGTATCACTTATTTCATTGTCAGAAGGTTCTGTGTCAGTTGCACTACTCTGACGTGAGTATCTTTGTTGTGAATAAATCTATTTTTTTAAACTGGTAAGCTTTACCATTTTCAAAGTCTTTTGTGTCTCTTATAAAGTTTTTCCTTTTTCTCTCTTTTAACTCATCCTTAAATGCATTGATTTCTCTTGTCAGCTTTTCTTGTAACTCTATAAATTCTTTTTGTGTCTCATATTTTCTACATTGTTCTTTTAATTTTAGAATGTTGTTATTAGTTTCTTCCAAAAGTACTTTTTCTTTGGTTATAATCAGCCTCATTAGCTCTAAAGAGCATGTTGTCATTATTTTTTCCCATTGTTGTGTGAATTCACTATCTTGTATATAATTAGGTGGGTTTAGCCTTACTCTCAATCCTCTTGGTACTATTGCATTTTTTATGTAGTTACTTAAACTTGTAATTTCCCACCACTTTTGTAACTGTATTTTTTGTTTATGTAATAATTGGCTTTGTATTTCTTTAAATGTTAAATCTTTTATTCTATATTCTCGTGTTAAGTTCATTTGAAATACCTATTCTACCTCTGCAGTTAGTAGGCCAAAGTCAAACAACAACAAAAATAAAACTTAAATAAACCTCTAATAATTTGCTGGACGTCAAAAAACCCAAAGAATTAAACACCTTGGGTTTAACATGATTTTTTTAATCGTTGCATTTTTAACAACATTTTAAATGTACAAATAAAGATTGAATTTTTTAAAATTAGTATGTGGCAATAATAATTAAAATAAAGGCTGCATAAAAGGTGTTTCTGTACAACCTTGGTTGGTTGTTCAAGGATTCCTAAATAGGATCCACAGGACAATATTTTGGTACGCATATCTGTCGAATCTGCTGTCACCACCTCCTTTGCTAGAGAATTCCACAGTTTAACCATTATTACTGTGAAGAGCCCCTTTCTTTCGTGGAAGTGGAATCTTTTTCTTTCTAACATCAAATGATGTCCCCTTGTCAGTTGGAAACCTTGTGTTCACTTGACAAAGCCTTATATTGACCCTCGATATATTTTTATAAGGTAATCATATCCCCTCTTAGACACTATTTTTCTAGAGAACATACTGTATATACTCTAATATAAGCCGACCCGAGTATAAGCCGAGGCACCTATTTTACCACAAAATACTGGGAAAAATGAGTGACTCGAGTATAAGCCGAGGGTGGGAAATCCTCAACCCCCATCCTCAAACCTTCTCCTCATTATAAACCCCCTCCTCAACCTCCCTCCTCAACCTCCCTCCTAATCCCCCCTCCTCAACCTCAACCCCCCATCCTCAACCCCCCATCCTCATCCTCAACGCGCCCATTATTAATCCCCCCTCCTCAACCCCCACTCCTCAATCCCCCCTCCTCAACCCCCCGCATCCTCATCCTCATCCTCCCATCCTCATCCAAAACCCTCCCCATCCTAAACCCCCATCCTCATCCTAAACCCCCCATCCTCATCCTCATCCTAAATACCCTCCTCACTTTACCCCTCCTCATCCTAAACCCCCCTTCTCACTTTACCCCTCCTCATCCTAAACCCACCTCATCACTTTACCCCTCTAAATACCTCCCCCTCTCCCTTTCCCCTCACTGTTCCTCCGCTCCTCCACGCTCCTTCCTACGTCTTGACCCGGCCAATGCTAATGACGTGGCTCTCATGTGAAGTCACGTCAAAAGCATATGCCGGGTCCCGACGCAAGAAGAAGCATGGAGGAGCGGAAGAACAGCTGCAGATGGAGGTAAGTGAGGGGAAAGGAAGAGGTAGAGGTATTTAGAGGGGTAAAGTGAGGAGGGGGTTTAGAATGAGGAGGGGGGTTTAGGATGAGGAGGGGGGAGGGATAGAGACACGGGGGAAGTTAGAGAGACATGGTGGGTTAGAGAGACACGGGGGGTTAAAGAGACACGGGGGGAGAGTGACTGGAGTATAAACCGAGGGGGCCCTTTTTAGCCTTAAAAAAAGGGCTGAAAAACTTGGCTTATACTCGCGTATATATACGATAAGTGTAATTTGGTTAGTCTTTCTTCATAACTTAGCCCCTCCATTTTGTTGCCTATCTCTATTATTATTCCAAAGGATAAGGCCAAGTATATACCAACTAGAGGTTAACCATGAGACAAAGGATCAAGGGAATATCACTTGCAAACACTTGACACCACTTGACTCTTGTCTAATGAATTAAAGTGTTTCAATTGTTGTGTGACAACATAGTAAACTATACTCAAGGGTTTAATCAGATCCATGGATTTCCCCCCTAGAGATCTATGTAGCGCCTTTTATCTCTTCTATGAGGTTGAATACACCCAGGAACCTGGAACGGGGAGCAAACTAGGTATTGTGGTTGGCTACTAGAAGTGACTACAGCTCGCCCCTAAATTGAAAATATTTGTATTGGCCCTATGCAATGTATACAGCCTAAAACATATGATGCACATAAAACAAACATATGATGCACATAAAACAACTATCAAAAAGTTGTAAAATTGTCACAGAGCAATCTCGGTTTAGGTGGCCCGGTAAAAATTACTTTTGGGAGGTCAGGACGTACAACCAGGACTTTGGGAAACATTGGAGAAAACAAACATGTTATAATTCACATTTTGGTGAAAGTGTTATAGTTCTTAATTAGGAAGGTTATTACAATAGCCTCAGTCCATTGGGTCAATGTGGTTAGAGTACGGGGGGAGTAATGTCACAGACCCTTTTTTCCTGTCCTGGGTGTTGGGCCATTAAGCTCAGGCTGCTTGGCTCCAGAAATGGATTATCTGCATAAACACTCCCATTTAATATTAGTCAATTCTGTGTTATGTTTAAACTGTGACTGAGTGATCATGATGGGATTAAAACAGGGTGTGCTGAGCCTGCCGTGATCAGATACATCTATTATACTGTTATCTGTTCTGGTCCATTGTTAACTAATAAAGTTAATCCCATCTGATATGTGCTAGAGACGGCAGGATGTGTATTGAAGATTGATCCTATTAATCTCAGGAAGCTAATGTTAGACCCCATGTGGAGTTTATCTTTTGTATTTGTCTGCCACACCCTCTCATTGTTGTGCTGTGTACACCCCCTCTTTATCTATCCCTTATAAATACTGCTGTCATTTAAAAAATAAATCAGTTCACTGTGAGTCATATAGAAATTGTATGTTCTCATTCTGTTCCTGGTGGCTGCGATACTGAACATATCTCCACTCTACAAGTAACCTGTCCTGATCACTACCACAGGAAGGTTACTGGGACTCCTGGAAGTGCTGATTCCTAATGAAGAAAAACTCTGATTGATACAGAAGCCAGATACCAGGGTGCTGGAGAAGAGATTTAAAAGAACCCAACAGTCCTTGTGGGTAGATAACCTGTAGTCTATAGCAGGTGGCCCTGGGCTTGTATAGCCCCTACTCTTGGATCATCACAACTGGTCAGTAGTGGTGGAATCTCAATGCAAGAACTAGCAGCAAGGATGGGATATGGTGAACTATGCAGTTTTGAAGTCCAGTACTTTCTGTGGGTTGGCAGAGATGCAGAAAACGATTGCCGATTTTTCCAAACCTTCAAATCCAGGTTCAAGTCCAAGGCCAGCCTTGGATAGAGAGGCTCATAGACCACATGGAGGCCTGCAGAGCGGAGGTGATCAAGGAGAAAATTAGCCTGATCACCAGTACGCTAGAGCACCGAAGTTGGGCCCAGGTGGGACCTGGCTCAAGTACTTGGAGTTACCCCATGCTTCCCCAGCTGACCAACAGAGGATACACTGCAAGAGGAAATGGATAGTTGGCTACACCCCTATAAGGTGGAGGAAGGAAACCAGAAGGTACCTGGAGATCTGACCACTACAGAATAGGCGAGATCAGAGGGACTTCTGGGAACTCGCCAGGATAGGGAGGCCGGGAGAATAGTCCAGACCCTGGTAAATGCAAGACCGGTAAGCAGTGTTAGGCAGCACCAGCCACTGGGAGATGGCCAACAACCCGAGAAGTTCCAGCCGCTAACCAAGGGCGAGGAGACGGAGGCTGAACTGTTGGCAGAGAAAGGTGCAAGCCCTGAGAGTTTTCCCAACTACCCATGGATTGTCACCTCTCCTGAACCACAGACCACTGATGTTCAGGCACCAATGCTGACAGTCAGGGAGAGTGTGATGTCAGATTTGGGCATAAGGCTATCAGGAGGGGGGGCATCCCCTGAGACCCTGAAGCTCTTGCCCAGCATGGACCTGGTGGATCCAGGTAAGTGTTTGAAGTTCAGTCCTAGGAAGCTACTGTTAGACCTCATGTGGGGTTTATCTCTTGTGTTTGTCTGCCACACCCTCTCATTGTTGTGCTGTGTACACCCCCTCTGTATCTATCCCCTATAAATACTGCTGTCATTTCAAAAATAAATCAGTTCACTTTGAGATATATAGAAATGGTATGTTCTTGTTATTTGGTTCCTGGTGGCTTGCGATACTTATTCTATGTCCACCCTACAAGTAACCTGTCCTGTTCACTACCACAGGATGATTACTGAGACTCCTGGAAGTGCTGATTACTGATGGAGATACTCTGACTGCTACAGAAGCCAGATACCAGGGTGCTGGTGCCTAGATTTCAAAGAACCAAACAGTCCTTGTGGGTAGATAACCTGTAGTCCATAGCAGGTGGCTTTGGGCTTGTATAGCACCTACTCTCGGATCATCACAAGCCCAAACATCACTCTATGCTCTGAATAGTATATTTGTCTATGTAAACTCCTTTGATCAGGACACTACATATACAATCGTAAACATAAAATGTTGGATATCATTAGCTCTTTGTCACAACCCGCTCTTGGGCTTCAAAAGGCCAGTTGGGCTTTAAAAGGCCAGGAAGATTGATCCTACCTGCAGGTTTGTAGGTTCCTTTATCCCCACATACAGATTAGCTTAGGGTAGGACAAGTTGGCGCTTCTCTAGACCATGTTGAAGAGTTTCAGGACAAGTTAACATGTATCAGGACCAATTGCAGAGATTATTTTCTGATTAAAAAAATAATAAATGCCTTCAATCTAAATAAAAAACACCATGCATATCATTTTTATTTTCCTAGGGACTTGGGGCCAGCCTGTCTCCTTCCCCCATAGGTTTCTTGGGTCATTTTTATCAGAAATCTCTGGCCGGATCTTGGCACAGCATGGGTTCATTTGGTAGTCTAGCTGATGGACACATAGTATATGGGCGAGGGGTCTTCATCTTTAACCAATGTGGGAAACCGTGAACCTGGGGTGTGTAAGGCTTAAATTACTACGGACAGAAGCTCCGCTATGCGGTTAATCTAGCAGATGGTAGTTGGGTTGGTAAGCAGGATTGGGGTACCTCCTGAGTGGGGAGGCAATAGTGGTAGAGCCTGATGACACAAGAGGACTATCCAGTTTGGTTTATACGCTCCCTACCCGATCTCCCCATGGATGGAGATAAATGTATTGAGTGAGAGGGGTGTCGGCTAAGGGACATGTGGCGGGTGTATTCACTTTTTGGGGGCAACCAGAAATTGTAGATATTCAGGCTTCTATCAGAATGAATGGGGTCAAGAACAATGACTACGGTCAAGTACTTAATTTGTGATTAACCACAAGACAAAGGGTCAAAGGGGTATCACCTGCAGAGCGTTTGACACCACAAAACCTTTGTCTATTGAAACAAGTGTTTCTATTGCTGTTTTGCCAACCTTGTTAATTATACTTGATGGCTCAATCATGTTCTTGAATATCCCATAGAAGTCTATGGAGCCCAATCTACCACTTGACGTGAGCACGAAACCAGGCTAGGAACAAAGGCAACAACACAACTGTAAAAGTGTCATAGTCCCTTTAAGCAACTCTTATGGCCATGAGAATAGCCCCTGAGTTTGGTAGTAACTTGTGAAAGTGTCCATTCATGACCGGATGAAAATCCAAAAAAATCTGGGAATTATCTCACTGCTCAATGTAATATTACCCAGGCAGACACTAACCCTACAAGTTGAGGACACTTGAAACTAAGGCGATACGTTTAATATTGATTCTAAGTTTAGTTTCATAAAATATAAGATATGTACTTTTTTATTTTTTACAATTTTATGTTGTATAGAACGTTTTACTTTACTACACTGCAGTAAAAAGAGAGCTATGTTTCCCATGATGCTGTGTGTGAATTATTATTTATAAAGATTATCCATTGTTGGATTTTCTCGCTTTTCACAATCTTCATGGTATGTCACTGTATGAGGTGACCACTTCCATATTGTTTCTTCTAGAGTAACCACAGCACAGCCACCAGCTTCCTATTGGTCCACATAGTCATATGGTGTAGCTTGAATTTAATATAACTAATTAACTCTCATGGTGGGTGATAGGCCATGTTGGTATGCCATATGGTGTCTTTAAGAACAATGTCAAAGGCTTAGATGGTTTATGGGCTCTGTCATTATGTTATATATACAAGATGAGCACCAAGTAATGACCTACAGATACAGAAAGATGACGTGTCATCTAATTCCCATCATTATTTATATGTTTTTATCATCACATAACAATAGTACCAAGGAAAAAGCCTTTAGATATCACTACTTGGTAATTGTACTCAGAATCGGAGATCATGTCCAGTTATAACTATTACTCATTGTTTAGGAGTTGAGCCAAAATAGTTAAAATCATGGACTGGTTGGTCTGTTGGGTTTCTGGCCTCCATGGACTTGCTTCCAATGAACTAAAGTCATTCTATTTTTGTACCAACTGGGACATGTCTCAGTCTGAAAAATATAATGAAACCTATGGGCTTTAGACCCTCTAGAAATATGATTCCAAATGATTAAACCTCTAGTCTTACCATAGATAGAGAGCTATAAAATGTATGTACGTGTGGATCAGACTCTTCTTTTCTACTATTCATGCTGCCACACAATACCAACACCACCTGTAATAATCTGTGAGTTTCCAAAAAAAATATTTTTCATAGATGAATATAAAATCAAGGAATTTGTAGATAATATGTGTCTGATGGAAATATTATTTGTGTATTATTGGTCCTGTGGAAAATCAAGGAATTTGTTGATAAGATGTTTCCAATGGATATATTCTTCATACATGCTTTTTAGACTTTTGAGAACCTCAACTGTTTCTTCTTCAAGGTTCTTCTAACCCATTGGCAATCTAGAAGATTTCTATTTCTGAAATATATACTCCTGTCATTACAAGACCCTTCATACAAGTAGAAGGCTATACCCCTCTGTACAATACTGATGGAAAAAGAGAAAGCCATCAGAGTTTCTAAAGCTCAGTTGACACTCAAAAAATATCACCTACTACATCCTACATAAGAGAATAATAAATACAGCAACAACCTGAAGATGTGAGTACATATTTCTGTCTCAAGTTTTTCAGCCATTACACTTTACAGAACATTGTAATGCCACAGTGTAGGTGGTAACAATATTGATCAGATACACATTTCAATAATAATAATAATAATCAGGTATGTTGGATCTTCTCTCTTGTGTTTATCCGTACCACTTCTACTGATAGCATATTATACTTATCTACTACCCTTCCTGTAACAGTGTAGTTTCCATGTTGCCCATGAATCCTCCACTTTATACATTCAAATCATGTCCTCTTTTTCTGGAAGACACTTCCCGTCCAGAACATTAGTAAATCCTCTGATATATTTACAGGATTCTCTCACATCTCCCCACTCACTTCTGTACCATAAGCTCTACATATTCTGGTCCTAAAGTCTTTTATTATGAATATTATTTTGTAGACCATAATAATGTTTTGAATTTGTTCTCAATATTTAGACCCATAGAGATATGGAGAAAGAAAACCAGACGAAGGTCCTAAACTTCATACTGATAGGGATTACAGACAATTCAGATCTTCAGACTCCGATATTCCTTGTAATACTTCTCATTTATCTCTTCACTCTTGGTGGTAGCATGACCATTCTTCTACTTGTGTCCCTGGATCCTCGTCTGCACACGCCCATGTACTTCTTCTTGGGGAACTTGTCGGTCATAGACATGTCCACCACCACCATCACTCTACATAAGATCTTCTCTTCCTACATATCAGGGGATAACACCATTTCATTCTTTGCTTGCATGACTCAGGTGTTTATGTTTTTATCATTTACTATTGATGAGTTGCTTATCCTTACGGCCATGAGTTATGACCGATATGTGGCCATATGTAAACCATTATACTATACAATGATCATGAGCTATCATTTTTGTGTTGCTTTGACCACTGTCTGTTGGTTGCTTGGTTTTGTAGCCGTCACACCTCATCTTGTCATATTGTCCAGTTACACCTGCTATAGATCCAATATCATCAACCACTTCTACTGTGACCTTGTCCCTCTTATGAAGCTCACATGCAATGATACAACTACAATGGAGATAGTAATTGTCATGGAAGGACTGCTTTTAGGTTGCTCTCCATTTTCTCTAACTATTCTCTCCTATATTTTCATTATTACTACCATCCTGAAAATCCGTTCCAGTAGTGGGAGACAGAAAGCCTTTTACACATGTTCCTCACACCTCACTGTCGTTGTTCTTCTCTACCTAACTCTGTCCTGTTTATACTTTAGTCCAACCTCAACAGGAAATATGACATTTACAAAAATATTCTCTCTAATTAACACAGTTGCCGTCCCTGTACTAAATCCTCTAATTTACAGCCTGAAAAATAAAGACGTGAAGTCAGCACTTAGACGGCACCTAAGATGTTGTGAAGACACCAGATTTACGTTAAAAAAAGATAAAGGGTGAAAAAGAATATGGAAAAGCTGTTTTCCTTCCCGAAATTGCTGAATAATGTATAAAGCTATAAACTTTTCCAGTTATGGGTTTTAGACAGCCCCCTAATACGTAATGAGGGGCACTGGCCAGAGGCCATACTTACACCCAGGTGGACACTATGACATAGGACGTCTTATATTTTGTTCAATATATTTGTTAAATATCCCTTGTTTCCAAACAGATTAAGGCATGTGGGGACAAAGTGTAAGGGTTAATAAACTTTCTATGGAAAATAACTTTGTCAGTTTGTATCCCATCATTTGTGTCAATAATAATGTTATATAGATATGCGGATAAAAAACAAAATTCCCCGTCAAAAAATTCTGTAAGTTAGTGTTGTAAAATGGCAGCAAATGTGTATGTGGTGCGCGGCTGTGGATGATTTAGCATCCTTGCTAATAGTGTATCTTGTACCTCGTACGGATTTTTTTTAAATCTGTATGTGCTTGGTGTTGTTTTGCGTGTTTAGGGTCCTGTAGCCTCGTTTCCATTTTTTCTGGCCGCCATTTTTTCTCTCCCTAAGGGGATTTTTGTGTGTCTAAACTCTGGAATTTGGACTGAAATTGAGGTGTAACTTCACTTGCAAACGTCCTGGGTGCCCCCCCCTCCCTTGCTGTGTGTAAGCTTTTTATGTATTTTTTGTGTGTATTTATTGTGTTTTTAATGTTTTCAGGTGCGCGCAGTTCGTCAGTTAAGGTCGTAATTTTGCGAGTTCATTATGTTTTTTTTGTAAGTACCGCGTCTCGTATTTATTTTGTCCGTACATTTTGTGTTGTAAGATCCGCAGTTCGTATTTTGGCGCTTTTGTGTGTTTGTAACCGCTTGTGAGGCGCCATAGAGACTTCACCTCCATCTCGTATTTTTTTTGTCCTGCTAAAAGTGCTCCGGGTTTAACGGTTTGCCTCGCTACGCCAGCGATAAGTCATACGGACCATGCAAACAGCATGACGACGATTCGTAGTTGGACAATTATAATATGTGATCCAGATAAAACACAAAATCTATACGCAAAATGATCTGACAGTATTTGTTATAATGGCTTTAAAATCTTGTTTAAAATAATAAAAAAATGAAAAAAATATTTTTTATTCACAACCTTTTATAATTAATGTAATTACACTTAACACTAAGTCATCTTTCATTATGATAAAGGGTAAGTGTAGAAATCAGTAAAGTTGGAATATAATCACAGATCATTGTCTATACAATTTTTTTTTTTTTCTTAATTTTTTATTTTAATTATTTTTACAAAAATATAACAATGCATCATGTAAACATCATAAATAAGATAAATAACAAAATGCATTGAGATAAACAACAAAGAAAAAAAAGCATACCATTCACATGACATATCATCTAAAAGAGACATTCACTCTGCATGCATACACATTCGTTTGTATGATCCCAAATGTTAAATATCAACTTGACAAAGATGATTAACAGAAAAGATAAAAAAGAAAAACATAAAAAAAGAAAAACCCGGCATGGGGAAAATAAAAATAAAAAATGTATTTCAAGAAAAGACCAAGCCGGGAACAGCAAAAACTTCCATTAGGCAAGCAAGAAAAAAAAAGAAAAAAAAAATAGAAAAAGAAACAAAAACAGAAAAAATCACTTACTATATAGAAGTTTTAACAGCACCGTTGTGGACAGAGTCCCAGATTTTCCACTTTAAAATGTTATGCTTGTCCCTTCACAATTAGTTTGTAAATCAATTTCTCGTTGAATCCTTAGTAGGATTTCATACCAAGTAGAAATTTTATTAGATTTCCATCGAGAAATGATTGATCTTTTTATTGACATACAAATTAAAAAAATGAAAGCGTTCTTGTCTATATTTATCACATTTGGAAAAATATGCAACAAACTACATTGTGGTAAAAAGGGAAGTTTAAAATCTATAGAACGCTTAATAAACTCAAAACTTTCCAACCATAAGGGTTTAATTAATGGGCATTCCCTGAATGTATGGAGAAAATCACCATGCATGCCTTATTGCCTCCAACACATACTGTCTTGAAGATTGTGTGAACATTGGTAAATTTGAGAAGGAACCATGTACCACCTATTTACCAGTTTGATATGGAGTTCTCTATCAGAAGGGTGTTTGACAATTCTATTTGTCCCATATAGTGAGGGTTCCCATATCTCCCAGGACAAGGAGATACCCAGATCCCTTTCCCAGTTTTCCATGCCAGATGTTTTATTAAGCACCAAGGGCCTCCCTATAATATTATAACATTTAGATAATAAATGGCTATAATTGTTAGAGTTAATACGTTTTTCCAAAGATGTCAAACAACCCTCAGTGCTACTTGATGGATAACGTGCAGATAAAAGCGCCGAGAGTTGTTTAACTTTTAACCAACAGTTAGAAGGAAGCCCATAGATGGAAGACAATTGATTTAAAGAGAGCAAGCGGCCCTCATAATATAGATCTTTTATACATAGCACCACTAGCTCTGTCTCAAAACACAAGCCAGGCTTGTGAAAAGTAAAAACTGGGAGATTTTGAATTAAGATGCTAGTTGTTGGAATAAGCTGATATTTGTTATTTATTAGTCTCCACGAATTATAAATGTTCTTAACAATCTGCGAGCCAACTACGAAGTCTTTAGATATCTTGTTACCCATAAAAAATAAGAATTTAAGATCCATACAAGGTACCAAAGCTTTCTCAATTTGGGACCAAACAGAAGACCCACTTAATTTGAGCCATTTTAATGCATGTGTCAGCATATTGGCATCGTGGTATAATTGCAACATGGGATAAAATAATCCACCCTGAGAAAATTCTCTAGAAAGAGTTAATCTCTTAAGGCTAATATGTTTTGAGGAGTGGATGAACTTATCTATAATAGATTGAAATTTTTTAACCTGATATTGAGAAATTCTAACCGGTATGCAGCTAGTAAGATAATTAAACCTAGGCAGAAGAGACATTTTGGTAATGCCAATTTTGCCACTGAAGGATGCTTTCACTCCCTTCCAACCATTTAAAATATTTAGCCATTTACTATAAAGGGCATTATAGATAATTGTGATCATATTTTTAAACTTTTCTACAAAAATAATACCCAAATGCGTAAAAGAATTGGAATTCCAATTGAATGAGTAAGCTTCCTTTAGAGGTCTTCTACAATTTTCAGAGGGATTTATCACTAAAGTATCCGATTTTTGTAAATTAAGTTTGTAATTTGATATTAAACTATATTCATTAAACAATAACATCAAAGCTTTCAAAGTTTCACCAGGGCATGTGATCGATAACACTATATCATCAGCAAAAAGGGATATTTTGTGTTCTCTCTCGCCCAACCGAATGCCACGGATGGCTAGATTATATCTAATGGCTACTGCCAATGGCTCTATCAATAAAGCAAATAGGATAGGAGAGAGAGGACACCCTTGACGGGTTCCATTTGATATCCCAAAAGAGCGAGAATGAAAACCAAAAAATCTAAAAAATCTAAAAAAAATTGATACTGACGCAGAAGGGGATTTATATAAAGCCCCTATCGCGTGAGAACCAAAGTTTCCCAAACCAAATTTCCTCAAAGTAAGATCCATATAGTCCCACCCTACCCTATCAAAAGCCTTTTCAGCATCTAATGAGAGAAATAGGGTGGGAACCTTTATCGCTTTTGAATAACAAATCAGATTAGATAGTTTTCTAACATTATCCGAACGGGAAAGGCCGGAAATAAAACCCAACTGGTAAATGTCTATCAATTTATGAATAACTTTTTGAAGCCTAATTGACAGAATTTTAGAGTATAACTTAACATCTACATTCAATAATGATATAGGCCTATAACTAGAACAGAGATGCAGATCTTGTTTAGATTTGGGAATCATAATTATACTAGCATTAACCATTTCTGGAGAAATAACCCCTTCAGTTTTGATTTCATTGAATAAATCCGTAAGATGAATACATAATGTTGAGGAAAATTTTATTTTTTTTAAATTACTAAATCCGTCAGGGCCCGGAGTGGTATAAGATTTTAACTTAGAAATTACCTCCCTAACTTCCTGGACAGAGATAGGGATGGTCAATTCATCCAGCTCCACTGGGGAAATAACGGGGAGCTTAAATTGCTCCAAAAAGGTTTGAATTTGCAATATTGACGGTTTGTGGAAATCATTGTCCTTAGATAAATTATAAAGATTATCGTAATAATTGGCAAACAAATTGGCGACCTCCTTAGGGCACATCGTAGGTTGGCCATTATTCATTATGTAATCGATTCTTCTCCCTAAAGATTTCTGTTTGATTGTATATGCCAATAATTTACTAGTTCTATTATCTTGATGGTAATAAACCTGTTTATTTGACAGAAGTTGATTAATTTTATTTACTTTGTTCTGAACCTTTTTGATTTCAACCAATATGGAATCTCTAGGATCCTTTTTATTCATGGTTTCCAGTTTATTTAAATTAATATAAAGCTCTCTAAGGGACTCTCCTCTTTGTTTCATAACCTGGGACCTTCATTTTATTAATACACCCCTAATGAAGGCTTTGTAAGCATTCCAAAGAACCCCCTTAGAGGAGACTGTGCCTTTGTTCAATTCAAAAAATGTGGTTGACTCTTCATTCAGAAACTGTTTTCTAAATTCCTCCTTAATTAGGTAATCAGCTAGTTTCCAACGAGGGCGACCAGTTTTGTACAGATTAAAGTTAACCTCCATGGAGATACATGCATGATCTGAAAGAGTTATTGAACCTATATCAACCTTTGTAATATTGTTCATAGTAATACTATCGACAAGAAACAAATCAATACGAGAATATACCTTGTGCACATTAGAGTAAAAAGTATACTCCCGTTGACCTGGATTCAGGACACGCCATGCATCATATAAATTTATACTATTGAACCAATTGGAAAATTTAAGTGCTACATTCTGAATTCTATGTAAGTTTTTGCAAGTTTTTTGAGATTTTCTATCTTTTTCAAAGTTAGGTATAACATTGAAATCTCCTGCCACAATGAACCATAGGTAAACTTTTTGATAGAAGACCCAAGTCGAGTAAAAAATGTAACTGATTGTTATTGGGGGCATATAAGTTAACTAAAGTGACTTTATGGCCATTTATAGATCCCCCCCCCCCATAGAATATAACGTCCGTGGGGGTCTGAAATACAAAATTACTCTACTAGAGGTAAATTATTTTTTTTTTGTTGAAAGTGGAGATATGTTTGAGCCCAAAAAAGGTATCACCCAAATACGGAGTTTTAGAATGAGCCCAATGGGTCTCCTGCAAAAACACAATATCTGCTTTCTGTTTTTTACAAAATCTAAATAACATATGTCTCTTGCCTGTGGAATTTAAGCCGTTAACGTTAAAGCTCAAAATTTTTAATGCCA
This sequence comes from Discoglossus pictus, assembly GCA_027410445.1. Lineage (NCBI taxonomy): Eukaryota > Metazoa > Chordata > Amphibia > Anura > Alytidae > Discoglossus > Discoglossus pictus. The sequence continues at coordinate 8,916,616 of CM050170.1, forward strand.
TACAAGTAAAAAATAAATGAATGAAATAAAATCAAATTTGTCATCAATAAGCTCGCCTGGGGAGTAACCAATCTAATTACAAACATATCATGTCCCAAGTACTTTATCCTAGTCCAAAGACTATGAAAAGGAAAAGTACATGCTGGCATCATGCTGACATACTGTGAACACAGCCACACATAAACACAACTAGGCTGCCTCACAGAGTAGCGGCAGACTATACAAGCAGGGCTAAAAGCCAGTGTTAAGAAATGGAAGCCCTACTGTAATGGGAGACATCACCCCCATGGGGTATTTAAAAAAAGAAATAAATAAGCACATAAATAAATAAATAAGTAAAGAAACAAAATTAATTCAGCTACCGACCTGGCACCCAATTTTTTTTGCAATTCAAATGAGAAAAACGTGCCTACACACCTAGACTATGAAGGTAGACATACATCTCCTTATATAAAGTACAAATTGTGATAAATATAAAATATAAAACACACAATATCAGAAAGAGAAAGGAAAAATCCTTTCAAGAAAGTGCAAAATAATTTTTACATTAATATTCTTGTTCAGTGAAATTATTACAGATCGTGAACACATAGTGATAACTAATCTAATTATAAGTGTCACTTTGTCACTAGGGCATAAAAAAAAAAAAAGAAAAAGCAAGCCCAATAAAGAGCAAATACATAGTTCAAAAAACATCATCTAAACAAGTTCATGTAGATATATGCCAGCTTGACAGAAGAGAGAACCCTTCTTTTGGAGAGTTGATTTTATGCCCAATCGAGTCTCTTTGGATTAACAAACTGGTTGGAAAAGTCCATTTATAGACCAGACCCTCTTTCCTAAGGATTTGGGTTAATTGAGCAAATTCACGTCTTCTGCTTAGTGTCGCTGGAGAGAGATCAGCAAATATTTTAATACATTCGTATGGGGAGTCAAAAGATTTATAGCTGGCCTTCACAATATTCTCTTTCGAGGGAAAAAAGTGAAATTTGACCACAACATCTCTAGCTCCCTTATTTTGTAAATATAATGGTAGAGGGATGCGGTATATCGCATCAAATTTGTTTTCCAACTTGGCAAAAAAAGGAACCAAAGAAACAAAAAATATAGAAACTCAGGGCCCTATTAAATTCTCCCACGTAGTTCTCTCGGTGCTCGCAAAGGCAGTTTTTCTGCTGTTTGCGAGTTCCGAATCTCTCGCAGCCTGCTTTGCGATATGACTGCGAGAAAATGGCCTAGAATAGGCTCCGAGAGAGCTACGTTGCCTTAAATCTATGCATGAGTCTCGCATATCGTAAGAATCCCTACGTGGACAAAAAGTCCACGCAAGGGATCCGAAAGCCTCTACGTGCTGCCTCGGAACAGCCCGAGACAGCAGTGTAAGGCTCCCCCCTGCACCCTATACACATCCCCATGCCGCAGGGGTCTCTATCAGGACCCCTGCAGCACCCCCACGTTAACCCCTTGCAGCGGGGGTCCTGCATAGATCAGGCCCCCTGCTGCATTTAAAACTTTTAAATTCCCCACCGCGGCTCCTTAAAGGGGCCGCGGCACACTATTACCCAATCCCGGTGCGGCACTTAAAATTAACCCCCCTCTATGCTGGGGGTCCCCATCGGGGACTTTGAGCCTTTGTCTTGTAGTTATCCACACATTAGGAAGTACTTGACCTTAGTTATTGCTCATGACCACACCTTCAGTCTAATAGAGAACCTGCATTTCTAAATGCATGTTCCCAATAATTTAAACCTTAAACACCTCAGGTTTATGGTTCCCCAGGTGGGTTAGACTTAGACCTCCTAACCCAGACACTCTGTCTCCAGCAGTTACATTACCTAATCAACCCATGCTGCGCTGATTTACTGCCAGGAGGTAGCTTATAACTGGGGCCACTGACCCCTGTGCACCTAAATGGGGAAGGAGACAGACTGGCAAAAAGTCTTTGGAGATAGACCTGGCCCACAGGGGGTAGTTCAAAAAGAACATAAGGTTTGAAATGTATATTTATCAAGGAAGTGGCCACTGGGGATTGGTGCAATAACAGTATAAAAATGTTTACTGAAAAATAAAGTTTATGCTCTGTCCGGGACACATATGCATGGTGTGATTAACTTAGAGGGAAGGTGCTTGTTATTGTAATCAAAAATGTATTACTGCAACTTGTCATGGTACCCGGTAACTTGTCCTGAGACTCTTCAACTTGGCCCTGAAGCCACAACTTGGTGTGCAAAATCATCAACTTGTCTTTTCCTTTAGAATGTAAGTTTGCAAGTTTTCAATCTTGATAGGTGCTTTACAGAAAGCACTGTGTGTGTCTGATTGAAAACTCAATAACAGGGCCCTCCATCCTTTGCACTTTTTAGAACTGTTCTTGACTTGTACATAACCCCTGTTTAGCGTTACGGAATATGTTGGAGCGTTATAAATAAAGGATAATAATAGCCTTTGGTTAAGCTGTCCTGTGTGTGGGGATAAAGAAACCTAACATCCTGCCAGTAGGATTGGTCTTCCTGGCCTTTTCAAGCCCAAAGAAGAGTGGGCTGGCACAATATCTTATTAGAACATTTATATAATACTAGTGAATTGCCCGTCAAAAAATGACGGTTAATAAAAGAGAGTGTTGAAATTCTGTTTGCCACACAATGTGTGTGTACTGTGTACCTCAAGTAACTAAATTCCTCAAAAAGCAGAAATCTACATTACATAAACAAAGAAAAACTAAAATCACCAAAAATAAAAAATGTACATTACAGAACAACAAAAAAAACCTAAGTCACAAAAAATAAAAAAAGGAACATTACAGAAAATAAAAACATACATTACAACAATTTTTTTTTTTAAATTACACACCTGAAAATGAAATACATATAATACATACATATAATACAATACAATTAAATAAAATACAATACAATACAATTAAATAAAATACAATACAATACAATTAAATACAATACACCCCTATCTAATATACATGCCACTATCTAATATACATGCCACTATCTAATATACAGGCCATTATATTATGTAATATACATCCCACTATCTAATATACAAAACAATCTAATATTACATCCCCCTATCGATCTATCTAATATACAATACATGGTATCTATATATATATAGCTACCCTAATTCTAAGCTACAATAAAATAATTAAGAACACTTACCTTTGTGATGTTTCTTCAGATCAGCAACCTACGGTAAAAAAGATTTAAAAAATGAATACAACACGTTTACATGAAATACCTAAACATTCTAAATATTCTAAATATTATACTCACCTTTCCAGCATGTCCCGTTCCAGCATGTCGCGTCCCAGCATGTCACGTCCTCCATGTTCCGTCGTCCATCTTTGCGTCTTGTCCGGCGCTGCTCCTGTAAAAAAAACATTACATTAGTAAACATAAACTAAAGTTAAATAAACACAATCTACAATATACTTACCTTTCCGCGATGTCTCCAGACTCCTCGTCTACTCCGGAAGCATCCGCGCATTAAAAAAAAAAAAAAAAAGCGACACACATCCACGCTGGGGGATGTCTCCAACGCTAATGACCTTCCAATGGAGTGTTCCAGAATAAAATTGGCAATGGCGGCCTCTGATTGGCTGAATAGGCTGTCTATCAAATTCAGCCAATGAGAAGAACCCATTTGTGAACCAATGAAAAATGTATACACACTAAAATACAACGCTGATTGGATAACACACCTGTCAATCTTTATTTGAACTAATCCTAAGGCTTTCGTGCCATCAGCCAATCCCAATGGAATATACCCCCACGTACTGATTGGTGAAGACATCTGCGCCTTCCCATTGGCTGTAATATTGATTGATATTAACAGTAGCCAATGAGAAGGTGCAAATCCTTCACGAATCAGTACATGAGGGTGTATTCCATTGTGATTGGCTATTGTCAGTGCAACCAATCAGAATGCGCAGAGGCTCCAACCAATCACCCTGTGGGGGTGTATTTCATTATTATTGGCTGAAGGCATCTGCGCCTTGTGATTGGTTTAAATAAAGATTGACAGGTGCATTATCCAATCAGAATGGGATTATAGGGTGTATCCCTTTGTGATTGGTTCACACATTGGCGCCTCCTGATTGGGTGAATTTGATAGACAGCGTTTTCAACCAATCAGAAGGCGCCATTGCTTATTTTCTTCCGGAAAAGTCTCCTGGAGCCTCATTAGCGTTGGGGATGTCCGGGAGTGCGGATGTAAGTATATATATATTATTTTTTTTATACAGGGCGGGGCAGAAGAGGATCCGGAGGAGGCCTGAGACATCACGGGGAGGTAAGTAGAATGTAGATTATGTTTATTTTATTTTGATGTATGTGTATTAATGTTGTGTTTTTTTTAACAGGTGAGAACGATTAAAAGAATAAGGACGGGACATGCCGGAAAGGTGAGTAGAATATTTAGAATGTATAGAATGTTTATTTTAGAACTGTAAACGTGTTGCACTAATTTTGTTTTTTTTTCGTAGGTGGCTGATCTCAGTGGACATCTGCAAAGGTAAGTGGTCTTAAATATTTTATTTTAGCTTAGAATTAGATTAGTTTATATATAGATAGCATTTATTGTATGTTAGCTAGGAGTATGTGTTTTATATAGATAGCATAGCATGTATTGTAGATAGATTGTGGAATTTATTTAGATAGATTGGGAATGTATTATTATATAGATAGGATGTATATTAGATTATGGTATTTATTTAGATAGATTGGGGATGTATTATTATATAGATAGGATGTATATTAGATTATGCTATTTATTTAGATAGATTGTGTGATGTATATTAGATAGGGGTGTATTGTATGTAATTGTATTGTATTGTAAATGTATGTATTTGTATTGTATTTGTATTGTATGTATAATATGTATTTCCTTTTCACATTGTATTTTTTCTGTAGTGAGGGGGTGTTGTAATGTTTTTATTTTCTGTAATGTTCCTTTTTTATTTTTTGTGACTTAGGTTTTTTTATTTTCTGCAATGTAGTTAATTTTTCTTTGAGTTATGTTTTTTATTGTATGTAATGTTCCTTTTTTGTGTGACTTTAGGCTTTTTTATTTTCTGTACTTAGAGTGGGGGGGTTAATAGGGGGTAGGTAGTGTGGATGTTAATAGGTTAGTGAAGAGGGTGTTTAGTTGATCTTTAATGTTTAATGGTATAGTGCAGTATAGTGTTTATACTTAGTGTCATGATGTTCCTTGAGGACCATCATGGCACTTATGTGGTTAATGTAGTGTTGTAACAGGCCCATAATGGTGTTAAAATACCCTTATGGGAGTGATTGGGTTAAATAGAGGCTTATGGGGGTCTGTATTGACCCCCAAGAGTGACAGGGTTAATGAAGGGCTTATGGGAGTCTGTATTGACCCCCATGAGTGACAGGCTTAATGAAGGGCTTATGGGGGTCTCTATTGACCCCCATGAGTGACAGGGTTAATGATGGGTTTATGGGGGTCTGTATTGACCCCCATGAGTGACAGGGTTAATGAAGGGCTTATGAGGGTCTATATATGGGCCCCCATGAGTGACAGGATTAATTAGGGTTTTATGGGGGTCTGTATTGACCTCCATGATTGACAGGGTGACAATGTATATTTATTTTCTTTTACAACGAGTCCTTTAAGGACCTTTACGGTCCTTTAAGGACCTGTAACGCGCAAATTTTGAATTTTGATTGCAGCGGGGGTCCCTGATCGAGACCCCCACTGCAATTGTTAATGTGGGGTTAATGCAGGGCTCCGAGCTTATCTCGGTTCCCCTGGGGTTAATGCGGGTTTCTGAGCTTATCTCGGATCCCTTCTTGGGTACTTTGTACGTTGCTGGGCTGTGAGCCTCGTTTTCGTTTTTTTCCGGCGGCCATTTTTTCTCTCGCTTAGAGAATTTTCGTGTGTCTGAACCCGGGAATTTGGACTTAAATGGAGGTGTAAATTCACTTTCAGAGGTCCTGGGTGCCGCCCCTTGCTATGGGTAAGCTTTTTATGTAGTTTGTGTGAGTATTTGGTGTGTTTTCACTGTTTTAAGTTGCTCGCGGGTCGGCAGTTATAGTCGTAATCTTAGTGCGTGTGGGTGTTTGTATGGTTGGTTCCAAGGTGTTTAACGGCTCGCCTCGCACCTGCGGTGCTCATTGCCTCATTGCCTTAAAGTGCTATGATTTAACGGCTCGCCTCGCTACACGATGCAATAGGCTTCACACACACGCCTGTAGGCAGGCAATTGCTATTCAATCTATTACAGTCAAAAAAGTGTTGTTTTATGTCACTGAGCACAATATAAGCTGTGAGCCTGACACAGGCAGGCAACTGAAATTAGATTACAGGAAAAAAATGGTTGTTTTCAATGTATGTTACACCACCAGGTATGAGTAGTGAAAATAAGCACAATATAAGCTGTTAGGTGTCAGCCTGTCACACACACACACTGGCAGGCAGGCATAGATTACACAAAAATTTTTTATAAAATAAAATAAATGATGTTCAAAGTTTCCTCAATGATAAAGTATAGGGGGCGAACCGAAAAGCGCATGTGTTCGCTGTGCGCGGCGGAAGCGAACATGCGAAAATCGACGCAAATAGTTATCCGGCGAACTGTTCGGGACATCACTAAATACAATACAATACACCCCTATCTAATATACATCCTCCTATCTAATATACAATACTATCTATATAAAATACATCCTATCTAATATTCATTCCCCAATCTATCCAATATACAATACGTGCTATCTCTATATAGCAACCCTAATTCTAAGCTAAAATAAAATCATTAAGACCACTTGCCTTTGAGATGTTTCTTCTGATCAGCAACCGAGGGTAAAAAAGATTTAAAAAATTACTATAACACGTTTACATAAAATAAATTAACATTATAAACATTCTAAATATTATACTTACCTTTCCAGCATGTCCCGTCCTTCTTCTTTTCCTCTTCTCCGGTGCGGCCCCTGTTAAAAAAAAAAACATAACATTTGTACACATAGATTAAACATAAAAAAAAGTAAAATAAACATAATCTACATTGTACTACCTCCCCGCGATGTCTCCCGGCCTCCTCGTCTTTTTCTGCCCCGGATGGGCCCTGGAAGCATCCGCGCTCTAAAAAGAAAATGTTAAAAACAACAACACACATCCGCACTCGCGGATGTCCCCAACGCTAATTAGCTTCCTATGGAGTGTTCCAGAATAAAATTGGCAATGACGGCTTCTGATTGGCTGAAAACGCTGTCTATCAAATTCAGCCAATGAGAAGACGCCAATGAGAAAGGGATACACCCCAAAATCCCACTCTGATTGGATAACGCACCTGTCAATCTTTATTTGAACCAATCCGAAGGCTTTATTGCCATCAGCGAATCACAATGGGATACATCCCCACACGGTGCTTGGCTGAAGATATCTGCGCCTTCCAATTGACTGTAATACTGATTGACATTGACAACAGCCAATGAGAAGGCGCAAATGCCTTCAGCCAATCAGTACGTGGGGGAGTATTCCATTGTGATTGGCTATTGTCAGTTCAACCAATCAGAATGCGCAGATGCCTCCAGCCAATCGCCCTGTGGGGGTGTATTCCATTGTGATTGGCTGAAGGCATCTGCGCCTTGTGATTGGTTTAAATAAAGATTGACAGGTGCATTATCCAATCAGAGTGGGATTTTTGGGTGTATCCCTTTCTGATTGGCTCACACATTGGCACCTCCTGATTGGGTGAATTTGATAGACAGCGTTTTCAACCAATCAGAAGGCGCCATTGCCTATTTTCTTCCGTAAAAGTCTCCGGGAGCCTCATTAGCATCGGGGATGTCCATGAGTGCTGATGTAAGTTCTTTTTTTTTTTTTTTTCAGGGCGGGGCAGAAAAAGGAGGAGGACGCCGGAGACATCGCGGGGGTAAGTACAATGTAGATTATGTTTATTTTATTTTGTTTTTATGTTTATGTATGTGTATTAATGTTATGTTTTTTTTTAACAGGTGCCGCTACGGAGAAGAAGAAAAGAAGAAGGACGGGGACATGCTGGAAAGGTGAGTAGAATATTTAAAATGTTTAGAATGTGTAATTATTTACTGTAAATGTGGTGCACTCATTTTTTTTTTTTCACTAGGTGGCTGATCTGAATGGACATCTGCAAAGGTAAGTGGTGTTAATTATTTTATTTTAGCTTAGAATTAGATTATTTTATATATAAATAGCATTTATTGTATGTTAGCTAGGGGGGTTTATATAGATAGCATAGCATGTATTGTATATTAGATTGTGTTATTTATTTAGATAGATTGGGGGATGTATATTAGATAGATAGGATGTATATTAGATTGTGTTATTTATTTAGATAGATTAGAGGATGTATATTATATAGATAGGATGTATATTAGATTATGGTATTTATTTAGATAGATTGGGGATGTATATTAGATAGGGTTGTATTGTATTGTATTTAATTGTATTGTATTGTATTATATTGTATGTATTGTATTATATTGTATGTATTATATGTATTTCCTTTTCAGGTGTGTAATGTTTTTTTTTCTGTAGTGTGGGGGGGGATTGTAATGTGTTTTTTTATTTTCTGTAATGCTCCTTTTTTATTTTTTGTGACTTAGGTATTTTTATTTATGTTATGGTATAACTAATCCAAAAATGGTGAACTTATGATTTCAATTAATATAATAAAAATATAAAGCTTGATTTTATTAAATAATTTAGAGTCTAAAATATTATATTTAATATGTCAAGGATAATAAGATATGCAATGTAGTTAATATCAGTCTGGTTGAATGTCTGGTCTTTTGGGTGATACACAACTACAGACATTCTCAGACGTACATAATGATGATTAAACTCTGGAGTCTTAGATACCTCATGAGACATCCTCTGAGATGTTCCAGTTTACTAATAAAAAACCCTTCTCTGAAAAGAAAAAGAGAGGAATAAGCTGGAGAAGGTAAGTTGGCAGCCCTTCCATGTTATAGTTTCTGTTAGAGAATTGGTATCACAACATCTGACTAGTGGATCCGGGAAAGAGGACTCGTGTGTCAGAGCAGGGGAAGAAGAAGAAGAAGAAGATGGGAGATATGTTCTGGGCTATTGTAGATGATATGTTATTAATTTTGGCCACAACTTAAGAAAATGTTGCAGTCATGAAACTAGAGTCTTGGCTCTGTTGGACCTATGGTGGGACCACTTCTATGGCTTATGCTTACACAAACTGTCAAAGACTTGTCAATTCATTATCTACAACTTGTCCCATCCATCTAGATTTTTCTTTTTATCACACATTTTTATCCTTCCTCTCTGGTCTTACCTTCTGTCCTTATTTATCTTTCCTTTCCTCCATCTCTCCCTTCTGCTCTCTTTAAAAACAGTTTTTTTCTACACTTCTCTCATCATTGTCTAATTTTTAACACAATATTTTCTTTTCTTATCCACAGAATTAGATAAAACAGACATATGCAGTCTAGAAAATGTCCTGGTCTATTAAAATATAATTGACCATTGAAAAGTGGTTTATATATGTGATGCTTTACTAGTAAAATCTACATCTTGAATAAAAAGGGCTATTATTTTAATAAGAAATGTGTTACTTTGCTTCATTATATTGCATGATGATTTTATTTCCCAAAAGACTCCATGTTTTATTGAGCAAAATAATCCTATAAAGATTAATATCAATGATTAGCTAGAAGTTTTAATATTTATTATTTGTTTTATTCCATATGTTATACCACACATGTATAATAACTCAGGATACTCTGTAGATGACCATTTGAAAACTCTCCATGGATCTCATGGTGCTCGTAAGTCATTGTGATTTATTAACTTTATTTTCTTAGCTTTGACGTAGAGATGTGCTAAGCCTCGTCCTTCATCATGTTACTGGGTAAAGTAATCACCTTCTCATCCCCTTTCTATTCAAGTGAACGGAAATGGTTACCAATCTGAAATGTTGTTGTTGTTTAGTTGTTCACTCGTCTTCAACTCTCCATGACCCTATGGACCACAGGACGCCAGCCATTTCGGTCACCCATTGCCATCCTGACCTCCCTCATGCTCATGTGGCATCAATGACTTCATTGCTTCAATTTCGTCATTGATCCATCTTTGCTGGTGTCTTAGTTGTGTGCCATCAATCTTCTCTAGGAAATCCTGTCTTCTCATAATATGGCCAAAAAATTTGAGCTTTAGCCTCATGACCAAACCTTACAGTGAAAAGTTCACCTTGATTTCTGCATTATTGATTGATTGGATCTTCTTGAAGGCCCAGGGACTCTAAGCAGTTTTCTGAGATACCATACTGATAAAAAAAACAACATACATCTAAAATTATGGAGAAACAAAATCACACCATGGTGACATATTTTATTCTGATGGGGGATTTCCAACCATCCCAGTCTGCAGGCTCCTATCTTCTTCCTGATTCTAATAATGTATCTCCTCACCTCTTGGTGGTAACACAACCATTCTTGTACTTGTCTACACGGATCATCATCTGCACACTCCCATGTAACTTCTTCCTGGGAATCTGTCTCTCATGGACATGGTCTTCCAGCACCATCACTCTACATAAGGATTCTTAGTACTTCATATTTATGGATAACACAATTTCTTTGTATGCTTGTAGAAAACACATATTCCTATATATGTCCATGATTTCTGCTGAGGTGTTTTTACTGGCAGCCATGAGTTATGACCGATATGTGCTATTTGTAAACCCTTGCATTATCCTGTGATCATGAACCATACTAGTCTGTGCTTTATTGGCTACCATATGTTGGATGTTGGGTTTCTTAGTAATTACACCTCATCTCATCTTATTGTCACAGTTATGGTGTTACAGATCCAATATAGTCAATCACTTTTTCTGCGACATTGTCACCAGTATTGAATCTATCTTGCAATGATACCTCAGCCATTGAGATTTTGACCCTTAGTGAAGGATTCAGTGTAGGTGTAGCCCCTTTTCTTCTAACCATTCACCTCTACCATGTTCATATATTAACAACATCCTTGAAGAATCCGTTCCAGCACAGGGAGGATTAAAGCTTTTTACACGTGTTCTCACATCTACACAGTGGTCATCATCTTCTATGAGACTCCATCTTCCTTCAATACCTGAAACCAAGTTCAAATAATAATTTAGATTTCAAAAAATATATTGCCCTCTTTAACACAGCAGTTGTTCCTTTAATAAACCCAGTAATTTACAGTTTAAAAAATTCAGATGTGAAATCAGCATTTAGAGGTCAGCTAAGACGTTGTAAAGTCATTGTTTAAGACAGTGGCTCTAAAAGCACATAACCAAAAAAAAATTATTTCTGGGCCAGGGTGGGACTTCCAACCAATGACCCTTCAGGGCTCTAAAGTGTATGTGAAGATCAAAGGACTTTTCTTCAGCCACAGATTATTTGTTTTCCTGATTCTTAGCACAATCTTCTAAGCTTCTCTTGTCACAAACTCCAGGACTTTTGGACTTTGGCGTCTGACCACTGGACCCTGATGGACATTAGCCACATATCCTGTTGAATCAAAGGGGTATTGTAATGTATATAAAAACCTTGTGAAAGACTTTACCACATGTTGATATGTTAAGTGATGTTTTCCCCAAGGCCTACTTGTATGCTCTAGGCCTCTTAGACCCTTTCCACCTGGTCATTTGAACCTAGAGGGCTCTGTGTCTTTTTTTCTTCATTTTCAGGGCCATTATTTTGCTTGTAGAGTGTGGCTCAGCATGTAACTATTGCATTAAGCTAAGGAAATGTTTATCCTACTCAAGTTGGATCTCATCCTTCCACCCAGTCATTTTGGCTCCAGGGGTCATATTATCTTATCAACCCATGCTGTGCCCACATCCTGACTGGAGTTAGCTGATAGCTGGGGCTGAAGACTCATCAGCACCCAGCTTAGGAGATAGACAAGCTGGCGCTTGGTCCATCATTTTTAAGTCATTTCTATTCCTTATACACAAAATTGGCATATGCACTCTAAAAAAAGTGTTGATCTAGTTGACTATTGAAAAGTTTTAAATGTCTCCTTTACATTATATTTTACTAGTGTACATCTTGAATAAAGTGAGCAAATACTTTTAATAATAAACAACTGTTATTTTTGCTTCACTACACTGCATGATGACTATATTTCCCAAAACACTCCATGTTTTATAGGGCAAAATAATCCTATAAAGATGAATATCAATAACTAACCAGAGTTTGTATTATTTATTATTTGTTATATTCCATATTTTGAACCACACATTTATAACTCAGGATACTCTATATATGTCCATTTGGAATCACTCCATGGAACTGATGGTGCTCGAAAGTCATTGTAATTTATCACTGTTACTTTGTTAGCTTTGAGGTACAGATGTGCTAAGCCTCGTCCATCATCATGTTACTGGGTAAATAAATCAATTTATTATCCCCTTTCTATTCAAGTGAATGGAAATGGTTACTAGTCTGAAATGTTGTTTAGTAGTTCATTCGTCTTTGACTCAACATGACCATATGGACCACCGGATGCCAGACAGTTCCATAAGTCAGTGTCACCCTGAGCTCCCTCGTGCTCACGTTGCTTCAATGACTTCATTGCTTCAATTACCTAATCTATAAATCTTTGCTGGTGTCTTCATTGTGTGCCTTCAGTCTTCCCTGGCATCTAAGGGATCCTGTTTTCTCATAATATGGCCAAAATCGGGTTTGGTAGACATTATACTGTATCTCATCTTATTGTCACAGTTATGGTGTTACAGATCCAATATAGTCAATCTATCGAACAATCCTTTTTCAATACATGAGATCAAGTTAAAATAATTGTTGAGAGTTAAAAAAATATGTTGAAAAGTCTGAGTATCAAGGCTACCCGGAAATGGCTAGTGCGTCAACGTCAATGTAGCGTGATGTGCGGACGGCGGGGGTGATGGCGTCCTAAGAGAAAAAGCATCTACTTCTCCTAACTCCCTCTACCTCCCTCTAACCTATGTGAGTCACGGCTGGCTCATTGGAGCGTGTATGGGCAGATAGTTTCTCCTATCGGTACGCACCTGGGTCTCCGGGGGGTCCAGTTTGTATGCTGACTGCATCCCTGCATAGACGACGTTCCCCGATGGACAGCGCTTCCTGGCACTGACACAGCATCACGGCGTGAGGACGCGAGGAGACTACGTGAGGACGGGAGGACGCCGTGGCTGTAACCACGCCTGGTGCATCACGCTGCAGTGTCCCTCTCTGCCTGCTATAGTGGTTCCCTGTACCCTGGGCAATTTTGTGCACTAGTCGGCTGCCCCCTGCTATTAAAACTGCACAGAAGTGTGAGGTGTGGAGGCTGAATACAGTGAGGAGGTAGGCAGCTATTACCTGGAGCCTACGGATTATACCTGTTCCCAAGCACCTGTATTCCAACGGGAGACTGCAACTACCTATGTGAGTCAATGTATACCTGTTGGGGGGGGGAAGACACATGTGTTTATAAATTATACCATATAAATACTGGCAGAAGCTGTCAAGAAGGCTTCCTGAGCAAACTACCTGTTAAACCAGGAGCTCTGGCCCCCCAATAAACGTGAGACATTTATGCAGGGTCAATTAATGTTGTGCTGGTAGGGGGCTTGGCCATACAACGCTGTCTTGGTGCTCCATGCAGGAGGGGATACATGAGACCCCCCAGGACTAATTCATATAATACAGAATCTTTACGCTGCACAAAGAGACGGTATATTTATATACGAGATACATATATTTGCACATATTGGTGTATATATGGTCAAGCTCTTGGTCTTTGACCCACACGTTCGCTTTTCCTGCCTCCCTCTCTTGCCCTATAGTATAAAGCACGTGGCCTACCCGTGATATACTTATTCCATACTTATAAGTTATAACTTGGCGTTAATATCTCATACAACATGCCAACAAAATTGAAATCAAGGGACAAAGCCAAAAATGAGCACACAAAGACACCATTAATGTTTTCACCAAGATATAAGGGCTCTGGCTCGTCTACTCGGACAGATCACACTATATCTAGTCCATCAATAATTGAGTCACCAGATAAAGCGTCACAGACTTCCAGATCGAAAAACTCGGGGGTGGAAGAAGAAGAAATCCTCACCTGTTCCAAAATGCAAGAGATGTTACAATCATTTCAGACGAATATAATCTCAGAGCTGACAAAAAAAATTGCGGATAATTCAGCTTTAATTAAGGAAGTGAACCAGAGAGTGGAATCCGTGGAAGATATATGCGATAACTTAATCACGGACAATAATAATCTGCTTAAATATACAAAGTTACTAGAGAACAGAGGATCTAACAAATAAGATATCTTCAATTGAAGACTGTAGCAGATTGAACAATCTCCGCCTGAGAGGCATCCCGGAAACCATACAAGATTGCGACCTGAAATCCTATGTGGAGAATTTTTTGGCGACCTTGGTCCCAAATTTCTCACCTAATGAGACTACTATTGATGTTATTCATAGAATTCCATTGGCGAAACATCTAGATAAGTCTATTCCTAGGGATGTTATAGCAAGAGTTCACTATCGTTCATATAAAGATGAGATTATGAAGGAGGCCTTTATTAAGCAAAAATTCTTATCTCCTTATGAAAATCTAAAAATATTTTCTGACCTGTCGGTATATACCTTATCTAGAAGACGAGAATTTAAGGAAATTACCCAAATTCTAAGACAAAAAGAAGTAAGATATAAATGGTCATCTCCAGTAAGCTTATCTGTTTATAAAGATTCTAAGTGGCACAGGATAAAATCTGTCCAGGAGGGGGTAAAAATGTTACAAACATGGAATTTTGAAATTAATCTTCGTGATTTAGAGGCTGGTCAGCCGAATTTAATTTCCAGTGAGCTCGCATGGCAAAAAAATTAGGAGATCTGGGGAGAGACAATGGGGTCGGGACGGGGGGAGGAAGTATGTTCCATCCCCGTTTCCCCCCCTATCATCTCTCCCCATTTCATTTATGCTTATTTTGGGGGGAGGAGATGTATGAGGGCGAATACTGGTAAAACTATGGTAAACTATCCAGAGTAATCAAAATGTCCATATATCCCCGCCATTGTCTTTATTTTGGTATGAGGACTATGTCCGGTCATTTTCTACCATCAGGTAGTTGTTTTGTAAATTGTAATGTTTCACGTTGTTTGTGTTCCCACCTCTGGTGGGAGGTTACAAGGGTTTGTGTGAGCATATTTAGGGTCCACAAATCACTCTATATCCTTCTAGGGTATGGGCTGTGTATTACAAAATTCTTTGCAGTGTGGGACAATTTTAGATGTTGGGAAATACCAAATATGATAATTAAGTCCATATGTTGGGATAATGTCAAAAGGAATAAAAATAATTTCTCATAATGTGAACGGACTAAACTCACCGACTAAAAGGAAAATTGCCTTTGTAAACTATATTAACATCAAAGCAGATATATTATGCCTTCAGGAGACTCACCTGAAGCAGGATTCTATCAAGTATCTAACTGAAAAACAATATTCCTTCCATATTCATTCAACTTTTAGAAGCAAATCTAAGGGAGTTTCTATCTTTTTTAATAGAAAGCTAAAAGTTTCGGAAGTATTCTCAAAAATAGATCCTCTAGGTAGATTCATAATTTGGTCGGGGTATGTGAATAATTCTTTACTAACTATTGCTAATGTATATTTACCAAACACAAATCAGATTAGATACTTAAAGACGTTCCTGAAAGATCTATATAAACTGAAGAGAGGGTGTCTTATTCTATGTGGTGATTTTAACATGATCAGAGATTCAAAGATGGATAAACAGAGAGACTACAAGATAAAATCGGAAGCCACAGAAATAAAAACTGCTCTAGATTTCTCTAATATTATAAATGATTTTGAATTATACGACATTTGGCGGGTCCTACACCCTAATTGTAAAGACTACACATTTTTCTCGCATCAATATAAATCCTTGTCACGGATAGATTATATATTTTCTGATGTACATACCCTAAAAACGATAGAGAAGTCAGATATTATTTTAACACCCTGGTCAGACCATAGCATGAATAGTATTAACCTAGTGGTCTCTCAGGCTGTAAAAACAACAAATAGATGGAAAATTAATCCAATATTATTTAAAAATGTTGATAATCTCAATGCAGTGAAAAAGGATACCTTAGAATTTTTTGAAACAAATAAAGACTCCGTGACCTCCAGTAAGACACTATGGTGTTCTTATAAAGCCTATATTAGGGGTATCCTAATTTCCCGGATGGCAAACCTAAATAAGCAAAGGGGAAAACCCCTAAAAACTCTATATATTGAAATAGAGAAATTACACCAGCTCAATAAAAAATGCCCAAATACAGTTTTATGTCGTGAAATAATAACTGTAAACAACCAAATTAATCATATTTTACAAACTCAGGCAGATAACCTTCTTTGGAGAGTACAACAATCGAAATTTCTATTTGGTAATAAAACTGGCAAAATTCTCGCAAATAGGTTAAAGAAACAACGTAATAATAACAGGATCACAAACTTATTAGATGATAAGAAAAACGTTCATATGAACCCTGACAAAATCGGGAGCTTTTTCGTGAGTTTTATGAGAAATTATATAACCTAGACAAGGACGTCAACTTTGTAAAGCCTGATATGATAGATATCAATATCTTCCTAGATAAGATCAAATTCCCTAGGATCTCTGACCAAGAATTGATAGATCTAAACAGGGAAATTTCGGATGAGGAAATTATTAAAGTAATAAATTCTGGTAAAACAAATAAAGCACCGGGGCCCGATGGTTTTGACCACTTGTTCTACAAGATTTTTCAGTTAGAACTTACACTGGTTCTGCATAGCTTATTCAATGAAATTAAACAATCAGGGCATATTCCGCTAGAAATGACTGAGACTAAAATAATAAATATTCTAAAAGAAGGGAAGAATCCTGAAGAACGCAGCAGTTACAGACCAATATCTTTAATAAATATAGATGTGAAACTGTACTCTAAAATCTTGGCAAACAGATAAAAAAATATTATGGTTAATCTGATCCACCCTGATCAATCCGGGTTTATCCCCGGACGTCAGTCATCAGACAATTCCAGAAGACTTCTGAATTTGTTATCTTATATTAGGGATAAAGACATATCGGTAATGTTTTTATCACTAGATGCTGAGAAAGCTTTTGATAGAGTTAATTGGGAATTTTTACAGTGCGTACTGCTGAGATTTGGTCTGGGGGATTTCGCTTCTATGTCTGTTAAAGCCCTCTACAGAAACTCCTTCTCACTAGTTGTTAATCCGGAATTTGAATCAAAACAATTTAGTATCGGGAATGGTACCCGTCAGGGATGCCCTCTGTCCCCACTCTTATTTATATTATTCATGGAACCACTAGCAATATACATACGACAGTGTAAGGACATTAAAGGTATTTGTATAGGTAAAGAAGAGTTTAAATATATGGCCTACGCAGATGATATCATAATAACCGTAACAAATCCGCTACACGCCTGCTATAAACTTCAAGAAATAATTGAGGAGTTCGGGAGGTTATCCTATTTTAAAATAAACCACTCAAAATCAGACACATTAACAAAAGGGATAACAAACGAAACCACAAAGAAATTGAGGGAAGTCTTTTGTTTTAATTGGGACTCCAAATATATAGTCCATTTAGGTATAAGATTTTCTATTAGAGTGGATAATATTCTTAAAGACAACATTAATGAGGTGATGAAGCGAATTAGACCCACACTAACGGTCTGGACCCATTATAATCTTTCTTGGTCGGCTAGAATAGCTTCAATCAACATGAATATTCTTCCCAAAATTACATATTACATGCGATCCATACCTGATATTTTAGCTAATAGCTATTTGAAGTGTATTCAGGACCAATTAGATAAATTTCTATATTTATAAAAAAAAACGAGGATCCAGAAAAGTATAACATACAAAAAATTTATTAAAGGGGGTTTAAACGCACCAAGTCTAAAAGACATTCACATAAGATAATCATGGCCCAACTCATTTGTTGGAATATCGCCAATGATAAGCCTAGATGGATAATCTTGGAAGAAGCACTGATGGAGGATCTCCCTATTCAACTATTGCTCTGGCTCCCTGCTTATACCAAAACTATGACTAGCAATCTCCCCAAAAATCTTCGCGCTATGGTAAAACTGTGGTATAAAGTTAGACAAAAGATGCAAATATTTAATATACCATCAATTGCGGCTCCCCTTGAAATCTTAAAACCTAAGGCACAATGTTCCGTAATAAAGCTATTACTTGATCAGGGCCTTAGTAATATTTCCCATTTATATAACAATGGCAACTTCCTAACTCTACAAGCATTACAGTTAAATCCGGAGTTAAAAAAACTAAATTGGCTAAATTATGTTAGTCTCAAGCAAAACCTGTTGGCAAGTGGGTTTATATTATCTGGGGTGAATACACCGACTAAATTAGAAGAACTTATTTTAAAGGGAAAAATGTCACATATCATATCAAAATGTGGTAGTATTATAGATGACCTCACTCCTTTTACTAAAAGTTTAGGGATTAAAGGCTGGGAAACGGATTTAGGGATCAATCTGGAAGACATTAACTGGCGGGATATCCTTAAAACCACAAAAAAATCCTCTGTTAACGCATCGTATACAGAACTGTATTTTAAAATTATTTACAGATGGCACCTAACACCAGTTAAAATGGGGAAAATCAATCCAGAGGTAACTGACCGATGCTGGAAATTATGTGGCTCAAGAGGTACTGACTATCATATCTGGTGGGACTGTATTAAACTACAGAAGTGGTGGATAGATATCTCCCAACTAATATCTAAATTGCTTGATATTTTTTTGTCCCCCCAAGTAGCAATTCTGCACATGAACATAGAGAAAATATCTCCTACTGATAGATACTTGATATGCCACATTTTATTGGTGGCCAAATATCTTTTAGTAAAATACTGGAAGCAACCCAAGACTCCTACAATTTACGAACTACGTAATCTTGTTCATATAAATAGAGAATTAATGCAGAATCGTTACGACACTTTCTCGGCGGGCTACGCCAGTCATTTTAGTTGGTCGAAATGGGATGATTATATGGAGTATATATAATGTCTTTTAGTTTCCCATCCGGAGGTTAGGATGTCTCCTTTTGAGCAATATTGTTTCCCTTTATTTTTTTTATTTTTTTTTCTCTCTTTTATAGATATGCACGGAGTGTTTAGAGATTGAATAGCTAGGTAATGTTCTCACACTGAAATCTAAATAATGGAGTTTGTATTTGATGCCCTAGTTATCAATTAAGGCACACTTGTTCTTGTTTATGTATGTTTTGTAAGAAAAAAAAAAAAATATGTTTATCTCTTTAACATAGCATTAGTCCCTTTGATAAACCCAGTTATTTACAGTTTGAAGAATACAGATGTGAAATCAGGATTTAGACGTGAGCTAAGATGCTGTAAAGTCATCGTGTTTAAGACGGTGGCTTTAAATGTACGGAGCCACAACCATTTTTTTTGGAGCCAGGGTGCGCCTGTGACCCCCACAACCAACTGCCCTTCAGAGCTCTAAAATGTATGCAGAGATAAAAGGACTTTTCTTCAGCCGCAGAATATTTGTTCTCACAATCATCTAAGCTGTCCTTGTCATGGGATAAGTAAAGCATAAAAACGGAGATTTCGTGACAGAACAAAATGGCTGGTCTTATGGACTAGCCAGTCTGTGTACCTAAACGTTTGGCTTAAATAAGCCTCAGGACCGTTTCTGTTTATCCCATGCATGCTTACATTTTTTTACTGTTTGACTCCACCTGGAAGATTGATCAACTTATCTACTGTCCTTTCTGTAATAGTACTTTCACACATTAACAATACATTTTCCAACTTCACATGGTGACCTTATATTCTTGGATTCCTCTTTTTCCTGAAGACACTTTCATCTTGAAGTGTATTAAATCCTTTGATATGTTTGCAGGTTTATCTCATATCTCCTCTCCCCCTTCTTCTCTTTAAAGTGTATTAGGGTCATGATGTTTATCCTTATAAGTTTGGACTTTTATGCAAGTTATAATATTAAACTTAAAGCACTATTGAAGTTACATTTTTACACAATGTTGTTTCAAGGTGACTGAAGAAATAACAAGTAATGTTAGAAGAAAAAAAAGTCTTAAAATGACCCAATGTAAAATAATAAATATAATAATTTAAATGATTTATTAAATGTTATATTAATGGGGTGTGATGGTTCAATTGGAGTAACAAATATTAATATTATGAAACTAGTAGGGACAATGGATATTGTAAGAAAATTGTGAATGGTAAAATAAATAAAAGAAACAGAGAGAAAAAAATAAATAAAGAAATAGACACAGTTTTTTCTCTAGGAACAAGGATAATTAAATAGAGAGTAGGAGAGTAGAAGAAAGTAGCTGAGATAAGGTGATCATTTGAATCATTGTATTCACTATGTGTATGATACAGTATCATTACTTTGTATCTTTGATCTTGGGAGGATCTAAATGTGTGTTTGGGGAACCTGACTGTTACATGTATACTAGACCATGTATTTCAGATGATGGCCCTGGGACTGAGTACTGATTCCTGAGGATCTCCATTTACCTCATTAGTCCAATCTGAGTATTTTCCATTTACCACAATCATTAATTTATTATGATTTAATTAGTGTTATCTCCCAGCCATTGATTGCTTTCTACATGTAGATAATTACTGCAATTTCTATTTATTTATTTTGTACAATAGTCTCCCTTTAAGTTACTGTGCCAAAAGCCGCTGTGGAGTCCAACAAGACTACATTTACTGAATTCCCCAGGTTTAAGGCTTTACGGAAAATACAATTAATTTGTGATGACCTAACCCACAAAATTCTGTCTTTTATCCTACTTGTTAGCCTTTTCATAGGAACATATTCAAAAATATAATTATTTAGAGACACTCAAAGATCTATAGTTGCTTAGAATTTCTTAGGGTTCCATCTTAAATGGACATGGAATTCATATATATATATATATATATACATAAAATATACTCAAAAGGTCCACACCATAAGCTGGGATCCCGCCCCACTCTTATTATAGGCAGTAACCTTGAAACAGCTGTACGCAGGTAGGATTCCCAGCTTGTGTATAATCCAACCTTGGTTTTGCATAAAAGCTGTGTAAAGGAAGCCATGTTTAAAATGGTTTATGGATTGAAGAGCGAGGCATTTGTGGGCATATTTGCATGTCCCTGCTTACCTTCCCAGAATGCAGTGTAATAACTGTTCTAAGCTGACACTAAAAAGAACTATACCTCTTAATAAACCATTAAATCTAAACTAAGCCCCCTCTACACTAACCTATTAACACCTACAGTACCTACCCATTAATACACCCCCAACCCCACCCGATTTTTGAGTGCTGACTTTGACTCATTTCAGCTGACATTGGAGCCTCCACCTCTGAAAATGCGGCCACTCGCCTTGCAAAGCGTGAAGACGTCTTGCAGTTTAACCACTATTATATGTGATATATATATATATATAATATAAGTGTTTTGATGTGATATATATAACTGAAAGGAATGTTAGAGTAAAAGGATAAGAAGTAGCATCAGGAAATGGAGGATGGGTGTGGTGGCATTGGGAACTTGAATGGGAAATTTGGGAAGGTTAAATTAAATAGGAGGAAAATGGGAAGCAATAATGAGAAAGATTAAGAGAAGAAACATCAGGAGATAGAGGATGGGTGTGATGGTATTAGGGAAAGTAAATAAGTCATTAAATCGGGAGATAAATTGGAAGCAATAATGGACAAAGGTTAAGGGGAAAAGATGGAGAGATATGTTCTCATGGTAAACCCCTCATTCAAACAAAAGCTTTTTATCTTTTTTCCATTTATATTAAATAAGTAATCGATCTACTTGCGATATCATACATGAAGCAAAAACGTTTTATTCTGTCTATACAGTAGATGCATTCCTTCTTTCTCTATTATTGGTAAAATGTAGAGCCACTACGAGTTTGCTCTCTCTTCCTTTCTTCCATGTTAAGTTGAGTGTCCATGGGTAGAACTTGGGACTCCATTTATTTATAATATGGCCTCAAATTGTAACTGGCGTAACTGGCTTTGACTTTGGTATCATTTCTATTTCTTGCTCGCAAACATATGGAGATGTGTACACTTGTAACAGTCAGGGTCCCCCAAATACATGGTACACTGGGCGCCATGTCGAAAATATGTCTAGGGAGAAATGCAGCCAGAACTGTAGGAGGAGACCTCCAAAGTGATAAGATGGGGTGCAGTCTGGTAAAACTGAAATATACATATTACAGTATGGAGGAGTGGCTGGAGAGTCCGTGATATTAGCCAGGTACTCTCTCATGCTCAGTGCACCATGGATCACTCTCCAACTCAAGTCCTCGGTTGGGTGTGAAACCAAAGAGGAGAACTGGATACAATGAGCGTCATTTAATTCGGCCTCTCCAAGTCGTTGGATGTAGGTTGCAAGTCTGCAGGACTTCTGTGTACCCACAGCTTCCGGAAGTTTTGGTGTTATACATTTGTCCAGGCCCTCAAGTACCGGCCTGATAGCGCATGTCGTAAACCATGCTATCTAACATAGCATTTGCGGGCTTGAACATTATGAATCACGCAAGGCCATACCTCCCAATTGTTAAGCTTGATGGAGTGGGCTTGATGGAATGGTTTTCGAGGTGGAATCGGAGCAATTGAATAGCATTTTGCCATGAAAGATCAAAGGTTTGAAGGGACATTTACTTGCGATTTGAACCATCGCAGGCCAGAGCCCGTAACTCGATCCGAGCCCGCAAAATGACGCCAATTGAATAGCAAAGCAACTTGCGGGCTCCATTTCCAAGCTCGGATCTCCTGAAAGCCTCAATTGCATGAGGCTCAATATTCTTAGAGGAGCCGAGCTAGGATCTATAAAGTGACAATTGTTTCCTTGGTTTGGTCAGTGTATTTGTCTGGACCTTTAACAAGTGGACCACCTGGTGGGGGAATTAGTTGAGAATAAGAAGAACTATACTTTTTCCTTTTAACACAATACATTGAATTTTAGGCCTTTTTAAGACTTATTATAGTTCAACATTTTCAAAAAAAAATCCCATTAAAATGTTGAATAAAAAATGAAATCTTAACTATTCTGTTTAGAATTTTATTCCACAATATTATCTAATAAATCAACATTACCAAATCTATAACCATTTTGTCAAACCATGGTTAGAACTGGTAAGGACAACCGTATCTTAATTTGGTGGCCAACACATTCACTAATAGAGTAAAAACTGTAGCTTATACGTCATAAATACAAATATTTTTACAGAATTTGTTAAAACTCTGACTATAAATAGAGGCATTCATTTTATCTTTCTTACATGAGTTCCTGAGGGCTGTATCATGAGGGGGTGTTTATAATATATCAGTTGAGGGAGGGTTAGGATATTGTAGAGACGGATATTGCAACTAACACCAAGAATCTTTGACATCTTAAGCCAAGAAGAAAACATTGTCCTTCAAAAGATGTAAGCCCTGATCTCAAGATATATAAATGACCCTCTCCCACACATGTCACCAAAGTATCATGCATGACTCCAGGGTCCAGCAGAGGCCTAAACTTATATTTTATGTTCTAATTAAATAAATGATTGTGACATGTTGCTGCTTTATTATGTTTTTAGAAAATCTCAAAGTCTGATTGCTTTTATCTTGGTGGTCAAGTAAAGAGATTTATTGGTTTCATCTTGGTGGTTGAGTGGTCAAGTAAAGAGCTTTATTTGTTTTCTCTTGGTGGTCAAATGGTCAAATAAAGAGTTGTATTGCTTTCCCTCTAATTAGGATCTATGTCAGTTTTGTTTTTATCCTAATTCATCAACAAGTACTGAATGGATCACCAAAAGGGATTTCTGTACTTAGGTGGAGAGCCAGAATTTGGAGTGATGAGGTTGGTTTTTAGAAATGGGTATATAATGTAGGTTATTTCACAAAGAGCCTTTTTTATCAATATTTTGGCTCAAGGACACTGTGAGCTATACCATGTAGTGTCACCCAACACGGTAAGGTTATAGCAAAGAGGTCAGACAAATTGTGGTCCATTGGAGAAGGAATTAGAAACCCACTCCAGTATCTTTGCCAAGATTACCTGAGACGTATCAATAGATGTGTCTGGAGTGTTGTGGTCCATAGCGTTGTGGAAATCCATACACAAGTGATTGACTAAACAACAATCTCAATTTCAAGAGATGGAGAAGTGATAAGGGCATCTTGATTGAGTGAGGAAACATAGAAAGGGTGATGAAATCAGTGGTAAGAACTAATGTAGAGAAATGGTCTTCAACAGCAGGGACTGAAACTATTGGTAAGACTGTATCTGCTAATCCTCTAGAAAAAAACAGGGATGGAAGTCCCCATTCCAAATCCCCTTTAATATGTACAATGGACAACTCACTCAAAAAGGGACATTCCCATTTCAGATGCCACAGATATTGGCACATATTGCAGTTCAACTCTCACGCCAGCCTCCTCCATTCATTTGGGCTTGACTGGTGGTTTTGGAGCCAAGGAAAACTATGGTGAGGGATTTCCCTTCTGTACAATGCTTCATTCCTGCTGGGAAGCACTAATCTAGGTAGCCTAACTAGTTGAAGAACACTAGATAGATGAAGATCTATCACTTCTCCCTGTATCTCCCTTAACCAGTCCATCAAGCAACCAGCCTCTACAGTGGTGGGTCATAGGTCTTGGACCAAGGCTATCATTGCTGCAGGGGAGCAGTACAATTACCTGGACAGCCTCCTCAATGGAGTGGAACTTGTGTACCTTAAACACATATAACAAGCATGGTGGAGATTACACAAGCTCCCCATGTGAGCATTCAGTACCCCGGGCCAGATCCCAGAATTACTTCCTCTAATATTAAGAAGTCACCCAGTTTCTGGCCAGCAACCCATTGTTTAACTTGTTTGATATAGGCAATAGGCAGGTAGAATGTGATTGTTCTCCTACTAAGCAAGTCAACCAGGTGTCAGATCAAGTCCTTGGGCCCCATCCAGTTGAGCAGACACTGCAGCTCAAAATCTTGCAGAAAGTTGGCAAAGTGCCTGCATCATCATCAAATCACTAAAAGTTACCCTGGGGCTCCTTCCTAGGTGGTGGATCAGAATAAGCAGAGCTCTGGCTGTGACATCCTAACTAACTGGATTGCTCTCTAGTGAACTCTCTAGCCTTTTTCAGAATAGGCAACCCAGCGTAAAACCCTTTAGCAAAGGATAGGAAAGACTTATAACTGGGTTCTTCATTGGGGCATCCCCTTAGCCCGCACAAACCATTGATCCTCATCCAGTTAGTGCAGCTTTGCTACAATGGCATTCAGGTTTTTGGGGATAGGCAAATAAACCCCATGCTGAGCTCATCATACTGGGCCATCTTCACTTTTACGTGGCCAGCAAATTAATTAACTCCACTGGTTAGTTCCTCTTCTCTGTGGGTTTGCGTGTATTGGTGCTTGGGCTACCTGGAATGAGGCCTGTCTTGTGACTTTTCATATACAGTACATAACGCCAATGTAAGTTAGTGTTTCAAGCTACTAAAAAATACACATATTAACGTTTCAAACTTCAGCAACCTGCAAAAACACAGCTTGTCACCTCATGATTCTCCCCATTAAAGCTGTCATCACATATAACTCAAAAAATATATATTTGCTTTTCATTTACAGCAAAATATCTAAAAAAATTAAAGCTCTAAGTACACTTAATTTATAAATGATGTATGTTGTATATGTTACTGCACTTTTGGCCAAACAAAGATATGAAGATCCAAAGACCTTCCTGCATCTCCAGAACCTCTTCTTTCTCCAGATGTTCTAACAGCCATAAAAGAGATTAATAAAAAGGTAGAATCACTCCTCTGGTTCGATTAACATGGCTATTAAACACATGGACTTTCCAAAACCCTGGACCCATGGTGGTCAACAGATCCCCAAAGCACTCCTAAGGATATCATAATAAAAGACTAACCCCTTAGGTCCTGATGTCCTGTACTCCCACCTCAGGTGAAATGCTGCATGTGTTTTAGGTTATGTTTAAAACTAGAGATGTTGCGAATAGCTCGCCAGCGGACTGTTTCCGGCGAACATAGCATGTGCGCGTTCGCGGCAAACTGCGAACATATTCGATATTCGACCCGCCCCCTATACTTTATCATTGAGCAAACTTTGACCCTGCAACTCACAGTCAGCAGACACATTCCAGCCAATCAGCATCATACCCTGCCTTCCACACCCTTCTACCTCATGGACAGCAGCCATTTTGGAATCATAGCTAACTTGCAGTCTTACTGAGAGGAGGCTGAGTGTAGTTAATATTGCATCAATAGGGAAAACCATAGCTATGCTACTGTACACAGTGTGCAATACAGTCCTGAAGGACTCTTTTGATCTCTGCTGCAAGGACACCCCTGTGTCTCTTCCTCCCCTTATCATCATCCTCCCCTCACCTTAGCACCCAACCCTAACACCCCTCACACTTATCTATAAGACCCATCAACCTAACACCTAACCCTAACACCCTCACACTTATCCCTAAGACCTAACACCCCCACACTTATTCCAACATGCCTCACACTAACACCCCTTACACTTATCCTTAACACCCCTCACCCTAACACCTAACCCTAACACCCCTCCCACTTATCCCTAACACCCCTTACCGTAACCCTAACACCCCTCACACTTATCCCTAACACCTAATTTTAACATCCCTCACCCTAACACCTAACCCTAACACCCCTTACCCTAACACATAACCCTAACACCCCTCACACTTATCCCTAACACCCCTCACCCTAACCCTAACACCCCTCACACTTATCCCTAACACCTAACCCTAACATCCCTCACCCTAACACCCCCCACACTTATCCCTAACACCCCTCACCCTAACACTAACACCCCTCACACTTATCCCTAATGCCCCTCACCCTAACCCTAACACCCCTCACACTTATCCCTAACACCCCTTACCCTAACCCTAACACCCCTCACACTTATCCCTAACACCTAACCCTAACATCCTTACACTTATCCCTAACACCCCACACCCTAACACCAACCCTAACATCCCTTACCCTAACACCCATCACACTTATCCCTAACACCCCTTACCCTAACCCTAACACCACTCTAACTTATCCATAACACCCATCAACCTAACACGAAACCCTAACATTCTCACACTTATCCCTAAGACCTAACACCCCACACTTATTCCTAACACCCCTCACCCTAAAACCAAAACCCAATACCCCTTACACTTATCCCTAACAGCCCTTACCCTAACACCTAACCCTAACATCCCTTACCCTAACACCCATCACACTTATCCCTAACACCCCTTACCCTAACTCTAACACCCCTCACACTTATCCATAACACCCATCAACCTAACACCTAACCCTAACATTCTCACACTTATCCCTAAGACCCAACACCCCTCAGACTTATTCCTAACATGCCTCACCCTAAACCCCTTACACCTCTCCCTAATATCCCTCACCCTAACACCCTCACACTTAGCCCTAACCCCCTCACCCTAACCTAACCCCCTCACCCTTATCCCTAACACCCCTTACCCTAACACCCCTCACACTTATCCCTGTGTATCTTCCCCCCTTATCATCAAGGGAGGGGGGAGGATGATGAGGGAGGGGGGAAGAGACACAGGGGAGGATGATGAGGGAGGGGGTAAAGAGATACAGGGGAGGGTGATGATGAGGGAGGGGAAAAGAAACACAGGGGAGGATGATGAGGGAGGGGGGAAAGATACACAGGGGAGGATGATGATGGAGGGGGGAAGAGACACAGGGAGGATGATGAGGAGGGGGTAAAGAGATACAGGGGAGGATGATGAGGGAGGTGGGAGGATGATGAGGGGGGGATGAGACACAGGGGAGGGTGATGAGGAAGGGGAGAAAGAGACACAGGGGAGGATGATGAGGGAGGGGGTAAAGAGATTCAGGGGAGGATGATGATGGAGGGGGATGTTAGGTTATTTATGCCCTTTATGGATTACAACCAGACTCTGCATCAACTATGTAATTTTCCGTGGGAGTTTTGACATGGATTCCCCTCATGCATGCCACAGTCCAGGTGTTAGTCCCCTTAAAACAACTCCATCACTATTGTGGCCAGAAAGAGTCCCTGTGGGTTTTAAAATCCGCCTGCCCATTAAAGTCTAAGGCGGTTCGCCGGGTTCGCCGGTTCACGAACATTTGCGGCGGTTCACGTTCGTGGTTCGCGAACCGAAAATGTTATGTTCGCGACATCACTATTTAAAACATATGCTAGCTAAAAGTGTGAAATGTGCCCCTGGTCACTCAATTCTCCTAACCAATCTCACTTTGACGCAATGTAGGTTAGTATGCCCAAGGGAAGTCTGGAGAGAGATGGCTTGTGTTTCCCTCTCTTCCCTTTCCCTGCTTCTGTTTTTGGGATGTCCTCCAATCAGCACTTAACAATCTGTAAGCTGGTTGGTGGAGAGTTGAACAGGCCGACCTGGAACAGACCCTGATTGGTCCATGTAAGTTTGGGGTGGGGATTAAAAGCCAAAAAAGATGCCCAAGATATGTCTGCATGTGTGTTATTGTTTTATTGTATAGGAACAGTGTATAAAAATAGAGACCCAAGAATAAAGATGATGCTCTCTCGTCGACACATAGACTGGTGTGTTTCATACAGAGGGAAGGCTTTTATTATTTTATTCTATAAAGACATTTTGCAAGCTGACCTGAACCCTTGTAACTTGTCCTGAGAAGAAGAAAATGGGAGCAACCCTGTTGATCTATGGGTAGGATTGTGTATCGTTAGTCCTTTTCCAGCCCATTGAAGTGGCAAATCAGGGCCAAAGTCATGTAAATTTTAGGGGTTTCTAAGATATATTTTCAAATTTATTTTAAGCTAACTAATATAAGAGGCATCTTATGATTTCAATAAATATAATAAAAGAAAAAAATATCACATTTGATTCTATTTAATAATATTGACTCTAATATATCTAAATATGGTTAAGGATACTAAGATATTCAGCAGAGTTAATATCAGTCTGGTTGAATGTCTGGTCTTTTGGGGGATATACACAAATACAGACATACTCAGACTACACATAATGATGATTAAACTCTGGAGTCTTAGATACCTCATGAGACATCCTCTGAGATGTTCCAGTTTACTGATAAATACCCTGCTCTGAAGAGAAATAGAGAGGAAGAAGCTGGAGAAGGTAAGTGGGCAGCCCTTCCATGTTATAGTTTCTGTTAGAGACGTGGTATCAAAACATCTGACTAGTGGATCCTGGAGAGAGGACTCGTGTGTCAGAGCAGGGGAAGAAGAAGAAGACGGAGATATGTTCTGTGCTATGTTCTTAGCATCAGCCAACAATTTTTATAAAATCTTGCAGTTATGAAACTATAGTCTTGGCTGTGATGGACCTTTGGTTGGACTACTCCTATGTCTTGTGCTCACATAACCATCCCTAGATTTGTCAATTCATTATCGTTAGCATAGTTATCAATTCATTATCTGCAACTAGTCCCATCTATCTCATATTTCTTTTTATCACACATTTTTATCTTTCCTCTCTTATCTTCTGTCATTGTTTATTTTTCTCTTTCCTCCTTCTCTCCATCCTGCTCTCTTTAGAGACTGTATTTTGTACTTTTCTCAATCATTGTCTATTTATTTAAAACAATATTTACTTTATATTATGTTTTACCAGTGATATCTACATCTTGTATAAAAGGAGGTAATATTTTTAATAATAAATAAATGTTGTTTTGCTTCACTACACTGCATGATGATTATATTTACCAAAACACTTCATGTTTTATAAGGCAAAATAATCCTATACAGATTAATATCAATAATTAACTAGATGTTTTATTATTTATTATTGGTTATATTCCATATTTTGTACCAAACATTTATAATAACTCAGGATTCTCTATAGATGTTCATTTGGAAACACTCCATGGATCTCATGGTGCTCATAAGTCATTGTAATTTATTAACTTTGTTGGTAGCTTTGAGATACAGATGTGCTAAGCCTCGTCCTACATCATGTTACTGGGTGGAATAAACAACTTTTCATCCACTTTTTATTCAAGTGAACAGAACTGGTTACCAATCTGAGAGGTTGTTGTTGTTTAGTTATTCAGACGTGTTCCACTCTCCATGACCCTATGGACCACAGGACTCAAGACATATCTGTCAGCTACTGCCACCCTGAGTTCTCCAAATAAATTGTTCATTGCTTCAATGACCTTCTCTATCCATCTTCTCTGTTTTCACATTCTTCATGTGCCTTTAGTCTTTCATGGAATCAGAGTATTCTCTAGAAAATCCTGTCTTCTTATGATATCAACAAAATATTTGAGCTTTAGCCTCATGATCAAACCTTCTAGGGAACAGTTTGACTTGATTTCCTGCAGTATTAATTAATTGAATCTTCTTGCAGTCCGAGTGACTCTAAGAAGTTTTCTAAGATATCACACAAAAATGATGATAAGCCTTAGCAGATTATACATCTTTAATTATGGAGGAAGAAAACCACACCATGGTGACATATTTTATTCTGAAAGGGATTTCCGACCGTCCCAGTCTGCAGGCTCCTATCTTCTTTCTGATTCTAATAAGTTATCTTCTCACTCTTGGTGGTAACATGACCATTCTTGTACTTGTCTGTCTGGATCATCATCTTCACACTCCCATGTACTTCTTCTTGGGGAATCTGTCTCTCATGGACATGTCTACCAGCACCATCACTCTACATAAGACTCTTAGTAACTTCATATTTATGGATAACATCATTTCTTTGTTTGCTTGTAGGACACATATTTTCATATATTTGTCCATTACTTCTGCTGAAGCGTTTCTATTGGCGGCCATGAGTTTTGATCGATATGTGGCTATTTGTAAACCATTGCATTATCCTGTGATCATGAACCATACAGTCTGTGCTCTGTTGGCTACCATATGTTGGATGTTGGGTTTTTTAATAATTACACCTCATCTCATCTTATTGTCACAGTTATGGTGTTACAGATCCAATATAGTCAATCACTTTTTTTGTGACCTTGTGCCTGTGTTGAATCTGTCTTGCAATGATGTCTCTGCCTTTGAGAGATTGAACCTCATTGAAACACTCAGTTTAGGTTTACCTTCCTTTCTTCTAACCTTCAACTCCTACATGTTCATTATTAACAACATCCTGAAGATCCGTTCCAGCACAGGGAGAATTAAAGCTTTCTACACATGTTCCTCACATCTCACAGTGGTCATCATTTTCTATGGAACCATCTTCTCTCAATACATGCTACCAAGTTCAAATAATGGTTTAGACTACAAAAAATATGTTTCTCCCTTTGACACAGCAGTTGTCCCGTTAATAAACCCAGTTATTTACAGTTTGAAGAATACAGACGTGAAATCAGCATTTAGACAACAGATAAAATGTTGCAAAGTCTTATTTTAAAGCAATGCCCCCTAGAAGCTCCATTTCACAACTTTTTTTTGGGGGGGGGCAGGGTGGGACTTCTCTTACCCCCAAACCAATGGTCCTGTAAGGCCCTAATGTTTAGGTGAAGATCAACAGACTTTTCTTAAGCCACAGACTACTTGTTTCCCTGATTGTTCTCACAATCATCTAAGCTGTCCTTGTCACGATCCCTAGGACATTTGGACTTTTAGATCTGGTGAATGGACCGTGATGGACATTAGCCAGTTGAATCAAAATTATATTTTAATGTATATAAGAACATTGTGAGATACTTTACCACTAGTTGGTTTGTTATATGATGGTTTCCCCCAAGCTCTGGTTGTATGTCCAAGACCCCTAAGGCCCTTTTCTACCAGGTCATTTAAGCATAGAGGACTCACTATCTATTTTCCATTTTATGACCAATATTTTGTTTTGAAATTGTGTTTTAGGATGTAACTATTGCATTAAGTTGATAAAAATATTACCCTTCTTCGCTTAGACCCCCAACCCCGAATCCAGACGTTTTGGCTCCAAGACTCATATTATCTTATCAACCCCTGCTGTGCCCACACCCTCACTGTAGTTAGCTGATAGCTGGGGCTGCAGACTCCTTTGGACCTAGTTGGGGAGATAGACAAGCTGGCGTCTGGCCCTTGGAGCCTGTGCTAGCCCATGTGGGGGTAATTAAAAGTGGCAGAAGGTGAGAAACTTGTGTTTGTTTAAGGAAGTGACCTACTGCTGCCAGGTGCAGTGCTGGACTATGTAAGTGTACCATTGGTATATTTTATGTTAGAAATGTCTAAAAAGGAGGCCCAATGGAAGATTGTGCTCTGTTTGGGACACGTATGTATGGTGTGTTAAATACTTATTATTTTTACTGAGCTAAGCTCTGCGCTAAGCTGTCTAAGCTATACATATTAAGGTCATGATGTTTATCCTTATAAGTGTTGTCTTTCAGACAAGCTATAATAAAGCACTATTGAAGTCACATTTTAGAGAAAAAAAGTCTAAAAATAATCAAATGTACACAAAAAGTAAACAAATGCGTAAATATCCTTAGCATCTTTCTGCAAGAATATACTTATTATGTATTTTTTGTAAATTAAATAAATTCTTCAACATTTTTTAACTGTGAAATTAATGGGATATGGTTCAAATGGAGAAAATGTGCTAATACTATAAAACCAGTAGAGACAATGGATATTGAAGTGTAAAGAAAAAATAAAGAAAAAGAAAAGAAAAAGAGCAATTAAAGAATTATGCAGTTAGATTTAGGTTTTTGTCTAGAAACAAGGATAAATAAATAGTGAGCGGGACGGTAGAAGAAAGTAGCTGAGATAAGGTGGTCATCTGCTTCATTTGATTCACTGTGTGTGTATGATACAGTATCATTACATTGCATCTAGAAACGTGGGAGAATTGGATTGTGTGTATTTGGGGAACCTAACTGTTATGTGTGTACTAGACCCTGAATTTTAGATGAGGGCCCTGAGAATGAGTGCTGATTCCTGAGGAACTCCATTTACCACATTATTCAAATTGGAATATTTTCCAAAAATCTTTTGGTTGCTATAATTTAACCCATATTCTATCCCAGATAATTACTGCCATATCTGGATTCGTTATTTAGCACAAAAATCCCCCATAAGGCACTGTGCTAAAAGTCATTGTGGAGTCAAAAAATACTTCATCTACCAATATCTGAAGTTCAACCCCTTTTAGAAACTAATATAAGTAGTTTGTCATGATCTTATCCTCTCTAAACTTTGTTTTCTACTCATTATTAGCTTGTTTATAGGAATATGTTCCGAAATATAATCATTTAGAGACCACTGATAGAGCTTTTTGGTGTATATTTGCCTAGATTTGCTTTTGGTCCCATCTCAAAATACTGTATCAATAATGCTCGACATCATCAAACATAACATTCAAGACCAAGTAAAAACATCTTGATGTATACCTCACTGATTTATAAGAGTTTTTAATAACCAATTAGTTCTCAAAAACATTTCCATAATGGCAGGGTTGAGCTTTCTAAATGCACAAGTTCTGAAATGACCAAAAATTATAAAGATGCACAAACAGAAAAACACTCTGGGTTCTTTAGACTTAAGAAGCTCAATGGTGAAATTGGGAGATGAATTATTGCAGTGAATGGAAAATAATTGTATATATTTGGTATCTCAAGGACCTGAGGTAACTTCTCAATGTTGTTGCTAATACAATTGCCTTTGTGCCCTTTTGATAGAGTGTACAAAACCATCACTGGTGTGAAGAGGCACATAATATGGTCAATATATTAAAAAAGGAAAGAGCATATACATAAATTATTTCACTTGGAAGAGAATGTGGTGGAGGAAAGGAAATGGGTTAAAATAGAATGAGGAAAAGGAGGTTTAGAGTAAAAGGACAAGGAGCAGCAGAAGGAGATGGAGGATGTTTGTGGTGGTATGGGGCATATGGAAGGGGTTTTTGTAACTTTGAAAAACAATGGGAAGCAATGATGAGGATTAAAGAAGGAAGAAGCATTAGGTGATAGAGGATGGGTGTGGAAGTATTGGTAAAAGGAAATGGGAGACTATGTTAAAGTGAGATAATATGGTTAACAATAACTCGTTAAGATTAATAGAAAAAGACGTAGAGATATTTTCTCATAGGACATCACTCATTCAAACAATTAAACATTGAGTCTCCTCTCCATTCAAGTCAATTGAGTCAAAAATCTACTTGGGATATCATAATGTATAAAACATTGAGAGAACGTGTTATTCTGTCTATAGATGCATTCCTTCCATCTCTATTCTTGGTAAAACGTAGAGTCACTACGAGTTTGCTCTCTCTCTTCCTTTCTTCATTAAGTGTCCATGGGTAGAACTCGGGGGTCCATTTGCCCACAATACTGCCCCAAATTGTAACTGATGTAATTATTTGACTTTGGCATGTTATCTTTTTCTTGCTCTCAGACATATAGAGGTCACTGGCCCTATTACAATGGGACACTGGGTACCCCAAAATATGTGAGGGAAGAAATGCAGCCAGAACTGTAGGAGGAAGCATTTCAAAAGTGATAAGAGGGTCTGAAGTCTGAAATATACATGGAGAGTATGTGAGGGATGCAGTTTTGGTCCACAAATGCGGACCCTCGCGTAGCGAGGGGCCAAATTTGCGGAAGGTGGAGCCCCAAATGTTGTATGTGTTTGTCCGCAAATGTGGTCCCTCGCAAAGCGAGGGTCCGCATATGTGGAGGTGGAGGCTCACACACGCACGAACCAACCTTAACGTAACAAACACCCACACGCACTCGGAACCAACCTTAACATAACAAACACCCACACGCACGAAAAATACGCCCTATAACCGCCAAACCGGGCGCACCTAAAAAGTCAAAACACAACAAATACTCACAAAAACTACATAAAAAGCTTACCCATATCAAGGGGGGCACCCAGGACCTCTGAAAGTGAAGTTACACCTCCATTTAAGTCCAAATTCCCGAGTACAGACACACGAAAATCCCCTAAGCGAGAGAAAAAATGGCCGCCGAAAAAAAAGAAATCGAGGCTCAAAGCCCAGCCACATACAACTTAACCAAGAAGGGATCCGAGATAAGCTCGGAAACCTGCATTAACCCCACAGGATCTGAGATAAGCTCGGAGACCTGCATTAACCTCAGAACCCACCTTAACGTAAAAAACACTCACATGCACGGAAAATACGACCATAACGGCCGAACCGCGAGCACCTAAAAACAGTCAAAACACAACAAATACTCACAAAAAATAGATAACAAGCTTACCCATAGCAAGGGGGGGGGGGGCATCCAGGACCTCTGAAAGTGAAGTTACACCTCAATTTAAGTCCAAATTCCCGAGTTCAGGCACACGAAAATCCCTTAAGCGAGAGAAAAAATGGTAGCCGAAAAAAACGAAAACGAGGCTTACAGCCCAGCCACGTACAACTTAACCAAGAAGGGATCCGAGATAAGCTCGAAAGCCTGCATTAACCCCAAGGGATCCAATATAAGCTCAGATACCTGCCTTAACCCCACATTAACCATCGCAGTGGGGGTCCCAATCGCACGCGAACGGGGACCCCCGCTGCAATGAAAATACAAAATTCACGCGTTACAGGTCCTTAAAGGAACGTAGAGGTCCTTGAAGGACCCGTTATAAAAGAAAACAAATATACACTATCACCCTGTCACTCATGGGGTTCAATACAAACCTCCAAAAAGCCCTTCATTAACTGTGTCACTCATGAGGGTCAATGCAGATCCCCATAAGCACTTCATTAACCCCCTCACACATGGGGGTCAATACAGACCCCCATAAGCCCTTCACTAACCCTGTCACTCATGGGGGTCAATACAGACCCCCATAAGCACTTAATATGCCCCCTCACTCATGGGGGTCAATAGAGACCCCCATAAACCCCTAATTAACCCTTGCATTAATGGGGGTCAATATAGACCCCCATAAGCCCTTCGCTAACCCTGTCACTTATGGGGGTCAATACAGATCCCCAGAAAGCCTTCATCAACTGTGACACTCATGGGGGTCAATATAGACCCCCATAAGCACTTAATTAAGCCCCTCACTCATGGGGGTCAATACAGACCCCCATAAACCCCTAATTAACCCTGTCATTCATGGGGGTCGATACAGACCCCCATAAGCCCTTCATTAACTGTGTCACTCATGGGCGTCAATACAGACCCCAATAAACCCCTAATTAACACTGTCATTTATGGGGGTCAATAAAGACCCCCATAAGCCCTTCATTAACCCTGTCACTCATGGGGGTCAATACAGACCCCCATGAACCATTAATTAACCCCGTCACTCAGGAGGGTCAATACAGCCCCCCATAAGCCCTTAATTAACCCAATCACTCATGGGGGTCAATACAGACCCCCATAAACCCCTAATTAACCCTGTCACTCATGGGGGTCCATACAGACCCTAATAAGCCTATATTTAACTCCATCAGTCCCATAAGGGTATATTAAGACCATTATGGGCCTGTTACAACCCAACATTAACCACATAAGTGCTATGACGGTGCTCATGGACCATCATGACACTAAGTATAAACACTACACTGCACTATACCACCCCAAAAAAAAAAATATATATAAACTAAACACCCTCTACACTAACCTATTAACACCTACACTACCTACACTACACTTCCTACCGCGTAAAAACCCCCACCACTCTAATTACATAAAATAAAAAAACTAAATCCCCCAAAAAAACTACATAACAGAAAATAAAAAAAACGTAGTCACAAAAAATAAAAAAAGGAACATTACAGAAAATAAAAAAAAACATTACAACCCCCCCCCCCCACTAGAGAAAAAAATTACACACCTGAAAAGGAAATACATATAATACAAATACATACAATACATACAATATAATGCATATAATATAATACAATACAATACAATATAATACAAATACATACAATACAATACACCCCTATCTAATATACAATACATTCTATTTATCTAATATACATCCCCCAATCTATCTAAATAAATACCATAATCTATTATACATCCTATCTATCTAATATACATCCCCCAATCTATCTAAATAACACAATATAATATACAATACATCCTATGCTATCTATATAAAACACATACCCCCTAGCTAACATAAAATAAATGCTATCTATATATAAAATAATCTAATTCTAAGCTAAAATAAAATAATTAAGACAACTTACCTTTGCAGATGTCCATTCAGATCAGCCACCTAGGGAAAACAAAAATGAGAAAATTAGTGCAACACATTTACAGGAAATAAATAAACATTCTAAACTTTCTAAATATTATACTCACCTTTCCCGCATGTCCCGTCTTTATTCTTTTCTTCTGCTCCAGAGCGGCACCTGTTAAAAAAAAAAACATAACATTAATACACATCCATAAAATAAACATAATCTACATTGTACTTACCTCCCCGCGATGTCTCCGGCCTCTTCCTGTTCCTCTTCTGCCACGCCCAGTAAAAAAAAAAAAATTACATCCCCACTCACGGACATCCCCAATGCAGAAGCAAAGATGGAGGACGTGACATGCTGGAACGGGACATGATGGAAAGGTGAGTATAATATTTAGAATATTTAGAATGTTAAGTTGTTTTATGTAAACATGTTATATTAATTTTTTAAATCTTTTTTACCCTAGGTTGGTGATCTGAAGAAACATCTCAAAGGTAAGTGGTCTTAATTATTTTATCGTAGGTTAGAATTAGGGTTGCTATATAGAGACAGCATGAACTGTATATTAGATAGATAGGGTATGTATAGTATATAGATAGTATTTATTGTATAATAGATAGATAGATAGATAGATAGATAGATAGATAGATAGATAGATAGATAGATAGGGGATTTATATTAGATAGATAGTATTGTATATTACATAGTGGGATGTATATTACATAGGGGGATGTATATTACATAGGGGGGTATATATTAGATAGGAGGATGTATATTACATAGGGGTGTATTGTATTGTATTTAATTGTATTGTATTGCATTATATTGTATTTAATTGTATTGTATTGTATGTATTATATGTATTTCCTTTTCAGGTGTGTAATTTTTTTTTTAACTGTAATGGGGGGGTTGTAATGAATTTTTTTTATTTTCTGTAGAGTTCCTTTTTTTATTTTTGGTGATTTTAGTTTTTTTTATTTTACGTAATGTGCATTTTTTATTTTTGATGACTTTAGTTTTTTTGGTTTCTGTAATTAGAGTGGTGGGGGTTATTAGGGGGTAGGTAGGTAGTGTAGGTGTTAATAGGTTAGTGTAGAGGGTGTTTAGTTGATATTTAATGTTTTATTGGGGGGGGTATAGTGTAGTGTCATGGCACTTATGTGGTTAATGTTGCGTTGTAACAGGCCCATAATGGTCATAATATACCCTTATGGGACTGATGGGGTTAAATAGAGGCTTATGACGGTCTGGATAGACCGCCATAAGTGACCGGGTTAAAATGGTGTAGTGCTTACACTTTGGGTCATGAGGGTCCTGGATGACCCTCATGGCACTTATAGTGTTATTACATGCGTTCATTAGTGTGTTAGAGGGGTCTATATAGTTGAGGCACACAGTACACTTACATTGTGTGGCAAACAGCATTTCAACACTTTCTTTTATTGACCGTCATTTTTTGACGGGCAAGTCGCTAGTGTAAAATAATCAATATAATAAAATAATCCAATATAATTTAAAGGATTTTTAATTGTTATATTAATGGGTGTGTTGGTTCCATTGGAGCAAAATATACTAATATTATGAAACCAGTAGAGACAATTGATATTGAAGTGTAAGGAGAAATATGTAAAAGAAACAGAGAGAAAAATTAAAGAATTACACAGTTAGATCTAGGTTTTTCTCTAGGAACAAGGATAAATAAAAAGTGAATAAGACAGTAGAAGAAAGTATCTGAGATGAGGTGGTCATTTTAATCATTGTATTCACCATATGTTTATGATACAGTATTGTTATTTTATATCTTGAATCTTGGGAGGATCTAAATGTGTGTATTTGGGGGACCCCGACTATTGTACTAGACCCTGGTCTTCAGATAATGACCCTAGGATTGAATGCTGATTCCTGAGGAACTCCCTTTACCACATTAGTCCACTCTGAGTTGTTTCCATTTACAAGAATCATTAATATATTTATTATGATTTAAGTAATTATATCTCCCAGCCATTGATTGCTATCTATATGTAGATAATTACTGCAATTTCTAAATTCTTATTTGTGTTACCAATCTGAGATGCTGTTGCTGTTTAGTCATTCAGTCATGTTCCACTCTACATGACACTATGGACCACAGGACTCTATTCTTCTTAATTAATCTCCTCCTCTGCTTTCACATTCTTCATATGCTTTTAATCTTTTTTTGGCATTAGAGAATGCTCTAAAAAATCCTGTCTTGTCATGATATTAACAAAATATTTGAGCTTTAGCCTCATGATCAAACCTTCCAGTGAACAGATTGACTTGATTTCCTGCAGTATTAATTGATTGAATCTACATGCAGTCCAATAAACTCTAAGACATTTTCTGAGATATCACAGATTATACATCTATAATTATGGAGAAAGAAAACCACACCATGGTGATGTATTTTATTCTGAAGGGGATTTCTGACTATCCCAGTCTGCAGGCTCCAATCTTCTTTCTGATTCTAATAATTTATTGTCTCACTCTTGGTGGTAACGTGTCCATTCTTGTACTTGTCTGTCTGTAAATCATCTTCACACTCCCATGTACTTCTTCTTGGGGAATATGTCTCTCATGGACATGTCTACCAGCACCATCACTATACATAAGACTCTTAGTAACTTCATATTTATGAATACCACTATTTCTTTACTTGCTTGTAGAACACATATGTTCCTATATTCATCTATGACTGCTGCTGAGGCGTTTCTATTGGCGGCCATGAGTTTTGTTTGATATGTGGCTATTTGTAAACCCTTGTATTATCATGTGATCATGAACCATACAGTCTGTGCTCTATTGGCTACCATATGTTGGATGTTGGGTTTCTTAGTAATTACACCTCATCTCATCTTATTGTCACAGTTATTTTGTTACAGATCCAATATAGTCAATCACTTTTTCTGTGACCTTGTGCCTGTGTTGAATCTGTCTTGCAATGATACCTCTGCCTTTTAGAGCTTGGACCTCATTGAAGTATTCAGTTTAGGTTTGCCTTCCTTTCTTCTAACCTTCACCTCCTACATGTTAATTATTAACAACATCCTGAAGATCAGTTCCAGCACAGGGAGAATCAAAGCATTCTACACTTGTCCCTCACACCTCACAGTGGTCATCATTTTCTATGGAACCCTCTTCTTCACTCAATACATGAGACCAAGTTCAAATAATACTTTAGACTACAAAAAATATGTTTATCTCTTTAACACAGCAGTTATGTCTTTAATAAACCCAGTTTAGTGTCTATACAGACCTTTATGGGACAATACTTAACCCTACCAATTAACACTTTAAGTGCCATGAGGGTCCTCTAGGACTCTCATGACACAAAGTCTAAGCACTACACTATTAACCCTTTTAGACCTTATCCCATTCTATTAACCCCTCTCTAACTAAGTAACCCCCCTATCCCCTATCCTATTAAC
The DNA here is from genome assembly GCA_027410445.1 of Discoglossus pictus. NCBI lineage: Eukaryota > Metazoa > Chordata > Amphibia > Anura > Alytidae > Discoglossus > Discoglossus pictus. The sequence continues at coordinate 8,957,358 of CM050170.1, forward strand.
CCCCCTCTACCCTATCCTATTAACCCCCCTCTACCATGTACTATTAGCCCCCTCTACCCTCTACTATTTACCCCCCCCCCCTTTACTCTATACTATTAACCCCAATACCCTAACACTTTCCTAATTAGCATCTCTTACCTGCAGAAGGATCTGGCACTGTCTCCTTTTGTGTCCCCCTGGCTGTGGTCCTTTGTGGCTGGCTTCAGGCATTGATGGCCATGTAACAACACTCCATGAGCCCCAAGTTGTACCCCAGCAATATGTCTGCAAGGAGTCTTTTGATTACTCCCACCTATTTCATGCCCTTGTCTATGCCCCAGTTGATATGGACCAGAGGGGCTCACCATACCTTGGTTGATAAGGGTCAGACACAATCCAGTGTCCCTAAAGCTCCAGTCCCTGGATTTGACCCTTTGGAGCTGGTACTACATCTAAAACTCCTGAAAAAAACTCTCCCCCAGCATCATCATGTCACTGACTTTATAGGGCAACTTCCTGCGTGGGTCAAAGCAGTAATTTGGCTGTGATGCTATTACTTGCTGACATGCTCCTCTGTGACCTCTGTGATGACTGTCCTTATGACCTCCATTTTGGTGGTGGTACATCCTCGCCACATCTAGGTCCTTGAATGGAAACCTCATAACTGGGTCCCTTGTTGCAGAGCTCACGAGGACACCTTTCTACTCATCCAGGTGGTGCAGCTCTGATACAATGGAATTGAAGGTCTGGGAAGCTGGCACATATACCCCCTGCTGTGGATCAGCACTGTTAGTTTGTTCATGTTAAGCACATCATATTTGGGCATCTTTACCACTGCTTCTCCTGTCTCTGTTGCTTGGCTTTTCCACTTGATATCACCATCACCTCAGTCATTTCCATCAGTTTTTCAAGAGGACTAGCCAATGAAGGGATCCCACCAGTTAGGTCCAATCCTCTGTGGGCTTCTGTATATTAATGTTCGGGATTCCCTGGAAGGAGCGTGTTTCAGGACCTTTTACAGCTATAACACCTCTATAAATTAGTTGAAGTGAGCTGCTAAAAAGTGCAAATTCCCCTTGCAACTGTCATTATTGACATGGCCATCCAAAACACTACAGCACCTCACCTCTAGATTCTCCCCATCATATCTGTGGTCACATATAATTTTACAAATCAATAATATTTGTTTCACATTTACAACAAAATACTTCTACATATGAAAACCTTATGTCTACTTTGTAAACATATTTGGTATGTTACTGCACTTTTGGCCAAACAAAGACATGCCGATTATAAGATTATTTCAAAAATTACATTTTTCAGACATTTCATAATCTCAAAAGGTGCATCTTATAATTGGAATTAACATTATAAAACATCATATTTTATTCTCTGAAATAATACTGATTTTGAAATATTATATCTAAATATGTTTGTCTGGTTGAATGTCTGGTCTTTTGGGTGATATACACAGCTACGGAGATACTACACATAATGATGATTAAACTCTGGAGTCTTAGATACCTCATGAGACATCCTCTGAGATGTTCCAGTTTACTGATAAAAACCCTGCCATGAAGAGAAATAGAGAGGAAAAGGTTGGAGAAGGTAAGTGGGCAGCCCTTCCATGTTATAGTTTGTGTTAGAGACGTGGTATCACAACATCTGACTAGTGGATCCTGGAGAGAGAACTCGTGTGTCAGAGCAGGGGAAGAACAAGACGGAGATATGTTCTGGGCTATTGTAGATGATAATTTGTTAGCTTCAGCCAACAACCTTAATAAAAAGTTGCAGCCATGAAACTAGAGATTTGGCTCTGATCGGCCTATGATTGGATGACTTCTATGGGTATTACCAACACACCATCCTAGATTTGTCAGTTTGTTATCTGCAACTTGTCCCATCCATATCATATTTCTTTTTATTACACATTGTTATCTTTCCTCTCTGGTCTTACCGTCTTTCATTTTTTTCTCTTTCCTTTCCATCCTGCTCTTTTTCGAAGCTGTATTTTTCACTTCTCTCAATCCTTGTCTAATATAACACAATATTTGTATTTCTTATCCACATGATTGAATAAAATAGACATATGGGGCTTCATTCTATTATCGGCCGTAAATCGTCCGTAAGGCTGCGATTCCTTGCGGGGGTTCAGTTAACTCGCGATTCTATTATACGGCCCCGCAAGGATCTCCCCTTACGGCCGGCCGCATATCTTGAAACTGTCCGTAAGCTCTGAAATCTAAAAACGCAAAAATAAATTCAAGCCTGCACTGTACAGCTCTGTAAATGCTAGGGATCATATTGGGGGACATGAGGATTAAAAGTAACCCCCTCTCAAGCTTTCACATCAGCCCAAACCTGAGTTCAAATTAACTGTTTATTTTCCGGCTGCGGCGTGGGCATGTCTGAGGTGCTCCAAGCACTCTGGACTTTTTACATGGATATTTTACGTATATTAAAAAAATATTATTTTACGGATTTGAGTATAGGGTAATTATGTGCTATTTTTGCTAACACCGAATATCACTTTATAGACTCCGCAAAGTGCAGGATGGCTTTATTTGAGCTATTTTATGTGCTTAATTGGTGCTAGCGGGACCTGTTTGCTGCAAGTAAGCTGCGGCTCGTTTTTAGCCTTGCAGAGAGGGTTCCCGGAGCAATAGAATTGCAAATAGGATTTTCTTACGGCCGATTTCCTTGCGGCCATTTTAGATCAAAGGCTTTCCTCCGGCGCTTGTGGCCGCAAGAGATAGCAAGGCGCCGGCCGCAAGCCTGCCGGAGGAGTCCCCGGCCGGAGGGGAATAGAATAGCCGGAAAGCTTGCGGCCGGTCCTTGCGGCCCCGCAGCGGCTGCGGCCGATAATAGAATGAGGCCCATGGAGTCTAGAAAATGACCTGGTCTAGTAAAATATAGTTTATTGTTTCCTTTACATTATATTTTACTAGTAAGATCTACATCTTGCATAAACAAAGTTAATATTTTTAATTATAAATATGTTATTTTGCTTCATTACACTGCATGATGACTATATGTCCCAAAATACATGTTTTCTAGGGCAAAATAATCCGATAAAGAAGAATATCAAAATTTAACTAGAGTTTTTATTATTTACTATTTGTTATATTCTATATTTTGTACCACACATGTATAATAACTCAGGATACTCTGTAGATGTCCATTTGGAAACACTCCATGGATCTCATGGTGCTCGTAAGTCATTGTAATTTATTACCTTTATTTTGTTAGCGTTGAGGTAGAGATGTGCTAAGCCTCGTCCTTCATCATGTTACTGGGTAAAGTAATCAATTTCTTATCCCCTTTCTATTCAAGTGAACGGGAATGGTTACCAATCTAAAATGTTCTTGTTGTTTAGTCCTGTTCAACTCTCTGAGATCCTATGGCCCATAAGATGCCAACCACGTCTATCATCCACTCCTTTAAGCTCATGTGCTTCAATGAATTGTTTGCTTCAATTATCTTATCTATCCATCGTTGCTGTTGTCTTCTTCATGTGCCTTCAGTCTTTTCTGGCATCAGAATCTTCTCTAGGGAATCATGTCTTCCCATAATGTGGCCAAAATATTTGAGCTTTAGCCTCATGATCAAACCTTCCAGGGAACAGTTCCCCCTGGTGTCTTGCAGTACTGATTGATTGGATCTCCATGCAGTCCAAGAAACTCTCGTTTTCTACTATTCCACATTAATAAAAAATGATGATTGGCTTAAGTAAATCTTGTATCTACAATTATGGAGAAGGACAACCACACCATGGTGACATATTTTATTCTCACAGGTATTTCTGATGATCCTGATCTACAGGCTCCAATCTTCTTTCTGATTTTAATAATGTATCTCCTCACTCTTGGTGGTAACATGACCATTCTTGTACTTGTCTGTCTGGATCACCATCTTCACACTCCCATGTACTTCTTCTTGGGGAATCTGTCTCTCATGGACATGTCTACCAGCACCACCACTCTAAATAAGATCCTTAGTAACTTCATATTTAGGGATAACACCATTTCTTTGCTTGCTTGTAGAACGCATGTGTTCATATATTTGTCCATGGTTGGTGCTGAGATGTTTTTACTGACGGCCATGAGTTATGACCGATATGTGGCTATTTGTAAACCATTGCATTATCATGTGGTCATGAACCATACAGTCTGTGCTCTTTTGGCTACCATATGTTGGATGTTGGGTTTCTTAGTAATTACACCTCATCTCATCTTATTGTCACAGTTATGGTGTTACAGATCCAATATAGTCAATCACTTTTTCTGTGACCTTGTGCCTGTGTTGAATGTGTCTTGCAATGATATCTCTGCCTTTGAGAGCTTGACCCTTATTGAAGGATTCAGTGTAGCTTTAACCCCTTTTCTTCTAACACTCAACTCCTACATTTTCATTAATAACAACATCCTGAAGATCGGTTCCAGCACAGGGAGAATTAAAGCCTTCTACACGTGTTCCTCACATCTCACAGTTGTCATCATTTTCTATGGAACCATCTTCATTCAATACCTAAGACCAAGGTCAAATAATAGTTTAGAGTTTACAAAATATGTTTCTCTCTTTAACACAGCAGTTGTCCCTTTAATAAACCCAGTTATTTACAGTTTGAAAAATACAGATGTGAAATCAGCATTTAGACGCCAGCTAAGACATTGTAATGTCATCATTTAAGGAAGTGGCCTCTAAAATACATCTCAACCTACTGATGGGTCACCAGTGGTGACTGGTAGGTATCAGACTGGTAGGTAGAAACAACATAAGTCTCATCCTACTGAGAGAACAACTGTGAGCTCTTATTGAAGATGTGGAAAGTTCTGTAACATGTGAAATGTAATATGGATTGTGAAGAACACCTTGAAATGCCGATAATGTCGGACAACACTTGGTTGAAGAGATGTATTTATGAACCTGTGATATATCCTGATATATTTTTTATGATTTCAACAGGTCCAGAAATATAGAGGCAACATTTTTTCAGAGACTTAAAGCATTCATATCTCCAAATTATCTGATTTGGGAAAAGTGAAACTTAGAAACATAGATTTGATGGTCTTCTTGTCTATCCATTTTGTGTACCTAAAAGCTTTGCTTCATTAAGCCTCAGAACAGCTTTATGTTTATCCCAGGCATGCTTGCATTTCTTAACTATTTTACTCCACCACTTACAGTGGAAGGCTTATTAACGTATCTACTGTTCTTTTTGTAAATAAGTACTTTCTCACATTAACCCTACATTTTCCCTAGAACGTAACATGGTGACCTCTTGTCCTTGGGTTCCTCTTTTTGTTGAAGACTCTTCCATCTTGAAATTTATTAGATATTTTGATATATTTACAAGTTTCCCTCATATCTACTCTCTAAGCTATGCATATTATGGTCATGATGTTTATCCTTGAAAACAATGCCATCAATATCCTTAGCATCTCCTTACAAATAAAAAAAAAACACCTCGTTCCTCTGGGTTCTTTAGACATACTAAGCGGAAAAATGAAAATAAAATGTAATATTTTAGTGAATAAAATTGGATTTTATCCTTTTTGGTCTCTCAAGGACCTGACGTCACATCTAAATGTTGTTCTGTGCCCTTGTGATAGAGTGTATAGATCTATCATGGGTGTAAAGAGGCACTTATTATGGTCAATCTATTAATAGAAGGAAATAGCATATGCATAGCGGATAGTGTGGAGGAAAGGAGTTAGAATGTTAGAGTAAAAGGACAAGGAGCAGCAGAAGGAGATGGAGGATAGGTGTGGTGGTATGGAGAAAAGGGAATGGGAGGCTAGAATAAATATGGAGAAAATGGGAAGCAATAATGATTTTCTTAAACACATTTTTTACAATACAATATATAAAATGAATACAATAACACAAAAAAAATACAAAAACAATATACATTGGAGCTCTATGGTCTGAGTGCTGTCGGAGGTCACGGACCGAGAGGAAGGTTAAAAGGCTGAGGACAATTGTTATGCGTGAAGCAGGTCTATTCCAACAAACTATGCAGGATTTCCCGGGAATCCCAATTTTTCCATTTAATCTTATTATTTTTTATCATATTAGTTAACATATGTTCATCATATTCACGATTATGGGATATGATATTGATTAGTTCTGACCATGTTGGAACTCTTTCTTGCTTCCAGCATCTCACTAATAACCATTTGGATACTATCAACATTTCTATAATGAATGCTCAAGTTTCAGGGCTATATTCTATAAGAAATATATGGAGAATAACATTCTCTACATTAAGGTAAATCTTTACCTTCAAGACTCTGGGCAATTTAATGGAACACATATTCCAAAAGGCCTGTATCTTAGAGCAGAGCCACCACATGTGAAGATGTGTGCCAACTAGGCCAACGATTTCTCCAACATAGGGATTGTTTCTCACCACATGTGAAATAACTAGTTGTGGAAATATATACCATTTGTTTAGAATTTTTGAGAATACTTCTCTATTTGAGGCATTTTTTATATGTTTCCCAGTGAATCTGAAAGCTTTATGCCAAGTATCAATCGACCAAGTACTGTCAAGGTCCTTTTCCCAATAGACTATCTTGGGGGTTTTGTCATTTTCTATAATTTGTATCAAGATAGTAAAGCATTTGGATATCAAATGTGACCTGTCCACCGTGATCATTAGTTTTTCCAAAGGTTTAACTACAATATTAATTTTGAGATTAAGTTTATTTTTCAGAACAAGTAATTTTATCTTATATATATATTATATTATAGCCAACATCTGGGAGGTCATAATTTGTAGTTAGTTGGTCAAAAGATGCCATAGCGCCATCTATGTTTAGGTCTTATAAACAGTACAGTCAAAAATTACACCACAAATTAATTATATTTTCCCCATTAATAATAAGGGAAAGTGGTAATATTGGGCTAGGCAAATAAATTAATTCATTTTTTTAATAATTATATTCCAAGTACGCAACACCTCCCCCACAACAGTTGCGCCTTACTCAAAATCTTTCTTCTGAGACTCAATGAAGATTAATTTTTTTTAGATCTTCAGCCTTCACTTTCAAACTGGTTCCAAGCAAAAGTACCATTCGGCTCGAGCCATCTGATAGTATGTGCCATCATAGTAGCTTCATATTAGAGTTTAATGTTTGGGTAGCCAAATCTATCTCTCTCAAAATGCCTAGACATAGTACTTTTCTTGACTCTGACTGGTTTGCCCAGTTGTATATATTTGTTGAGTTGTTTTTTAAATATTTTTAACATATATTTGGGTAATTTTAGGGGTATAAAACAAAACTTGTTGACATGGGGGCAGTCCCACTTCAGATGCTCCAGCTGTTGGCACCCAATGCAGGGAACCTCTCACCAGGTTAATTCATTCCTAGCAGTTGCCAGTCCAGTACTGGTGGCTTTAGTATGGTGGCTTAGAAGGACTGTGGTCTGGGGTTTCCCTTCTATTCAAAGCTGTCATCCAGGCTGGGATAATGGCTGGGGAGTATTGGTCTAGGTAGCCTAACTAGTTAAAGACCATTAGATGGGGGAAGTACTCTCACTTCTCCCTGTACAGGTCCACCAGGGGAAGAAAAAATGCTCCAGCACAATAGCTTGTACAGCCACCTCAATGGCTGGACCTTATGCACCTTCCGCACCTAAAACAAGCATGGTGGAGCTTACACACCAGCTCTCCATCTGGCACCCTGGGCCAGACCACAAAATTGCATCCTTTAATATTTAGAGCTTACCTAGTATTGGGCCAGCAACACGCTCTTAACTTCTTTGTTGCTTACTTCGAGATGTGAGGAATGGTCTTATAGGTTGTGCTTGTTCTCCCACTAAGCAAGCCCACCAGCGGTCAGATCCAGTTCTCATGCTTGAACTGTTGGAGTAGGCACTGCAGATCAAAGTCCTCCAGAAAGTTGTCATCATCAAATCACTAAAAGGCTCTATAGTCTCAGAAATAAAACAGCTTTTGTTGTCATATAGTGACTGGCTGGCTTGTTCCCTAGTGACAAAAAACAAAGTTAGAGGTCTTCAATCAGAGAATGAACTTACATTAATATGTTAGTTCTGTGGACATGATAACCCACTCTGAGAGTAACCTCTTTTAGCTCATTTCTGCCCTGCACAGGGAGAAATATCCTGTAGTATATCAGTCTGCTCTTGCTAAATACAGTGGTCCTCCCCAAAATACCAGGCAATTCTACCCTGAACAGGAGAAATAGCAAACCCCAGATGTACGTTTCGGCCTTCTTTGGGCCTTGTCAGTGAGATATAGCGGATAACTCCCAAAGGCACAGTGAGCAAGGGGTCCACGTCTGGATTCCCGTATCACCCTTAGGGAGAATAATCCGTAAGAGTAATTGACATAAACAAAAAACAAAGATAGAGGTGCTCAATCAGAGAATGAACTAACCTTAATAGGTTAGTTCTGTGGACATGATAACCCACTCTGAGAGCAACCTCTTTTAACTCCCTAGTGACCTCTGTGCTGACTGTCCTCATCATCACCATTTTGTGATCCTAGGACAGACCTTGTCCTAATTGGGCAATCCCGAGGCAAAACCTCTAGGTCCTTAGAACGGGATAGAAAAGTCTCACAACCCGGATCCTTCACTAGGGGAATCCCTAAGCCCATGGTGACCCCTTGATCCTCATCTAGTTGGTGCTGGGTAATGTGTTTTAGGTTGTGGGCACTTAATTCCCCTAACCATCATCTTTACAGCTAAATAAAGCCTGATCAGCCCATGGGAAGTTGGAAGAGAGGTGACTTATATTTTCCTCTCATCCCCTTTCCCGCTTCTATACTTGGGATTTCCACCAATCAGCATTTCACACTCTGCAAACTGTTTGTTACAGGACAGGCCGATGGGGAGCAGTCACTGATTGGTCCAACCATGTTAGCGGGGAATTTTGAAATCCCAAAAAGACGCCCATGATATGTTTTCCTATGTAAATTAATTATTGTTTTATTCTATTAGAAAAGTGTAGAAAAATTATAGAGATAGAGATAATAGAGATGATGCTCTTTCTGGAACACAAAGAAATGGTGTGTTTCATTTAGAGGGAAGTCTTTTATTGTTTTATTCTAAAGAGAAACCCTGCAACTTGTCCTGAGAAGACCGGAATTGGAGGAACCGTGTCGATCTGTGGGTAGGAGTGGGTATTGTTAGCCCTTTTCAAGCACACTGAAAAAGCATATTTTGGCAAAAGACACGTCAATTATAATCATTCTATTGGGAGAACATCTTTCCCAGTGGCTGAGATGATCTGACTGAAGATGGGGGAAGTTCTGTACCATGTTCTAAAGTAATTGGGTTTGTGATGAGCACTCTGAAATGTTACTAAAGTGGGACTACACCTGGTTGATATATTCATGAGTTATGAGTATTGATGGATCTAAAGCTACAGAGGTAAAATAGTACTAGTAATAAAACATTCATATCTCCAATATTTCTAATTTGGGATAAGTGAAAACTAATAACCCTAGTTTTGATGGCAGACGCGAACCAAAAGGGATTGTAATCTGGTCTGTTCATTTTATGTACCTAAATGTTAATTAATTAATCCTCAGGACATCTTTATGTTTATCTTAAGCGTACTTAACTCACTTATCTGTGTTTGACTCCATGTACAGTGGAAGGCTGCTCCACGTATCTACTGCCTTTTCGGTAATGTAGTCCTTTCTTACATTACTTCTACATATCCACCACATTTCAAAAAATCATGACCTCTTGCTCTTGGATTCCCTTTCTTCTTGGATAAACTTAATTATGGAACTTTAATAAATCCTTTGATATATTTAAAGGGTTCTTCCATATTTCCTCTCTCCTTAATCATTAAAAGTTTTAACAACTTAACAAGTTTAATAACCTTTAACAACTTTAATAACAACTAATGTTAGAAGTAATAAAATAAAAATATCTTACAATAACCCATATCTTACAATAACCCCAAATACTCAGAAAACAAATATGTCAATATCCTTAACATCCTTCTACAAAAATGCCCCAGTATCGTAATTCTCTATTTTGTCTCATTTAAATTAGCTCTTCAACAATGTTTATGAAAGGTGTTTTCAGTAGGGATAATTGAGGTTAAAGTGTAGAGAAAAATAAATACAAATAAAAGAAACACAGAGGGAGGAGGGATAATTAGAAAAAAAATAAAGATTTAAACAGTTAGATCTAGGTTTATGTTTTGGCTGTTACATGTGTCCTAGACACTGATATTTTAAATGATGACCTTGGGATTGAGTGCTGATCCCTGAGGTACTCCAATTACCACGATAGTCCAATCTTAGAATGTTCTGTTTAAAACAGTTGTTTATTTGTTATGCTTTACCCATTTCCTATTGCTGTCCTTGATTGCTATCCATGTGCAGAAAATGACTGAATGCCCAAAAGCCCTTTTAAGGGCTAGAACATCATTTATTTTATTTTATTATTTTTTTCTGCTGATTTAATAGGGAAATAGATAGCCAGGCTTTGTATTTAGCTTTAACTACACACCTGAAGGACTCCTTTGATATCTGCTGCAAGGACAGCAACCCAAAAAGCCCTTTTTATTTTTTTTTATTATTTTTTTCTGTAATCTAATTGCATATGCCAGCCTTCTAGCGTGTGTGTGAGGCCTATTGCATCTAGTCTGACAACTTTTGCCAGTGCACAGTGACACTCATATCTAGTGCCACCGTAGTGTGCAGTGAAATCAAACAACCCTTTTTTTACTGTAATCGATTGAATATCAGTAGCCTGCCTAAAGGCGTGTGTGTGAGGCCTATTGCATCTAGTCTGCCAACTTTTGCCAGTGCACAGTGACACTCATATCTAGTGCAACCGTAGTGTGCAGTGAAATCAAACAACCCTTTTTTTACTGTAATCGATTGAATATCACTAGCCTGCCTAAAGGCGTGTGTGTGAGGCCTATTGCATCTAGTCTGCCAACTTTTGCCAGTGCACAGTAACACTCATATCTAGTGCAACCGTAGTGGGCAGTGAAATAAAACAACCCTTTTTTTACTGTAATCGATTGAATATCAGTAGCCTGCCTACAGGCATGTGTGTGAGGCCTATTGCATCTAGTCTGCCAACTTTTGCCAGTGCACAGTGACACTCATATCTAGTGCAACCGTAGTGTGCAGTGAAATTAAACAACCCTTTTTTTACTGTAATCGAATGAATATCAGTAGCCTGCCTACAGGCGTGTGTGTGAGGCCTATTGCATCTAGTCTGCCAACTTTTGCCAGTGCGCAGTGAAACTCATATCTGTTGTCACAGTAGCTTGCACGCATAGTACCACTAATCGTAAAAAAAATGACAGGCAGAGGCAGGCCACCCCGCAGGGGACGTCGTGGTCGTGGTGCTATGATTGCCTTTGGCCCTAGAATAATGCCCAGTTTTTAGATGCAACGTACCCTGAACTTGAACAGTTCTGAGGACATGGTTGACTGGCTAACACAGGACCCCCAATCTTCTACAGCTTCCGCTCGGAACCTAGACGCAGCATCCTCCTCCAGCTTAGCTTCGGGCACCTCTCCAGTTACCACTTGCCCGCGTGCCGCCACCACCAACACTAGCACCACAGCCGCTTCACTTCAGCCGTCAGCAGAGTTATTTACACATCCGTTAGAAGAATTGAGTGATGCACAAACATTAGTGCCAGAGGATGTAGATAACAGGGATATGTCCCAGTCAGGCAGCATTACACACATGGAAGTACGGTCTGATGATGATGATGTTGTACACGGTGCTGCTTCCTTTGTTGAGTTGTCAGATACAAGTGAAGCGGTTGATGATGACGATGCGTCCTTAGATGTCACGTGGGTGCCCGCTATAAGAGAAGAAAAGGAGGAAAGTTCAGATGGTGAGACAGAGAGGAGGAGGAGACAAGTTGGAAGCAGTGGGAGGTCGTCGAAAGTAGCTAGTGGCACAGTCAGACAGCATGCATCGGCACCGGGGGTCAGCCAGACAGCACGCCAGTCAACGCATGCTTTTGCCACCACCAGAATGCCGTCATTGCAGAGCTCAGCAGTGTGGCAATTTTTTGGTGTGTCTGCCTGTGACAACAGTGATGCCATTTGCAACCTGTGCGAAAAGAAACTGAGTCGTGGGAAGTCCAACTCCCACCTAGGTTCAACTTCTTTGTGAAGGCGCATGATGTCACATCACAAACGCCTAAAGGGATAAATACATGAGTACAAGCAGCACACAAAGTCAAAGCCGCCATCCTCCTCCTGGTCCAGCATCTTCAGCCACGTCAACCACTGCTGCCCTGCTTGCCCCCTCTCAACCATCCGCCACTCCGTGTCTCGCCCTGAGCAGTCCCTGCTCATCAGCCCACAGTCAGGTGTCTGTCAAGGACATGTTTGAGCGTAAGAAGCCAATGTCACAAAGTCACCTCCTTGCCTGGCAACTGACAGCTGGCTTGTCTGAACTCTTAGCCCGCTAGCTTTTACCATACAAGCTGGTGGAGTCTGAGGAGTTCAACAAATATTTAGCTATTGGGACACCGCAGTGGAAGGTACCCGGCCAAAATTTCTTTGCACAAAAGGCAATCCCCAACCTGTACTCGATTGTGCAAAAGGAAGTAAGGGCATCTCTGGCACAAAGTGTTGGGGCAAGGGTCCATCTGACCACTGATACCTGGTCTGCAAAGCATGGTCAGGGCAGGTATATCACCTACACTGCGCATTGGGTAAACCTGGTGACGGCTGCCAAGCATGGAATACGTGGCTCAAATTTGAAGTGGGAGGACCGAACAAGCATCTTTTTCCATCTCCCGCTTCCAAAAATCCATGCCATATACACGTCCCCTGATAGTGGATGTAACAGGGATTAAACCGATAGGAATAGTACTACTTAACAGTACACACCTTATAATAACGCAGACAGAGGCAAAGCGTATAATCTTCCATGCTGGGCAGTGGAAGCCCCCAGACTCTGACCTGTGTATAATATTCCATGCTGTGCAGTGGAAGCCCCCAGTCTCTGACCTGTGTATAATATTCCATGCTGGGCAGTGAAAGCCCCCAGACTCTGACTTGTGTATAAAATTCCATGCTGGGCAGTGGAAGCCCCCAGATTTTGACCTGTGTATAATCTTCCATGCTGGGCAGTGGAAACCCCCAGACTCTGACCTGTGTATAATCTTCCATGCTGGGCAGTGAAAGCCCCCAGACTCTCAGAGTCTGAAGAAGAGGAGTCAGAGGAGGAAGGTGGCTTTGAGGAGGTGGAAGACCAAACACAGCAGGCGTTCCAGGGGGCTTGTTGTCCCCTTTCGGGGCCCTTGGTGGCTGGGTGTAGGAAGAGACCTTCAATGACAACAGTGAAGACATGGCTAGCTTGGTATCCAACCTTGTGCAAATGGGGAGTTTGCGGTTGTGCAAAGGGACTGTTTGCGGTTGTTTGCGGTGCATTAAACGGGGATATTGGTCTGTTACTGTGAAGCCGGTGTAACCCTTACACTACCTGATCGATACAACATCATACCTGATGTTTTAAAGCATGTTATTCCAAAAAATTTAGGAATGTTAGGTGATTTATGCCCTTTATGGGTTAAAACCAGACTCTGCATCAACTATGTAATTTTCCGTGGGAGTTTTGCCATGGATCCCCCTCCGGCATGCCACAGTCCATGTGTTAGTCCTGTTGAAACAACTTTCCCATCACTATTGTGGCCAGAAAGAGTCCCTGTGGGTTTCAAAATTCGCCTGCCCATTGAAGTCTATGGCAGTTCGCCGATGTTCGTCCGTTCGCGAATATTTGATGGAAATCGCGTCCGCCGTTCGCGAACCGAAAATTTGATGTTCGCAACATCACTACTGATAACGAGAGCAAACAAGAAAAGAGAAGACGTCAAACTAGAGAAGGACACGAGAGATGGGCCAACCAGCAGACATCAGAGGAGAAGGAAATTAGATGAGAAAAAGAATGCAAAAGAATTGCAAGTGAAAGACTATCAGCTGCAAAAATTAAAGATATACCAAAATAAGCTACTAACGAAACAAAGCATTTAGAACCTGTTCCTCAAACATCAGATGACATTTTACCTGAACAAATAAAAGATATACCAAAAAAGCCACCAAAAAAACAAAGCATTTAGAACCTGTTCCTGAAACATCACATTACATTTCAACTTATGAATTTGAAAATGAAACTGATATATGCTTTGCAAATTGTCCTTTACTCAAGTCTTTAGCAGTAGAGGTTTATAATTGTGGGGACATGAATACTCAATGTCAGTTTTGTGAGGCTTAACATTTTAAACAGGAGAGACCCAGAGATGGACAATGTATTAGTTGCTGTCATAAAGGCAAGGTCAAACTTCCAGAAAGAAAACAATTCCCAATCTATTTACAAAACATTATGGCTGAACCTACTTTTCAAGACTACAAACATTTTAAGACAAACATAAGATCCTACAATAGTGCCATATCCTTTGCATCTATGGGAGCAACATTAGCTGCTAATGTACCAGGACATGGTCCTTACTATTTTAAAGTCCAAGGCCAAATTTATAATTCGTACTTCCCATTTACATCCATGGGAAGGAGAGCAAAGAAAATTTGCTCAACTATATGTCCCCAGTGTTTTTATAGAGCTTAATAACATTATGTCCGATAACCCTTACACTAAAGCTTATAGAAAATTGGCAAAAGTAGAAAATTAACAACGTTATGCACAAAGACATCAATTACCAATCCCAAGGGTCAATATGGTGCTTAAAAGAGATAGACATACTGATAAACATCGTTATAACTTGCCAACATCAAATGAGGTTGCAATGGTTATTCAAAATGATGGAGAACCACCATTTCAAAGAGACATTAGAATATATCCCAGAAATGAGGAGCAACCATTCATCAGTATCTTAAGTCCAAATTTAGATCCAATACATATCCCATTTTTTCCCACACGGAGAAGCAGGTTGGCAACCAAAATTAACACTTCCCAGTTACCCAAATGCTAAAGCCAGAATCAGAAATAATGTTTATATGCTTGAATTTAAAGTAGCTCAAATTGCCGTTTGAAATACATTTAATCCAATATTATGTGGTGGAAAACTAACACAACAATGGATTATTGATTCCTATTTGCAAGTTGAGGCCAATAATTTAAACTTTATAAAATATCAACAAGATAAACTACGTGTAGAACAATATTGTGGACTAATGGACTATGTTGCTGAGGTGGCTACAAGCAGAGACATGAGAGCTGGCAAAGCCATCATTTTACCATCTTCTTTCCAAGGATCTCCTCGAAATATGAGAGAAAGATACAATGATGCTATGGCTATTGTCACGAAATTTGGCAAAATTATTTATTATGTTTACATGTAATCCCCAATGGCCAGAGATTACACAAAATTTACTTCTTGGCCAAAGTCCTTCCGATAGACCAGATTTAGTAGCAAGAGTTTTTAAAATTAAATTAAATGAATTAATACATGACATCACTATAAGTCACTTATTTGGCAAATTACTTGCTTATGTATGTACCATTGAATATCAAAAAAGAGGCCTTGCACATGCACATCTTTTGATAATACTTAAAGAAAAAGATAAATTAGATACTGGTGACAAAGTGGATGCAGTCATTGTTGCTAAACTACCAGATCCAGAACTATATGGTAGACTATATGAGATTGTTACTCATCGCATGATTCATGGACCCTGTGGCGAGCTTAATCCACAATCACCATGTATGGAAAATAATAAATGTTCCAAAGATTTTCCAAAAGATTATAGAGACAAAAAGAATGCCAATTGTGATGGCTATCCACTTTATAAAAGAAGAGAAGGAGATAGTGCCATTATTCATGGTAAAAAGTGGACAATACATATGTAGTACCCTACAATCCACATTTACTCATGAAGTATAACACACACATTAATGTAGAAGCCGGCACTTCCATCAAATCCATAAAAAATGTCTACAAATATATTTACAAAGCCTATGATGCAGTTACTGTTGTCGTCAAAAGTGCAGACACTGAAAGCACTGAGTTAGTACATGATGAACTTGCATCTCATGTAGATGCTCGCTATGTAAGTGCACCAGAAGATATGTGGCGCCTTTTAAAATTTGAAATGCATGATAGATCACATGCAGTATATAGATTAGCAGTACATTTGCCACAAAAACATTTAGTGTCTTTCCATGCTGGAAATGAATGTAATGCATTGGCTCAAAGTGAACAATACACTAACTGCATGGTTTGAATTAAATTGCACAGATTCAGAAGCAACACAATTCCTATATATTGAAATTCCATATCAATATGTTTTTGTGAATGGATTATAAAGACTTAGAAAAAGCAGAGGAAATAAAATAATCCCAAGAATTTACACAGTCAGTCTAAGAGATCTTGAACGTTTCTGCTTACGACTATTCATTTTAAATGTTCCTGGAGCACAAAGTTGTAAACACTTAAGAACTGTTTAGTGACATAGTATATGAATCCTTCCATTTAGCTGCAAGACATAGAAACTTACTAGCTGATGATACAGAATGGGAGAGATGTCTAGAAGAAGCAGCACTATGTCAAATGCCACAGCAGATGAGAGAACAATTTGCATTTATTTGTATTTTCTCAAATGCTCCAAATGCATTAGCTTTGTGGGACACATTTAAAAGTAATATGGCTGAAGACTTTATGCAACGATACAATGAACCTATTGCACACTTAAAAGCGTTAATGGAAATCCAAGAAGTATTTTTAACTCATGGATTAAGTTGTGCAAGTTTTCATTTGCCTGATCCAGGTCTTATAGATGACATAAACTTTGAAGACTATGACATTCAACTACAAGTACAAAGAACAGAAGAAAGACTTGCAACTTTAAATACTTTACAATTGCAAGCATTTAATGATATTAAACATGCAATAGATGATTACATGGTGGAAGAGCGTTATTTCTATCTTGATGAACCTGGTGGATCAGGAAAAGCATATCTATACAATTTATTAATGAGTTTGGTACGAGCACAAGGTCAAATAGCACTGCCGTTTGCCACTACTGGAATTGCTGCACGTTTGTTAAGAGGTGGAAGAACTGTACATAGTGGGTTTAAACTTCCAGTGCCTATTTTAGAAACCTCTGTGTCAGATATTCGCATGACATCATTACAAGCAAAATAATTAAATAAAAAGTAAATTAATTATAATAGATGAGGCCACAATGATGTCATGCTATGCCCTACAATGTATTAACCATTTGCTTTGTGAAGCCATGGGTAATACTTTGCCATTTGGTGGAAAGGTAATGTTGTTAGGTGGCGATTTTAGACAAACATTACATGTCGTTGAACATGGAAATCGAACTGACATTATCGAAACCTGTATAAAGTCAAGCACACTATGGAAACATTTTACCCATCTTCAACTGCAACAAAATATGAGATCAGAAGGCCAAACGGATTTCAATGATTGGCTTATTAAAATTGGAGAAGGCAGAACAGAAAAAATACCACATTTACCTGACGACACTGTGCAGATCCCACCTCATATGATATTATATCGACTATATTTGAAGGTAGCATAAATAACCAGGAATATTCACAGCTTGCCAACCAAGTCATACTAACGTGTAAAAATAAGGATGCATTAATCCTCAAAATTGAAATCTTTAAAAAAATGTATGCACCACAAGGAAATTATCACAGTGCTGATTCTGTACTTGCTGATGACAATGAAAGTCAGGCTAACTTTTCCACTGAATTCATAAACTCACTAACTCCTTCTGGAATGCCACCACATATTTTGCAGCTAAAGAAAGGTGCAATTGTCATGTTACTGCAAAATATGAACCCCAAAAAAGGCCTATGCAATGGGACAAGATTAATTGTTCAACAATTAAAGGACCAGTTCATAAATGCTGAAATTTTAACTGGTACTCATAAAGGAGAAAGAGTTTTCATACCAAGAATAGATTTAGCACCAAGTGAAAGTAGTCTCCCTTTTATACTTCAAAGAAGACAATTTCCCATCCTTATGGCATTTGCCATACCATTAATAAATCACAAGGACAAACGTTCAAATCTGTGGGTATTTTCTTAGAACAACCAGTATTTGCACATGGCCAATTGTACGTTGCCTTATCACGGTGCAAAACCCCACAGGCTATTAAAATTTACATTGAAAAGAATGAAAGTCAAGGTGATTTATTAGAAGATGGACGTATTTTTACTAAAACCATTGTCTACTATGAAGTACTTTAACTTTTCATTAAACAAACAAAAGCCATGCAAAACAAATTTAAAAGCAAATGCACAAATATAAAAAAACACAATATAACCACCAAATTTTTAAAACAAATACACATAAATGTCCGTTCCCTTCAAAAGGTCATTATTACGCAACAGAAATTACATTTACAAAAACAATATTTTCCTGTTAAACTACATTAAATTGTCAAACACATACAGAACAGTGCTTACACAAGTTTAAGTTCTTGCGTTCTCTTTTTAGAGAACCACTTTTACACAGACCAAACTATATGTTGGATTTAAAACAATTAATACAGCAACAAACAAAGGTCAACCATTGAAAAATACAAATCAATAAACAATTCAGTCATAATTAATGGAAGTACTGTTTATGGATCATTAGCCCAACAAAACACTTGCCTTGCATTATTTTCACAAATTATGTTAAAATGTTAATTAACTATGTTACTGTTTCTAATGTTACAAGTTTCAAAAAAATATTTTCAAGTTACTTACTTGGACAGAAAAGAAAGTTCAAGTTTCAAAAAATATACTTTCAAGTTCTAAACATATTACAAAGTTCATGTTAAGAGCACAACCACGTTTTAAGTCACAATGTAAATGTTGTCTTTTATGTTAAACATTAATCCAGGGAGTAATCTGATCGCCAGTTAATGGGGTCAGCAAGGAATTATTTTTTTTCCCTCTCTGATACAATTGGATACGTTTCAAGGAGGGTTTTTACTATTTGCCTTCCTCTGGATTCAATGTATATTTAAGTTAACAATTCTTGAGATAGAACTTGTTGAATGCATGTTAAAAAACCATTACCTCAAGTTTACAATACTGATAAATTTAAAGTTCAACTGTTCTTACATTCAAATGTTAATACTTTCACTACAAAATGCTTTAACAGTTACTGTTGAAAAAAAGAACATTTAAAAAAAATAAACATGTTTAATATAACAATAGTACTTATTTCATCATAACTAAAACCTTACAAGTGTCAAATACGTATATTAATAACTAAACAACTTTTCAAACATACACATCACATTGCTTATCATTTTTTGATGGGCAAGTCACTAGTTATGTTATATATACAAGATGAGCACCAAGTAATGATCTACAGTTATAGAAAGATGAAGTGTCATCTAATTCCCATCATTATTTATATGTTTTTATCTTCACATAACAATAGTACAAAGGAAAAGCCTTTAGATATCACTACTTGATAGTTTTACTCAGAATCAGAGATCATGTCTAGTTATAACTATTGCTCATTAATGAGAAGTTGAGCAAAAATAGTTAAAATCATGGACTGGTTGGTCTGTTGGGTTTCTGGCCTCCATGGACTTGCTTCCAATAAACTAATGTCATCTCTCTGGTTTTTGTACCAACTGGGACATGTCTAAGTCTGAAACAAAATAATGAAACCTGTGGGCTTTAGCCCCTCTAGAGATGATTCCAAGTGATTAAACCTCTTGCCTTGCCATGGATAGAGAGCTATAAAATGTATGTGTCTGTGGATCTAATGCAATTAATCTATGTTGATACATTTATTGACCTGGACATTTGTAGATAACATATTTCCAAATGGAAATATTCTGTGTAAATTAGTTATTTGTCCTCTGGAAAAGTAAGGAATTTGTTGATAAGATGTTTCAGATGGAAACATCCTCCATATATACTATTTTTCCTTTTTTGAGAACATCAACTGGTTCTTCTTTAAGGTTCTTCTAGCACCATGGCAAGACCCTTGATGTAAGTAGAATGTGATACCACTTTCTATGATACTGAAGAAAGAGAAAGAGGAAACCATTAGTGTTTCAGACGCTCTGTAACTCGGCGGACCCTCAAAAATGTATCACCTACTACAAGCTATGTAAGAGAATAATAAATACAGCAACAATCTGGAGAAGTAAGTACACTTTTCTTCCTCATATTTTTTAACCATTAAACTACCTTACAGATCATTGCAAAACACTGTAATGCCACATTGTAACCATAAACAATCAAGATCTGATACACATATGGATAGGCTAAAGCTTACTATCCATGTGTTTTCTGAATCAGGATATAAAGGAACCTGAGATCCATCAATACTGTTCTATATTATCAAGTAAAGCACTAAATACTGTGGTTGTATGTGTCATTGTTTTATCTTCACTGGTCCTTTAATGTAATGGGCGATTCATTTTACTTTATTGAAAATAAGCCATGCAATGACACAGAGAGTATGCTTTAATCCATCATTATACTCCTCGTTGGTCATAATGTACAGAAATGTATGATTATTGTCAACATTTTCCATGTAAGTCATTTGATATTGGGGGAAAATATCAACTTAATATATAAAAAATGTAAAATAGATACACCATACAGTCTGCCTATTTTGTCTCAATAAAAACCTTGGCCTCAGTAATAATCAGGTATGTTGGATCTTCTCTCTTGGGTTTATCCGTAACACTTCTACTCATCGCATATTCCACTTATCAACTACCCTTCCTGTAACAGTGTAGTTTCCATGTTGCCCTTAAATCCTCCAACTTATAACATCAAATCATGTCCTCTTCTTCTGGAAGACACTTCCATCAGTCCTGAACTTTATTAAATCCCCTGATATATTTACAGGATCCTCTCACATCTCCCCACTCACTTCTGTACCATAAGCTATACATATTCAGGTCATGAAGTCTTTTATTATAAATATTGTTTTGTAGACCATAATAATATTTTAACTTGTTTCTCATTATTTAGACTCACAAAGATATGGAGAAAGTAAACCAGACGGAGATCCTAAACTTCATACTGATAGGGATTACAGACATTTCAGATCTTCAGACTCCGATATTCCTTGTAATCCTTCTCATTTATCTTTTCACACTTGGTGGTAACATGACCATTCTTCTACTGGTTTCCCTGGATCCTCATCTGCACACTCCCATGTACTTCTTCTTGGGGAACTTGTCGGTCATAGACATGTCCACCACCACCATCAGTCTACATAAGATCTTCTCTTCCTACATATCAGGGGATAACACCATGTCATTCTTTGCTTGCATGACTCAGGTGTTTATGTTTTCATCATTCACTATTGATGAGTTGTTTATCCTTACGGCCATGAGTTATGACCGATATGTGGCCATATGTAAACCATTATACTATTTAATGATCATGAGCACTCCAGTCTGCGTTGCTTTGGCCGCTGTCTGTTGGTTGCTTGGTTTTGCAGCCGTCACACCTTATCTTGTCATATTGTCCAGTTACACCTGTTATAGATCCAATATCATCAACCATTTCTACTGTGACCTTGTCCCTCTTATGAAACTCACATGCAGTAATACAGATACAATGGAGATAGTAATTGCTGTGGAGGCACTGCTTGTAGGTTGCTCTCCATTTTTTCTAACTATCTGCTCCTATATTTTCATCATTACCACCATCCTGAAGATCCGTTCCAGTTCTGGGAGACAGAAAGCCTTCTATACATGTTCCTCACACCTCACTGTCATTGTTCTTCTCTACATAACTCTTTTCTGTTTATACTTAAGACCACCCTCAATGGGAGATATGACATTCACAAAAATATTCTCCCTAATTAACACAGTTGCCGTCCCTGTACTAAATCCTCTAATTTACAGCCTGAAAAATAAAGATGTGAAGTCAGCACTTAGACGGCAACTAAGATGTTGTGAAGACACCAGATTTACCTTAAAAAAAGATAAAGGATGGAAAAGCATATGGAAAGGGTGTTTTCCTTCTTGAAATTGCTGAATAATGTATAGAGCTATAAACTTTATATTTAGGGATATTAGACTTCTCCCTAATACATAATGAGGGGCACTATCCAGTGGCCATATTTACAACCAGATGGATACTATGTGAATCGGGTCTTATATGTTGTACAATATACTTGGTAAATATTCCTTGTTTCCATCCATGGTAAAGCATGTAGGGGCAAAGTGTAAGGGTTAATAAACTTTCTATGGAAAATGACTTTGGCAGTTTGTATTCTATCTTTATTTTCGACAATAATAATATTATATTGATATCAGGATAAAACACAAGACATATAACATGAGATTATAGTAGATTGTTTTGCCTTTAAAATATTTATCCAATTTAAAAAAAAAAAAATGTAAACATGTTTATACAATTTAATCAAATAAAATGGACAATATATTAGTTAACGCTTTAATTATTATCCTTTATTTGTAATTATTGATTCATTTAAACAAACCCATATGGTTTCCAATACTCTACCTGAAGGTGCACAACAACTTCCATGTCTATTTAGGAGGGTGATTAATGGTTATTTTTTGGTGCCACTTTTCTTACATTATTAATATTAACATGATATATCTAGTGACCTCTGAAGACTCTCAGAAGTTCAGCTGTGACCATATCTCATAGGCGTAGGGTCATCAAGTCCCATCTTTACCTAGTCAAGTAGCTCGGTTTGGTTGGTTGATGCAATAAGTCAAATTGGGATTTTCATTGTTGAGATTGACAATAACATAAATCATCTCTATATAATAAGATATATTTCTTAACATGACTTCCATGTAATTTGTTATGCATTACAACTGAGCAGTAAACATTGGGGTCTCCTTGTTCTTTTCATCATTCTCCACTACAGATCATAATGAATGTTTTTCCTCACTCAATGCTCAGAATCTACAGCACCTTCTGTCACTTATTCTACTGGCATCATCTGTCCTTCAGAATAAGGTTTAATATCTTGACTTGCACAAGTTGTGGGGAAGTAGAAACAAACAGCAGAGAAAAGACACATGGGGGCTTGTGGATGAAGGTGAATGGTGGTTATGAAGGAAGAAGCAAAAGACACAGGGTGTGAGGAAGGAGAAACAGACAGCACGGATAAGACACATGGGCGCTTGTGGATGAAGGTGAATGGTGGTTATGAAGAAAGACGCAAAAGGCACAGGGTATGGGGAAGGAGGAACACACAGCATGGAAAAGACACGTGGGGGCTTGTGGATGAAGGTGAATGGTGGTTATGAAGGAAGAAGCAAAAGGCATAGGGTGTGGGGAAGTAGGAACAAACAGCATGAAAAGACACATGGGGGCTTGTGGATGAAGGTGAATGGTGAGTATGAAGGAAGAAGCAAAAGGCACAGGGTGTGGGGAAGGAGAAACACACAGCAGGGAAAAGACACGTGGGGGCTTGTGGATGAAGGTGAATGGTGGTTATGAAGGAAGAAGCAAAAGGCATAGGGTGTGGGGACATAGGAACAAACAGCAAGAAAAGACACATGGGGGATTGTGGATGAAGGTGAATGGTGAGTATGAAGGAAGAAGCAAAAGGCACAGGGTGTGGGGAAGTAGGAACAAACAGCAGGGATAAGACACATAGGGACTTGAGAAAAAAGCTAAAGGTATTTATGATGGAAGAAGCAAAAGGCACAGGGTGTGGGGAAGGAGGAACACACCGCAGGGAAAAGACACGTGGGGGCTTGTGGATGAAGGTGAATGGTGGTTATGAAGAAAGAAGCAAAAGGCCTAGGGTGTGGGGACGTAGGAACAAACAGCAAGAAAAGACACATGGGGGCTTGTGGATGAAGGTGAATGGTGAGTATGAAGGAAGAAGCAAAAGGCACAGGTTGTGGGGAAGGAGGAACACACAGCAGGGAAAATACACGTGGGGGCTTGTGGATGAAGGAGAATGGTGAGTATGAAGGAAGAAGCAAAAGGCACAGGGTGTGGGGAAGGTGGAACACACAGCAGGGATAAGACACATGGGGGCTTGTGGATGAAGGTGAATGGTGGTTATGATGGAAGAAGCAAAGGCACAAGGTGTGGGGAAGGAGGAACAAACAGCAGGGAACAGACACATGGGGCTTATGGAAAAGATAAATGGTGGTTATGATGGAAGAAGCAAAAAGCACAGGGTGTGGGGAAGGAGGAACAAACAGCAGGGAACAGACACATGGGGCTTATGGAAAAGATAAATGGTGGTTATGATGAAAGAAGCAAAAAGCACAGGGTGTGGGGAAGGAGGGACAAACAGTAGGAAAAGACACATGGGGATTGTGGATGAAGATGAATGGTGGTTATGAAGGAAGAAGCAAAAGGCACAGGGTGTAGGTTAGGAGGAAAAATCAGCAGGGAAAAGACACATGGGGGCTTGTGGATGAAGGTGAATGGTGGTTATGATGGAAGAAGCAAAAGATACAGGGTATGGGGAAGGAGAAACAAACACCAGGGAAAAGACACAAGGGGGCTTGTGTGTGAAGGTGGATGGTGGTTATAAAGGAAGAAGCAAAAGGCACAGGGTGTGGGGAAGGAGAAATAAACAGCAGAGAAAAGACACATGCGGTGTTATGGATGAAGGTGAATGGTGGTTATAATGGAATAAGCAAAAGACACATGATGTGGGGAAGGAGGAACAAACATCAGGGAAAGACACATGGGAGCTTGTGGATGAAGGTGAATGGTGGTTATAAAGGATGAAGCAAAAGGCACAGGGTGTGGGGAAGGAGGAACACACAGCAGGGAAAAGAAACATGGGGCTTTGTGGGTGAAGGTGAATGGTGGTTATGATGGAAGAAGAAAAAGGCATAGGGTGTGGGGAAGTTGGAACAATTAGCAGGGAAAGACACATGGGGGCTTGTGGATGAAGGTGAATGGTGGTTATGATGTAAGAAGCAAAAGGCACAGGGTGTGGGGAAGGAGAAACAAACACCAGGGAAAAGACACATGGGGCTTGTGTGTGAAGGTGAATGGTGGTTATGAAGGAAGAAGCAAAAGGCACAGGATGTGGGGAAGGAGGAACAAACAGCAGGAAAAGACACATGGGGGCTGCAACATGCTGAAAGCTTTTAAAGACACACTACCTGATTAAATTGCAAAACAAATACATGTGAATGGCTGCCATATTAACCCTTTCACACTCACAGAGGGTCTAATGTGAACCCTAAAAATACAAAGATCATCTCATATGCATTTCACTCATCACATCTACATTGGGACAACAAATAGTGGCCAAATTACACCGTCACATGGGATATATCAGGTACCAGGGGGTAATTTCACATATGGTTTTTCAGTCCCTCAGATGTGTTTGACTCTCTGTGACCCTATGGACTACAGCACATCTACAGTCTGTTTGTATTCACAGGGTTTTGATGCCAGTGATACCATACCTCCCCGCAATGACCTGCCCACTACAGTGGCCCTACATAGTATAGGTCACAGCTTCAATCAGGTACACAAAGCCTCTCATCACCACTTAGCAATCCAGAAGGGGAACAGGGGAACATACAACACACTAATCTACTCTAATCCATCAGGAAGGGCTTCAAATACACATGGAGGCTGTGCAGAGGCACGTGGAGCAACAGCCAACTCACCTCCATAATAATCTTTGCTATACACATCCTGGAAAGTCCCACATGATTGCTGGTGGTTATCCCCATCTGATGACATCCCATTAGGTGTTCTGCTATTAATCAAATAAAATTTTTCCTGTTATATTGTTATCAGTCCCTAAGGGGGATGTTGATACTCCACAATATAAAAAATTGGACTTTGCATGTTTATTATCTTTTTACTATTATTATTATTATTATTAATATTATTATTATTATTATTATTATTATTAAATATGATATATTGTTATGTTATTATTATTATTATAAGTGTTATGTCCTGTATATATCTATTGCATAGTAACTAGGGCTCATTAGTTTACATATATAGGAATGTGACACTAATGTTCTGCATGTGTATGTCCCATAACCACAACCATTGAAAACACACTGACATGGTTAGAACTGTATAACAAAGCTTTATTTCATACACAGAGCACAATCAGAAATGGACAAGACTTAATATCATGGGTGGGTGGATCCCGTGAGAACAAGAGGCTTGTGGGGAAAAGGGGATACCTTCAGGGGGTAATGTGTGATGTCTAGAATAAGCATGATGCATAGCACCTACCAGGGTCACATGTGGTCACTACACCAGTGCAACAAGAATGTCATGAAAAAAAGATCATCAGAAATCACTCCATTTAATAGGAGAAACCATTAATGTGCATAGCACTTACACCTTGTCTAGATCTGCTCAATGACACAGATGATTCAACCTGTGTAATACAATCCCGTTTCCCTCATACAGTGTGGTGACAAAAGAAAAATCTGACAAAAAGTGGTCAACCAAAAAATATGCGGAGGAGGATAAAAAAACTAATCAGCAGGCATGCACAGTACAATGCTAAATACTGTAGCAATATACCAACTCACCTGATTCCCATCTAAAAGCATTACTTACTATTAGCTAGGTCTCTGGATAATCAGAAATATGGGAAATTACCCATTAATACAGAGGACACAAAGGTCAGCGGCTAGAGTCAGACACCAGGATCTGTTCTCAGACTGATATTGAGGTCACGATCACATATGTCATTAGTGCTTATATTAATGCTGACTGTCATTAACATGCAATTGCTAGTCTTTGCAAGTCCTCCGCCATAGCGGTATCAGTCTACATTTAAGCTAATAACAATCATGTCTTAGATATCTGGCTATATGATAACTTTAAGATGGTGGGAGCTACATTAAAGAAATGTCTACCTGAGAGGCACTGGGAAAACCTTACACCTCATACATTTTCTTCACAATGCTTGAAGAGGCAGAAGATGCCTTCAAGGACCTGAATTGTATCTAACAATAAACAAAATAAAAACATAACACCTGCAAAATAAGGCCTTATATAAGATACGGAGTGCAGCATCTCTTCTCAACAGCATTCCTCAGTGACCATCAATTGGTGAAATGTTAAACAGAACCCTATGTGTCCACAGAGAAGAGGATCATGGACCATGTGATGGGAGGTAGTCATCTGGAGAAGGCGGGGCTGGGAATCAGAGTGTGTCTAATTGCCTCTGTTGTCACCTCATTAAATGCGCTCTGGTCCACCCCAATCCTGACCAGCCCGGCCAGCTAGGATTCTGTCATTAGGTGGTGCCTCCTCTCCTCCATATTGTACCTAGCTAGGGTGTGCATTACCTCCACATGATTGGCCTAGATGCCTACAGAGACAAGAAAAAGATATCAATCAGAACAATATTCAGATCAACTACAACATCTCATCTCAATGTCAATCCACATTAAACATCAATTGTTGAAATGTTAAACATAACCAAACATGTACACACTCTGTAGCCAGCCAATAGTATGTCAACATCTATACCAGTTAGTATTCAGCGAGGAGTGTTCATGAGGAGGACTTCGGGCCACCACCTTCCATGCCTTCACACCTACTCCCTCTTCCACGTCTAGGTGGTGTTTGAGTGAAGGATGCACTATGTCGGTTGGCTGGGGATCACCTTGCACTGGTGGTGAGGTCTGAGATGAGGAGGCCGCTGTCTTTGGTTTTGGTTGTGAAGCCGATGGCTGGAGAGACATGAGCTGGCGTTCTGTAAATTGTATTAGTTGTTTTCTTCCCTGTTTGCCTGTTCCTCATATCTCTCCATCCTCCGGTTGTGCCTCCTCACCTCAGAATGGAGCGATCTGTTGCTCGCAAGAAGGGAGTTGGTGAGCTGAACCTGCTTTTGGAGCAATCATAGCTTCTTTGTCCTTTGTTTGTTATGTTTCCTGTCATCCCTGTGATACCGGGCAAGGGTTGGTGGTATTGACGGCAGAGGGACCGAGTTGATGGCAGTGGGGCCAATATTAATGACAGTGGGGATCGAGATGGTGGCAGGAGGGCCTGAGAAGATGGCAGGAGGGGATGAGGTGTCTGCAGAAGGGCCGGTGTGTTAGGCCATGTTGGTCAACCCCATGGTCCCCTTGTGTGGGAGGCCATGATAGGGGACCCCATTGTGTTGGAGTGGTTGTGCCTACCATGGCTGTGATGTTTTAGCAGATGGCAGGGGTGACTGTGATGATGTCTGGGGCCAGGACAACGTCATCAGAATAGGTGTTGTTGTTTGATGGTTCCATGATATGACCAGTGGAAGGGGCTGAAACAGCTGTGCACAGCTAAATGATGCATTTGAGGGGCCGGTCAGTGAATCAACTCCGGAGATGAGGGTGAGCCTCTGGATTGTGCAAGGCCAGCTTCTGTTGATAGTCCTGAGCCCTCTTAAATGTTCTGCCCTTCTTTATCCACCAGTTTGTTCCACCTCTAGTGCAACCACCACCTGTGCCTCTGTGGTCAGCCTTGTACTCCTGGGTACTAAAATGAAAAACTGAAAGTATTTGAGTTGGTTTCTCTACACAAATGACAGCTATGTTTTTCTATATCCTTGACATCATGGTCACCTATAATTGCCTGTGGTGCTTGTGTTACACCGATGAACCCTGGTCTGCATCATGAACATGGTGAATCATGGCTCATATCAATATATGTAATGTTTGTGCAGTGTGCCATCTGCGTGTGCATCAGACACATGCTCTGCTGGATCTTCTGGATCTACTGGTTCTTCTGGGCAGTGTGTTAGACTGACCAATCTGTGACATCTTCCCTGCAATGGTTGTTACAATGCAGATGAGACATGGTCCAGGCTAGGCCAGTATATGACAAGCACATGCAGTCCTACAAAGTCTGTATTCACATATGCCACAGTGTGCACACCCATACAAGTACTTTCATTTGAATGTCAAATCAATCTTGATCTTTTTGTGAATGCTACTCAGAATCAATTTTAAGTATTGGACAGACATTTCATCAGTAACAATTATGATACTGATATGTTTGCTACCTGGATTTACATGGTTATTCAGGTCCCATATATCTTCAGTCATAACCATAGGTCTTACAGTGCTATTGTATGTCAGTTATCCATGTGTGTGGGAAGGAGTTTAAGAGCCAGAATAATTCTAGTGTGATACAGCTCATTGTATACACCAGTATGTGATGTTGGCAGGTGGTCCACCACAGGTTGCACGTATTGCTCGGGTCTCCTTTGCCATCTTCCTCTTCACCATCAGCCGGTTGTCATCATATCTGTGTTTGACAAACTTGACATCCCTGTGTGCAACCCTTTAATGCAGCAACAGCTGTAGGCCTCACATCCCTCCCACCATGTAATATGCTAGCAGACAAAGATTTTACTGAGGAGGATGTCTATATCCTCTAGGCTTTAATTTGGGGCCCTGTACGTTGCTACAGCCTCTTGCACTCCTAACTGTGCCTGGGGTTCCTGGCCTCCCTGTTCTCAACAAGGGGTAAGTCCCTCATCCCAACTACACCCCGCCTGGGATCAGACCCCTGACCCTCTGCCCTTACTCCTTGTGTGCCTACATCTAATGGCACATCCCTAGACCCCTCCTGCTCTCCTACACCTGTACCTCCCCTCCCTGACCTGCATCTCCCTTTCTCCGTAACTCTAAATCTCATCCTCTCCTCCTTCTGTGTTTCCCTTACTTTCCTCTTCTCTTCTCTCTCACCTCACTCTCCTCATCTACTCAATCTCCTTGTCTGTTTGCTCTCTCTGTCTCCTTTTCTCCACTCTCTCTCCAATGCTCACAAACCCACCAACTCCAAGACCTGTGTGTTCACTTGCTCATCTAAAGAACAGTTAATGATTTACCTTTTTTAGTGTCCTTGAAAACTATTTTCTGCAGCGTTATTTGGTGTTCCCCACTTTCTATTCGCTCTGAGGCCTGCGTCGCTGTCCATAATTATGGGTTTAGATTCGAACTGCAGCCTGCATTCCCCCCACTAACAGCTTGCGGACGCAGGAAGGGATTACGGGACCTTCAATTGAATCGCTCTGTAAGTACAGCAAATGTTAAGCCCGCAGACATACGGACTGTATGATGTTGATGGCATTTAATACGATTGAATTTAATAGTGCCGTGTGGCTCCATCATTTAAACTACCTAACTACCCCTATTGGATCCTGCCAGAAGTAACTGATAACCAGGACCGATGACTAGTTGGCACCTAGAGAGAACAGGAGAAATGATGGCCTCAAGATGAAAGTATGGATAGACTAATAATCTGAAAGCAGGCTTTGCAACCAGAAGAAGAAAGTCTGTAAGAAAAAGAAAATAAGTGAATACTACATCTTATCATCTTCTTTAGGAATTCTTATAAATACATATGGAGTTGAGGTTGCTCTGGAGTGTATTCAATTTTGGGACCGACCAATTCTGGCTACCTATTATATTGTCTGAGTTGTCAGGAATAATGGCTAAGGTCAAGTATATACCAATGGATCAAAGGGATATCACTTGCAAATAACTTGACATCACTTGACCCTTGAATATTGAAACTAAATTGAGAATGTTTCAGTTGTTGACTGAAAACATAGTTAACTATACTTGATGGCTTAATCAGATCTGTGGATCTCCACATAGAGGTCTATAGAATCTACCCAGGAACCTAGCCTGGCCCAGGGACTTGGTGAAAACTGGGTATCGCGGTTGGATACTGGAAGTGACTACTGGTCGCCCTTAAAGTGATACAACTCTCAAAAATATTTTATTTATTGCCCCATGCAATGTATACACCCGAAAACAAATGTAAAAAAATTGTAAAATTGATGCAGACCAATCTTTGCACAAGTGGAAATTACGCTTAAGGGTTCAGGACATACAACCAGGACTTGGGGAAACATTGGAGAATATAAACATGTAAAAATTCACCTGTTGGTTCTATACCTTTAACAAAGTGTTATAGATCCTTATTCAATCGCAAGACCGCAGATTATGTTCTCCTGGCCGTGTGTCTGCGGACTTGACATTTTCTACAATTACAGAGCGATACAACTGAACAAGCCTGCAATTTACTGGCGGAAAGCCGAAACCATAAACTATGCAATCATATGTAGTATTACAGGTGGGAACATGATCAATTAAGCAAGGCCATAACTACCATTTTAGAAACAGCCCATATTAAATAAGACCATCATCAATATGTCAGTAATACATGGAAGTTACACGTCAATCAATTAGTGTTTAGAGGTCAGATATGCGATCAGACTCGCAATTCGGCAATGCACAAAACATTAAAAGTGAATGACGATACTGTTTTAGTCCATGTAGGTTGTCTGATATTTATTAACTCTTTGATTCCCAAGACTGATATGACACCGAAATAAAACATATTTTGATAGACTGCAGATTTGGGAGCTTGAGACTGTTGTACAATTAATTCTAATGTCTTTTATCGCTTTTCCCGTCTTTTACAGTGCAGTATTACTTTTTTATTTGCATTTACAGTGCTATGGTCAGGTGTTAAACCCCCCTGAGGGTACTATCTGGAACCCATAAGATTTCCTTCTGCACTCATCATTTAGGGGTGTGAAAACATTTGCCGGCTTGAGGAATCGTAGAAATTGAATAGCGATTTGCGGTTGTAACTCTTGCGGGCTTGAGTGATCAAAGGCTTAGATGGGTTGTAAGTTACGATTTTGACAACCTCAGGGATTTTCCGCCTGTAACCCCTTAGATTGTTTGCGGCTCTCTAAAAGACTCCAAATGAATGGCAAATTAGTTTACGGGCTACATTACGCGCTCAAGTAAGAAACAATTGCTCAATTGAATAGGGGCCATAGTACTCTATTAGGAAAGTAAACATGGCTAGAGTACCTAGCGGTCCTTAGGGATGATCCTATCAGATGATCCCTTAGCTTCACTTTATACTTTTCCTCTTGTAATGAAAGTCCATTGGCATTCTGGTGAACCATTCCCAATGTTGGATTACTAAATATTGGAGTACTAGACAAAAGTGAAGCAACCGTCCATTGTCCCCTGCTACTCGACACAATTAGCATAAAGAGTTGTGATTGGTCCCTACAGTAAGGTTGGAGCTTCTTGAGGGCCCAAACATCTGCTAATCACTCTTTCTCTACACTCATGGGTTAGGGAAACATTGGAGAATATAAAAATTAGAAATGTCTTTGTGGTTATTAGAAAAGCCTCAGTAAATGTCGCATCTTCTAATGTAAACATATCACAGCCACCAGCTTCCTATTGGTCCACATAGTCATACGTGTAGCTTGAGCCAGTAACTCATGACCACATAGATCTTTGGGAAGTTGCTCCTTCTGCGAGTAAATTTAATGGGGGTAATTAAATCTTACAGTGGCGGTGATAAGAAATGTAAATATGCCTTGTGGAATATTTAAGAACAATGGCAAATACTTAGATATTTTAATGTCTCTGTCATTATGCCATTTGTACAGTTGAACACTCCATAAAATCCATAAAGATGAAGGGTTATTTCATTTATATCATAATTTACATGTTTTTAACATAACAATGGTACAAAGAAAATGTTTTGAAATATTACTATTTGATAATTTTATTCAACATTGGAAATCCTGTTCTGGTATAATTATTACTCATTGTTTAGGAGTTGAGACAAAATAGTTAAAATCATGGACTGGTTGGTCTGTTGGGTTTCTGGCCTCCATGGACTTGTTTCCAATGAACTAATGTCATCTCTTGGTTTTTGTACCAACTGGGACATGTCTATGTCTGAAAAAATATAATAAAACCTATGGGCTTTAGACCCTCTAGAGATGATCCCAAATGATGAAACCTCCAGTCTTACCATAGATAGAGAGCTATAAAATGTGTGTACCCGTGGATAAGACTCTTCTTTTCTAATGAAATTATTCTACGTTGATACATGTTCGCACCTGGACATTTTCATACTCCTTTGTTCTAAATCCTTACAAGACGCCTGATGTAAGTAGAAGTTGATACCACTTTCTATGATAATGAATAAAAAGAAATAGGAAACCATTAGTTTTTCAGAAGCTCTGTAACTCGGCGGACCCTCTAAAATGTATCACCTACTACAACCTACGTAAGAGAATAATAAATACAGCAACAATCTGAAGATGTGAGTACATTTTTTCACCATTACACTTCCTTACAGATCATTGCCAGACCATGTAATGCCGCAGTGTAACTGGTAACGATCTAGATCAGATACACGTATGGATAGGCTAAAGCTTACTCTCCATGTGTCTTCTGAATCAGGATATAAAGGGACCTGAGACCCATCAATGCTGTTCTATATCATCAGTTAAAACACTTAAAAGATGTGATTTATTTTTTATATTTTAAATTACTGCCGTTGTTTAATCTTCTCTACATGATGGCACAGAGCAGTTTTAATGACGTAATTGGTCCTTTAATATAATAGGCAACTGCATTGACCTAATTAAAATACACCAGTATGTGTTTACTAAAAGTCTTAAGTCACAACAAAGGACTTTACTAAGTGCATTGAAGCACAAAAATTGATAATAATTATTTAACAGTATTTCTTTAATTAAACAGAACACGACTCAAAAATAAGAAAAAATTATTAAAATTAAAATAATACTAGTGTACTTCACCCCTATCAGAGCAAATAATATTACTCTGATCTAATCCTGCACATCTATGTACCTAGAAATAGTGACCAGTGATTGCTAATTTCTAGTGTGGACGTTCATAATATGGGAAAGAAAGGTTTACACGAATTAACTGTATAGACCTATATAATAATTGTCCTGAAGAAGCCATGCTATGGTGAAACCGGTTGGCAAATGAAATCACAGTCACTGTCACTGGGATGGAATTTTGGCTTATTTGGTAGCTTTAAAGATATACCTCTAAGCTAATCTTTAAATCAGCTCTATATACATATGTTGGATTATTTGACAACGCAATTGACAGGTGGATAATGAAGCCAGTGGCCTATTAAGGCACAAACACCTATTCGGTACCTTGTGCGAGGTGCTGTAGGTAAGAGGGGAGTTGCACAACCCCCATTTTCTTCTTTTACCATTCAAAATCATTGCGTTTTATATATTTTATTATATTTAAATCCATTAAGAATAAACCTAGGAATCCTTTCAAGGATTCCCTTAATATCCATACCCAAGTGTATACTGTGTTTGTACTTTTTTTTTTAATAGCATTTATATGCATTTTTAATAATTGTGTTACTTTAAGCATATCCGATGATTTGCATGTGCATAGCTGAGGATTGCTTTTATACATAATTCCCCTTGTAATTTCAATTTTTTCTACCTGCTTGGAAATTGTGTCTCTCTTCATGTACTAGGTGGTTCACAATTATTATATAGGTCTATACA
Organism: Discoglossus pictus; assembly: GCA_027410445.1. Classification (NCBI taxonomy): domain Eukaryota; kingdom Metazoa; phylum Chordata; class Amphibia; order Anura; family Alytidae; genus Discoglossus; species Discoglossus pictus. The sequence goes on from CM050170.1 coordinate 8,991,609, forward strand.
GTTAATTCGTGTAAACCTTTCTTTCCCATATTATGAACATCCACACTAGAAATTAGCAATCATTGGTCACTATTTCTGGGTACATAGATGTGCAGGATTAGATCAGAATAATATTATTTGCTCTGATAGGGGTGAAGTACACTAGTATTATTTACATTTTAATAACTTTTTCTTATTTTTGCGTCGTGGTCTGTTTAATTAAAGGAATACTGTTAAATAATTATTTACTAAAAGTCTGCCTATTTTATCTTCCGAAAAACCTTGGCCTCAGTAATAATCAGGTATGTTGGATCTTCTCTCTTGTGTTTATCCGTAACACTTCTACTCATAGCATATTATACTTATCTACTTCCTTTCCTGTAACAGTGTAGTTTCCATGTTGCCCTTGAATCCTCCACCTTATAACGTCAAATCATGTCCTCTTTTTCTGGAAGACACTTCCCTACCTCCTGAACTTTATTAAATCCTCTGATATATTTCCAGGATTCTCTCCCATCTCCCCACTCACTTCTGTACCATAACTTATACATATTCAGGTCATGAAGTCTTTTGAAAATTAATATTGTTTTGTAGACCATAATAATGTTTTAACTTTTTTCTCATTATGTAGACTCACAAATATATGGAGAAAATAAACCAGACGGAGGTCCTAAACTTCATACTGATAGGGATTACAGACAATTCAGATCTTCAGACTCCGATATTCCTTGTAATCCTTCTCATTTATCTCTTCACTCTTGGTGGTAACATGACCATTCTTCTACTTGTGTCCCTGGATCCTCATCTGCACACTCCCATGTACTTCTTCTTGGGGAACTTGTCAGTCATAGACATGTCCTCCACCACCATCAGTCTACATAAGATCTTCTCTTCCTTCATATCAAAGGATAACACCATTTCGTTCTTTGCCTGCATGACTCAGGCGTTTATGTTTTCATCATTGACTGCTGATGAGTTGTTTATCCTTACGGCCATGAGTTATGACCGGTATGTGGCCATATGTAAACCATTACACTATTTAGTGATCATGAGCACTCCAGTCTGCGTTGCTTTGGCCATTGTCTGTTGGTTGCTTGGTTTTGTAGCCGTCATATCTTATCTTATTGTCCAGTTACACCTGCTATAGATCCAATATCATCAACCACTTCTACTGTGACATTGTCCCTCTTATGAAGATCACATGCAATGATACAACTACAGTGGAGATAATATTTTTTATGGAAGGACTGCCTTTTGGTTTCTTACCATTTTCTCTAACTATTCTCTCCTATATTTTCATTATTACCACCATCCTGAAGATCCGTTCCAGTACTGGGAGACAGAAAACCTTCTATACATGCTCCTCACACCTCACTGTCGCTGTTCTTCTCTACATAACTATTTTCTGTTTATACCTGAGACCACCCTCAAGGGGAGATATGGCGTTTACAAAAATATTTTCTCTAATTGACACAGTTGCCGTCCCTGTACTAAATCCTCTAATTTACAGCCTGAAAAATAATGAAGTGAAGTCAGCACTTAGACGGCAACTAAGATGTTGCAGACATCAGATTTGACTTCACATAAAGATAGACAGTGAAAAGTGATATGGAAAAGGTGTTTTCCTTCTTGAAATTGATGAATAATGTATAGAGCTAAAAAAAAAAAAAATATATAATTTAAACATAAACCTTTTATAATTAATATTAATTGCATGTAACACTAAGTCTTCTTTCTTTATGATCATGGGTAAGTGTAAAAATCAGTAAACAAATCCATATTCCCAGCCTTAGGTGTATATACTAATGTCGTAGCACTGGCAAGTCTATGTTATAACAAATCAGTCATAAATCATTAATAGTAAGAAAGGCGAGGGTTCCTCAATGGGATGAAAGATGGTAATATGTGTCATATCTCACTTTCATAGGGTAATATATCAAAAGGGTATTAGTCTCATACTTGATCCTAATGGTGAAGAATGGGAATCAGTTCTGCTCTCGTGGGGTCAATACGGATTCGTCCACTTTTGCAGAGTGGGCCGAGAAACAATGTAATGGAGGTTTGCTCATTCTCACATAACACTGCCCATGTTTTGTTCCTCAAAGTATAAAATAAGAAAACAGAATGGGGGTGAGGGCGCACCACCCCCTAGTGCAGATAAATGCTAATCTTCAAACAAAATATGAATATAACATCAGAACACTCACATTTAAAGACCCACAACATGAGGTGTAGATGATGCGTTACGAGAAATCACCTTCTTAGATTCTCCTTTGGGGTTTCCGATCCTCCATTCTTTTGCAGGAATTCTTCTCCGGAGTGTGTTAGGATTATTTTCCACTGGAACTTGTATTGTGTAGCTATTTGGGGTATGGTATTCTCCTGTAACCCTTAGTGTATCCCAAGGGAGTAATGCCAAGTGTAGATGACCTCGGCTAACCAGTCTTAATAACCACCCCAGTTATAAAAGATAAGCGAATTGACTCAATATTGATACCAATAGCTTAATGTTAATTACATGAACTAAAATATTTTTTTGTATGTCAGTAACATGTAATATGTTATTCATTATAACTGTGCACCCAACTTAGCAGTTACCATTGGGGGCTCCTTGTTGTCCTCATCTTTTTCCACTACAGATCACATTGAAGGCTTTTCCTCACTCAGCGATCAGTATCTACAGCACCTTCTGTCTCTTATTCTTCTGGCTTCATCTGGTCTCACAATACAGTTTAATATCTTGGCTGCCATCATCTCCAAATACTCCCAGAATCCTCCTTTGTATGACCAATGCTTTTTCACCTCTCTTGTTACTGTCTTAATGACTTTCCTGAAGCTACACCTACACTTCAGAACTTCTTACCTTGTACTAAAAGATTTAAAGGCCCACAATAATGTATCAGTTTAAAAAATGGACAATTTACAATTTGTCAAATGTGTCCAACAGACTTATAATTACTGCCTATAAGAGATGGAAAACTCCAGTGCCTACAGCCTACTGACTCTATCACTCTCCATTATGGATTTTTCACTCTCTTGTCTAAGACTTCTAATCATATCATCTATTTTCAGGTAAGCAACCTATGACATTCGTACCAAGAAATACCCATAATTGATGTTGAGTGGAAGTCGGTTGACAAGGTTGGGAATTAAGTATGTAGTCAACTGTAATGGAGGACATTTAATAAAATGTGAATATAATTTTAGTGATTTCATTGGGATGTAAGGAAAACTGAAGTTTGTCTTAATAAGATGGGGTCAGAAAATGGGGGAAAACTTAACTGATGATATGTATGGCAGATTAGATTAAGTAGTGTAGTGGTGTATGGGATAAGGTTGGTTTGATGGGAGGGAAAGAAGAAATACAATGTGGGGGTGGGTATAATGAGATGGAGCTGTAATGTTGGTGCTTTATTAGATGGGATGAGGTGGCATCTCAAGAGCTTATCCAGCCTAAAGTATTCACATATGCAATGTACACTGGGAAATCCAGGTAGGAAAAGCAAATGTAGGGATCAATCTAAATGATAAGATGTACATTTCAGTCCATGTTATATAAGATGTGTATACCTATATATACATATATTTACTTGACATACATCAATTGTCCGATCACATATAGGAAATATATTCTAAATATTAACAAATACTAACACTCAATAACTTAAATTAGACAACTTAAGGACGGTTTTGCACCTACTTCTGTAAGTGTTCTTTACCCATCTAGAATGCAAGCTCTTTGGATTAGGTTCCCCAGCTCCATCGTCCTGTTGTATTCTGTATAACTCTGTTTAGACAAAAAGTAAGAAAATTAAGAGAAACCACATTTTTTTCATTTCTCAACTAGATATATCGGATACTGATTGTCTTCCTCTTACCGTCCTCTCACCACCTGTCTTGGTGTAACTCGTCTCTCCATATCCTGAAAGGAACAAAACTTGACTACAAATTCCCATAAATACATCTTTATTTGTATAAATGTATTAATGTAGAGTAGAAAACAAGTGACCATTTGGAGGAGTCCTTTAGTTTATGGGACTTTCATGGTTAGTGGTTTATAAGACTAAAAGCTCCATAAGTCGTATCTAGTACAGTAAATGTGAACGCAACAATGAGACATTTTTGCTGGGGGGGGGGGGCTGTGTAAAAGGAACAATCACATTATTTAATATAGTGTCTGTCACGCAACTATTTCACTGTAAAAATCAAATAATAAATAAAATATTGTAGATGAAAACATTTCTCTTGAAATACCAAACTCCAAGAGGTTGGACCATTATAGACACCATTTATTGTGGGATTCGTATTCTAAATTAATTTGTACTGTAGTACCATAAAAATGTATATACACCGTAATACAGTTGTACATGATTTAAGACATATGATTTCTCATTATAGAGTGTTAAACAAATTGTTTATTGTTATCAAAACCATTAAAAAAATTGCAAATAAAAAATAAAAATAAAAATTTTAATTTATGCCATTTTGAGCCCGATTCAATTGAGCAAAAGTAAGTTACTGGAGCCTGTAAGTGAGGCTGTACGTTACTTTGCTATTCGATTGGCGTCTTTTTTGCGGGCTCCTATAGGGTTTACATGTTACAGGCTTGAAAGCTTTGCGGTTGTTAAACCTGTAACTGCATATAAGTTGAATAAATAAGGTGTCAATATACAACCTTGTCACACTCCTTTTCCGATCTTGAACCATTCTGTTGTCCCATGTTTGGTTCTGACCGTGGCTTCTTGGTCCACATACAGTTTCTTTAGGAGGAGGATGAGATGATCTGGTACTCCCATCTCTTCAAGGACCTGCCACATTTTGTTGTGATCCACACAGTCAGAGGCTTTAGAATAGTCTATGAAGCAGAAGTAAATGTTTTTTTTGGAACTCTCTTGCTTTCTCTATTATCCATCGGACATTGGCAATTTGATCTCTTGTGCCACTTCCTCTGCAGAACCTTGCTTGCACATCTGGTAGTTCCTAATCCTTATATTGGTGGAGTCAAGCTTGTAGAATCTTAAGCATGACCTTGCTCGCATGTGAAATGAGTGAAATTGTTTGATAATTGGAGCACTCTTAGGCACTGTTTGGGATTGGGATATAGACTGACCTTTAACAGTCTATTGGCCATTGCTGAGCTTCCAAATGTTTTGGCATAAGGCAAGTAACAATTCTTACAGCATCATCTTGTAGGATTGTGAATAGTTCAATTGGGATTCCATCACCTCCTGCAGCCTTATTATCAGCAAGACATCCTAGGGCCCATCTCACTTTGCTCTCCAAGATGTCTGGCTCCAGCTCATTGGACAAATTACTGATGTTATCACTGCAGTTACGATCCTTCCTATACAGATCTTGTATAGTGTATTCCTGCCACCTCTTCTTTATTTGATCTTCTTCTATTAAGTCCCTACCATTTTTGTCTTTTATCACCAGCACTTTTGCATGAAAGGTGCCTTTAGGTTCCCAATTTTCTTGAAGAGATCTCTTGATTTACTCATTCGGTTATCTTCTTCACTCTCTTTAAATCTCTCTTTGTAGAATGTCTCCTTGTCTCTTGCTACTTAACCTGGATTGACATCTAACCTCCATGTTTTACTCACTTCATGATGATGGTCTCATTTTCTATTGGCTGTTTCAAAATGGGTGGTCACAGTCTTGCTAAATTGATCATATTCCCACCCTGAACTGCTATTGACGAGTGCATGGTTTACTGTTTCGGCTTTTGGCCCTTAACTTGCTGGATGGTTCAATTGAATTGTACAGGAATTGTAGCAGACTGTGAGCCCGCAGCAGGGCCACAGACATACAGGCTATATAACTCGACATGCAGGCTTTGAATTGAATCAGGCTCTTTTTTTTGGGAACTTTCAACAGTGTTGATATCATCAGAGGCTCTATAAATGTAGTAATGAACATAGAAAAGAGATGGATCGTTTGTAGTCATATTCAATGGAAGACTTATACTTATAAAATGTGACATTTAATATTATATTCTTAGTGTTCAAATATAGATATAAATATATATTCATTGTACAATGGTCCATAACGATATAATTTAAGAAAAATATTATTCAATAACATTTGTAACGACCCAGATTTGAAGGGCCACACGCACCTCAATTTTCTCCATCTAGGTCGTGCATTTGTGTTCAGTCTCAGCACCCAGCAATTCAATTCAGATCAAGACATCATTTCTTAAGTGGCAGGCACAATCAGATCCCCTTTGTTACGTTATAAGAAGAACGCATGCACCGTTGCTTAGTGCCAAAACAGACTAATTTTTATTCATGTGCTTAAATAGAAATACATCACAAAATAAACCCCCGCTCAGTTCTGAAGCCAGCCCAACCATGGTTTTGCGCTGCTTTATATGTGTTATGTGTTATATATGTAGTGAGCTTATCAACGTTTTTTACTATCTGAGGCCAGAGAGAGGGTATGCCTGGCTGCTCCATATAAAATCTTGTAGAAACATAACTCTTCCTCCCAGTGCCCACTCTGACTTAACCAACATTCCAATAGGTCATAAACTATCTTCTGTCCCATAAGTGACTTTATATAATATTAGCACCCCCCAGGGCCTACGTCTAGCACAAATTCATTATTTAAACTTTATACAATGAGCCAAATCATCCTATTAGATAAAATCACTATTCTAAACATTTTAGCATTACTTTTAGAAGGTACTTTGAAAAGGGACTTGGCATAACTAACCAGAACCTGAACATTAAACAATAAATACACTATTCTTATTAGGCCTGCATACTCATAGGCCATACTCCCTGGGCATCCAGGGTACTAGATCAGAGCCTGAGACCTAAATTTATACAGGTTATTATGCTCATAACAAAATAGTCCTTGAGTTCAGGGAAGTGACAGTTCGATACTGGGCCATACAGACCTTTGCTGGTGGGTTTCAGGGGTCCCCCATCCGGACCCACCATAAGTCAGTCATGACAACCTTCTTATGACCACAGAGAAACAGCAAAAGCCCAAAGTAAATTACCCAGACTCGTGTCGTCCTTTAAATACAACGGGAGAGTTACTTACTGTTAATTAGCCTATAGGTCTAGTAGGATCAGAAACCAGGACCTGAGACAAGTTTTTAGTGATCAAGGTCGACAGCAATAACTTTAGAACCAAAAGAATGAGACATGACCCAAGTCATCAACCCCAACTGTGGACTGACTTTATTTTCAAAATACATTTTTTTGCATGGAAATGAATAATTAAATCCAAAATAATGTATTACAGATGGCTTACCATTTCATCAAAATTAGCACAGAAAGAATCTTCCAGTTTCATACCGATAAAAATTCATTTTTATTGTTTTTGACACCAGGTCATTGAAAATTGATTGTAAATATATATCTATATTTGCACCAACCTCAAAGTTATATAGAGTTTAAATATATTGCTAACCAATTATTTAATGGTTGATAAAAGGGGAGGAGGACTTCAAGTACTTGAGACATCTCGCACCTGGAAAAGAAGGGTAATTGTGAAGGGTTACATTTTTCACAACTGTGACCTTATACCATATATCCACAAGGTAGGTGCTTCTCATTGCAAAAGAGCAGACAGTGACATGCTGTGTGTCTGAGCAGTATGAGATTCTGATGAGATAGTGTTAAGTCCACTGTAGGTCAAAGCTGTACAAGATGGCAGCTCACATAAGGAAGGACAAGAACAATCTACAAGGCTAAAGAAGTTGAGAATTGGTTAATCTGGAAATAATTGGAGATTTTATATCATAATTAATCTAAGGATGATAAAACAAATTAGTAAATTATATCTGTCATTACGTCCTGGACTCATGGACTTTTTTAAAATGGCGACCAGCAGATACTTCCAATAACCAATCAAAATACACAGTTCTCTCCCAGTCCCAGGGCTGGGCCCTGACCAGATTCAAACTTGTGTTAAATGGTAGATTAGGATCCATAGACTTCTATGGGAGATGCAGGAACATGATAAAGCCATCAAGTCTTATTAGCAAGGTTAGCAAAACAGAAATTGAAAAATTAGTTTCAGTAGAAAAAGGTCAAGTGGTGTCAAGTGCTCTGCAAGTGATGTCCCTTTGAGCCTTTGTCTTGTGGTTATCCACACATTAGGAAGTACTTGACCTTAGTTATTGTTCATGACTGCACCTTCAATCTAATAGAGCACCTGCATTTCTAAATGCATGTTCCCAATAATTTAAACTTAAACAACTCAGGTTTATGGTTCCCCAGGTGGGTTAGACTTAGACCTCCTAACCCAGACACTCTGTCTCAAGCAGTTACATTACCTAATCAACCCGTGCTGCGCTGATTTACTGCCAGGAGGTAGCTTATAACTGGGGCCACTGACCCCTGTGCACCTAAATGGGGAAGGAGACAGACTGGCACAAGTCCTTGGAGATAGACCTGGCCCACAGGGGGTAGTTCAAAAAGAACATAAGGTTTGAAATGTATATTTATCAAGGAAGTGGCCACTGGGGATTGGTGCAATAACATTATAAAAATGTTTACTGAAAAATAAAGTTTATAAATAAAATACAATCCAAATAAATAAAATACAATACAATACAATTAAATACAATACACCCCTATCTAATATATATGGCACTATCTAATATACATGCCACTATCTAATATACATGCCACTATATAATGTAATATACATCCCACTATCTAATATACAATACTATCTAATAATACAACCCCCTATCTATCTATCTATCTATCTATCTATCTAATATACAATACATGCTATCTATATATATATAGCTACCCTAATTCTAAGCTACAATAAAATTATTAAGACCACTTACCTTTGAGATGTTTCTTCAGATCAGCAACCTACAGTAACAAGTATTAAAAAAAATAATACAAACCGTTTACATGAAATACCTAAACATTCTAAACATTCTAAATATTCTAAATATTAAACTCACCTTTCCAGCATGTCCCGTTCCAGCATGTCACGTCCCAGCATGTCACGTCCTCCATGTTCCGTCGTCCATCTTTGCGTCTTGTCCGGCGCTGCTCCTGTAAAAAAAAACCATTACATTAGTAAACATAAACCAAAGTTAAATAAACGCAATCTACATTATACTTACCTTTCCGCGATGTCTCCGGCCTCCTCGTCTACTCCGGAAGCATCCGAGCATTAAAAAAAAAAAAGGCGACACACATCCGCGCTTGGGGATGTCTCTGACGCTAATGACCTTCCTATGGAGTGTTCCAGAATAAAATTGGCAATGGCGGCTTCTGATTGGCTGAATAGGCTGTCTATCACATTCAGCCAATGAGAAGACCCCATTTGTGAACCAATGAAAAATGTATACACCCCAAAATACAACGCTGATTGGATAACACCTGTCAATTTTTATTTGAACTAATTCTAAGGCTTTCGTGTCATCAGCCAATCACAATGGAATATACCCCCACGTACTGATTGGTGAAGACATCTACGCCTTCCCATTGGCTGTAATATTGATTTATATTAACAGTAGCCAATGAGAAGGTGCAAATCCTTCACCAATCAGTACATGAGGGTGTATTCCATTGTGATTGGCTATGGTCAGTGCAACCAATCAGAATGCGCAGAGGCTCCAACCAATCACCCTGTGGGGGTGTATTCCATTGTGATTGGCTGAAGGCATCTGCGCAAATGGGATTTTAGGGTGTATCCAACCAATAAGAAGGCGCCATTGCTTATTTTCTTCCGGAAAAGTCACACATTGGCGCCTCCTGATTGGGTAAATTTGCTAGACAGCGTTTTCAACCAATCAGAAGGCGCCATTGCTTATTTTTTTCGGGAAAAGTCTCCTGGAGCCTCATTAGCGTCAGGGATGTCCGGGAGTGCGGATGTAAGTATATATATATATATTTTTTTTTTATAAAGGGGGGGGCAGATGAGGATCCCGAGGAGCCCGAAGGTAAGTAGAATGTAGATTATGTTTATTTTATTTTGATGTATGTGTATTAATGTTGTGTTTTTTTTAACAGGTGCCGCGCCGGAGAAAGATTAAAATAATAAGGATGGGACATGCCGGAAAGGTGAGTAGAATATTTAGAATGTATAGAATGTTTATTTTAGAACTGTAAACGTGTTGCAATATATATTTTTTTTTTTCGTAGGTGGCTGATCTCAATGGACATCTGCAAAGGTAAGTGGTCTTAAATATTTTATTTTAGCTTAGAATTAGATTAGTTTATATATAGATAGCATTTATTGTATGTTAGCTAGGAGTATGTGTTTTATATAGATAGCATAGGATGTACTGTAGATAGATTGTGGTATTTATTTAGATATATTGGGGATGTATTATTATATAGATAGCATGTATATTAGATTATGGTATTTATTTAGATAGATTGTGTGATGTATATTAGATAGGGGTGTATTGTATTGTATGTAATTGTATTGTATTGTAAATGTATGTATTTGTATTGCATTGTATTTGTATTGTATTTGTATTGTATGTATAATATGTATTTCCTTTTCACATTGTATTTTTTCTGTAGTGAGGGGGGGGTTTGTAATGTTTTTATTTTATTTTCTGTAATGTTCCTTTTTTTTATTTTTTGTGACTTAGGTTTTTTTATTTTCTGTAATATAGTTTATTTTTCTGTGAGTTACGTTTTTTATTTCATGTTTATTTGTGTGAGTATTTGGTGTGTTTTCACTGTTTTTAGTTGCTCAGCGGGTCGGCCGTTATAGTCGTAATCTTAGTGCGTGTGGGTGTTTGTTACGTTATTGTTGGTTCCGAGGTGTTTTTTTTCTAAGTCGTGCGTGTTTAACGGCTTGCCTCGCTACGCGAGGTTCAACAGCAATGAGCACCTGCGGCGCTCATTGCCTCATTGCCTAAAAGTGCTATGATTTAACGGCGAGGCTCGCCGACAATGAGCGCCTACGGCGCTCTTTGCCTAACTGCTAAGGTTTAACGGCTCGCCAGGCGATAAGCGCCTGCAACGCTCATCGCTAAGTCGTAGTTCGACAATTATAATATGTGATAAATACATTTGTCGAAAGAGCCAAATAATACAACCTCTAATTTTTCATATAAAATGATGTTATGTAATCTAAGGTCATCAGGTGGGAATGTGGTAACTAAAACTGCCAATATGTTTAACATAATTAATATAAAGCTTGTAAGTTTACACGGACACACTCTCCTAAGAAAGCAGAATCGGAGGGAAGAAATTGAATCAAACCATAATGAATCATTGCTGCTCTACTCATCTACTCTCATTGTACTTTAATTAATATTTAAATATAAATATAACAAAAAAAAATGCAAACCCTAATGGTTTCTTCTTCAACCATCTTCTTTCACTAGAGTAGATCTTGAAGAAGTATCCTTTGGTGTTTACAAAGATCTATATGCCATCTAGGAAGATGTCTCTTTTCCCAAAGATATCTTCAACAAGACTCAAGGAATCCAGAATGTTTCATGTTACAGACATTTTCATTCTCCTTCATGTTAATGGGTTAAGTGAATAACCTCTTATCAACTCCCCATTCAAGTCATGGATATGGTCATCAGTTTAAAAACATGGTGAACGATTAGATTTTGTCTAGTAGATTAATTGTTTATAGATACTTCTGAGATGGTCGTTCAATTAGTAGAAAATGTACATCTAGAAAGCGAGATACAAAATGGTGGTCATCTGTAAATTGTCCTTATACAGCTTCTAATAATGGTATATTGATATTGAGAATGTTCTACATTATAAGTCATCTTATATAGACCACCCCTAAACTAAAATCCTCTATTACCTTGTTGTTTTGGGGACTAAGGCTCATGGAGCTTAGTTTGATCCCTACATTTGCATCTCCTTGCTGGAGTTCCCAGTGTACATTGCACATGTGACTACTTTGGGCTGAGTCAAGTTCCTGAGATGCCACCTCATTCCATGTAAACAAAACACCAACATTACAGCCCCATCTCATTAAATTCCCCACATTATTTTTCTTCTTCACCTCCCATCATATCAACCTTATCCCATACACCACTATCCAACTTATTCTAATCTTCAAAATACATATCATCGGTTTCAACATTTCCCCCATTTATTGTCCCCCATTTCATTAAGTCACACTTCAGTTTTCCCTATTTGACTAAATATCCTTAATTAGAATTTACCCCAAACTTATTTAGCAACCCTCGCTTATTGCCAGCCAAATCAATATCTATTAAGATGTATTTTTTCCTGGCACTAACGCAGTAGGTTGCTGACCCTGATCTGGATGGTATGATTGGATATGTGGTACAAGAGGGTAACAAATACATAATTGCTATGACCCCCTGGACTCGTGGATTTTTTTAGAAATGGCAACTTGGACTTTAGTTTACACTAGCCATGTGACTATTTAACACAAGGGCTATTCTAATGGACATCGGAGCATTCACAAGGACTGACTTGTGTGGTTGTGTGATAATCTTCCCCAAGACATGATTGTATGCCCTGGATTCATTTTCATTGGTCCATTTTTGTATTTTGTGCACACTTATATTATGTGTAAAGTGTATTTTAGAGTATTATTATTATTATTATTATTACTAGCGACTTCCCGTCAAAAAATAACGGTCAATAAAAGAAAGTGTTGAAATGCTGTTTGCCACACAATGTGAGTGTACTGTTTGCCTCAACTATATAGACCCCTCTAACACAGTAATGAAAGCATGTAATAACACTATAAGTGCCATGAGGGTCATCCAGGACCCTCATGACCCAAAGTGTAAGCACTACACTAGTTTAACCCAGTCACTTATAGGGGTCTATCCAGACCCTCATAAGTCTCTATTTAACCCCATCAGTCCCATAAGGGTATATTATGACCATTATGGGCCTGTTACAACCCAAAATTAACCACATAAGTGCCATGACGGTCCTCATGGACCGTCCAATGAGTTCTGAAGCATTTAGCTGAATATGAGCAGATAATATTGCCCGAAACACTTCAGAATTCATCCTGCTGCTTTTGTCAGCAGTCACATCATCAATAAATACAGGAGAACCAGTTCCATTGGCAGCCATACATGCCCACGCCATGACACTACCACCACCATGCTTCACTGATGAGGTGGTATGCTCATGAGTTATTTACACATCCGTTGGAAGAAATGAGTGATGCACAAACATTAGTGCCAGAGGATGTAGATAACAGGGATATGTCCCAGTCAGGCAGCATTACACACATGGACGTACGGTCTGATGATGATGATGATGTTGTACCTGATGCTGCTTCCTTTGTTGAGTTGTCAGATACAAGTGAAGCGGTTGATGATGACGATACGTCCGTGGATGTCACGTGGGTGCCCGCTATAGGAGAAGAAGAACAGGAAGAAAAGTTCAGATGGGGAGAAAAAGAGTAGGAGGAGACGAGTTGGAAGCAGCGGGAGGTCGTCGAAAGTAGCTAGTGGCACAGTCAGACAGCATGCATCGGCACCCGGGTTCAGCCAGACAGCACACCAGTCAACGCATGCTGTTGCCACCACCAGAATGCCGTTATTGCAGAGCTCAGCAGTGTGGCAATTTTTTTGTGTGTCTGCCTGTGACAACAGTGATGCAATTTGCAACCTGTGCGAAAAGAAACTGAGTTGTGGGAAGTCCAACACCTACCTAGGTACAACTTCTTTGTGAAGGCACATGATGTCACATCACAAAAGCCTATGGGATCAACACATGAGTACAAGCAGCACACAAAGTCAAAGCCGCCATCCTCCTCCTGGTCCACCATCTTTAGCCACTTCAACCACTGCTGCCCTGCTTGCCCCCTCTCAACCATCCGCCACTCCGTGTCCCACCCTGAGCAGTCCCTGCTCATCTGCCCACAGTCAGGTGTCTGTCAAGGACATGTTTGAGCGTAAGAAGCCAATGTCACAAAGTCACCCCCTTGCCCGGCAACTGACAGCTGGCTTGTCTGAACTCTTAGACTGCCAGCTTTTACCATACAAGCTGGTGGAGTCTGAGGCATTCAAAAAATTATTAGCTATTGGGTTCACCGCAGTGGAAGGTACCCGGCCGAAATGTATTTGCACAAAAGGCAATCCCCAACCTGTACTCGATTGTGCAAAAGGAAGTAATGGCATCTCTGGCACACAGTGTTGGGGCAAGGGTCCATCTGACCACGGATACCTGGTCTGCAAAGCATGGTCAGGGCAGGTATATCACCTACACTGCGCATTAGGTAAACCTATGTGGCTCTGCAGAGGAGTTGGTGACTCCACCATGACTTGCAGGCAGGCCTGCTGCCACGTCCTCTACTCCGCCTATTCAATCCTCTTCCATACCCTAATCGGCTGAGTCCTCTTCTGCTGCTTTGTCTTGCTTCACATCAATGGCAGCCCCCAGCTCCACAGGTACTATTCCAGATCTCGGATACGGCAGTGTCACGCCGTCTTGGGGTTGACTTCCCTGAAAGCAGAGAGTCTCACCAGACCAGCACTCCTGTCCGCCCTGAACGTACAGGTGGATCCGTGGCTGACTGTGCACCAACTGGAGATCGGCAAAGTGGTTTGTGACAATGGAAGAAATTTGTTGGCGGCATTGAATTTGGGCAAGTTGACACATGTGCCGTGCATGGCACATGTGTGTAATCTGATTGTACAACGCTTTGTGCATAAGCACCCAGGCTTACAGGACATCCTGAAGCAGGCCAGGAAGGTGTGTGCCCATTTCAGGCATTCCTACACGGCCATGGCGCACTTTACAGATATCCAGCAGTGAAACAACATGCCAGCGTGGCGCTTGATTTTAGACAGCCCGACACGTTGGAATTCAAAACTCCTAATGTTCGACCGCCTGCTCCAACAAGAAAAGGCCGTTAAGGAGTATTTGTATGACCGGGGTGCTAGGACAGCCTCATTGGAGCTTGGGATTTTTTTGCCACGTTACTGGACGCTCATGCGCAATGCCTGTAGGCTTATGCATCCTTTGAGGAGGTGACAAACCTGGTCAGTCGCACCCAGGGCACCATCAGCGACATCATTCCATTTGTTTTCTTCCTGGAGCGTGCCCTTCGAAAAGTGCTGGATCAGGACGTAGATGAGCGTGAAGAGGAAGAGGAAGAGTTGTGGTCACCATCACCACCAGAAACAGCCTTATCAGCATCGCTTGCTGGAAATGCGGCAATGCTGGAAGAGGATTGTGAGGAAGAGGAGTCAGAGGAGGAATGTGGCTTTGAGGAGGAGGAGGAAGACCAACCACAACAGGCATCCCAGGGTGCTACTTGTCACCTATCTGGTACAGGTGGTGTTGTACGTGGCTGGGGGGAAGAACATACCTTCAGTGAGATCACTGAGGACGAGGAACGGGACATGACTAGCTCGGCATCCAACCTTGTGCTAATGGGGTCTTTCATGCTGTCGTGCCTGTTGAGGGACCCTCGTATAAAAAGGATGAAGTAAAACGACCTGTACTGGGTGTGCATGCTACTAGACCCCCGGTATAAGCAAAAAGTGCCTGAAATGTTACCGAAGTACTACAAGTCGGAAAGGATGCAGCACTTCCAAAATAAATTAAAAAGTATGCTTTACACAGCGTTTAAGGGTGATGTCACAGCACAACGGCAACCTATCAGCGGAAGCGGTGAACATTATCCTCCTCCTCCCACGACCACGCCGGCAAGAGGAGGACGCTTTACAGACGTGTTGTTGATAGAGGACATGCAGAGCTTTTTAAGTCCTATGCATCACCACAGCCCTTCAGTATCCACCCTCAGAGAACGACTCGACCGTCAGGTAACAGACTACCTCGCCATAACTACAGATATCGACACTATGAGGAGCGATGAACCCCTTGACTACTGGGTGTGCACGCTTGCCCTGTGGCCTGAGCTATCCCAATTTGCCATAGAACTTCTGTCCTGCCCCGCTTCAAGTGTCCTGTCAGAAAGGACCTTCAGTGCATCAGGAGGTTTTGTCACTGATAAGAGAAGTCGCCTAGGTCAAAAAAGTCTAGATTACCTCACCTTTATTAAGATGAATGAGGGATGGATCCCGAAGGGACTGACAGTGGGTGATACATTCAATTAAAAAAGGCGTGATAGATGTGCTGCCTTGAGCTAATAATGGTCCACAAACTAACATAATTTTTTCTGGTCGCTGCAACAATACCTAATTTTTGCATTTAAATTCTTTTATTGTCAGAAGGCGTACAGCATGCAATGAAAAATAAAGCATTTTTGAACAGTCTTGCATAACAGTTGTGCAAAAATACATATTTACAATAAAGACATTTTGTGAAAGTTAGCTGGTTATTCCTTCTTATTTTTACTTTTTAGGTTAATAATTTTTCTTATTTTTTACTGTTATTGCAATTTAAGAGATACCTAAAACATGGTAAAACAGACAACAGTAAAGAGTATATCTGCAGGAAACACCAAAGTCCTTTTAGCTATCATCTCTCCAGCAGTATTAGCTTATTATTTACAATATCTAACCTGGGCAATTACCCTTGGGTTACCCTAGGGCAGGCTTCAGTAAACGACCTCTCCTTTCCTGGGATGATTTTGCCGCCGGTTGCTTCTGAAGGGTCTCCAGGGCTCCCCTACTCCGGTCCTTCCCCCAGTGTCGCTTCAACCAGTAACAAATGTTTTATATTTGTAAAGCGACCCAATGATCCCCCTTGATAGAGGTTTATCTTTACAAATTTGGAGAACCAATTTAAGCCCGGATATCCCCTATTTCTGGGTCAGGTAGTGTGTGAAAGATAGGTGACGTAACAGGTATTAAACTGATAGGAATGAATAGTACAACTTAATACACCACTCCTATCTGGTGGCACCTTAGATTGCAAGCGCAGTGCCCAAATTTGAAGTGTGAGGACCGACCAAACATCTTTTTTCATCTCCCTGTTCCGAAAATCCATGCCATATACACGTCCCCTGATAGGTGACGTAACAGGTATTAAACTGATTGGAATGAATAGTACAACTTAATACACCACTCCTATCTGGTGGCACATTACATTGCACGTGCAGTGCCCCAAATTCCAAAAATCCATGCCATATACACGCCCCCTAATAGTGGACGTAACAGGGATTAAACCGATAGGAATAGTACTACTTAACAGTACACACCTTATAGTAATGCAGACAGAGGCAACGCAGAGAGAGTAGTCTGAAGAAGAGGAGTCAGAGGAAGAAGGTGGCTTTGAGGAGTTGGAAGACCAAACACAGCAGGCGTCCCAGGGGGCTTGTTGTCACCTTTCGGGGAACCTTGGTGGCTGGGTGGAGGAAGAGACCTTCAATGACATCAGTGAGTACAAGGAACGGGACATGGCTAGCTTGGTATCCAACCTTGTGCAAATGGGGAGTTTGCGGTTATGCAAAGGGACTGTTTGCGGTTGTTTGCTGTGCATTAAACGGGGAGATTGGTCTGTTACTGTGAAGCGGGTGTGACCCTTACACTACCTGATCGATACATCATACCTGATGTTTTAAAGCATGTTATTCCAAACAATTTAGGAATGTTAGGTGATTTATGCCCTTTATGGCTTAAAACCAGACTCTGCATCAACTATGTATTTTTCCGTGGTAGTTTTGCCATGGATCCCCCTCCGGCATGCCACAGTCCAGGTGTTAGTCCCCTTGAAACAACTTTCGCATCACTATTGTGGCCAGAAAGAATCCCTGTGGGTTTTAAAATTCGCCTGCCCTTTGAAGTCTATGGTGGTTCGCCAATGTTCGTCCGTTCGCGAACATTTGATGAAATTCGCGTCCGCGGTTCGCAAACCGAAATTTTGATGTTCGCGACATCACTAATATGAATATCTTCTTTATAAATCAGTTGGTCAGTTGGGTGGATCTGGACCCAAAAATGGTCCTCTCTGGTAGAGGGGAGAAGCATGGATTGGATGAGATATTTGAAGTTGAACCATTTGGGCACCCACAACTTGCTTCTGTGGTTTACTCAAGATACTAAGTAAACAATTTCCAATTAAATTATACACAGTGAGAGTTAATAAGGAAGTGAAGCATGCCCAGATGGATTATATATAAATAATGTGTTCATTAATGGCCTTATTTAAGAATAATTAGAGAGAGGGTGGTCTTGTATAAATAATTCAAACATTTCCAATTAAATCACACTCAGTGAGGGTTAATAAGGAAGTAAAGCATATCCAGATGGATTATATTTAAATAATGTGTTCATTAATAGGCCTGATTTAAGAATAATTAGAGAGAGGGTGGTCTTGAATAAATATTTTTTTTTACTTATAACCCATAAATCATTCATTTTATGCTTGACCACAATGCTCTTTAATTTAAATTGTGAGGAGATATTCAGATCTAATTAAGTTATACTATTTAATATACTGGGTGAATAGTTTAATTTCTGAGATATCCATGTCCCAATAGCATGTACTAAGATGTAGCAGAAGTGTCTTGGATGTAAAGACCTCGAAGGACATTGATCCAGACTTACCAGATGATAATTAAACCTATGGGCTTTCAGGATCTCTGTGGATCTGCGTCCAGACTTACCAAATGGGTATAAAGCCAATGGTCTGAATAATGAGCAGAGATAAGATACAGGGATGCATTGAACAGCAGGTATGTACTACATGATTTACAAATATTATAATAAAGTATTAAATGTATAGAAATATATTTGGGTCTAGCTAATGGACTTTCATCAGAGTAAAATTTATAAATTATTATGAATTTATTACTTATTATTATTACCTTTCACTGTCAAAAGTCGTATTATTTAGATATGAGTAAATAAATAAAAATGAATGGATAGACTAAGATAACCATCAATATTTTACTAATAACTGGTCCTACTCAAGAGGCTCCCAAATAGTGGTCCATTTTTCTAGTTCCATTACATGTGACGATATGGAGCAGATAAATGGAACCACTTTGTACTTTTTCATCCTAAAGGGAATCTCTGATGTTCCTAAGTTGCAGCTTCCGATCTTCCTTCTGGTTCTTTTTCTGTATCTCATCATTCTTGGTGGTAACCTGATCATTCTTCTACTTCTCTGGCTGGATCCTCAGCTGCACACTCCCATGTACTTCTTTCTTGGTAACCTGTCATTCATAGACATGTCCTCAACCACCATCAATCTATACAAATTCTTCACCAGCTTCTTATCAGGAGATAACACCATTTGCTTTTCATGTTGCATGACACAACTTTATTTGTTTTCATCGTTCACAACTGATGTGATGTTAATACTGACAGCAATGAGTTACGATCGATATGTAGCCATCTGCAACCCATTGAATTATCACTCAGTGATGAACCACCAAGTATGTGTTTTATTGGCCACCATATGCTACTTTTTGAGTTTTATAGCAAACATGCCTTTCGTTGTATTATTTTCAATGTCCTCCTGTTATGCGTCAAACATCATCAACCACTTTTTCTGTGACATTATACCTCTTATGAAACTTTATTGTACTAACAAACATATTTTGGAGCTTTATACACTTATTGTAGGTAGCATATTTGGATACGCTGCTGGAATCCTCACAACAGTCCCTTATGTTTTTATAATAAATACCATTCTTAACATCCGTTCCAGTACAGGGAAACGCAAAGCCTTCTACACGTGTTCCTCACACCTTACAGTTGTTGTTCTTCTCTATATAACTCTGATCTGCCAATACTTGAGACCTTCCTCGATGGACAGCTTGGATGCCACCAAACTTTTCTCTTTGGTTAACACAATTGCCGTCCCGATACTAAACCCACTCATTTACAGCCTAAAAAATAAAAAAGTAAAGATGGCTTTTAGGAGAAGAATTATGGGGCTACAAGATACTAGTTAGGTTTTTTTAAACTGTTTAATTTATCTATTGTACTTTCTGTAATTTGGTTCTTGCACACATCTTCGTTACTACAAGGTATGATAATGACCTCTTGCTGTAGAACTTTTCCAGTTTTCCTCATTCTCTCAAGCACTTGAGTATTCTGGAAACTGCTTATAATAAATGGAATTCTGATTGGAAACCTTCCATGAATATTTCAAATTAGCGACTTGTCCATCAAAAATGACGGGGCAATAACATTTTAAGGCTGGGAAAGCTGTTTGCCACACAATGTGAGCCTCTGACACTCTTAACCTTTTTGTTATCTACAAAGAAGTACAACAATTATAATAAAGTTTTTTACTTTTTTAACCTTCAACTTGTATTTCACCAACATTTAAACCATCAGTTTTGAACAATATTAACTATTTCAATTTTGATGTATTCAAGAATAATATAACAATGGCTGAAGTTTTGAGGAATACGTATTGTAAACCATCACATAATACATTTTAACATGCAACTTATATTTGAAACAATGGTGAACCATTTTTTTAACAATACTACATTTTTAATTCAGAGGTATGCATGAGTAACATAAGAATAGGTCAACTTTCTCTGAATAAGTATTTGAAACCATTACATAATGCTTTGTAACATGCAACTTTTATTTCAAGTAGTGGTAAACCAAATAGGTATTGAATCCAGAGGAAGGCAAACAGTAAACTCCCCCATTGAAACTTAGCCAATTGTATCAAAAGGAGAAACAAAATAATTCCTTCCTGACTCCATTAACTAATGATCATATTGCTCCCTGGATCAATACTCTGTATTTAATTATACATTTCAATTTATTAACAGATGGTTATCCTCCTACTAACATAAATCTTTAATTATATACAATGAAACAACTTTGCACACCTTTTAAAATACAATCTTAACATGTCAAATAGTAGATTAAAATACTAACATTTAAACTTGAATTGTACGAAAATGACACCTAATTGTTTTGTGGGGCCAATTATGCAAAAGGGTAACTTCTAACATTCCAATATGTTACTTTGTTTTTGCATTATTTTTTTCACTTTTTGTTGTTATACTTGTAGTTTTTGAAAATGGCACACCGAGTTTCCTATGTGAAATAGTGGTCCTCTAAAAAGAGACCGACAGAAATAAAAGTTCATCCGCGGGGTATAACCACTGTTCTCTATGTTTTTTTGCCATTTTATAGAGTTTCCTTAGTGGAATAGTGGTCCTCTAAAATGAGTCCGAGTGACATAAAATTTTGTTCTCGAAATAAAACCAGTGTTCTCTATGTTTACAGAACCTCATGATAGACAATTGTTTTCTAAAAATGCGTCCATCCTCCAATAAATAACCTTGAATTGGGTTTTCTTTAATATGAACTTTAATTTCCTCTGGATTGTTGCATCTTGGCCATGTGCAAATACAGGTTCCTGTAAAAAAATACCCACAGATTTATATGTTTGTCCTTGGGATTTATTAATAGTCATGACAAATGACAGGATAATGGGAAATTGTCTTCTTTGAAGGACAAAAAGCAAACCACTCTCACTTGGAGTCAAATCAATTCTTGGTATGAAAACTTGTTTGCCTTTATGGGTACCATTCATTATTTCTGCATGTATAAAATTATCCTTTAAATCCTTCACAATTAATCTGGTCCCATTACAAAGTCCTTTTTTGGGATTCATATTTTTCAGTAGCATGACAATTGCCCCCTTTTTAAGTTGAAAAATATGTGGTGGCATTCCAGAGGGAGTTAAATAATTAATAAGTTCCATAGTAAAGTTAGATTCCCTGTCTTTGTCATCAGCCAGAATGGAATCTGCACTGTAATAGTTTTTTTGGGGTGCATTGATTAATTTTATAATTTTGTTATTTAGGTTCAAGACATCTATATTTTTTGATGTTAATATCACTTTGCTTGCAATGTCTAAGTAATCCTCGTTATTGATCATATTGAGAATGATTGTTGATATTAGTGATTCTTTGCAAATAATTTCTGATGGAATTTCAGCAGTATCATCAGGTTAATTAGTTATTTTGGGATCTTTTCCTTCTCCAATATGAATTAGCCAATCATTGAATTGATTTTGGCCTTCAGATCTCATATTTATTTCTAATTTAAGGTGTGTAAATATTTTCCACAGCTTACTTCTCTTTACACACTTTTTGACAATGTCAGTCCAATTGCCATGTGGCACCACTGGTAATGTTTGCCAAAAGTCTCCTCCTAACAACATCACCTTTCCACTATAACTTCTTTAAATAATCGAGAAGCATGACATGACATCATTGTTGCCTCATCTTTTATAATTAATGAACTTTTGTGAATTTTTTTTTGGCTTGTAATGAATTCATTCAACTATCCGACACTGATGTTTCTAGAATGGGAATTGGCAGTTTAAATCCACTATGCACAGTTCTACCACCTTCTAACAAAAGTGCGGCAATTTCAGTTGAAAATGGCAGTGCTATTTGACCCTGTGCTCGTATGCAACTTATCAACAAATTATATAGATACGTTTTTCCTGATCCACCAGGGCCATCTAAATAGAAATAATGCTCTTTGAGCATATCATCCTCTATTGCATTTGTAATGGCGTTAAATGCTTCCAACTGTAATGCATTTAAAGTTCCAATTTGTTCTTGTGTTTCCTAGTATTTAATCTCCATGTTATACTCATCAAAGTTAATTTCATCTATAGGTCCTGGATCAGGCAGATTAAATTTTGCACAATTTAATCCATGACAAAGAAAGATTTTCTGAATTTCCATTAATGCTTTTAATAGTGTAATGGTCTTATTCTAATGTTCCAAGAAGTCTACACACAAATGTAATTTAAATGTTTCCCACAAAGCGAATGCATCAGGTACATTGCAAAAGATGCAAATCAAAGCATATTGTTCTCTCCTTTGCTTTGGCATTTGAATAGTGCTGTTTCTTCTAGACATCTTTCTCATTATGTATTATCTGCCAGGACGTTTTGATGTCTTACAGCTAATTGGAAAGTATCATAAACTATGTCATTCACTGTGCGTAAATGTTAATAACTTTGTGCACCAAAAACATGTAAAAGAAGTAATCTTAAACTGAAATGTTCAATGTCTCTTAGACTAACGGTATACATCTGTGGGATAATTTTATGATCATCTTGTTTTCGTTGTCGCCATTGGCCATTTACGAATACATAGTGCTGTGGAAGGTCAATGTATAAAAAACGTCTGGCCTTAGTTCAAACCAAGCAGTAGTGTTTGTTGCTCTATGTTCACTGTATGCTAAAGCATTTCTTTCATTTCCTGCAGTGAAGCAAACAAAATGACTTTGTGGCAAATGGACAGCTAATCGATACACAGCATGTGAGTGATCATGAATCTCAACTTTGAGAAAACGCCACATTGCTTCTGGAGCACTTACATAGCGAGCATCTAAATAAGATGAAAGTTTGTCATGTAAAATTGGATTTTCTTGTTCATTTTGTGCACCTTGCACAACAACAGTTGCTGCATCATATCCTTTGCCTATATATTTAAACACAGATTTTATGGATTTGATAGAAAGGCAAGCTTCCACATTGATATGTGCATTGTACTTCATCAGCAAATGTGAATTGTATGGAACGACATATCTATTATCGACATTGTTGGCCAAAGATAATAGCTGTTTGTCCTTCTCTTCTTTTATGCAAAGGGTATCCATCACAATTAGCATAAGTCTGCATACATGGTGACTTTGGATTGATATCTCCATATGGATCATGAATCATTCTATGAGTTACAATCTCATAAAGTTTGGAATGTTTCTCTGGACGTGGCAGTTCAGCAGTAATTACTGCATCCACTCTCTCTCTGCAGTATTCCATTTATCTTTTCCTTGCAGGATTAAAAGTATATGTGCATGTGGCAAGCCTCTTTTTTGAAATTCAATAGTATAAACAAAAGCCACATATTTTTCAAAATAAGTGTGATTTAGTTATATCATGAATTAATTAATTTAGTTTTATTTTGAATACTCTCGCCACCAAATCTAATCTGTCAAAAGTATTTTGGCCAAGTCTGAAATTTTCTTTGATCTCTGGCCATTGTGTATTAGATGTGAATGTAATGAATAAATGTGTTTTACCAAATTCAGTCACAATAGCCATGGCATCATTGTATCTTTCTCACATATTGAAAGGAGATACTTGGAAAAAGGATGGCAAAATCATTGCTCTTCCAGCAGTAATGTCTCATTTTGCAGCCGATTCAGCGACATAATCCATCAATTCACAATATTGTTCTTTTCAAAGCTTGTGTTACTGAAATTTACAAAAAATTAGATTACTTTCTTCGACTTGTAAATTATACCGTCTTTGATCAGTATAGGGATCACTTTTGAGAACAATATTTTCTCTTGGCATTGGCAATTGATTTATTTGTGCTTGTGCCTGTTGTTCTTTTTCAACCTTTGATAATTTGTTGTATGCTTGACTACATGGGTTGTTGGCCATAATGTTATCAAAACTATGGGTAAGCATTGTTTATTTTCAGAAGTATAATTTGTTGTTCAACAGCTTCCATTGTATCAAGGACATATAACTGTGCAAATTTCCTTTGCTCTCTTGCTTCTCGGTGTAAATTTGAAGTCCTTTGGTAAATTTGTCCTTGTACTTTAAAACAGTAAGGACCATGTCCTGGGACATTTTCTGCTAATGTTGCACCCATTGATGCAAAGGAAATTGCACTATTATTAGACCTTATGCTTTTTTTAAAAAAAATTAATTGGTATAATTTGGACATTTTGGATCACTCATTATGCTTTTTAAATATTCTGGAAATATGTGTCTTTCTGGTAGTCTTACCTTTCCTTTCTGACAGCAACTACTAAACTCTCCATCAGTTGGTCTTTCCTTGAGAAAATGATAGGCCCCACAGAACTGACAAACCACATTCATTAATCCACAATAATAAGTGTGTAAAGCACGATTGTGAGCTTCCTCAACATAGATATCACTACAACTTTCTATATCTACATCAGTGTCATCTGTATGAACATTGGTTTCATGAGGCAATATTGGGTCATTATGCAATGTTTTACAGACATTTTTTGTTTACTTTTTCTTTTCTTTGAAGCTCCAGCACACTCAGTTTGTGCTTTCTTAGTAATTTTTCTTTTATTTAGAAGTCTCTGTCGGTCATCTTCTCTTAAGCGTTGCAAAGTCTCAGGTGACTGTGCATCTCTCCATCTTTGCTTCCATTCCCTTGCCATTCTTCTTTTACTTCATTCTTATCTTCTGCATTGTCCTGCATTGTAATCTGTAATTGTAATTTATTGTACATGTTGTTTTTACTTGTCATCAATGCAAAACCTAAATAGTAAATAGTAATAAATCATTAAAATGACTTGAAATGCATTTCTAATGTTTTCATTAAATTAATTAATTAATAAATCAATGGGTTATTTTTAATTTGCATACATGAAAAGCTAAAGAGCTAAGTGTATATATATATATATATATATATATATATATATATATATATATATATATATAAATTAATTCAGGCTAAAATATGTTATTTTTTTTGTATAATTAATTATGAAGTAATAAATTAATATACATTAATGAAATAATCTAAAACTGTCATCAATGCAAAACATAAACAGGTCATCATGTGCTCCTAAAGAAGGGCAAACAAAAAGAGCTACGAGCAAACTACAGATTGGCCTGAAAAGGATTTGTAATCTTTTAATTAAATTAATTAATCAATAAATCAAGTTATGAGGTGTAATTGTCATTCATAAAACATAAATAGCTAAGCACATATGTATTCATAAGGTTTTTTTTTTTTATTGATTAATAATTAATTAATAAAATACATAAACTAATTAATCAATAAATGTCATCAATGCAAAATAAAAATACTTAATCCTGTTCCCTAAAGAATGTCATCATTAAATCATATACCTGTTAAGTGGATCTTATAGAAGATCAAATCCTGCAGAGGCCGCTCTCTGTCTTCAGGCAGGTGCAGAGATGAGGAATCTGTAAATATACATAGAAAGCATTTTTTATGTTTTGATTCAATGAATTCATTAATCATTGAAAGTATCCTGTTTAATTGGCATAGATGCAAAATATAAAGGCCTTATCATCAGTATATTATTAAGTAAATGCATTAAAATATATTAAAAAGTGTCATATTCTAATAAACTGATTTCAATATTTAAGTGCTTATAGGGTCCTATCCCTGTTAGGCAATGAGCAGGAACATAGATATATAAGTACATAAAAAAATGTATCTATTTTGGGCAAGTTTAAACATTTCTTTTTTGTCTATAATTATTAATAATTAATAGTTAATCAATAAATGTATGTTAATGATCAGTACTCCAGATATCTAAATGCAATATTATGCATTCTAAAATAGACAATATTTACTTCTTATAATGATTACCAATTCATAATTAATCAATAAATTAAAAGACGGTAATTAATTAATTAATTCATCAATAACAGTGATCAATGTAAAACAAAAAGCCGAAATGATATACATGTAAAGGTGATCTTATTGCAGATGAAATGCTGCACAATTAATTAGTAATTAGTCAGCTGCAGAGATGATCAAACTGTAAAATGAAATGAAAAGCATTTTTAATGTTTGATTGCAATGAATGCATTAATCACTAAGGGCCTCATTCTATTACCGGCCGTAGGAGATGCAGGGCCGAAAGGCCCGGCCGCAAGCTATTCGGATATTCTATTCCCCTCCGGCCGGGGATTCCGGCAGGCTTGCGGCCGGTGCCTTGCTATCTCTTGCGGCTGCTCGCGCTGGAGGAAATCCTTTGATCTAAAACGTCCGCAAGGAAATCGGCCGTAAGAAAATCCTATTTGCAATTCAATTGCTCCGGGAACCCTCTCTGCAAGGCTAAAACCGAGCCGCAGCATACTTGCAGGAAAGAGGTCCCGCTAGCACCAATTAAGCACATTATAAAGCCCAAATAAAGCCATCCTGCACTTTGAGAAGACTATAAAGTGATTTTCGGTGTTAGCAAAAATAGCACAAAATTCCCCTATACTCAAATCCGTAAAATATTTTATTTTTAATATACGTCAAATATCCATGTAAAAAGTCCATAGGGCTTGGAGCACCTCAGACCCGCCGGTTTACGACCGATAATAGAATGAGACCCTAAGAGTATGATGTTTAATTGGCATACATGCAAAACATAAAGGTGTAAGCATGGACATATGCATAAATAAATGCACTATAAAATATTAAATGTAGCAGATGTCCTAATATAATAAACAGATTTCAATATTTAACTGATTTTAGGATCCTATCCCTTTCAGGCAATGAGCAGCAACACAGATATATAAGTGCATTGTAAAATTTACATATGTTTTTGTGGCAGTTTATAGTTTGTTTTTTTATTATTATTATTACTAATTAATAAATACAAAATAATTAATATATTAAAAAGAGCTAAGCATTAATATGTTCATAAAGTCTAGACAGTCACAAATATACATTTTTTTTGTTCAGAATCAATATTAATTAATAAATGAATGAACATTAATAATTAATTAATCAATGAATAAATGTATGAGAAAGAGGTAAGCATTAAAATATTGATAAAGTAAAGGCAATCTAAAATCATATATTTTTTTAAATTTATAATGTTTACTAATTACTAATTAATAAATTAATGACCATTTATATTTATTTCATTAATTAATAAATATATTTGAAAGCATAAACCATTAATCTATTTATAAAGTAAAGGCAGTGTAAAATCAATATATTCATAAAGTCAAGTCAGTCACAAATATCATTTTTGTTGTTCATAATGAATATTAATTAATAACTAATAAATTAATGAACATTTATAATTCATTAACCAATGAATAAATGTTTTAGAAGTAGGTAAACATTAATATATTAACAAAGTAAAGGAAGTCTAAAAACATGATTTTTTTTTGTTGGATAATGCTTACTAATTACTGATAAATAATAAATTAATGCCCATTAAAAATTATTTATTTAATTAATATTTATATTTGAAGAGTAAACCATTAATCTATTCATAAATTACAGGCAGTGTAAAATATAAGATTGTGCATTTTTTTTAATTATTATATAATTTTTTTATTAATAAGTAATTAATTAATACATTAATATAATTTACATATTTATAATTAATAGCAGCAGAAAATGTCCAGTCAGACTGTCATCACCTGAGGAGAAAGTGTCAGCACTGTGGCCATTGTGCCCTATATATAGGCTACATGCGCTTTTTTTGTGGTTTTGGTGTTTTTCGACTTGCGCGGTTCAGCAGTAAACACGTATGTTTTTGAGATCAGGTTTTATTCTGCAAAGGGATTCCGAGTTGCAATTTTTTTTCTAAGTCCTGCGTTCCTCAACTGCTTGCAGCCTAATACAATCCAGCGTTTCTTCACTGTTTGGAGCCTAAGTCCTACATGCTTCAATGCCTCATTTCGGCTAAGTCCAGCGTTTTTGAATGCCTCAACTGTTTGCCTTGCGCAGGTGATGTGCAACTTTGGCGCTCACCGCCTAAGTGCCCCGAGTTTCAATGCCACAACTGTTAGCCTCGCTACGTGAGGCTCACAGCCAATGAGCACCTTTGGCACTCATCGGCTGAGTGCTTCGAGCTAGGAAGACTTCTGTGCTTCAACGTCTCGCCTTGCTATGCGAGGCGAGCAAGCGTGATGACGATTCGCAGTTTGAAAACTATTATATGTTATAATCTAGGCTTTTCACACCTCTGAATTATAATTGGCTTTAACCAATGTTTATAGATTTAACCATACTCCCTCTATAAAGGTTTTATGGCGACTGTTTGCCATATATTCATTTTAATACAAACTGTGAATTATTACCTTATTTAAAATCAATGATTGACTTTCTCCTGCTCCATAAGATTTATATATATATATTTATATTGTAATATTCTTAATAAGAGCTAATAACTACAGATGAGTAGATCGTCTGCCTTATCTCCAAAGGATGCACATTTATGATGTCATCCATGTTCGCATGAAGTATGATGAACGACAATATCATTAATGATGCCCTCACTTAGGTTATAGGTTATCTCAACATCAGGCCCTCAAATCCTGCACTAGAACACCTACTTTTGCCTTGTTCGTTGTGACACAATGGGGGTTTTCTTTGCACCAATGGTAATGACCATAGGAGTGACATTTGTGTTACCCTGAATATTTGTTATAATTACTTTGTAATATTGGACAGTTTTGATAGATGGACCTTCTTGTGATGGACATCTTACACTAAAGAGGTTAGTTTGAAACAAGACATGGAGACTTTTTATGACTTATCTCTACCTAGACATGGAGTATGAAAGTTTCTGGTGCCAGCTTTCTTCTTCGAAGCTTGGTCACCTGCTAAGTTCTTGCTTTGTGTCCTGGTCATGTAAAAAATGGCCTGTGTGGAACCCATTGGGCTCTTAGACATGTTTACAGATCTGGCAACATTTTGAACTCCCTCTAACGTACAAAAGGACTGGATTGGAGGGAGTACACGACAGGGGAATACTGATTGGATGAGCACTCAATATAACTGTCTTGATTGGGTATCAGCCTTTTGTGCAATTTTTAGAAGAAGCTAAGATGTGGTTTCCCTGGTGGTCCAGTGGTGAGGATTCTGTGCTTTCATCACTGCAACCTGGGTTTGATTCCTGTCAGGGAACCCAGAGGTCACACCACCCTGAAGCCAAGCAGGGTTGGGCCTGGTCAGTACTTGAATAGGAGACCACCTTGGAATACCAGGAGCTGTATGCTATGGCACATCAGAGAAATAACTGGTATCCCACTCCAATATCTCTAAGTGGATCTGCATTACCATTGACAGAAAGATGTTCCTGATGTGTTGTGGTCCATGAGATCACAGACAGTCGGACACGACAGAATGATACAACAATATGGAGGAATGAAAGGATAAACATTTCCTGACAGTTCATGAGTGTCCTGGAAGTTGCATAGGGTCAAATGTGTCTATCTCAGAAGGTGTTCTTATTGGAGTGGGACCGCTAGTGCCAGGATATTTTTTGCCAGGCCTCCAACTCAAACCTGCATTGTCCAAGGAAGGTGAATATTGTACTTTATATGTTTATTTTCTATTATAACCTTTTATTTAATCTTTAATAGTTTTTCCTGATATTTTCTATGACTATCACATAAATAACAATTTATTATTATTTTATCTGCCTTGGTGACCCATCTGTATCTGCTAGGCCAATCACTACCAATTTACCTCTGTCTCCTCCGATGGTGTCAATCAATGTGGTGAGAACCTTGGGTCAGCGGTCTTTCAAAAGGCTAGTCAAAATATGAATAACTAGAGATACAGTGGGGCAATTGTAAAGTTCCTAGACCCCAATGACACCAATATTTTGTATTAATTAGTAATTTTTATACTTAGTCCCTTTATTAATAAATTATAATAATTCAGTAAGTTGTATTTAATATGTCTGGTGTATCATTTTGGTTAGTTTAGGTAATATAACCATATCTGATTAATTAGTGATTTTGTGGTGCCCTAAGTGACATCATCAACTACTCCAAGCCCTGCCTCCTCTCCCTCTCGCCTTAATGTTGCTCCTCCCTCCTCTCCCTCCTCAAATACATATCTCTACAAGTGTGGAATTGAATACGGCCCCAAATTTGGGGGGGATTGAAAGCCCAAAAAGATGCCCATGATATGATGTCTTACGTAAATGCGTTATTATTGTGTTGTATAAAAAAGATAGACCCGAGAATAAAGATGATGCTCTTTCTTGGACACATAGACATGGCATGTTTCATTTAGAGAGAAATTGTGCAACTTGTCCTGAACCTTTCAACCTCTCCTAAAAAGAAGGTAATCAGAGGAACCGTGTCGGTATGTGGGTAGGATTGGGTATCGTTAGCCCTTTGCAAGCCACTGAACAGGCATATCATGGCAAAAGACTCAATTATAAGCGTTTTTATGAATTTTTCACAAATAATTTTTTGGTACAACTAATCCAAAAAGGTGCATGTTATGATGATTTCAGTCAATATAATAAACATATCATGCTTTGTTCTATGACATAATATTTACTATAAACTATAATATCTAAATACATTAAAAATAATAAGATGTTCAATAGAGTTAATATCAGTCTGGTTGAATGTCTGGTCTTTTGGGTGATACAAAACTGCACACATACTTAGACTACACATAATGATAATTGAACTCTCAAGTCTTAGATACCTCATGAGACATCCTCTGAGATGTTCCAGTCTACTAATAAAAACCCTTCTCTGAAGGAAAATAGAGGGAAATAAGCTGGAGAAGGTAAGTGGGCAGCCCTTCCATGTTATAGTTTGTGTTAGAGACGTGGTATCACAACATCTGAGTAGTGGATCTTGGAGAGGACTTGTGTGTCAGAGCAGGGGAAGAAGAAGAAGAAGAAGAAGAAGAAGAAGAAGAAGAAGAAGAAGAAGAAGAAGGGAAATATATTCTGGGCTATTGTATATTATATGTTGTTAGCTTCTGCTAAAATGTTGCAGTCATGAAACTAGACACTTGGCTCTTATTGGCCGATTTTAGGACTACTTCTATTGCTTTTGTGCACACAAACAGTCCTAGACTTGTCAATTTGTTATCTGCAACTTGTCCCACCAATTTCTTGTTTCCTTTATTACACATTTTTTACTTTCCTCTCTGGATTTTCCTTCTTTATTATTTCTCTTCAGATGTCTTTTTTAAGTTATTTTTATTCCATATCACCATAATTAGGAAAAAAAGGCAAATGCAGTCAAGAATATTTGTTGGTATAGTTGACCAATGAAAAGTGGTCAACGTCTCCTTTACATTATATTTTACTAGTGAAAATCTGCATCTTGAATAAACTGAATAAAAAATTTGTTTAGGTGAACAACAATAATAGGAGTCTCCTTATGTTAATCTGGATTTGCTATTTCATAGCTTCAATACCCATACATAAATAAACATAAGGAATAACTTATGTGATCAGCAGTGTATAATATATCAGAAATAATATGTAGAGGAAAGAAAAGACACCTTTAAATTCCAATCACAAGTTATAAACCCCCTCAGCCATGTAAATTGGCATATTATGTCCTAACAAAAGAAAAAGAAGGAACTAATACTATACTAATAGTATATCAAATACACAGTAGCATCAATAAATGGATACACCACAATGGTAAATATATCTAGATCAAATATCTAGTAAATAACTAACAGATGCTACTGTATGTGCAGCATTAGATATACATTATTGAATGAAGGCCACCAAGTAGATCTATGATGAGGTAGACAAAAAAGGGGTGCAAAAAAATCTATATACATACATAAAGGACTAAAGTGGAGACAGAGGGGACAAGATACATTTACACTGTGGCCCTATCTGACACTTATAGTGGAAGGCCCTGTCATACAATCTATGGGGACCCACTATTTATCCTATCCCTAGAAGGAATCTAAGCTCTATACTGCAGATAACTGATAAGGGAAAAGGAAATGGAGGACTAGATCAAAAAAGGGATACAAATATGAATAAAGGGTTAAGATTAAATGGAAAAGAGGGAGAGGTATGTTCTCATAGGACATCACTCATTCAAACAACTAAAACATTGAGGTCAGGTCACTTGAGTCACCAATCTACTTGGGATATCATAATGTAGAACACATTTACAGAACGTGTTATTCTGTCTATAGATGCGTTCCTTCTTTCTCTATTCTTGGTAAAATGTAGAGTCACTATGAGTTTGCTCTCTCACTTCCTTTCTTCATTAAATGTCCATGGGTAGAACTTGGGAGTCCATTTGCTCAAAACACTGCCTCAAACTGTAACTGGTGTAATGATTTGACTTTGGCAGGATTTCTATTTCTTTCTTTTAGACATATGGAGGTCCTTGGCCCAATCACAATGGGACACTGTGTGCCCAGAAAATATGTGAGGGGAGAAATGCAGCCAGAACTGTAGGAGGAGGCCCTTCAAAAGTGATGAGCAGCTGAAATCTGAAATACACACATGAGAGTCCATGAAATTAGCTAGGCACACTCTCATGCTCAGTGCACCATGGAGAACTCTCCAACTCAAGTCCTTGTTGGTTCATGGAGCCAAATAGGAGAAGTAGACACAGTGTATTAATCAGGTTTGGCATGACCAGCTTTTAAAGGGCCAGTAACATATATGTCATATTACTGCTTGTTGGCAGGAAACAAGGTAAAACTATAGATCAAAAAATGGAAAATAAATTAAGAAATAAACAAGGAGGTGAATTCAAAAGATGGGGCAGAGACCTCCATCTATCTACCGCTGAGAGGTAAACTCACACCTCATCCAAGTGGACAAACTCAAGTGGTACTCTACCCTATACAATAGTGCACCAGTGCCCAGAAAATGTCCTCATATTGTGGTAGAGCCTCCTCTTCCAGACATTGCTTCCAGGTCTTAAAAACAGCCAACTTGTCCAATGTCTGGAACAGTTTGAGAAGGAGGTCCCTCCAATAGACTGCATTTTATGCCTTTATTATTCTAGTTTGAATATTTCACTAAATTTTACTTAAAATTCTTGAATACAAAAAAATAGTTACTACTTAATTTTGAATTCTATTCCAAAATATTAACAGATAAATAAACATGACCAAATCTGTTGCCATTTTGCCAGGCCATGAGCCTTATTCAATTGCCAGGCCGCAACTCCATCAGGGTAGGTTGTATGTCTGTGAGCTCGCAGCCGCCCCAAATTATGGTGCTCGCAAGTCCTGGCCCGATATCGCAGATCGCAAACCATGCTATTGTAAGTAGCCTTTGCAAGCTTGAACATGATCAATGATGTTTGACTTAGAAATCCAAACTCCATTTTTCATTGAAGTCCTACGGGCTTGAACCACGAGTCACGATCGGACCCACATTCCATTGGCTGTTTCTAACAGTGAGTTACGGCCTTGCGTCAGCGATCATCTTCAAACCCGTAGGACTTCAATGGAAAAAAAATGGAGGTTGGATTTCAAAGTCATACGGGCTTGACTTATTAGTTATGATTGGACCCATGTTCTAGATATAATGCAAAATTGATGTAAGCCATAAATATGATGTTCTATCACATGCAAGTTCCATTATGGAGTGTGGTGACCGATGTATTGGGACGCCCAGCGCCATGCTATGACGCATGCTCCTGTGGGCTGATTGGAGTGTAATGGGGAAGGGGAAATTTGCCCTTACTTATGATCCTGCAAGATGTTTTAGGGAAAGCGCTATGGACACCGGATTGAAAGCTCAAAGACAGGGCCCTCCATTCATTGCAATGTGTGAATCTTGAACTTGTCATTGCCTGTAACTTAACTTATGTATAGCGCTACGGAATATGTTGGCACATTACAAATAAACAATAATAATAATAATAATAATGGAGGAACATTATGGGTATTGCCATGTACTAAGAAAAGATGCCGCATAACCAAGATAGGATCAAGGCTATCGCCTATAGCTGCTAAAAATGAGTGTAGAAGAACATGGCTACTGTTATAACTATGCCTGTGCACTAGGAGGAGGTAGCATAAAAAGACCTGAGTATAAATTTAAGATAACTGAACTGACTGGATACAGACTAATATATGGTGGTAGGGAAAAAAAAGATGTGGTCTGCACAGCCTGGGTCTATGGGGCTAATGTATGGTGTGGGGGAGGATAGAAACTGCTTGGTGGGTACCTGTGCTAATGTAGTGTCATGGCAATGTTGCTAGGTGTGGCCAACTACAGCCTGATATGGGGCTATGTAGGACAGGCTATATCTATTTTAGTCATGAACATGACCAAGACAGATGATCTCGAGGAAAGGGATATCGATACACTACATATTCTGGAGGAACTTATTATACCAAGCCAAATACAACAAGGGGAGATGAGCGACATTATTGAAGATGATAAAAAGAGAGTGATATACTCCAAAATGAGACCAACATCCACATTCTTCCATATCCACACCCAGGGGAACCATATACCTCTGTTCAACAGACTCATAATGAAGGTCATTGATAATATCTGTTCAAAGAAACATATAACAAGATCAAATCTCAGCACGAACGAAAAAACAAAGCTTGACAATCTCAGCAAGGACTCGCCAATCGTTATTAGACAAGCTGACAAATGAGGTGGGATTGTCATACAAAATAGAGAAGACTACCTAGAAGAAGCCTACCATCTTATAAATTACCAAGATACTTATACCCGCCTCAAAACAGATCCCACAGGAGCATACCTCCAAAAATACCACACCATAGTACAAGAAGCTCGCCAAAACAGACTATTGACCATCAATGAATTCCAATACCTGAATATCCAGGCCAACATCTACCACCTTTCGAAAATCCATAAGGACCCTCTTCACCCACCCGAACGACCAATGGTGTTGGGAATTGGGTGCCTCACCGAAAGACTTTCCAAGTACATGGACTAGTTCCTACAACCTCTGGTAAACCAGCTACCTTCATACACCAAAGACACTCCACATGTCCTAGAGGGCTTGACACAGCTGGAGCCACTGGATGATTCTCTCTATACACCTCTATTTCCCATAGGCCGGGAACAGCAGCTACTGAACATTTTTTGGTATCACAAGGTGATATGGAAACCTTGCAGATCGACTTTATAGTCACATCAATCCAGTTAATTCTGGAACATAACTATTTCATGTTAGAAGAAAGTTTTTATGCACAAATACCAGGAACAGCAATGGGGACAAAGTTTGCCTCCAGCTATGCAAATGTATACATAGGCCTTTGGGAGGAAAAGTACATATGGCACAACAACCCCTTCTCCGTTAACATCATCTATTGGAAGAGGTACATCGACAACATCATCATTATCTGGGAAGGAGACAACAATAAAAATATGAACCCTTAATTCACCATGAATCATGACCAGCACTCTATTCCATTTCTGGGAAATCGAACAGGGTGATTTCAAAGCTATACATGAAACCGACTGACACAAACGGCTACCTACAAGCATCCCAAATGGCTACCTACATGCATCCAGCGGTCACGATCCGAGATGGATTAGAAATACCACGTTCGGCAAGTTTCCTCAGGTCCGCAGAAACTGCGCAAAATGAGTGCATTATGATACTGAAGATACTCACCAGTAAATTCAAAGAGAAGGGATACAACATGAGAATTGTAGAAGAAGCAAAAGAGGAATCGAGAAATCTCAACCAAAATGAATTGATCAAAAAGAAGGAAGAACACATACAGAAGAAAAAAATTAGTGCAGATTTCTCACAAAATATAATAAAGCATCAAGTCTTCAAGTCATCACAGCAAGTCTTAGAAAACACTTGCATAACTTAAGAGAAGATGACATCCTTAAGGACATTCTCCCAGAGGCCCCTAATGTTACATACATAAAGAACACAAACCTGAAAAATCTTCTAGCTCCAAGTGAGCTTAAGAAGATAAGCACCAACAGTACAATCACCTAAAAAGTACATGGAACCCATAAGTGTGGAGCGACAAGATGCATAAACTGCAGTTACATATCGTACTAGGATAAGGACATAATCATCTCACATACCACACACAGGAGACACAAAATACACCATATGATGTACTTTGTGTATGTCATCACATGCACCTGCAGTAAGCAGTATGTAGGCCGCATAAAGAGGTCCCTGAAATAAAGATTCAGGGAACACCTTAAGGGGTACTCACGAATGGCTTCTCGGTGAACATCCTAAAAGCACATAATAAGAACACCCAAGGAACTACGTTCAAAGTGGTGGAACACATTCAGTCTACAGGCCGTGGGGGTGATCGGTTGCTCACCCTAAGGCACTGTGAGACAAAATGGATCCACAAGCTAAAGACATTGGAACCAGAAGGATTGAACAGAGACATTGATCTGCCTGCATTTCTGGAGTCATAACCTGACTACTTGACATGGACAAGGCCACCTCCAAAAGCCATGGAGTGTACTACACACAAATAAATATGTAGATTTGGCGCTAACACTCATATGTGTATAAGTATATAGGGGGGTATTAGTCATATTATATAAGAGCGCTATTGTCCACTCCTTTCCCACACTGCCATAAACTAAAATAGATATAGCCTGTCCTGCATAGCCCCATATCAGGCTGTAGTGGCCCACACCTATCAACATTGCCATGACACCACATTATGGCATGAGGTACCCACCAGGCAGTATCTATCATCCTCCAGCACCATACATTAGCCCCATAGACCCAAGCGCTGTAGACAACATCCATTTTTTCCCCTACCACCATATATTAGTCTGTATCCAGTCAGTTCAGTTAAGTCATTTTTTATTTTTTATCATCTGGTCACCCTTTTTTTATTATCAGGTTGCATATCTTTTATTATCTTAAATCACAATTTTTTTATAATCAGATCTTTTTAGGCCACCTCCTCCTAGTGCACAGGCATAGTTAAATCAGTAGCCATGTTCTTCTACGCTCATTTTTAGCAGCTATAGGCGATAGCCTTGATGCCACCTTGGTTATGTGCATCTTTTCTTAATACATGCCAATCCCCATAAAGTTCCTCCATCACAAGTAAGGGCAAATTCCCCCAAATACCCTCCAATCAGCCCACAGCAGCATGCTTCATAGCATGGCACTGGGCGTCCCACGTCATTGGTCACCGAGCTCCATGTTTGGTTTCACTTCCTAAACCGGACAGTATAAACTGTTTAGCATAGCAGAGATCAGACACTTGATCCCTATACAATAGGTTGGAGCAGGACTTGACCTAAATAAGGTAAGCATTGCCATCCATAGCCACATCTGACCTGCACTTTAGTCCAAATGGGGCCCCCCAATGGACAACAGGACTACTTAGACATACGGCCCTCCCATGGACACCAGGCCCAAATACATACTGCTATTTGGCCCACTCATTACTCCTCTCCAGACAACCATAGACTGTGATGCCCGAGGCCTACTGACTTAATCCAATTAAATTGTGCCACTAGCTATACGTCGGGCTCTCAAGGATCATCCTCCCCATAGGGCATGGGACACATACTTGGCACTAGGACATTACCAATAACACCTCACAACTGCCATACTTCACACAGATCCTCTATTACACACTCCCTGTAAAAACACATAGGACCACCTTACTACATATACAATAAGGGGGCCTTTCTTTATTAGATATGTTGCACACCCATGGAATGGTACAATTCAGTCCCACGTAGGCCCAGGTACCCCCCCCCCCCCCATGGAGGCCCTTTCTTGTTAGATATGGCAGGCCCCTACACTTCTACAGTTTCTCACACACTGACCTTACCTATGCACAACAGCTAAACATGTCCAGACTATATATACTGTGTATGTACTATATATGTACAAGGTTCAGAGTATTCCTGCGCTGTACTTACTAAGGAGAGGAATGGTCAATTACTAAAGTATTCCATGTGTGTATTCCTGTACACAATCTTGGGCATGTACCATCTTCATATCTATCTTATATCTTTTTCTTATATCATTTTCTTCAATTTTGATTCTAAGTATTATTCCGAGCATTCCCAATTCTAGACATCACTCTCCAGAATCTGTCCCAGTTCCTGCTTTTCTTATATATCCATGCAAGCAGGTTTGGAGCAGGACAATGACTAGTGAATTCTCTCCAATAGATATTAAGATCATATATTATTGTTACCACGACTTATGGTATGTGCACTAATAATTAATAACATTTTTCCGTGATTTTATATCTACCCATTCATAGTACCAAGTAGGTATGCGATTAATATAATTTCCCTTATCTCCTGTGTGCTTTTTCAATTACCAATATCCATGTTGTTGTTTTTATTATTATCATTCCTATTAATATTTTTATCACATTTATTACTATTTATATTGTCATTACTTTTCATGTATTATGGACTATGTATTCTTATACATACACCTATCAATCTTTTATTATAGGATTTGTCACTGAAGAATCTGCAAACCACAGCAGCGAAACGCGTCCGTGATTTATTTTATTGTTTTTAGCAATGTTTTTTACCATTGGAATTGAGCTCAAACCTTATCAATAAGTATTCATTCTTTTTTGGATACCGTCTGCTAATACTTGTGCCTTGGACCCCACTATCATGAACGCATGACAAGCACACAACACCAGACTGAGTAGTAGTATATTCTTCTATACACCTATCCAGTGCCGGCCCATAATATAAATTGGGCATTTGGCACTCAGTACGACATACCATCTCAGAGTTAATTAGCAATAGTCATCGACAGTGACCATTGGATCGGATATTCCACAGATTGTGCGCTGTACAGTCTTCCCCCTAATATCTTCTCTTACACATACATTGGACACCGGCCTGAACCATGTCTTGGGAGACAGCGGCACAATTGCACAAAACTGTTTCTGGTATTCTGTATAGTGCTGCCTTGAGGCAAGGATAAAAACAGTATATGGTATAGTGCCAGGGTACCGGCCCTCCCTGCTTTCCGAGTACCC
Organism: Discoglossus pictus; assembly: GCA_027410445.1. Taxonomy (NCBI): domain Eukaryota; kingdom Metazoa; phylum Chordata; class Amphibia; order Anura; family Alytidae; genus Discoglossus; species Discoglossus pictus. The sequence goes on from CM050170.1 coordinate 9,030,885, forward strand.
ACCCCCAGGGACACTTATAATGAGTACCAAGTGTACTCTAAAAGATAAAGTCTCATTAAGCACAACAGTCTTTTCCCTGGGGGTAATAAAGAAAGCAAAACGGGTTTCTGACCTTGCAGTAATGTAGTCAGCCTCGCAGATGGCTTTAGTCTGCAGCATAGGTCCTCAGCAGATCGGACATATTTCCAATAGCTGCTTCCTTGGTTTGTCTTTCTCTCGGATTCCAACACCCACACTTCCTGTGTCTGTCCTCTTACTTTCCTCCAGTCTCCATAGCCTGACTATTAGTTCCTGTGGATTTAAATAGTCTGCTTGTTGCTTCAGGTGCAGCTAATTGCTTTAACTCTGCCAGCACTGGACTAAGTGACCTGATCAGCCTAGTGCTGACATATCTTCCTTCTCTAATGTATCCGTGGGTCTGCCTGACTTTGTGACACACACCCTCCCCTCAGCTCTAAACCATGTGGCTGAGCATCCATCGAGAGGCAGTGGAACCATGAAAGGATGTCAGCATTACCCTAGAGATTCCCTCATCTGTGAACCACATCAAAACAGAAGGGCTGCAGTGACAGGAACCACCTCATCACTCTGGCATTGGCTCCCTTGTTGTGGTGCATCCAGTGTAGCAGGGAGTGGTCTATGATCAGTGTGAATCGATGACCCAAAAGGTAGTACTGCAAGGCATCCACTGCCCATTTAATAGCCAAAAACTCCTTATCTAGAACAGAGTACTTCCTTTCCCTGGGTAACAGTTTCCGACTTAAATAAAGCACCGGGTGTTCATTTCCCTGTTGTACTTGCGACAACATTGCCCCAAGCCCAATCTCAGAGGCTCCTGTCTGCAGAAGAAATGGCTTGTCAAAAACAGGAGCTAACAACACCAGTTCACAGTACAAGGCTAACCGCAGGGCTTCAAAGGATGCGTCTACCTCCAGATTCCATTTGACCATGTCAGGAGCTCTAGACTTGGTTAACTCAGTTAATGGGGCTGCTATTGTAGCGAAATATTGAACAAATCATTGGTAGTAGCCCACCAAGCCCAGGAAAGCATGTACCTGTCTCTTCCTTAGGGGTTTTGGCCATGCCTGTATGTCCTCAACATTTTGTAATTGAGGTCGGACTAATCCACGATCTACTACGGACCCCAGGTATTTCACCTCCATCTGTCCCAGGTTACACTTGGCAGGCTTATGGTCAGACCAGCTTACACTTGGCAGGCTTATGGTCAGACCAGCTTATGGTCAGACCAGCCTTCCTGAGGCTTTCTAAGACTCTCTTCAGCCTTCTTCACATGCATATCCCAGTCAGGGGTATACACGATGATATCATATAGGTATGCGGCTGCGTAGTCTAAGTGAGGTCGGAAAATGTTACCCATGAAAGGCTGAAAGGTGGCTGGGGCCCCATGTAACACAAACAGCATTACATTATAGTGAAAAAGACCTTCAGGTGCACAAAAGGCTGTCTTCTCATTGGGCCAATGGGACCTGCCAATAACCATTGTAAGGTCCAACATTGAGAGGAAACAGGCTTTTCTTTGGTTGTTCACCAATTCGTCAATCCACGGAAGTGGATAGGCATCATACTGGGATATGGTGTTTAACTTCCGAAAAGCACTACAAATCCGTTTGGTGCCATTGGTGTTGGGTATGGGAACTATGGGGCTACACCAGTCGCTAGACGATTCCTCGATGATTTCAGCTTTTAGCATGCTCTTCACTTCCACCCTTACTCCTGCCCTCTTTGCTTCTGGGATCTAATATGGTCTGATCCGTACTTTCATATCAGGCTCAGCAGCAATGTAGTGACTGATTTCCGTTGTTCTCTCAGCATTTCGGTTCTCTGCTGTGGGGACAACTCTGTAGTTATCGGTATCTTGTGTATTGGTTCCTCCAAACTGGAAACAGAAGAGGAAAAATTCACTGCGACTTCCCTGTCCTGCCATGGTTTCAACAGGTTTATGTGGTATATTTGTTCCTGTTTCCGTCGATCAGGTTGTCTTATTTTATAGTTTACGTCACCCAGTACTTCTATAATTTTATACAGACCTTGCCACTGAGCCAGTAGTTTACTCTTGGCTGTAGGAACCAACACATTCACTCGATCTCCTGGCTGAATTTTCCAAACTTGCACAGTTTGGTCATAATACGTCTTCTGTTTAGCTTGGGCTTGTTCCGGGTGCTCTGTTACGAGAGGTCTCACTTGGTCCATCCTTTCTTTCAAGCTTTGCATATATTCTATGTCATTTCTTGGTCTTCAAAACCTTCACAAACTGTGTCCAGGATTCCCCGGGGATGGCATCCATACAACAGCTGGAAGAGTGAAAACCCAGTCGAGGCCTGGGGTACCTCTCTTATGACAAACAAGAGGCAGGGTAATAGCAAATCACAATTTTATCCCTATTGGTCAACTACTTTTGGAATCATGCCCTTCAGGGTGAGGTTAAATCGTTCCACTAACAAGTCCATTTGGGGATGATACACGGAAGTCCGTAGCATCCGGATTTGCAAGAATTTTCACATCTCAGTCATTAACTTGGAGACGAACAGTGTACCCTGGTCAGTAAGGATTTCCCGGGGTATCCCTACCCTGGAGCACAGGAGTACCAGCTAATTGGCAACACTTCTTGAGTTTGCAGTCCACAAGGGAGATGCCTCGGGGTATCTGGTCACGTAATCCAGGACAACCAGACTATACTGGTGACACAGAGTCCTTTTTTTCCAGTGGTCCTACCAGATCTATTGCAATCCTGTCAAAGGGTTCATCCATGATTGGCAATGGTACAAGGGAGCCCTCAGTCTGGGTCTTGGACTCATCGGTTGACATCCGGGACATGACAAACAATGTCTCTTTACTTTGGGGAATATCCCGGGCCAATAGAACCTTTTTAGTATACGATCCAAGGTTTTGTCCACTCCCAGGTGACCTTTCAAAAGATGGCTATGAGCTAAGTCCATGATTTTCCATCGGTAGCTTTGGGAATCAGGCAATTTTTCTAGTACCCCCTCGTTAGTCTTGACAAGCCAGTATAAAAGGTCTTTTCTGGTTAGAAAATACATGGGTTTTCTCTTCCTGTTACTGGGATGCCATTTACCTCCACCACCTCTTCTCGTATTCTCTGCAATAGGGGGTAATTTGCTTGATCCCTACAAAAATTCCTCATATCCCCTAATCTGGGAAGTTGCTCGGCCATGGGGTCTCTTGCCCCTGAGAGGTTTTGGACATTTGAAGTTACTGTTTCTGCTTCCTCTTCGGGATTGTCTTGGGAGGCAGCTAGGGCTTCCTCATGAGCCAGCTTTGGCTTATAGCCAGGTACCAATATTTTCTCTTTCCGTCTTTCTTTTCTCGTTTTGTTATGTTTTCCCCGGGTGGAGAATAATTTGGGGTCAAGGAAAGGAAATATTTCTCCGAGTTATACCATGGAACTGGGCTGGAGATTCTGTCTGCACTCCGCAGTATGAGTGGGTTTTGTTTTTAGAAGAGTTTTGAAATGTGGGAAGTCCCTTCCCACAACCACGGGATATGGGAGCTTAGGAACTTTGGGGCCTATCATCTTTGCCTGGAATCCCTGTACTTCTACCCAAAAGGACTGGGTAGGATAGGTCATTACTGTGCCATGCACAAAAGCTATTCCCATTTGTTTCCCCGTTATTGTTCTCTTAGGGACCCCTGTCTTTTCTGATATTAGAGTAACAGCAATTCCTGAGTCAAAGAGAGCTACAACACTCCTACAGTTTAGTAGCACTTTCATTGTCAATGAGAGCAGGGTCGAGGTTAGTCCCACTAGAGTGATCAATTCACATCGGGGGATTGCGATCCCCATCTCACATTGCATGGGCTCTTCGGGACTCAGTCATTGGGCAGCAATATGGCCATACTCTCCACATTGGAAGCATTTTATCCAGCTCCCAAACTTTTTCTGCTTTCCTCTGCCGGCTACACTTCCACTGATGGTATCTGTGGGCCCTTTCCACTGGGTTTACTCCTTCCAGGGCAAGAATCTCTCTTTTTAATATTGTGTAGTTGCACGCCTGGTTGGCCGTAAGGACATAGTAAGCTCGCTGAGTGGTACCAACCAGGAAGGGAGCAAGTATCTCAGTCCACAGAGCAGGAGGCCAAGCCTCACTCACTGCAATCCTTTCAAAGGTCATCAGATAGGTCTCTATATCATCTTCCCTACTCATCTTTCTTTGGTAACCGGTGAATGGCTCTAACTCCGGCCGCAGGTTCCCGACTGGTGGTTAGTTTTTCTACAGCTGCCTGGGTCTGGTGCATTTAGGTGGCCAACCGGTTAAATTCCTGTTGCTGCCAGATTGTCTCTTGTTGTTGCCGGTTAGTTTCTTGTTGGGCTGCTGTCGTCATCATTAAGGCTTTCATCATCTTGTCCATGTTGGCGGCGGGGTAGTCCTCTAAACAAAGACTATAGGATCCCTCTTCTGACACCAGTGTGACAAGAATGGCAGTTTACCACTGTAACAAAATGGTCGGCAACATGTAGATTTATGATGCAAGAGACTTGTTTATTATAGGGCTCAAAAACAAGAATCCAGAATTAAGAACAAGAAAATAAAAAGCTAAACAAACACTTTTACTAGACATTCAGGAACACCCTGACTACATACACCTGGGCCACCTTCTGGATAGGATTCAAAACTGTCTCTGCTATTTTGTATAGTGCCACATTGTGGCCAGGATACAAATGGTCTCTGGTATATGGTATAGTGCCACCTTGTGGCCAGGGTACCGGCCCACCCTTCTCTCCGAGTACCCATCACCAGGGACCCTTACAACGAGTACCAAGTGTACTCTAAAAGATACATTCTCATTAAGCACAACAGTCTCTTCGCTGGGGATAATAAAGAAAGCAAAAGGGGTTTCTGACCTTGCAGTAATGTAGTCGGCCTTGCAGGTGGCTTTAGTCTGCAGCGCAGGTCCTCAGCAGATTGGACTTGTTTTCAATAGCAGCTTCCTTGGTTTGCCTCTCTCTCTCTCTGATTCCAACACCCACACTTCCTGTGTCTGACCTATTACTTTCCCCCAGTCTCCATAGGCTGGCTGTTAGTTCCTGTGGATTTAAATAGTCTGCTTGTTGCTTCAGGTGCAGCTAATTGCTTTAACTCTGTCAGCACTGGACTAACGGACCTAATCAAACTAGTGCTGACATATCTTACTTCTATAATGTATCCATGGGTCCACCTGACTTTGTGACACTGGGTAAACTGATCCAAAAGAAATTCAGTTGGGAAACCAACCTGGGTGAAAATTACTACCAAGGCATCAACCACCATTACTGCCGCAATGGGGCAAAGCATTAAAGTTTCCGGATACTGGGTGGCATAATCCACTACAGTGAGAATGTATGTTACCTGACTTACCGGGCCTGACAAGGGAGCCAGTGTTATTTACAATAACTCTAATGGTCATGGGCATCAAAAGAGTTCAGGGCATGCACCCATAGCCACCTAAGCACTGACAAAAAGCGCACAAGGCACAAACACTGGAAATATCTCATGATTCTCCAAGGCAGTAAAAATCCTGAGTCCTGCTAAGGGAATGTCATAGGCAAGGTCTAGCAAGGCTGTAGCTGTATAGCGGAGAACCAGTGTGTCAGTCTATAAATCCATCTACCTCCACAAAAAGTCGCCCTACCAAATATTTCTGTCCCCCTCAGGTCCTGTCTCACCAGAAAGTGTCCTAGCCCTAACCTCCTCTATAACAGGACCCTGCTTTTCCTCACGCTTAAACTCAGTCGTTCTGCCCAATGCCCTATCATTTTTCTAGTTAGCATCTGGCTTACTGCAGAATGGGTTGTCTCCTCTTGTTTCTCACTGGCAGTGGTCCTTTTTTGTTGGCTTTGGCTAATGATGGCCACATAACAACACTCTATGAGCCTTAAGTTGTAACCCAACAATATGCCCATGGGGAACCTGGTCCTGACTCCCACCTCTTTCATGCCCTTGACTGTGCCCCAGTTGATATATACTTGGGCTAAGGGAATGCGTAGCTGTTGGTCCCAGCTATCATAATATCTACCCACTTCTTGAGGACAATAGAGGAGCTCACCAGGCCCTGGATGATAAGGTTTAAAAGTGATCCAGTGCCCCTAAAGCTCCAGTCCCTGGGTTTGACCCATTGGATTTGGTACTGCAACTCAATGTCCCCCAGAATCATTAAGTCGCTGAAATGGCAACTTCCTGGGTGGGGGGTCACAGCAGTGCTCTGGCTGTGACATGGTGACTTGCTCCTGCAAACTCTGCTCTTACTGTCCTCATCACCACCATTTTGTTTTCCGGGGAGAACCCTTGTTCCAGTAGGGCAAGCCAGTGGCAGTACTTCCTCACCACCTCTAGGTCCTTAGCATTTGACAGGAAACCTCATAACTGGGATCTTCCCTTGGCACAACTCCAGAGCCCACTGGGACTCCTTGCTTCTCATCCAGGTGGTGTAGCTCTTATCCAATGGCATTCAAGATCTGTGAAGCTGACACAGACACTGCGGTGGATCAGTGCTGTTAGTTGGCTCATGCTGAGCTCATCTTACTGGGCTTTATTTACTTATGCCTCTCATGTCTCTTTTGCTTATTAACACCAGCACCACTGCCACTTCCACCAATTTGTCAAGAGATGGGCCTATCTTGACTGGCCAATTAGGGCATGCCACCAGTTAGATCCTATTCTATATGGACTTCCGTGTATTGATTTCAGGGACTCCCTGGAATGAGGCCTGCTATGGGACCTTTTATAGCTATAACACCTCTATAAATTAGGTGATCTGAGCTGCAGAAGAACATACACATGAGTGTAAACGACACAGTTTGAAGTTTGGAATGCAACTGCTATGGCCATCTGTAACAATACAGCACTTCACCTCTAGATTCTCCTCATCAAAGCTCTAATCACATATAATTTTCAAAATGAATTATATTTTTTTCACATTTCCAACAGAATTTCTCTAAAGATTAAAGCCCTATGTCTACTTAGTTCACATATGTTGTATGTTGTGTGTAACTTCACATTTAACCAAAGACCTGTCAATAATAAGGGTTTCTAAGTTTTTTTACAAATAATATTTTCATAAAACTTATCTAAAAAGTTCATTTTATGATTTAAATTAACAAAATAAAATATCACATTTTATTCTAATAAATAATACTGACTTTGAAATAAAGTACTAAATGTGTTTGTTTATAAGATTTGTTATTTATTCAGTAGAGTTAATATCAGTCTGGTGGAATGTCTGGTCTTTCGGAGAAATACACAACTACGGAGTACTCAGACTACACATAATGATGATTAAACTCTGGAGTCTTAGATACCCCATGAGACATCTTCTGAGACGTTCCAGTTTACTAATAAAAACCCTGCTCTGAAGGAAGTTAGAGAGGAAAAAGCTGGAGAAGGTATGTGGACAGCCCTTCCATGTTATAGTTTCTGTTAGAGCAGTGGTATCACAAAATCTGTCTAGTTGTTCCTGGAGAGAGGACTCGTGTGTCAGAGCAGGGGAAGAAGAAGAAGAAGAACAGAGATATGTTCTGGGCTATTGTAGGCTATATGTTTTTGGCTTCTGCCAACAATTTTAATAAAATATTGCAATCATGAAACTAGATACTTCCCCTTTGAAGACAATCGGCAACATTTCACTGGGTTATGTTTGCTTCCTCTGGATCAATTAACAATTAACAATTATTTTGCATATTACAGGTCAGAGGAGATCTAAAAATGTTGAACTTGATGGACTAAAAGTTTGTTTACAACCTCAATTACTATGTAACTATGTAGCTATGGTAGGACGACCTCAATGGCTTTTACCGACACACCATCCTAGACTTCACAATTGGTCATCTGCAACTTGTCCCATCCTTTCTTATTTATTTGTATAACACATTTTTATCTTTGCTCTCTGGTATTACCTTCTTTATCATTTCATTTTCCTTTCTTCCTTCTCTCCCTTCTGCTCTCTTTGAATCTGTATTTTCCACTTCTCTCAATCATCTAATGATTTTTTTTCACAACTTATTTTTATTCCTTAACCGCAGAAATAGCTAAAATAGACAAATGCAGACTAAAAAATGTGCTGGTCTAGTTAAAGTGGTCAATGTCTCATTTACAGGATGTTTTACTAGTGAAAATGTCTATCTTGAAAAAAACAGAGCTAATATTGTTAATTATAAATGTCTGTTATTTTGCATTGTTACACTATATTTCCAAAACACTCCATGTTTTTTAGGGCACAATAATCCTATAAAGATAAATATCAATAATTAGACAAAACAAAACATGCATGTATAATTATGGAGAAAGATAACCACACAATGGTGACAAGTTTTATTCTGAAGGGGATTTCTGACCATCCCAGTCTGCAGGCTCCAGTCTTCTTTCTGATTCTAATAATTTATCTCCTTACTCTTGCTGGTAACATGACCATTCTTACACTTGTCTGCCTGGATCATCATCTGCACACACCCATGTACTTCTTCCTGGGGAATCTGTCTCTCATGGACATGTCTACCAGCACCGTTACTCAACATAAGTTCCTTAATAGCTTCATATTTAGGGATAACACCATTTCCTTGTTTGCTTGTAGGACACATATGTTCCTATATTATTCCGTCACTGCTGCTCAAACGTTTCTACTGGCGGCCATGAGCTATGATCGATATGTGGCTATTTGTAAACCCTTGCATTATCAAGTGGTCATGAACTATACAGTCTGTGCTCTATTGGCTACCATCTGTTGGATGTTGGGTGTGTTAGTAATTATACCTCATCTCGTCTTATTGTCACAGTTATGGTGCTACAAATCCAATATAATCAATCACTTTTTTTGTGACCTTGTGCCTGTGTTGAATTTGTCTTGCAATGATACCTCGGCCTTCGAGAGATTGAACCTCATTGAAGGATTCATTGTAGTTTCACCCCCCTTTCTTCTAACCTTAAACTCCTACATTTTCATTATTAACAACATCCTGAAGATCCGTTCCAGCACAGGGAGACTTAAACTTTCTACACGTGTTCCTCGCATCTCACAGTTGTCAACATTTTTTATGGAGCCATCTTCTTCCAATACCTGAAACCAAGTTCAAATGATAATTTAGAGTTCAAAAAATATGCTGCCCTCTTTAACACAGCAGTTGCCCCTATGATAAACCCAATTATTTACAGTTTGAAAAATACAGACGTGAAATCAGCATTTAGATGTCAGCTAAAACGTTGTAAAGTCATCTTTAAAGGCAATGGTCCCTAAAGGTATATCTCAAACTACGGATGGATCTCCAAGGATGGCTGGTAGGTTTCAGATTGATGGTCTGCACAACATGAATCTCGTTCTACAGGATAAAAGCTTCCCTAGTGGGATAAACAGTGAGTCGGAAGGCAGAAGAAAGTAGCTGAGATAAGGTGATCATCTGCTTAATTTCTTTACTGTGTGTGTATGATACAGTATCATTACTTTGTACCTTGAAACTTGGGAGAATCTGATTGTGTGTATTTGGGGGACCCTGACTGTAACATGTGTACTAGACCCTGAATTTTGGATGATGGCCCTCGGACTGAGTGCTGATTCCTGAGGAACTCCATTTACCACATTAGTCCATTTGAGCATTTTCCATTTACAACTATTTTTCTTTGTGCATATTTAACCCATTTTCAAACCCAGCCCTTGATTGCTATTAATGCGTAGATAATTATTGTAATATGTGAATTCTTTATTTTGCACAAAAATCTCCCCTAAGGCACTGTGTCAATAGCCAACTAGGAGTCCGAAAAGACTGCATCTACTCAATTCCTTAGGTTCAAAAACTTATGGAAACTTATCAAATTAGTTTGCCATGACCAAACCCTCATAGATCTGTGTTTTCTCCTACTTATTAGCTTGTTCTTAGGAATATATTTACAAATATAATAATTTAGAGACCACTGAAAGAGCTTATTGGTCTATAGTCGCCAAGATTTGTCCTAGGTCCCATCATAAATGGACATGGACTTTATCAATACTGCTCTACATCATCAAACATAACATTCAAGACCAAGTGAATAACACTTGATGCATATCTCACTGTTGTATAAGAATTTATAATAACTTTAATAAATCCTCAAGCACTTTTCCATAATGGCTGTGTGGAGCTTCCTAGACACAAAGGTCCTAAAAGGACCAAAAATCATAGCAAATAACAAAACCCTCAGCTGGTTCCTCTGGGTTTTTTAGACGTACTAAGTTTAAAGGAGAAATTGTGAAATGTATAAATGCAGTGAATGGAATATCATTTTATAATTTTCAGTGTCTGGATGACCATTTTTACAATATATTTTCTTTGAAACCTGTTTTGTACCCTTATGTTTGAGTATACAGACCCATCACGGGTGTGAAGAGGCCCTTATTATGGTCAATATATTAATAAAAGGAAATAGCCTATACATAAACTATTTCTGTAGGAAAAGGATATGGTCGAGGAAAGGAGGTGGGTGAAAAATAAGATAAGGAAAAGGAAGGTTAGGGTAAAAGGACAAGGAGCATCAGAAGGAGATAGGGGATGGGTGTGGTGGTATGGAGAAAAGAAAATAGGAGGCTAGCATAAATATGGAGAAGAATTGGAAGCAATAATGAGGAAAGATTAAGAAAAGAAGAAGAGGGAGAGATATGTTCTCACAGGACAACACTCGTACAAACAAACTAATCATTTTTATCTCCTTCCCATTCAAGTCACTTGAGACATCAATCTACTTGAGATGTCACAATGCAGAAAAATATTGAATACATTTAATTTCGTCTACAGATGCATTCTTTCTTTTTCTATTCTTGGTACAATGTCGTGCCATATAGAGTTTGTTCTCCCTTACTTTCTTCATTGATCAATTGAGTATCCATGGGTAGAACTTGGGAGTCAATTTGCCCATATTACTATGGTATGATTTCTATTTCTTGCTTTCAAACATAAGGAAGTCCCTGGCACTATTATGGGACACTGGGTGCCCACTCAAAAATATGTGAGGGGAGGAGGACCCTCAAAGTAATAATATACAAAATACATGGACTCTCCATTGTGATAGAATGGACAAGTGATTGGAGATGATCAGAGTACTAGGTGAACCAATGAGGAGTACTGGACACAGCAAATTAAGCTTAATTGACATGTCCAACCTTTAATGGTCAATCAAAGATCTTTCAGTCATACCTTTTGGCAGGATACAAGGTCAAACTATGGAGCAAAGAATCTGTGAAAGAAATCAAAAACAGATCAAGGAGGTGAAGTTCAAAAGATGGGGCATACAAGACAGAGGACTCCATCTATATCCCACTGGGTGGTAAACTCACACATCATCCCAGTGGACAAAGCCAAGTGGTACTCTGTCCAACTACAGGAGTGCGCCAGTGCCCTGAACATGGCCTCACATTGTGGTGGAACCTTCACTTCCAGACACTGCTCCAGGACTTAGAAATAGCCAACTTGGCTAATGCCAGGAGGTCCCTCCAATAGATTGAATATTATGCCTTTAAATGACTCATTCTACTTTCAATATTTTCCTGTATTTCCCATTAAAATCATGAAAGCCTGTTTAATCTTGACTATTCTGTTTTGAATTTTATTCCAGAATATTAACAAATGAATAAACATTAGCAAATCTGTAGCCTTTTTGTCAGACCATGTGTGGAACTAGCAAGGACAACCATAACTTTATTGGGGGCCAACACTTTCACTAAAGTCAAAACTGAGCCTTATAAGTCGTAAATAAACAATATATTTTCTTAACACTGACTATAAATACTGTAGAGGTATTCATGTTGTCTTTCTTAAATGAGTTCCTGGGAACTAGATCATGGGGGGGTATGTTTAAATCTGTCAGTGGAGGGAGGGATAGGATGTCAATGGGCTTTGTTGGATAATTGAATCTGATTGCAATTAACACCACACCTCTTCACCATCACAAGCGCAGAAACAGCTTTCATCCACAGATGTAAGCCCTGCTCTCCAGAAATATAAACACCCCTCTTAGTCACAACTTCCACCAAAGTTTCAGGCATGCCTCCAGGGTCCAGCAGAGGCCTCACATAGTAATTGTTCTAATTAAATTACAGTTATCTGACTTTTTGCTGTTTTATTATGTTATTGGTCAAACTCAAAGCTTTCAAAACATAATGTTTATTGGTTTTATCTTGGTGGTCAAGTGAAGAGTTTTAACCCATCCATTTATAGTAGTAGATCAAAGAATTGTATGTAAATACCATTACCTTTTTTTTGCTAATCATTTAAAATATATAAGAAAATCTATAATGGAGATAAATATCAATAGTCAAACAAAAGATTGGCTATCCCATTATAGCAGTTGTGGGCGACTCGGGCCTACGAGGCCCACCAGCAGTCCAAGATTTAAATCTCTTTCTGAATTATTTTTCTTCCACGATCATCTCATGTGAGTTACTCAGATTCATTCTGATTGTTCCACTGGGCTCACTCAGAAATTGAAAACATGGTGGACCTCTTAAGACCAAGTTTCCCACCATGGCATTACAACATCATTATATTCTAGTCTATTTCAGTAGACAATGTCTATATGAGACTTCAATTGTCCTCTGACTGCTTCTCATCACATTTTAATGCAGTACAATGTCAGCAGATCAACTGTATGGAAGTAACTAATGTCACCTATCTCTGGTTCTGTGGTGAGATAAATATCTATTGACTAATGTAACCACCTACTTAAATGACAATTTATTAAACGCTTAATTACTTTTTTCTCTTTCTGATGTATAGTCACGTGTAGGACCTATATCCTAAATGGTATCTTTCTAAACCAGAGCCTAGCTCAACAGGGTTCATACATCTTGTGGTCATCATCCCACCCAATAAAACCATTTACTTAATCCTGTCTTTAGGACCACTGTTTCTTACAACTCCATAATGCTCAAAAGTCGTGGGAATTGTTGGTATTGCCAAATGTTAAAGTAATACTAGATTTGGTACTTCATTAATCTTTTAAATGGATATTTCTTACTTTGTTTGTATAATTCCAAATGTTTTAAGTAAATATTGAATTTCTGTTTTTAATAACCTGGACCAATCAAATCTCTTATGACAATCACTCCCCTCCCCCTCCAGTCTCCTGGTGATTCAAGACCCCAAAGTGGTCATGGGCAACTGACGATCTGAGGAGCTCAAGTGCTAAGAAAGACTTTAATGGGAATAAACTAGCGGTAATAACATGTGGTACACAGAAATGCCAACACCTTCCTCTTAGTCATTGGGATGGGCCACTGCTCTATCAAGGCTACCTTAGCCTGTTCTGGCTGGACACTCCCAGTTACTAGGTCCTGACCCCCCCCCCCCCACGCAAACTGGCACTTGCCAGTACAAATGGCCAACCATGCTTGCTGGATCTAAACCAAGGCAGTAGATAGGTGGCCTACATGTATCTGCAAAGTGTGGCTGATTATGGTCATGAATACAGACTTCTCTCTTACTCTTTCTCTCTCTCTTTGCCAGTAGCCTTCAACAAGTCCATAGTGGTTGCATAGATGCTCATCCTAGCCTATATAGCAGTTCACCTACTCTAGGCTTAGTGTTAGCTTCCAGTTGTATTGCCATTTGACTTCCTATAATCCACATAAAACCCGGTGGTCTGGCCCTTATCTGCGACCAACACCACAAGGGATGTCAAGTGACTACTGAATAGCTTGATTATATATCTCTAACAGCTCATCCAGCTTCCTCCTTATATACCTTCACGGTCTAATGGACCCTATTAGAGGGCTTCTTCAGTGGAGAAGTGTCAGAGAAAGGACCTTTTAGATTGGTAGGTTCGGGAGGAGAATACTCATTACCCCCTCAACCTGCTGTTTCTGGTAAGGTAAAAAGTCAGTTGGGATAAGGGTAAAAGGGGACAGGTCAGCAGGGGCAAGCATGTTTGGTAGTATCACATCCTCAAAATATTCAGTCTCTGCTAGGCATATAGCTATTATATGGGGATTCTGACTTTAGCCTATTCATGTGGATCCACGTCTGAATTTGCTAATCGAGGGCTACCTCATAGGTGGTGATGGCTAGCTTCTGGACAATTTGGAAGGGACACTACCAAAATGCCACAAGATTGTTCAGGGTATTTGGAAGCAACATTAATACATGCTACTCTACCTATAATTTTCTAACTCAGGCTCGCTGATCATACCGGCACATCTGATTGACTTGAGCTGCCAGAAGATGTTCCTTGGTGAGCCCATTGAGTGTTGTCAGCCCATCTTTGACCTGCAGCTCATATGGCAATAGGGGAACATCCTCCTCTTGGTAGTTACCCTGACAAAACTCCCATAACATATCCAAATGCCCATCTCACTTGCTGCCGTTCAAAATTTTAAAGCGGAACATCCGGTGGACTTTTGAGGGTCCTCTCTGTAGGCAAAGAGGATGTAGATTAGCAAATTTTCCAAATCCTTCTCCTTGTCCACAATGACTCTAATCATAGCCTTCAGGGTACCGCTAAACCTTTCACACAAGCCATTAATCTGGGGATGATAAGGGGTCAACACTTCTGCCACCATTGCTGCAGAAATGTGGCCAAGAGCTACAGCCTCGGGATACTGGGTGTATTCATGCATTGGCAAGTGTGGCAATTGCACTGCAAAGAGAATGTCATGGGCAACGGCAAGAAGGGCTGCCCAGTAATGCTTCGGCACAATCAGCTGTGGGAGCAGTCTCCAAGAATATCTGTCCCTCTGCAGATTGTCATAATATACAACAGGTTACTCTCCCAAATATACATTTCCCCCTCAGGGACCTTCTACCCTGTCAGTGTCCTAGCCCTAACCTCCTCTAAAGTATAATCCTTGCTTTATAGTCATGTCTGCCCAAGCCCTAAACTTTTCCCAGTTAACATCTGGCTTACTACAGTTTTGCCTTGCTCTCACACATCTTTTGTCTCCCTGGTGGCTGTCCTTTTGCTTTGGATAGGGGTCACAATGGTCACATAATGACACTCTGTGGTCCTCAAGATGTTTCCCAATGATACATCCTTGGAGAGTCTGGTCATGACTCCTACCTCTTTCATGCACTTGCCCAAATAATACTGCTTGGACCAGACTTAATCCTCAGAGTGGCCAACTGGTGCTCTATTGTGTATGGTAAGCCACACAGGACAGGACACAGGGAACCCCCAGGATTTACTGGGTGGACATGGAAACAGTCCCACTACAGAAGCCTTTGCACCAAATGCAGTGCACTCCCAGCCAATCTCCTCCTGGGGAGCCAAGGAAGACTGTGTTTGGGCTCGCTCTTCTGTTTGAAGCTGTCATCCAGTCTGAGCTATTGGGCTTGGGATAGCTGGTCTAGGTAGCCTAACTAGTAAAGACCACTTGGTGGGAGAAGCACTTTCACTTCTAAGAATCTTATGTTGGGTGATGGTTTTTGTAGACATATCCACGACAGACCGATTCCCCAGGAAGACGTACATGGACTATGCAGATGACGGAGACTAGATTAAATAAGGAGATATAGGAGAGCAATCATGAGGAAATATAAAAGGAAGAAAAAGTATCAGATTAAATAAGATGTGTGTGGTGGTATTTGGAAAATGAAATGGTAGACCAGATTACATAAGAGACCGATGAGGAGCAATAACGAGGAAAGATTAAGGGAAGTAGTGACGATGGGTGTGGTGGTATGGGAAAAGGGAACGGGGACAGATTAAATAGGAGACAAATTGGGAGCAAAACTGAGGAAAGATTATGGGAAAAAGAAGCATAAGGAGAAGGAGTATGGTGTGGTGGTATGGGGGAAAAAGAACAGGGGCTAGATTAAGTAGGGGAAAAAAATAGGGGAAAAATGGGAAGCAATCATAAGGAAAGATAAAGAAAAGAAGAGGCACCAGGAGAAGGAGGATGGTGTGGTAGTATGGGGGAAAGGACTGTGGCTAGATTAACTAGGAAAAAATTGGTGAGCAATAATGAGGAAAGATTAAGAAAAGAAGAGGCATCAGGAGAAGGAGGATGTTTATCATGGTCTGCTTATCTCCTAGACTTATCTTCTTTTCATTCAAAGAAGTTGCCTTGATAGGGCAAAAAGTATAACTATATGGAGAATAAGCAACATTGGTTTATATTATTCTTCTCAAAGATAAACTACAGCACTTTAGAAAAGGACTAAGGTTTCATATCTACAAGAGTTACATTATGGTCCAATATCTCATCTCACATCTACATCTGCTATGCATATATATATATATATATATATATATATATATATACTGTATATATATAAATAAATAAATATATATAAATATATATATATATATATATATATATATAATAAATACTATGGTAATTTTTAATATTATTTTGACAAATATTCAATGCAATCACTTGTACATATATTGAAATGAATTGCAAAGTCACAATAAGATTCTGCACGGCCATCCTTTGGGACTTTTTAACATGCAATTATTGCAATGATTCTGTAACAGTTCAACCGCCATCTCGTTAGTCGATCTGTATTGCGTTGGTCTTGTGGGGACTTTCTGCTGTAACGAACAACTAATTAAATCTGGAGGTTTTCACGAGAGACTCGACTTGTTGAGTCTTATTAAGAAACATTGGAATATTATTCTGTTAACACTTGCTTATTCAGAGAAAAATATAGTTTATTATAAATGAGATTTGATAAAAATCTGAGCAAAAATTAAAAGAAATATGAATAAACTAATAAAACAAATTACATTTCTTAAAATTAACTTAAATAATTATGAATAGAATGTGTTGTATTAATAAAATGATTGATGCTATTATTAGAATATATATATATATATATATATATATATATATATATAAATGAATATATAAATAATACATATATATATAAACAAAACAAAAATATATATATATATATATGTATATATATATACAGTATGTATACATAAATCAATAAATATATTTATATATATATATATATATATATATATATATATATATATATATATATATACATATATACATACATTTTAACAAAGAATAACCGCTATAATTTTTCCCCGAATAATTAGTCTTTTTTACCCAAATTTTTCTCAGTTTTTTTAATAATTTTCTGAATTCAAATAATAAATTAACATTATTTTAATACATTTTAACATGCACTATAAATAAATTATATGTAGCAAGAACAATGACATATATCCAGTAGAAACTACAATAGAAATGTCACTGTTTTAAATAAGGATAATAAAAATCTAATTAGGTTACAAGGACACATCCTAATGAGAAATGAATGAAAGCTGTTTTCCTGGAATGTGTATGGAAGCTATCTAGCTTCACTATAATAATTTTGGATATCTGTTTTCCTTCCAATATAAAATCTGTAAAAATGAATATACTGTAATATCTATCACTATAGCCAATACTATCTCTCTTATCTCTCCCTCTCTCCTCTCTCCCTTTTTTTTCTATGTTTCCTGGTCTTTCCTTCATTCTGACTTTTAGATAGCTTTATTATATATTTTTTCTATTAACAGATATATTTTATTATTTATTATACTTTACTGTTTATATTTATTATATATATATATATATATATATATATATATATATATATATATAATTTTTATTAACAGATATATTTTATCATTTATTATGTTTTATTATTTATACTTATTATTTATTATTATAATTTTTTTATTTTGTATATCTTTTACTATATTACAGATGTATCTCCCTATTAATTTATGTCTTCAAGATATTAGTTATATTAGTTAAATCATTACCATTATAATTATTTAGGTAAATTATACAAATCATTTTTGCTTACATTAAAATTAAGTTTATTTATTTGTCAGTTTAAACTATTAAATGTTAGATTTGCATTTTTAATATTTATGTTATATTACCTAACATGTTGTTGTATTAATAATAATAATAATAACAATAATAATAATAATAATAATAATAATAATAATAAGAAGAAGAAGAAGAAGAAGAAGAAGAAGAAGAAGAAGGAGGAGGAGGAGGAGAAGAAAAAGGAGAAGAAGAATGACAAGAAGAAAACATTTTAAGTTATTATCAAGAAAATATAAAAAATATATATGTTTATAAATAATATTATTATTATGAGACCAGACTTGATATACTACAGGATATTTTTACCTGTGAAGGGCACAAGTGAGCTAAAAGAGGTTGCTCTCTGAGTACGTAATCAGACCTATAGAAAAAACCCACTGAGATATTTTTCTCAGATGGGCACCTCTACTCTTTTTATTATTAATATCACATATATAGTTGTGAGCATGCAAGTTGTTGCTAACGCTTGCGGGCTCGCGCAGCGAGCCAGCAAGAACTGCGTCCCTCGCAAAGCGAGGGACGCAGTTCCCCGCAAATGCGGGTCCTCACAAAGAGAAGGGCCGCATTTGCGTTGGTGGAGCATCCCAACGTCCCCGCAAATGCGGATCCTCGCGAAGCGAGGGTCCGCATTTGCGGAGGTGGAGGCTCAACGTCGGCTGTGTTAACACACACATACACACACACGACTTTTTCACAAAAAAACACAAACCTCCCAGCCCCAAAAAAAACAACGTAACGTCCCCGCCAATGCAGATCCTCGCGAAGCGAGGGTCCACATTGGCGGAGGTGGAGGCTCCAACGTTGGCTGTGTTAACACATACACACACAAACACGACTTTTAAACAACAAAAAATCTCAAAGGCTCCTCACACCGGTTACACACACACACACTCCGCGGACGAGGGCCTCAGTTGCTGGCAGCAACTGAGGCCCTCGCTTCCGCAAATGCGGGTCATCTCGAAGCGAGGGGCCGCATTTGCAATGCGGTTCCTTGCAAAGCACTTAGGGAATGAGGCAACTTTAACGTAACAGACACCGACACGCACTAGGAATCCCACTATAACGCCCGACCCGCGCGCCAGTACAAACAGTGAAAACACACCAAATACTCACAAAAACGACATAATAAGCTTACCCATAGCAAGAGGGGGCACCCAGGACCTCTGAAAGTGAAGTTACACCTCCATTTAAGTCCAAATTCCCGAGTTCAAACACACGAAAATCACAGACGCAAGAGAAAAAATGCCTGCCGAAAAAAACGAAAACGAGGCTCACCTCGGAAACCTGCATTAACCTCAGAACCAACCTTAACGTAACAAACACCCACACGCATGACAAATGGCGGAACTGCGCTCACCTATAAACAGTCAAAACACACCAAATACTTACAAAAACAACATAAAAAGCTTACCCATAGCAAGGGGGGGCACCCAGGACCTCCGAAAGTGAAGTTACACCTCCAGTTAAGTACAAATTCAAAAGTTCACACACACCAAAAAAATGGCCACCGAAAAAAATGAAAACGAGGCACAAAGACCCAGGAACGCTCAGCCACCTACAACTTACCCAAGAAGGGATCCGAGATAAGCTCCGAGCCCTGCAATAACCCCACATTAACCATCGCAGTGGGGGTCCCGATTGCACGCGATCGGGGACCCCCGCTGCAATCAAAATTCAAAATCCCCGCGTTACAGGTCCTTAAAGGACCCGTTGTAAAAGAAAAAAATAATACACTGTCACCCTGTCAATCATGGGGGTCAATAAGGACCCCCATAAAACCCTCATTAACCCTGTCACTCCTGGAGGTCAATAGAGACCTCCATAAGCACTTCTTTAAGCCTGTCACTCATGGGGGTCAATACAGACCCCATAAGCACTTCATTAATCCTGTCACTTATGGGGGGCAATACAGACCCCCATAAGCCTCTATTTAACCCCATCAGTCCCATAAGGGTATATTAAAACCTTTATGGGCCTGTTACAACACTACATTAACCACATAAGTGCCATGATGGTCCTCAAGGATCATCATGACACTAAGTATTAACATTATACTGCACTAGACCCCCCCAATAAAACATTAAATATCAACTAAACACCCTCTACACTAACTTATTAACATATACACTACCTACCCCCTATTAACCCCCACCACTCTAATTACAGAAAATAAAAAACCCTAAAGTCACACAAAAAATCTACATTACATGAAATAAAAAACTAACTCACAAAAAAAAATTGACTACATTATACAAAATAAAAAAACCTAAGTCACAAAAAAAGCAACATTACAGAAAAAAACAAAACATTACAACCCCCCCTCACTACAGAAGAAAAAAAAATACACACCTGAAAAGGAAATACATATAATACAAATACATACAATCCAAATACATACAATTACAATACAATACACCACTATCTAATATACATTACACAATATATCTAAATAAATACCATAATCTAATACAGTATACATCCTATCTATATAATAATACATACCCAATCTATCTAAATAAATACCATAATATAATATACATCCTATCTATATAATAATACATTCCCAATCTATCTAAAAAAATAACACAATCTAATATACAATACATCCTATGCTATCTATATAAAACCCCTAGCTAACATACAATAAATGCTATCTATAAATTAAATTAATCTAAATCTAATCTAAAATAAAAAAATAAAGACCACTTACCTTTTCAGATGTCCATTGCGATCAGCCACCTATGAAAAAAAAAATACAAAAAATTAGTGCAACACGTTTACACTAATAAAATAAACATTATAGACATTCTATACATTCCAGACATTCTATACATTCTATATATTCTAAATATTCTACTCACCTTTCCGCCATGGCATTCTTTCAATCCTTCTCCGGCACAGCACCTGTTAAAAAAAACACAACATTAATACACATACATCAATATAAAATAAACATAATCTACATTATACTTACCTACCAGCGATGTCTCCGGCATCCTCCGGATCCTCTTCTGCCACGCCCTGTAAAAAAAATAAATATATATATATACTTACATACGCACTCCCGGACATCCCCGAGGCTCCAGGAGACTTTTCTGGAAGAAAAAAAGCAGTGGCGCCTTCTGATTGGTTGAAAACGCTGTCTATCAAATTCACCCAATCAGGAGGCGCCAATGTGTGAGTCAATCAGAAAGGGATACACCCTAAAATCCCACTCTGATTGGATAATGCACCTATCAATCTTTATTTAAACCAATCACAAGGCGCAAATGCCTTCAGCCAATCACAATGGAATACACCCCCACAGGGTGATTGGTTGGAGCCTCTGCGCATTCTGATTGGTTGCACTGACAATAGCCAATCACAATGGAATACACCCTCACGTACTGATTGGTGAAGGATTTGCGCATTCTTAATTATAATAATAATAATATATTTTTTGTAATAAAAAATATATTAATTAAAATTCTATAGTTTAAAGAAGAAGAAAAAGAACACATTTTAGTTAATATAAAGAAAATATAAAATATAACTTTTATTGTTATCATCATTATTATTATTAATCATATATTTTTGTAATAAATCAAAAATAATATTAATTAAAATTGTAAAGTTTAAATTAAATTAATAATAATTTGCATACTTCTGATATTCTTATTATTGTTTTATCTATATCATTAAATACAATTACATTGTAAATGTATAATATTTATTATAGTTTGTGAAATTCTACATATATTCTTTGAAATTTAACAAACTCTATCAATCATTTTTTTATAGTCCTGATATTACAATTTAGACAGATATCAAGACTAATTTATTTTAATTTATCTATGGGCCAATATTAAACTAATCCTCACAAAACGTGTTAATTGAATCACTTAAAAAGTCAAAATAATATTTTGTATCCTTGTCCTTCAGGACTTGTAAATTTGCAGATGGCTAATAACATTTATAAGTCTATTGTAAGGAATCATACAAGAATTAAATCTCCTGGGGTTTTCTACCTAATTAAATCTACCAAGAGATTTAATTGACTTCAACAAGGATTCATTGTTTATTAACACTGTATTATATTAAAGAAAATAAATGTATTAATCATTGAGTAAAATTATAGATTTGGATACATGTTATTTACAAGAAATTAATGTAATAAAAAAAATACAATAATCTAAAAACATACTTTATTAAAACAATACATTTGACTTTAATGTAGATATAATTACAAAATAATAAATAATATTAAAACAATAGATAAATAAATTACATTAATTATAATAACATTCAAATACATGTTTTTATCATTGAGTAAAACTAGAATTAATATAATAAAGAAATAAAAACAATAACATAAACAAAAAATACAATAAATAGGACTTAATTATATTTATAATAACAATCTTTATATAAATCAGTGAATAACTTACATGCTAATGTGTCATTAAAATAATAAATAATATTAACATTTTAGATAAATAAATAGCATTAAATATAATAACATTAAAATAATGGGTAAATAAAACCTAATAAGTTAAAAATACTGAATTTACATACTACTGTATATTATTTTTTATCATATTTTGACAAATCATATACTCATATTCCTTGTTTGTTAATACACTTTAACACAATTTAGTTTCAATGTATTTCCACTTCTATTAAAACATAAAATTCTACACTGCAATGTTTTTGTTTGTTTTGTGTCATTCAGTCATGTCTGACTCTCTTTGATCTCATGAACCGTAACACACCATGCTGATCCACTTGGTTTTCATGGCAGAGATACAGGAGTGGGTTGCCAGTTTCTTCTTCAGTGGGCCAAAGCATACAGGTATTCCTAGGTGGTCTCTTATCCAAGTAAAGACCAGGCACAACCCGGAATGGCTTCAGGGTGATGTGACCTCTTGGTTCCCTGACTGGAATCAAACCGAAATTGAAGTGCTGAAAACACTGGATTGTTACCATTGGTTTACCAGGGAACACCAGAGTGGAAAGAGGGGGGTGTAAAGGAGAAAAAATAATTGCATCGAAAAATGAAAGGAGGCAAGTGACAACTAAAAGAAGGTGAGAGGGATGTGACAATGGAAAATGAGAATGTAAAGTGGAAAATCATTGAATGAGGGGTGTGAAGGAAATAAAGTCATAATGGAATGAAGGATATTGAGTAGAATCAGGGGTGAGATTTGAAGAAGGGAAAGTTATAATGAAAAACAGTAGAATGAGGCTGGATAATGGAGGATAATGTATGATATACTGAGGGAGCAATTGGAATGAGGACACATATGGATAAGAGAGAATGAGAATGGAGTAAGAGCCAGAGAGTAAAATGAGGAGCATATCGTGAGAATGAAATGAGGAATAGAGTGTAGAATGAAGAGATGCAAAGAAGGGAGGATAGGAAGGGGAATAAAGGTTTACATTGAGTTAAAGTGTGGATGAATAGGAAAAGAATGGAATGAGGCATAGAGAGTTGAAGGAGGTAGTTATGTGAAGAAGGGAGAAATGGCAAGAGAGAATAAAGATTTACAAAGTGTGAATGGAATGGTGGAAAGAATGGAATTAATGGTGTGAAGGAGAGAACATTGGAATGAGTAGATAAATAAATGAATGTGGGAAAATGAGAATGGAGGGGTAGTGAATTAGGGGAACATATAAAGGAGACGGTTCCCTGGTGGTCCAGTGGTTAGGATTTGGTGCTGTCACTACTGCAACTGGCATTCAATCCCAGTGAGAGAACAAAGAGGTCACTCCAACCTGAAGCTAAGCAGGGTTAGGCCTTGTCAGTACTGATGGAAGACCACCTAGAAATACCAGGAGCTGTATGCTGTGGCCCACTGGAGAAGGAATTGGCAACCCACTCCAGTATCTCTGCCATGAAAACCAAATGGATCAACATGGGCATGGACATAAAGATGTGCATGGTGTGATACTGTCCATGAGGTGACGGAGAATTGAAAACGACTGAATGTCGCAAAACAAAACAAAAATGCAAGCATCAGTATTTCACCATCGGTATCATGGAATTTGCTTTAGCAAATTCGTTTGTTTGTCAATTAGTGGCTCAGAATTGTTTATTTGCTTATCTATTCTCCCACTGGAATATAAGCAAAACTTGGGGGTCAAGGAATAGAGTTTAGAATAACTTTTAATAGAACTAATTAATATAGAGGTGATAATGTACATTTACGAATATAATACACATCAGAATAATGTGAAAAATAAGTTAAATCATATATCCAGTTTTATTATACATTATTGTTGTTAGCATACATCTAGACAAATACAGCTATGGCGGTGGGGTAAGTATGTATTTTAGATAGGATTTAATGTATTTTAGATAGAGGGTATGTATGTATTTTAGATAGGATTAAATGTATTTTAGATAGGGGTATGTATGTATTTTAGATAGGATACAATGTAATTTAGATAGGGGGTCTGTGTATATTTTAGATAGGATTTAACGTATTTTAGATAGAGGGGCATTTGTGTATTTTAGATAGGATTTCATGTATTTTAGATAGAGGGGCATTTGTGTATTTTAGATAGGATTTCATGTATTTTAGATAGGGGGTATCTGTATATTTTAGATAGGATTTAATGTATTTTAGATAGAGGGGTATGTATGTATGTTAGATAGGATTTAATGTATTTTAGATAGAGGGGTATGTATATATTTTTAATAGGTTTTAATGTATTTTAGATAGGAGGTATGTGTGTATTTTAGGTAGGATTGAATGTATTTTAGATAGGAGGTATGTGTGTATTTTAAATAGGATTTAATGTATTTTAGATAGAGGGTTATGTATATATTTTTAATAGGTTTTAATGTATTCTAGAAAGGGGGTATGTGTGTATTTTAGGTAGGATTTAATGTATTTTAGATAAAAGGTATGTGTGTATTTTAGATAGGATTTATGTTTTTTAGATAGAGGGCTATGTATGTATTTTAGACATGATTTAATGTATTTTAGATAGGGGGTATGTGTGTATTTTAGGTAGGATGTAATGTAGTTTAGATAGGGGGTATTGCATTTTATTTTATTTTTATTGTATTGTATTGTAATGTATATATTTTTTATTTATTTCCTTTTCAGGTGTGTAATTTAAAAAAAAAAATTCTGTAGTGTGGGGGGGGGGGGGTGTAATGTAGCTTTTTTTATTTTCTGTAATGTTGATTTTTTATTTTCCATTAATTTTTGTGAGTTAGGTTTTATTATTTTATGTAATTAGTGGGATGGGGGTTTATTAGTGGGTAGGTAGGTAGTGTAGGTAGGTAATGTAGGTGTTAATAGATTAGTGTAGAGGGGGGTTATTTTAGATGTAATGGTTTATTGGGGGGTATAGTGCAGTGTAGTATTTATACTTAGTGTCAGGAGGGTCTTTGTGGAGCCTCATAGTACTTATGGGGTTAATCTTAAGCTTCTAACTGTCCCATGAGGGTCTTTATATACACGTATGGGACTAATTGGGTTAAATAGAGGCTTATGAGGGTCTGTATAGACACCCATAAGAGACTGAGTAAAAATAGTGTAGTGCTTACACATTGTGTCATGAGGGTCCTGGATGACCCTCATGGCACTTATAGTCTTATTACATGGGTTCATTAGTGTGCTATAGGGGTCTATATACCGCTAGTGCAACAGGTGCAGTGTGCGGAGCATTGCTTTAGTGCCCCTCAAAAACTTTTTTTTAAATATCTTTGTTTAAATCTCAATGCCCCTGAATCCCCCAATATAATAATAAAAACAAATAATATATATATATATATATATATATATATATATATGATCAATTATGGGTCAAAGCCTTCATGGGAAAGACATACTGCTTCATAGCAAAATGTCTAGTGGCCAAATGTTGTAATGCATGATTATGTTTAGTATTGCTATGTTTTGTGTCCCCTGTTCATTTAATCTTGGGGGAAGGGGGGCTGTCCCCCACCCATCCCCCCAGTTTCTATGCCCCTGGTAGGGCAGCACAAGGACTGTCTTGAAGATGAAAATGTAAGGAGGTGGAAATAGATAAAGAGAGTCACGGACAGAGTGGTGAGGTCAGATATTTGGAAATCAGAATTCATCGAGTGCAGTGTTGTTGAGGGCTTTGTAGGTAGGAGTCAATATGTTGAAGTTAATTCTAATGGATATTGGAAGCCAATGAATGGAATGGAGGAGTACAGAAACAGGTGACAAATGACTGGAGAGATAGAGTTTATGTGCTTAGAGGAATTATTTAAGATTGACCAGAGAGAGGAGAGCTTAGTAAGAGCAAAGTGAATTACAAATGAATTGCAGTAATTTGGGAATGACAGGGGAACGATTTAGGATTTTGGTGGTGTAATCTGGAGATGTTATTCAGGGGCAATCTTATCAACCAAATTTTTTTTTTAAATCCCCAATAGAAGGTAAAAAATTGAAATATTTTAAACTATGAAAGGTCTCAGCAGTTCTCAATGTGAGAAGGACACCTAAGTATTGTTGTTCTGTAGACCTGGTAATGTACCCAGAGAGCAGTCGCTTAAAATTCACTTGTGCCCTTCATAGGGAGATATATTGTGTAGTGTATCAGGGTGGTCTCACACAATAAAGTGACCCAGCCCTGAAATACCAGGCAATTCTACCCTGAACCCGAAAAACAGCAAACCTCAGACGTACATTTCGCCCTAATTTGGGCCTTGTTAGTAGGGTGTAGCTGATAACTCCCTAAGGCACAGTGAGCATGCGGGCCCCCTATCGCCCTTAGAGAGACCAAGCCCCAAGTGTCATTTGCATTAGCAATAGCAACAATAGAGGTGCTCAGGGAGAGAACAAACTATCCTTAATAGGTAGTCCTATGGATATGGTCATCCACCCTGAGGGCAACTACTTTTAGCTCATGTGTGCCCTTCACAAAGAGAAATATCCTGTAGTATATCAGTTTGGTCTCACCCAATAGAGTGATCCAGCCTGAAAAGCAAGGCAGTTATACCATGAACAGGAGAATCAGTAAACCCCAGACGTACGTTTCGGATTCTCTTGGACCTCATCAGTAGGAGATCACCCTTAGGGTGATAAAATCTAACCAAAAACAGAGTGACTTTAGTTCTTGTGAAAGGTCTCTACTAAACTGCAGTACTAATGAATGCCTATATGAAATGGTTCCTAAAGTCACCATATTTACTCAGCGTTATTTAATAGAGGGTGAAATATTGTGTGGAGAATTTATTTATTTGTTTAGATTGATCAGGATTTTGCCTTGATATAGTTATTGTTATTGATTATACAGCTTCTGAAGTTTTCCTGGAAGAAATGGCATAGATAAGGAGGTTCAAGCAGTGACAATGTTACAATGATTGTATGTTATTACTATATTTGTATATCATACAGAGGCATGACACACTGGATAAAGACAGGATAAAGGTTGTGAGGTTGAATCCTCCTTTTCCATTTTTTTCCATTTTTCTATTCCATTAATGTTTTTTTAAGAAAAGGAGAGCAGGCCTATGGCCTTGATGGGGCCTCCTGCCCGGAAGGCTCAATATCTGAAGCCTAAATCTGGCTAATAGTTCTATCCAATAAATAGCAGAAAATATTCCTGTGCCAGGAGCCTAAGATATACCTAAACCTCTCAACTTATTACATGGTGATCTCAATATTTGGTAATACAGGACTGAAATAAAACAGGTATCATCTAGAAGGAATTTTCTAATGGTATATACTGTCCAAGTTTAAAACCAATGGATAAAAACCATAATGGGCTGTAACATAAATCCACAAATCAATTTAGGGAACCTTATTGATAGAATACACACATTTTAAAGTAGCAATAAATCTTTCTAGGGACTGCCTTACGATCATTTCGCCGCCTATGCAGCCTAGGCTTGAAATTAATATTTTTTAGCTTAAATAATATTTTATTAAGTAATACAGCAACTTCATTATTTATCTCATACTACCCCTTTAGAGTTTCTATATAATAGCTTCCATTATTATTCTGATATCACCAGGCCTGGCACATTGTAAACAACTGACACAAATAGTGAGGTTTCACCCTGTTGTAGCAGATGAGATTTGCTGGATATTGCAGCTGCTTGTCTCTGCTATGGGCTTTCTCAACCCAGTTCCAACCACTTAATCCACTAGCTACATGAAGCATATCAATGGATTTATAGGCAAGCCTTCGTCCTCAAAACGAGTATCAATCTGGAGGGCTATACAACCAGTAACAAAACAATTCATTTCTTGATTCAAAAATGTATACACAGTACATAACTGCTACTTCTACTGCTACTACTACTACTACTACTACTACTACTACTATTACTACTGCTACTACTACTACTACTACTACTACTACTGTTACTACTACTACCATTACTACAACTGCTACTACTGCAACTACATCTACTGCTACTACTACTACTACTACTACTAATAATAATAATAAGGAACTTTCCCCTCTTCCATGACATTTATTAAGGAGGCACAGTGAGTATTTCAACCTCATGTCAATTCCCAACTTGATCTCACATCTCCAATCCCTGGGAGGTACAGGACCCCTCCTTTTATCTCCACGTGCTGTAGCGCTCCTTTCTTTGATATTCTTTGTTACTTAGTTTACCTTTCCTCCATTCAATGAAATACATTTGAGAGATAGCATCAATGTGCTTGGAAAATTTTTCTGATATTGACTTTTATGACACTAAAAATCACTATTAATCAGATAAGGTTATATCACACATACTTATCAAAATGATACATATATATTAATTACCAATTATTATTAGAGATTATTAATAAGGGGACATCATATTTTGTAAAGCTAAATATTGAGTTACAAGTGAATACAAAATAATGGTGTCATGGTAGATGGTGTCCATGCATGAACAAAGGGGCTAAGACTCATACAATTTCCCCAATCTGTCCCTGTTGAAAGGCTACTGGCCCAAGGTTCTCATCACAGAGACTTGGCACTAACTGAGGAGACAGAGACGCAGGTAGTAATTGACATAGTAGATACAATAGGATCACCAAGCCAGGTAACTGAATAATAAAGTATCATTTATGAGATAGTCAAAGAAATTATCAAGAAAAACCATGAGTACAAAAAAAAAAGATTAAGATCATCTCCCCTGGACTAGTAGGTGTATTGTCTATAAGCACCCAGAACTGAAGGCTGGCAGTGGTCAAAGCAGGAGTCAGCAGCTCTCCAATAGCAATGAATTCTGGGTCACAAAATGAAACTCCCAGGACCCTAACAAACTTTCTGGAAAAGCCCGTCCTTGTTTTTTGATGTTCAGTCAGGGTCACTTTCATGACCCTCACAGTTTTCTTGGCAAAGATATTGGATTGGGTAACCAGTTTCTTTTCCAGTGGACTGCAATGTGTCTGACCTCCGTGCTATGACCTGCCCATGTTCGGTGACCCTGCATAGTATAGCTCACAGCCCCTTCACGACAAGGTAACGATCCAGATGGTGAGATGGACCTACTGCTTTGTAAATGCCACTGCAAGTTTCATTGTGGTTTTTGTCATTTTAATACATCAATCTAAGACAACGTGAATGGAAAGTAAATATGCATTTGTTTGATTATTTATTATTATTATTATTATTATTATTATTGTTTCCCAATTATTCCAAGTCCAAGAAGAGTTCAAAAGCAAGTTAGAAGTCATCTGAATTTATCATTTTTATTCATTGTTTCTCAAGTACATGCGTCAATACTTCTAAATATTTAATGTTGAGCAATATTTGGTAAGAAATGTAAATGAATGAGAACAATTACAAAACTTAACATTTATTTTTAAGCCTCATCCACCTTTTCCTATAAGCCATCTTCTCCTAAAAGCCACCTATAAATCAGTGGGTTTAGTATCGGGACGGCAAAGAGAAAAGCTTGGTGGATTCCAAGCTGTCCATTGAGGAACGTTTCAAGAATTGGCAGATCAGAGTTATATAGAGAAGAACAAAGACTGTAAGGTGTGAGGAACACGTGTAGAAGGCTTTGCGTTTCCCCATGCTCGAATGGATATTAACAATAGTGTTTATTATAAAACCAGACTGTTGTGAGAATTATTGTAACATTTCCAATAACGCTACCTTCGATAAGTGTATAAACCCCATAAATATGTTTGTTAGCACAAGAGAGCTTCATAAGAGGTATAAGGTCACAGAAGAAGTGGTTGATGATGTTTGTCACCTAACAGGAGGACATTGACAATAATACAACATAAGGAATGTTTGCTATAAAACTCAAAATGTAGCATATGGTGGCCAATAAAACACATACTTGGTGGTTCATCCCTGAGTGATAATTCAATGGTTTGCAGATGGCTACATATCGATCGTAACTCATTGCTGTCAGTATTAACAGCTCATCAGTTGTCAACGATGACAACAAATAAATTTGTGTCATGCAACATGAAAAAGAAATGGTGTTATCTCCTGATAAGAAGCTGGTGAAGAATTTGGGTAGATTGATGGTGGTGGAGGACATGTCTATGAATGACAGGTTGCCAAGAAAGAAGTACATGGGAGTATGGAGGTGGTAATCCAAGCAGGCAAGTAGAAGAATGGTCATGTTACCACCAAGTATGATGAGATACAGAAGAAGAACCAGAAGGAAGCTAGGAAGCTGCAACTTATGGACATCCTTTAGGATGAAAAAGAACAAAGTGGTTCCATTTATCGGGTCCATACCTTGACATGGATTGGAACTGTAAAAAAGATGACTATTACATTGTTGTGCCACTACAATGAACCACGGATTAAATGATAAACCAGTAGTCTAAAGCAATGTTTAATTTTTCAGGTGGAGAACTTTAATATGGTATTGATTGATGACTTTAATGCTTCAGAAAGTCTTTGCTGACCACCCAGTGATAGCTATAAGTACAGGTTCTGCCGAGATGTCATAGAAAAACACTATATTTCATTTTTAAGATTATTAATATGAGACCTACCCTCATGTGTGCATGATGCCAATGGTATCTTGGACCACCTGAATGGAGCCCATGGATGATTTATGGTCCAGGAACCCCAGCTTGGGCACCTCTTGAGTAGGATCAGTATTGAAGAGCATGCCGAGCTGGACAAAGTTGAAGAGCATGCCGAGCTGGATAAATGATCGTATTCACTGAGATGTTTCAATGTTAAAGTGTGTGTAGTTATTCATATATATCCCAACTGGACATGCTTTTCTTCCTTAGTAAGCCCCACTATGACATTAAACTCAATTATCTAACATTTCCTCAAAAATGTTATTAACAACCAATTGGAATTATATTTATTTATATGTTTATTTTTTATTAACTGACTTAGCCTCATCATTTTTTTACATATCCCTGGTGGTGCAGTGGTTAGAATTCTGACCTGGTTTCTGTTCCAGTTAGGGATCCAAGAGGCCATGTCACCCAAGCACGGTTGGGCCTTGACAGTACTTGGATAGGGAACCAGCTAGGAATTCCAGGAGCTGTATGCTGTGCCCCACTAGAGAAGGAACTGGCAACAAACTCCAGTAGCTCAAGCCGTGAAAACCAAGTGGATCAGCATGACCATGGACATAAAGATGTGCCTGGTGTTTTATGGTCCTTGAGGTCAAGGAGAGTGGGACACAATTGAATAACAAAAACACTCTTGGCCATATCAGGAGAAGACAGGATTCACTAGAGAAGACTCAGATTGAAGGTGCACAAAGAAGGGGAGGTTATGGATAGATGAGGTCATTGGCTGTGGTCCATAAGGTCATGGAGAGTCAGGCATGACTAAACAGTAACTCAAGGGATTAATATTTAATTTAAAGAACAATAATCTTATTTGAAGGAATAGAATATATAAATTTGGACTACATAGAAAAATGTAGTGGTGTGTATGTCAATGAAGCTGTGAGCTATATCATGCAGGGTCAGCCAAGATGGGCAGGTCATAGCAGAGAGGTCAGACAGATTTTATCACCTGAGAAGGAACTGGAAACTCACTCTAGTATCTTTGCCAAGACAACCTTATGTACAAGCATAACCAGACAGACATGCTGGACATACTGC